>CM055100.1:22693809-23293809 GCA_029204225.1 Diphasiastrum complanatum
ATCAGCTAATATAGCATAAGACGGTTAAGCTTGATTCCAATCTTCTTCTTTCTCATTTGGTTCACTGAGCTTCATTGCGGCTAACAAAACTCTTCCTGCCTAATTGGAGTCGGCACAGATCTTATCTCAGAAAACAAAATATGATAGAAATTGAAATATTGAGAAATTCGTGACTAAGACGATTAAGCTTGGCAGTAGTATCATGGAACTACTCTTTGGAGAATGTCAATTTCTCCTGCAAAGCTTGTTTCTCTGCTGAGAAACACTCCTTGATTCTGACCCCAACAAAATCTAACCAGGATTAGTACAAGGTTTCTTCTTTGGCAAGCTGCTAAAAGGTTTGGTGCCCATCAAAATGATCAACAGGAGGCCTATATTGAAGTTTCCAAGGTTTCTGCTCTACCATCCCATTTGCTCATGATGACCTCTCTCAAATGGCTATGGCATTCATATCAGTAAGTTGTTTTATGGAAAAATCATCACCATTGTTGTGAACTATTGGCACTGAAATTGGAGATTCTAACAGAAAGCTTTTTATTAATTAAAAATAGGCAAGGAAAGGAATGATGAATGATCAGCATTCAGTTTTAGCTGCATGTGTACCACATAGAAGATGCCATATTGCATATCAAAGTGCAGGAGGAGCTAAGTCACAGAGTGCGGTTTTTGTGATTCTGATTTGTCTGATTTGGCTTGTCATTTCATTGTTTTCATTAACGCTCTGATAATTATGTGTTTGTGATTACATGTCCTGTTTTGTACTTGATCAATTGAGCATTGACACATAATCTCACAAAGGTTATGGGCCCACGTACAACTTGAGGAATAGCTGACGTCTGCGAAGGGACAGGAGTACGGAATCCGACTGCTCGAGAGGAGGAGCGAAGGATTAAGCCAAGCAACAAAACGATCAGAAAGTATGAAAGCGCATGGAGCTGTTGAGCACCGAGCAATTGAGAGGTTTGAAGGAGAAAAGTATGCCTTGTGGAAGTGGAGAATCAAGATGATTCTCGAAGAGAAGGGGCTATGGGGGATCATGGAGGGAACAGAGGCCCCTCCTGCAGCTGATAGGGAAGGTGTTCCGAATGCCGAGGCTGCCAGAGCGTTTCAGGTGCGGGAGAAGAAGGCATTCGATCTGCTTGAGCCTGGGTGAAGTGCCCGCTTCACAGGTGCAGGATGCAAAAAATTCTGCAGCGGTGTGGAAAACACTGAAGGCATATATGAAGGGTCGCGTGGCAAACGTGCTGCTCCTAAGGAGACAGTTGGCAAATACTAAGATGGGAGAAGGTGAGTCTCTGCTGGAGCACCTTGAGACAATGAAGGGCTTGGCGAGGGTTTCGACTGCTCAGAAAGCATAAGCTTTATGCTAAAAAACCTAAGTGTGAATTCTTCGTTGAAGAAGTAGCTTATTTGGGTCACATTATCTCAGCAGATGGGATAAAGATAGACCCCAGTAAGGTTAAAGCCATACTCAGTTTGGCTGAGACCTCAGAATATTTTAGAGCTTCAGATCTGTCTAGGTTTGGCAGGATATTACAGACGATTTGTCAAGGAATATGCTCAGATAGCAGTTCCCATGACAAATCTTCTTAAGGGGAAGGGAAAGGAGTTCATTTGGGATTCCGCACAGCAGGAGAGCTTTGATGCTCTCAAACAGCCTTAGCTACCGGTTTTAAAAGTCGTCGACCCCAATCAGCCATTTGTGGTCGAAACAGATGCTAGCGACTTTGCAGTTGATGCTGTACTAACTCAGAGTGGACGACCAGTTGCGTTCGAGAGTAAAAAACTCGAGCCAGCACAGACTAGGTATAGTGCCTATGAAAAGGAACTCTTTTCCATAGTTCATGCCCTTAAGACTTGGAGGCATTATTTGTATGGTGCGAACTTTGAGGTCCTGACAGACCATGAAAGTCTCAGATACCTTTGCAATCAGCCTGAGCTTAGAGGTCGGAAAGCTCGTTGGGCTGAGTTAATGCAAGAGTTTGATATGTCTATTAGATATAGACGGGGGAAATTCAACACAGTAGCAGATGCACTTAGTAGACTGCCTATGATAAACGAGCTGAGTTTTACTCAGATTCGTAGTGAGTTACTCGAGTCCTTGAGAGGGAAGTGCCAGCATGATGCATTCTTCTCTACAATCTAGAACTCAGTCCAGAGCAAACAGTTACAGACTCCATAACCAGTTCCCAGGGCTGGTGCCAGTTCATCCAAGAATACGACAGCTTCCGTTGAGGATGATGAGTCCGAGTATACGTCAGATGACGTTGAGGATTCTGAGACTGTATTACCCAAGCAAACCCCAATGGTTGAGGGTCAATTGACTCAAGGATTCAAATGGAAACAGTATTTTCCATTCAGGATGAGTACTTGCTCTATAGAGATAGAGTATGTGTCCCCAATTCAGAGGATTATAGGCAACAGGTCAGCAGGTCCTATATGAGTGTCATGACAGTCCTAGTGCGGGCACCCAGGCATTCAAAAGACCTATGAACTTCTTCGTAGGCAATTTTTCTGGCCCCGTATGAAAAAGGACGTCCAGCATTATGTAAGCAATTGCCAGAAATGTCAAGTAAATAATGTAGAGCGTTTAAAGGCAGGAGGGTTGTTACAGCCCTAAGATATACCAGCTGGTAAATGGGAGAGTATCTCCATGGATTTTATAGTAGGCCTACCTAAAACCCAGAAGGGTAATGACGCTATATGGGTCACAGTTGACCGTCTGACCAAAATGGCTCACTTTATTCCGACCAAAACAACCGTTAGAGCTCCAGAGTTAGCAAGGTTGTTTGTAGATGGGCTATTTAAATTGTACGGTCTACCTTCCGGCGTCGTCAGCGACCGGGACAGTAAGTTTAATGGAAATTTTTGGAGGGCAGTATTCCATCATCTCCATACTAAACTTAATATGAGTACCACCGACCATCCACAGACGGACGGTCAAACAGAAAGAGTAAATCAGGTGCTGGAGGATATGCTTCGTACATACGTTAGCAAAAAGCAGACTAATTGGGAGGAGTACCTCTCAATATTAGAGTTTGCTTACAACAGTACCAAACATTCAGCTACGGGATACAGCCCCTTTATGCTGATGTATGGTTTTCAGCCATGCTCACCCACAGCTATAGGGTTTAAACAAGAAAAAGTTGAAGCAGCCAGAAAATTTTTAAAAGACCTAAACCAGATGATAGAACATGCAAAGCGTAGCATCAGGCAGTCCCAGGATCGTGCCAGGCATTATGCAGATCCAAGCAGGCGGGATGTGCAGTTCTCTGCTGGTGAGAAAGTCTACTTGAGAGTCCCAGTTGACTCTAAAACCCTCAAATCAGGAGTGTGTGCTAAGTTGTCTCCTAGGTATTGTGGTCCTTTTACCATCAGTAGGAGACTAGGCGAGGTCACCTATGAACTAGAACTCCCACACAGTAGTAAGGTTTTTCTAGTCTTTCATGTAAGTCAGTTACGAAAAGCCTTAACCAGATTAGAAAATATGGTAGGGGACAATGTTCTAGTTCTCCCATTGGATTCTCAGCAACCTCCACATGAACCAGAGGAGATTCTTGATAGTAGAGAGACGCAGACTCGTCATACTCTATACCGGAAATATCTAGTCAAGTGGAATGATCAGCCTGTTGAGAATGCCACCTGGGAAAGAGGCAGCGTCCTTCGCAAGATTTTCCAGACTTTGTCTTAGAAGACCAAGACGGTTCTTAAGGGGGAGGGGGTGTTACGAGCATGTAACTAGTGCCGAACCCTAGGGAACACAGGAGGTCAGATACCACAGTCAGGGTCGTGTCCAATGTAGACGACCAACATGGCAAGACAGTGTGAGTAGTGTGCCTTGGCACGGTCCATAGCCATGGCGGGCCTAACACAACATAGGGACCCTGTCAGCGGGATAGGGCCCCACGTTGGGTCCCGACGTGCAGTTGGCCACGTCAGAGCCACGTGGCCGACACTTGGCAGTATGCATGCTACCAGGCCTCACACTGGGCTAGGAGGGGCTTGCTTTATATCAGGGAGTAGGCAAGGTTGGGTGGATCAGTTAGTGTTTGCCCTACTGTGGTGTTAGGATCTCTTCCAGTGTTCAAGGTAAAATATGATGCAAGCGAAAATGTAGACCGATACAAGGCCAGGTTGGTCGTGAAGGGATACTCACAGATCGAAGGAATCGACTATATGAAAACGTTTGCAACAGTGGTCAAATTGAGCTCACTTAGGATCTTGATAGCATGGGGAACCATGTGGGGAATGGAAATTGAATAGATGGACGTCAGAACCGCATTTCTGAACGGGGATTTGGAATAGGAGGTATTCATGAGACAGCCGCCTAGTTTCACCGATGGCTCTGACAAGGTATGTGCCATGAAAAGGGCTTTATATTGTCTGAAGCAGTCTTCTAGGATGTGGTACCAGAAAATCGATGCATTTTTCATGGAGAACGGGTTTAAAAGATGCTATGCAGACACTGGGATGTATGTAAAAATTGAAGATGGGCTGTTCCTAGCTGTTGCACTATATGTGGACGACTTCATAATAGTTTGCAACAATAAAGTGAAATTGAAGGAATTCAAAGAAAAACTGAACGGGACTTTTGAAATGAAGGATTTGGGAGCAATACACTACTGTTTGGGGATACAAACTATAAGAGACAGAGAGAGGGGCTTGACATGGATGGGATAGACCATATACATAAATTCTTTGGTTGAGAAGCTTGCAAGGCTGCTTACCCGTGGGAATACCACTAGATCCCAACACGAAGCTGAGTAGAGAGATGAGCCCCAACACACAAGAAGAAGAAGACAGAATGAAGAGGCCCTATAAGAACTTGATTGGTAGTTTGATGTATGCCATGGTATGTACTAGACCAGATCTAGGAGTGGCAGTCACTAAGCTTAGTCAATTCCTAAGCAATCCTGGAGATGAGCATTGGCAAGCAGCAAGAAGAGTCATCAGATATTTGAAAGGGACATCAGGCCTTGGTCTCATATACAGGAGTGATGAACATCCAATGACAGGCTATGCGAATTCAGATTTGGGGGGGGGGACATCGATGACAGGAAATCCACCAGTGGCTACATATACATGATGGGGGGATCTTGCATAAGTTGGAACTGTAAGAAACAGCAATCTACAGCCCTATCCACCACTGAGTCTGAGTGCATGGGAGTTTGTCATGCAGCAAAGGAGTACTTGTAGATGCAGACCATCTTAAGTGAGTTGGGGATTGACACCGCCAATATGACGCTCTACAATGACAATCAGGGATGTCTATTCCTCAGTAGAAATGCCGGGTTCCACAAGAAAAGCAAACATATTGCAATACAATATCACTTTGTCAGGGACTTGGTGCAGGAAGGAAAGCTTAGATTAAAATTCTGCAGCACTGATTTTATGCTTGTAGACATAATGACAAAGTCATTGAGTCGTTTTGTTTCGTTAAGAGATATGATAGGATTAAGAGATGAGAAAGATGATTTTGTAATGTAGCATAAATGGACTGTGAAGTGAGAGAGGGTTTTGTGGGTTTGCAGCAACACTTCACAGCCAGGTGAAGCTGACTCGGCAGTTAGGAATCTAGAGTAATGGTTAAACTAGGTACACGTAGCAATGATGTTTTCTTGGTAGGTTTAGGGACACGTACAAAAAAGTGCCTTCTTGGCATGGATCACCACGTTTTGTATATGATGGATAATCAATAGAGAGACAGTGCGCTTTTTGTGATTCTGATTTGTCTAATTTGGCTTGTCATTTCATTGTTTTCATTAACGCTCTGATTATTATGTGTTTGTGATTACATGTCCTGTTTTGTACTTGATCAATTGAGCATTGACACATAATCTCACAAAAACTACTAGTTTCTATGTTCAGGTCTTTCATTACAAAGTGCAACTATTCCACTCTAGATTTTTACACGCTAGATTAAAGCAGCAACGCTATCGTATTGAAAGCAATCATTTCGTTTTAGATTTGGTCCTGGAAAAATGTGTATCAGGAAATTCCTCAATTGTGGCAGCGTCAATTTCTGGTTAAACTATTTCTGCCAGTACCACATCTGAAACCTTATCAGAGCTTCCTTTAGCGATGTTTACATTTTGAAAAGAGCTGGAAGATGTGCCCACTTGATCCTATCTTGAATAGAACACTGTTTAGAGGACGTTTTTATTAAGCTTGGAAGCTAAGAAACAGGCTTAGCTCTATCATTGTAACAGCAAAAACAAATATCTTAGTTGTACCCTATCCAAAGAATTATTCTTGCAGTTTGAGAACTGATATTGTTTGAATGAACCTTGAACTCAAAGGATCTGAAGTCCAATCAAGTAACGTTTCTTGACCTGCCAATGTTCACAGATGCATTAGACTACGATAAATTTTCTCTAGAGGATGCATATATTCGGATCTTCAAGCCATTTTCACATGCTTGATTTCAAGTTATGGTTTAGCAGGACACTTTACTTGAAGGATGACATTTCCCCCAAAAAGTTTCGAGAATCGGCCATTCAATCACGAGCATAGCTAATCTTTTCTGATTGTAAGTATCTCCTTGATTACAGAAAGAAGAGAAAACTGAAAATAAATCAGATGGAATGTTAGGAGTCACCTCGCAGCACACAAGATGTAAAAAATGTGAGTGCTGTATTTATCATACTTTAGCTCAACGTTTTGGCCGTTATTCAGCCAGACGTTCCAGTTCTGTTCCAGGATCATGTTTTAAATAGCAAAACGAGTCTTATAAAAAGTTCGAGAGATATAATATAAAGTGAGCTCTGTTAGAAAGCGACAAGAAGTGAGCTTGTATAGAAAGTGAGCTTTCTTTATACCTGGAGGCAATTAATCGACAACTGCTGCTAAAGCCAAGCCTATCGTGAGAAGGATCCACGTTATGAGCAGCTCGAACAGTAACGGTGTTTTTCTTTCATCTATTTGCCATGGAATTGCTGCGCCCGCATTCTGCAGTGTTTTGTAGAATCCGCTGAATCTGCGAGTGGCGGTTTCGCATGTGAGCGTCCCAATGATCCAGCTCGCTTTCTAACAGAGATGGCATTGCAATATCACGCACCCGGATGTGTGTTCCCGCCGAATGCACAAGTAGGTTTGTGCAGGCGCAGCATGCTTATCGCAATTTATCAGACCCGGAGTTGAGCGCACACAATAATAACAAACGCATGTATCTCTTCTCTGCCCCACAGCCCCTCCCCCAGGCTGGAATTGCCTCAGAAAAATGGCAAGGGATGAAATCTTGCGAGTGGAAGCTGCAATGGGAAGCTCAGTCTTGCAAGACGAAGTGCATCGAAAGGCGAGCCAATAGGAAGGAGTTCTGAGCAAACTGTTGGTGGAAACCCTGAGCCTTCAGACAACAATTGAATAATTCTGTTTGCTCTCGTCTTCTGGGAAGGTGGCGAGCTCTCGTACTTTGATGCTTGGCTTAGTGCTTCATCCGTGCAGGTGATCGGAGCAGTAGCGCTCACACTTTAACTGTCGGCTTAGTGACTGTGCATCATCTGATCGGAGCAGAGATGAGAGAAAGGAAGACGAGAGAGAGAGTGAGAGAGAGAGATCGGAAAGAGGAAGACGAAGAAGAGGAAATTGACGCTGCCGCCACCGCCATGAGCTAAACTCGAGGGCGGGGGGGGGGGGGGGGGGGGCGTGTGGCTCATTTGTTACCTTGGTCATACTTTCTTTAATGCTTCTTGGTTTCCAAGGGGAGGCTCAAACTTGAGACCAAAGAAACTTTGGATGTCAAGATAACCAATTGAGCCAACACCCTTGAGTCATACTTTCTTTAATGGTGTCGTGCTACTTGGATACCCATTATTCTAGAGCTAATACATGCATCGAATCTCGATTGTAAAGAAAGATAAAAGGTCGTTTGCCCAGACTGGCACTTGCAACACACCCCCCGAGTGTTCCTCCCATCCGCCCACCTGCGGGAGTGAATGGGGCATAGAGCACCAAACATGGGAGAAACCCAACAACTGAGTCAGGTCTCCCTCTCTCTCTCTCTCTCTCTCTCTCTCTCTCTCTCTCTCTCAATAGCACAAGCCTCACAAGGCTTGAAATCTTTGGAAAGTGATCTTGGAAGCCCAATAGCCTTATCTTTCTTGACCATAGAAGACGTAGACTTAAAGTTAGGATGCCCCAACCTTCTATGCCATAACTCCTCCTTAGATAAAAAAGCAACTTCACAAAAGTTTGCATTCTCATAAGAATTCAACTTGAAAGTTCCACCATATCTAGATCCATTAGCTAGGACCTCATCATTTTTCTTGATAAAGCAAGTATTGGAATTGAACTTTACATCACAACCACTATCAAGCAACTTTCCAACACTAATCAAGTTCTTTGTAAGCTTAGGAACAAAAAGAACATTGATAAGTGCAAGAACTTTAGAAGAAGCAAGTTTCAATGGAATGTTGCCAATTCCTTCAATAGAGCACTCATGATCATTTGTAGTATAAATAGATCTTTTAAGTCCTTTGTAAGGTACAATTGAGTTAAAAGACTCCTTTGAACAACACATATGTGAAGAAGCTCCACTATCTATGTACCAAGCTCCATCTTTCTTGAAAGGTGATGAAGAAAACACTTGACTTTCTTCTTTTTGGTCTTTGAAGTAGAAGGATGAGATGAGTCATCCTCTTCACCATCTTTGTCTCAATCCTTGGTTTTGTCTTTGTTGAATGTTTGAGAAAACTGGTTCTTTCTCCTTCCTTTACGCTTGTCCTTGACAAAGAGGGCTTTGTCACTTCCAATATGCTCGAGTTTGTTCATCCTAGAAAGTTTATAACTTTGCCTAGCTTCTTCAGAGATAATAATTTTTTGGAGAGTCTCTAAATTAGGCAACTCCTCCTTAATGGCAAAGGATTGAACAAGATTATCATACTCATCTTTCAAGCCATTTAAAATGACTTGTACAAGCTCATATTGGTTAATTGTAACACCAACACAAGAAAGCTCCCTATGAAGATCTTTTACTCTCAAAACATAGTTTGATGCACTCTCCTCACTTCTTTGACAACTTTAAAAAATATGATTCCTAAGAGTGAGTATTCTAGAAGTATTCTTTGCTTCATAGATGGACTTAAGTGCATCCCAAGCATCTTTAGTTGTGGTGCAAGATCCTATTTCTCTCAGAATTTCATTAGATACATTCATCTTAATAAAATGTAGAGCCATTCTAGCTCTCTTCTTGTACTTTGGTATTTCAAGCTGTGCTTGAGGCTCCTCCTCAATACCAAGCACTATGTCCATAACATCCTGGAGTATTAAAATAGACTCCATTCTAACCTTCCAAATTGAGTAATTAGAGGTACTTAGTCTTTCACCTGCTTCTAGGAAATATCCTCCCACAGATGTCATAATGTGAAGACTTCTTAGTTATTGGACAATTATATGTTTGAGCTTGTTCCAATCAGACTTAATGTTGCTACTCTCTTTCACTATAGGTATTTTCAAGGATGTACTACCTTCCTATGTGAAAAACTTGCAACTGTATTTGAGATAGATCTCAAATATTCCACAAAACAAGATTTTCTAGATCAGACACTCAAAATGGATTGAGACACTTAGACAAGTTTGAATCCTACTTTTGGCACGTGTGAGAAGCTTCAAAAGAAAACACTAATGATACTCATAAGGCTCAAATGTATTCAATTAACATCAAACTTAGTCTTGATCTTTAGTTTCTTGTGTAGGATGCTCAAAACAATGGATTCAGAACAAAGCAAGATTGAATCAAATCAAAAAGTGGTCACTTGGATTTTGGACCTCTCGCTACCCTCTTTAAGAGACACATGAATTGGTATCAATTTCTATGGAAAGTACACTTCATAAGCTTTTCATCAAGCTATAAGACCACTATCTTTGGATCAAGTAGCAAGGAAATAGAAGGGACTGAAAATCTTTGATTTTCACATGTGCAAAATTCCAGAATTTCGTACAATCACTTGTCAGACCTGAAAATTCAGTATCAATCCAATTTGATCCAAACATTTTTTAGAGAAAGGTAAAAAAAAGTGATTAACTATTTTTTTGCTTACATTAGCTCTCAAATTCTTGAACAATCAGAGATGTTAGCATGCAAAGCTTAATTTGGCTCTGATACCATGACAAATTTTCCAGAATTCACACGTGTGAAAATGATCCACAAGTATGATTGATCTTATTAAGCTTTATGATTAGCACAATAACCTGATTCTAGATTGAATAGCAAGATCTAGTACGTAATTTATGGCTTAACCACAATCTAGCATGCTAAAAATCGGATAATGATAGCTTTAAATTACAAATGAACAAAAGTACAAGAATTTAGTGTATGAGCATTAGCCTCCACATGAGAGAGAGAGAGAGAGAGAGAGAGAGAGAGAGAGAGAGAGAGAGAGAGAGAGAGAGAGAGAGAGAGAGAGAGAGAGAGAGAGAGAGAGAGAGAGAGAGAGAGATATTCAAGCAAATATGGTATAGATCCAAAATGGCTACAAAGCTTTGGTTAGATTATGAGAATAGCTACACATATTTATGGAGTTTGAGGGAGCTCGAGGTGGAACCACATCCATCCACCTTTCAATCACATCTAAAGTGAAAACTAGAGTCTATGTGACATTTGTCACATCTCATGCATGTATCTCTACCTACTTTTACCAAGTGTCCTATTTCTAACTAGAATTGTACAAATCATCATGCATGTGTCCATTTCACTTTGTGCATGCCTTGCATTATGGATCACTTACAATAAATGCATGTGATATGCACGAGTTTCTACAAGCATATTAATGTTTTCTAAGTCTACAATCTATATGCAAGTTGTATTCAACCAACTAGATATGATAAATCCATATAGCTCGAGTTCCATCTAGGCCAAATTTGGCATTTACATTTATGAAACAACATACTTGCATAGAAAAAAGTTTGTAGCAAGCCTAAAGTCAAGATAGTTGATTTTTTCAATTTTAACAGATGACACCTTGCAACAGTTGCAAGAGGACCTTCGGAGTGATGTTGAGGATGATGACAAGAGAAAAAAGAAAAATTATTGGAAGATTATATTATAGAGATCCCTAAAAATTTTCATGTGGAGATGCTTTTGGCAACCATGAACAGGTTGCGCATGGTGAAAAACACTCTCTCTCCCATGATTCCATTGTGTCGCATATATATTCATGAAAGTGTTTGCCATGTAGGTCCTCTCAAAAATGTTTTAAAGGTCACTTTCAAAGGAGACGGATATTTGGAAGAAAAAGACGCATTTGTGTTGTCTCTGCATGGTGTGGGTGGTATTTCAATAAAGCTAAATGATACTGTCAAAGCTTCATGGGATCATGTCTGGTGTGAAGTCAATGACTTGTTTGACCAAGAGCTGTTAGGAAATGAAGATTGGTCAGACTTATCAAGCAAGATGTTTCTATGCTGGGACGGAAACCATAGGACAAAGGCCTGGATGGAATAAGTGAACGATGATTTTTATTTCGATAGAGATAAACACGTGTTAGTAAGGGCTTCATTCATTAATGTGTCTGCAGTTGATTCGATGCCTCTACTGAATGTTTTAAATCAAATCAATAAGTGAGACACTTTTATATGATTTGTCTTGCAAGAGTTCTAATTGTATGGGAGTGCTCTTTCAACCCACTTTTATGTGATAGCATGTTTCAAGTTTCTCTTATAGATTGAATAGAGAGGTTGTAGTAATGACAAAACTAAAGGATGTGCTATACTTTGTGAGTAAACTCGGTGAGAGTGACACCAGTTACTTTCAAAGTAAGATCACACAAGATGAGTTGGACCAGGTTCAAAAAGTGCAAGATCTTGAGCTTCATAAGGGAACACTACCATGGTATCCTCTTACTAGATATATGCTGGAAAAGATAGTTTATTACGTAAGTCCAGTTTCCTTTCATAAATTGTTGCCATTTCTTTCACTTGTCAAGTGTTCATTGTATCTTTTTGGAAAGGTGATTTCAAATTTAGATTTCTTTTTGTCTCAGAGATTTTGCTCGAAAAGGAAGGGACTATGAAGCTTGACCACAAGCACAAAATAGAAGTGGAGTTCAGGATAAGAGAAAAATATGGGAATCGAATGAGCAAGTTATTGGGCATTGTTGACCCGAGACATGGTGAACAATGATTTAAATTGATTACCACCAAGACACTTGATGAGAAAGGATTATCAATGGGTTTGGAAAAGTTGAACACTGTTGGACCCTTTCTGTGCCTCTCTAATCGTCACGATCAAGAGGAAAAAGATAGGGTTTCTATCTCCAACCGGGTGAGTAGTCGTGTACCAATGGGGAGGGGCTTAAACTACAGATCTAAGACGAGATCTACGCCTGCCAAGAGTGTCAATCTTGGCATTGGATCTAAATGTGGAATGGCTTAGATGAGGGGGTGATGCTTCTTCCTTTTCTATCTCTTTTTGTGGTTTTGGTTATGATCCTCTTCTTGGATCTTGGTTTCTTGGATTATCTAGGTTTCTTTGGCACTAGATCTTCTCCTCTTGAGGCTTATCTTCTCAAGGGAGGGGAGCAATGAAAGTAAAACCTACCTAATGGATCTTAATGATCACTTCCAAATGGATTTCTAACACATATTTTACTAATGTGTGATTTGGTGTTTCTGGTACATATGAATTCTGGAACTCCTTCTCGGTGATTTGTCGATGCTCCTTAACGTAGTGTGGCGGATCAATTCCTTCACTTGATATCTGTTAGGATTTTTTGTCATCTGGGATCTATTAGAAGAATCTTCTCCACATTATAATAGGCTTCCAAAATGATGGGATTTGGAGAATTGCCACATCGGTTATGAACCAATTGAGGGCGCTTTGAAAATCGACCACTGTGCTCCAACCCTTTTTAAGATTTATTAGTGGCCAATTATAGGCCTCGACGCTTGGAATCTTCAGAGCTTTCCATGATCTTCTTCTAGGCATTGGATGGTAAGCTAGATCTGCCCTTAAACTGTAGGAGATGTGAGAGATTGCTTGATCAACTCTGGCTTACGCACAAGTACCACCTTCCTCCACTCTGGTTGGGGAAGTAGAAGTGATAGAATATCGATCGGTTTCATCTTTAGGAGCTTTTCAAGCTTTCCAGGTAGCTTGTAGCCGCCTCTTGTCTTGATATCTGGATATTGCTTGACAAAGAGGTCCGGCTGCTTTGAATTAGGTACTAAAAGTACTTTTTGGTACTAGTGCTTGTGTACCTCTATAGGATCAATGAGGTTGTCAATGGTGCGAGGAGGAATGGTGGAGGTGGATGGAAGATCAGATTTGGGGTGCGAAGAAATGAAGGGAGGCAGCGAGGAAGTGGCGAGAGGCGATATGGTGCGAGGTGGTGAGGTGGCGAGAGGTGGGGGAGTTGCGAACTCAAGAGCAGACATGTTAGGATTGGTTGGAAATGTGGTCATGACTTTACTCCGAGCGGCGTACTAGAGATCCTGGTCGAAGGTGTGGTCTTTGCCAGTTTGGAGGTCGAAATGAGAGAAGGTTAGCTGGAGCTTTGGTAGTATAGTGGAAGTGGATTCAATGAAGGGAAGTCGGAGATGGAGCAAGGATGGCGGATAGATGGATCTTGAACAATGGCATTATAATGTGCCAAGGCCACGTTATAGTAGATGATGAGGGTGGTAGAATGGTATTGATGACAATCATAGTACAATTTTTGGAGCTTGTTATAGACGAGACAGAGGACTTCAAGAAGGGCAGTGACAGTGGTATGGTAGTGTTTGATGTGCTCTGCGAGGGCGTCTCACGACTTCTCTGCTCCTGTTGGCTGGTACTTTGCGCACACCATACATGTTGGTGTTGTGAAGATGAAGGGATAAACAGGGGTGGAACAAAGAGGGGGGGTTGATGCATGTGATCTAGCTCAAATTGAAAGCGTTGATCCTATGGAAAATTCATGATGGCGCAAAGGTCTGCAACAAAATGAAACGGAGGACTCTCAAAAACATCACAAAAATAGCCAAAGTTCTTAATCTGGACAAAGTTAGTAAGGACGACAATAACAAATATATATTTGTTTACCTCCAATGCAATTTGATAAATATGAATGAGATCGGAATTAGAGAGGGGGGAGCCGAGAAAGATAGAGAGAAATAATAAAAAGCTGATCTAATAAGATAATGAAAATAAATGGTAAATTGTCATCTAGAGTGGTGGCAAACTCTAGAACGATGGTAAATTACTTCTTTAAGATTTTCAGTTGGCAATCAGTAGCCTAGAGGGCTTGCTAGTTTTCTTGGAGTGTGGCACATAGGGTTGCCAGCTCTGTGTCCTTTGTGGTGAGCACAACATCGTGAAGTTTGTGTTGATCCATGTATATTGTGGTGGCCTAGTCGTAATAGAATTCCACAAAATCAATGAATTACGTAATATAAAAGATTTGATCGTTCCCCAAGAGAGAGAATAATCTCATCTTTTGCATGGTAAATGTATGTACGATGATAAACAGACTAGAGTGTATAAAGTTCACAATGAGTACTATAGCGACATAACTGGTTATCCAAAGATATTTGGGTAAATTGGCATCCAGGAACACCAATGATGATAATATTCGAAGATGTATATATACAAGGATGCTGCGACCACATGAATATAGTTAGTTTGCACATTGAACTTGTTCTGAACAATGGCAAGGGCAAGGATTCTTTTTTGATGTACAGTTAGTCTAGACCATAAAGTATTTATGTTAGAAAAAGTCCAAGGGTTCTCCCATTTTTCTTTTGTGTAACCAAAAAGTTTAGTTAAAAAAAGATAATCCATTCTCCATTGGAGTTCTGGACTACAAAAAGGTGGAATAAAAAATGTTAGTTTCTAATGAAATGTCTGAAATTCTGACCTTAGTAGTGAGTAGACAATCTTGTTTTTCTTTACAGCTGCTCCACTTGGTGACACCTGGGCTTGGTATGGAATGACACTTAAAGCCTCAGGTTGGTCTTCAATAGCTTGTACCTCTGCGACATCCTTGGTTTCGGTCTGTATTTCTTGATCTCTCAGGATCTGCCTACAGATGGTATCCGTTTGGATGGTCTTTTCTGACATTACTAGTGCTGGCTCATCTGTCTGCATCTCTTGATCTTGTCCTTGCGCTGGTTCTTCTGCATCAGAAATCTGCATTTGGCCTGATTGGAATTTGGCCTCTTCTAATTCTTCCTTCAGCTTCTCATAAGCAATCATCTGCGGCTGTAGATATTGCATCTGGAAGGTCTGGATCATCCTCTCCTGGATTCCCTTCCATGCTACCAAATCAATTCGGTACCTGCCATGAGATACGCAGGCACCGAGTGTGACTTCGGCGCTGATTCGCCACAATATTGCCTCTTCGGCCTGTTTCTTATATATTTGATTGCCTTTCTTTAACATTTCTGCAAAATTTTGCAGTTGGGCAATTGATTCCTGAGCACTGCTGAGTTCATTGCTCAGCTCCACATTGCTACTTTGAAGAGTATTTCGCACTCGTTTCTCCACCTGCAAAGAAGCCTGTAGGGTCTGAAATTTTGTTTGAGCAGTATGTTCTCACTTTCGAAGGCGTTGGACTGCTCTTGCATTTCTTCCAACACTTCGAGCAGCATCCTGCCTTTCTTTCGCTTCTTCAAGCTATATCTTTTTTGCTCAACTCCGCATTAGCTGCTTCAAGCTCCTCATTTCTATAGGCCAACTCAGCCTTTGTTTCGCTCAGCTCTGTATCTTTTTGGGTGAGGTCTGCTCGGACTCTTTCATACTTGGACCCTAGCTTCCTGGATACCTTCTCCAAGCTAGCAAGATGCTGAATAGCTGCCCGAGTATCTGGCAGTAGTGTTTCAAAAACCTTTTGATATAACTCAGCATCGAGGATTGGTTCCTCGGCGTCGCTTTTGCTACCCTATTGGTCATCAGAAAGCTGCTCTGCTCCTTGTGGTTCTGGCTCTTGTGGTATTTCAGCCTGATTATGCTCCTGATCAATAGTGTCCTCCGCCTCCTCTTCCGCATTACTATTTCCTTCTTTGTTGGATAGTGGTGTGTACTGGGATGATGGCGAAGTCATCCTCACTGTGCTCCCTTGACTGGATGATGATGATGTGGCTGTCTTTGATGTCTTCATCTAGGATTCCACCTCAATTGATTGTGCTAGCTCTGGCAGTATTGGTGCAATCCTGATATCCTCCTGCACTATCACACACCAGCGTGCATACATAAAATGCTCATCTGCTGACCCAGCCTGGAGAACTGATTAACTTTTATTAACTTACAAAATTGCTTGAAAGCAATCTGTCCGAAGGCAATTTGTTCTCCATTTAAAGCTCTCAGCAGGTATCCCATATTGGTGTTTAAAATTGTGTACTCTTGCTTCGGTAAGAAGATAGAAGCAAGAGCAAATCGAACGAAGCTCTTGAGATTAGGGTCTCTTATGTAGGAGAATTTGTATCCTCGTTTCTCAAGATAAGCCTCTTCTTGAAAAGCTCCACTCTCCGCAATGAAATCTGGTCTAGTAACTGGCATACTGTCGTCCATAGGCAATCCTAAGGCACGGCAGTAAAATCCGTCAGTGATAACAATCTCTTGATTGCAGACGGTTGTGGAAATATGTCCTTCTGTTTCGCCCAAATTGCGGATCAGCTCATAACATAAATCAGTAAGAATTACTGATGGATTGAATTGAAGAAGACCTTCAATTTGCGCTCAAACAGCTAGTGGTTGCAATACCGGTATTACTGGCTTTGGGAGTGTTTTGAATACAATCGCCATAATGCTTGCAGATTAAACGAGCGATGGCAGACGAGAGCTTGATCGCAACAATTTGCAATTCGAAGAGCAAGAGTGATGGAAAATGGTAGCGACAACAACTAAAGTGTTTGAGGTTTTAGACGTATTGATGGTATTTTGGCGGATTAGACTAATATTAAATGGAAGCATGTCCTTCGTTTTGAAGATACATACTCAATAATAAAGTGGCTAGTCCTAAAAACAAAAATAAATAAATAAATAAATAAACAAAATACACGAATGCTTCGCTTGGTAAATCAAAGCAAAAATTATTATGCGAAAAATGCGAAGGTGTCAAAAGGTAGAAAATCCCGCAAAATGCGAAAGTAAGTGTCGCAATTTCCGTATTTTTAAAATGGTAAATTCCAATGTAGTGCCGGGTTTTTTGCAAAGTATAAAATGTAGCGAAGGTCTCGGGTTTTCCACAATACAAACAATGCAGCATGCTTCGGTATTTTTGCTAATATTTTGGTAAAAAATAATAATAATTGGACCAAAAAAAATTGACGGCCTTAAAAAATTGATGTATCGGACATTAGTCATAGTAGAGCTTCACCCTTGAACCATTTACTCGAGTGTCAAGTAAATGTCCTTGGAGATCAGCTAACTGAAGTGATCCATTATTAAAAACTTCTATAACCCCATCTGGTATGTAATTTTCCAGGAAACAACATCTGTCTGTTATCATACAGAAGCACATAGTCCCCTTGTTAATTTTTATTTTCTTGATGGATTGATCAAAAAAAAAAATTTATTTATTCTGAACTCATTCAGTCTCGATTAATGAAAGACAACGATCCTCTTCTAGTTGCATCAAAGAAATCATCCGCTCCCGGAGACTATCGTGTTCATCCATTCGCTCTTTACTACTAATGCGAAACGTCGGAACTTCAAATTTTGTCGGTAGTATGGGATGCATTCCATACACAAGATAGTATGGAGTTTGCCTAGTTGTAATCTTTTCAGCAGTTCTATATGCCCATAAGACAGATGATAACTTCTGATCCCAATCAGAAGAATGTGTTTCCGTTACTTTATTCAAAATTTTACATAGAATTCCATTTGCCCGCTCCGTAAGCCCATTTGCTTTTGGATTATATGGAGTGGTTTGACGATGTGTAATAGAAAAATATGACAACATGGCTTCTATGGTCTGATTAAGGAAATGGGTTCCCCTATCGCTAACCAATTCTAAGGGACAACCATATCGAGTGATAACGTTTTGGAATAAAAACTTCGCTACAGTCTTAGCATCTTTTTTTATTGTGGCTTCAGCCTCTACCATCTTGGTAGCATAGTCCATGGCAACGAGTATGTAACGACGACGAGTTTTAATCGTGATCAGTTTAATAGGCCCTACAAAATCTATCCCCCACTTCTCAAATGGTGCTAAGGGAATAACTGGAGTAAGCGGCCAATGTGTTACGAAGCTGGGTTTCCCCATCCTCTGGCATGCATCACATTTTTTAATGAATAATTTAACATCTCTATAGACGGTAGGCCACCAATATTTAGCATTGAAAAAAAAATTTGCAATGTTTTTAAGAGCATAGTGACCCCCCAAATCTTCCTCATGTAATGCACTTATTATAGCGGTTGTCTTGGTTGGTTCTAAACATTGGCGGAGACTATCGTCAGCTCCTAATTTATACAATATACTATCTACAATCGTGTAAGGTCCTACCTTAGAAAGAAAAACAGTTTTTTGTTGTTTATTAAAATTTTCAGGATATATCTGGTCCTGTAAAAAATTAATAACGTCCCTATAAATTGATGTTTCTGATTGAATACACATTATATGTTCATCTAGAAATTCATCAAAAATGGGTTCTAATTGATTTTTTGTTTGGAGGCGGGATATATAGTCGACATTTTGATGATCCTTGCCTCTTCTTAGTTCTACTTCATAATTAAATTCATCTAATAATAGTACCCATCTAGCTATTCTACCCGAAAGATCAGGTTCATTCACTAAATGTTTTAATGCGTAATGATCTACGTGAAAAACGAAAGGGTATCCTAAAAGGTAATGTCTAAATTTCTTTACTGAATAAATCATCCCTAGTGCTTCTCGCTCTATAGCGGAGTAGCGAGTTGCCTCCCCACATAGTAAATTGGATAATCTATATTTTGGTCATCTTTCTGACTAACCACTACACCTATCACAAAAGATGATGTGTCTACATATACATGGAACTTTTTAGCCCAATTTGGAGGTCTAACCCCAGTGGCTTCTGCTAATGATTGTTTCAAGTGATCAAAAGCTTGTTGATGGTCCTGTGTCCAATGGTACTCAACAGATTTTTTTAAAAAAACTTGTTAAATGAGTTACTATTATAGCATAATCTCTAATTATCCTCCAATAGTAACCTACATGTCCTAGAAAACCTCTAAGCTCTCTTAAATTGGTTGGTTCTAATAATTCTAAAATCATCTTTATTTTTTCGATGTCGGCTTGTATACCATCCTTCAAAATTTTATGCCCTAAAAGGATGTCTTCCCTCATCCCAAAGTAACACTTAGCTGGATGTAGTTTAAGAGATGTCTCTTGACATCTTCTCAATGTTTTCTCTAATGCATCTAAATGGTTTTTAGTTGATGAATAGACACAAAAGTCATCCATAAAAATTTCTAAAAACTTTCTTAAAAAATTTTGAAAAATATTTGTCATCATACGTTGGAATGTGGCAGGTGCATTACAAAGACCAAAGGGCATTCACGTATATGTGTACGTCCCCCAATCAGTGGTAAAAGTAGTTTTGGATCTATCTTCCTCTTTTATAAAAACTTGGTTATAACCTGAGAATCCATCTAAAAGACTATAACGTTCATGTTCTGCTACCTGGTCAAGAATAGTATCTGTAAACGGCAGAGGATGATAATCTTTTGTTGTGGCAGCATTTAGTTTCCTAAAATCCTGACAAACTCTAATCTTGCCCGTCTTCTTCTTAGGTACTATAACTATTGGTGACACCCACTCACTGCTTAGAACAAGATATATAATACTTGCTCTAAGACATCTATCTAATTCGTCTTTTACTAATAAGGAGTACTTTGGATTCAATCTATATTGGCGTTGCCTAACAGGTATTGTTCTTTGAATGAGATCTATTCTATGTTCACCCCATTTAACTAGTATACCTATTAAATCATCCATCGAACAAGCAAACACATTTTGGTATTTTTGAAGAAGCAATATATACTCTTCATGTTCTTGGTCCGATTGGTGTTTATATAGATTCAAAGTCTTACCTTTATTAATTTCTATTTCTACATAATCTGTTTTATCTACCATCCCCTCGGTCAGACTTGCTCTGGTTCTACCCAGAACTTCTCTCGACTCGGATGTTGTCGGTATGTCTACTTCCTCATCAACCTCATATGAAATTGATCCATGATTCAGCAGGTCTAGCTAACTCCTCACCCCATCTCAAAAGGTGACCCCTTATTGGACTGGCTGTGAGAATACCTGGAAAAAATATCTATTTGGTAGACCAATTTATAATAGCATCTACTTGATATAACCATGGTCTTCCAAATAATATCGAATAAGGTGGTGTATCTACTCGATTTATGACAAGAAAATTCATAACAAATGTCTCTGTCTCTATAACTACGTTACTACCTTTTAGCTCGCCTACTGGTATACATGTAGTCGCGTTTGCTAAATGGATTTCGTGATAAGTGATAGGCTGTATCTGGTTTTCTAATCCTAATTCTTTAACCATTGTTTTCATTACTAGGTCGATACTAGATCCTGAGTCTATTAGTATTCTATCTATGGTCTGATCTCCTATGATCGCACTAATCTCTGGAACTCCACAATCTCCTTTATCTACATATTCTACTCTATTACTGTATGCAAGTATTCTTAATGTAAGTAACCTCTCCCCTTCCTCAGTCCCTACTGACTGAAGCCCTTCTTCCTTCGAAGTATAGCTTGAGGAAGATGTAGGTGTCTCACCTTTGTACTTATCTTTTTTCCATGATATGGAAATTCTTTTATGACTTTTTGCTGTCGATGTCTCCATCTGGTCTCTGACCGGAGACTTCTGTCAGATCTCGACCGAAGACCTTGCGTCAAATTTTGACCGAAGGTTTCCTTCACCATCTCGATCGGACCAAAGGCACATTGAATTCAAGGCCCAAGTCTTACTAAAAGCATTGGATTGAGAAAAGTCAAAATGTAAAGTCTCTATTGTTTTATTTTTTCTTCAAGCGATTGGGAGGACCAATCAATCATGTAATATTTACCAAAATATAAAGCAACTAAATCACGCAAATGGGCATGAACTACATTGCCACGCATATTTTTTATAGCTCCACCACGTGGATTAAGATCATAATACACACTACACGATTCCTAGAAAGGGCCATCTTCGAAAGCTCTTCTCTCGGATGATTCATTTGAAGAAGATAACACAAGATTTTTGATTCTATCTCTTTGTTGAGGAGATAGATTCTCAAACCACTCTTGATTATATTCTTCGGGCTCCTCACGAGCTCTTCTCCTAGATGGTCTCCCACATGACCTTCCACTTGACCTATCACTTGAAGACATTGTATCAAAGAAAAACTCTAAAAGCTAGAAAGTAGTGGAGAATGAGAGTGAAAGAGTAGTGAAGACTTTTAGATTAGAAGAGTAAGCAATGACAAGAAAGCAATAGATTAATATTAAGCAAGAACAAGCAAGATCAATACCAAGGAAGAGCAATAGCAAGCAAGAGCACTAAACACTAGATTAGGAAAACCTATAAAACTTGAAAGCAAAAGAAGAGGAGCAAGAATGCTCACAAAAATGTTGTTTTATTGGCATTGAAGTTTCGCGTGGATTATCCACGCAGAAGTTATCCACGTGTGGATAATCCACACGATATCCACGCTTGGATGTTCCACATGGTTTTTTTCTCTCTCTTCACACGTGAGAGGGTCCTCCACATGGGCTTGCATGCTTCAAATGTCATTCAATATTCTCATAATCTTTTCTAGATTTTATGAGAATATTTTATTGTAGGATTTTACATAAAATATATTTTTTAATATGATGGAATATAAAAAAATCAATTCAAAGATTATTATGGTAGTATTTAATTGTTAAAACTAGTTATATATTGTTATAAATTTTATTTTTCTTGAGATTTGACATAAAGACAAAATCATGAGATAAGAAATAGTACATATTATTATTGAATCTTCCCTAAGGGAGATTATATGCATACTCCAATGCTTACTGCAAACAAGAGATAATTAATTAAACTGAAGGAATTACAATACCTAATAAAAATATTACTTGAATATATTATATGTAATCACTTTCTTTTGACAGTAAGAAATAATAAAGACTTTGGGCTCCGAGGTTGTATGGAGAAGATACTTCGTCGTCTGAGTTGGACTATGAAGGCTGTGTGCAAAAAAAAATAGCACAACTCCAATGTCCTTAGTATCATCGCATTTACATCTATTTAGAAGATACATCAAACCAGCCTCCACTCTCCTTCAGGGCATCACAAAAGTCTTTATTTATGTGATTTACATAATTAATTGAACTTAGACAAAAAGAAAATTGACCTCCTAGCTTATCAATCTCTTTGGCAACATACTCATCAAAAACTATATACCTCTCAGAATCCAAAATTAAATCTTTCGGATCAACATGAAATCTTACACAAAGATCCTTATAAAAATCACCTATTAAACTTATATCTAGATCCGATTTTTTTTTAATTTAATGGTTTTATTGAATTTGATGATGACACCTCATAGATGGCATCGACTATGAGGACCAGGTAGAATGGGCAAGTGGCACAGATGCCCTTCAAAGGATGCTATCTGAGAGCAGGGCATATGAGGCTAATATGCCGAGTGAGGAGGAGATTTTGGCTTTTCAAAAAAAGTATCCGCCACCTCCCATATATCGTTATTCCAGCTGACCAGCAATCGACCATTATTGCTGGTCACAATTTAGAAGCTGTTGGTGTGATCCAAACTGACGAGGAGGATTTGGTAACTACACCTTCTCACAAAAGTCATTTACTATTTAACATGTAATTGATGATTAGTCTGCTAGTTTGACTAGCACTTGATTATGTGTTGTAGAAAATCGTTGAAGTTGATGCCTTTGCTAGCAGTCATGGAGGATTGAGAGAGAGACAAGGCGGGAGGCAGAAGGATGTCTCGTTGGCTCATTATTTGAAATATTTTGTAAATAATAAAATTTGTATTCTTCATAAAAGGTTTTTTGTGAATGCGAGAATCTTAATCATGGCCATCAAGGCCCTATCTTATTTTGCCCAAGGGCATAAATATCAAAAAATACATATAGAATCATTTTTGTCAAAAGAGATGTTTTTCTTACGTGTCAGAAAATGTTCCTATGAGATCATCTGCTCTGGCAATTCTATCAGGATATATAAATTTGAGCAAAAGACGATCCACTTGATTTTTGGATCCGTATGATAAGAAAAAGCTCCTTCATGACCACACAACAAAAATTGTCCTTAGAGACAATGAAAAAAAATGATTGTACTCTTTTCCGCTTAATGTATGTTTGAGAATTTTTAATCACACGCGTTTGATCTTTATTGAATGCCACAAATCTAATTTTGGCTTATAAATTTACATGCTTTTTTGAATCTTTGATATTTAGTTGATCTTGTTGTGTATCGAACTTGAGCTCATCTATAAAACCATTGGAATAACTGAATGATGTAACTATTTTTTGAGGATGTTCCACCATGTTGTGTATTTTGATGAAATGTTGCTCTTGCCTACCAACGTGATTTCTCCATTCCTTGTGAGGACCATATACTCAAACTGCCATACTTTTTTGCAAATAATGATGCATGATGCCTTAGTATGTGCTGCAATATCAAAGATTTATGCATTGGTTAGAAAAATATGCATTGGTTAGAATCTATCAAATGAGAAGAGCCATGAGGAATCCCAAGAATCCCACGAAGCTTGGATGGTGCTCCAAAAAGGATTGGAGGAAGGTGAAAGGCAAATTTTTGCAAAACAATCCCCAAAAGTATGAACAACAACGTAGGGCAGCCGTCGAGAAGCTCTTAAAACATGGCCAACGTCACTTGGGATCGGGAGAAAGGGGCAATCTAGAGAACCAATTTGTAAGTGCAATATTTTTTACTAGGATTCTATTTTTGTAGTGAGATTGTTAATGTTTTTTATTGCTAAACTATAATGTATTGCTAAACTATGTTTTTTTGTTGAATGTAGCTTAGTGATTTTGGAAGACACATGATCATCGCGGAGTACAAACAAGGTTATGATCATGGATATGCCGGCCTTAAGGCTTTTATGGAATCCCATGGATTGTTTCCAATCGTAAACTTCTAACCTTTATTGTTTTGTGATTGTTTACTTTGTGGTTTACAAGTAAGTTTAATCTCAATTTATTAAATCTTTAATTCTATTTCGTAGAGAGGCTCTACAACTTCGAGCGTTTGTGATGTGGAAGAAAATGAGAAAAAATTTTAAGAGCAAATGTGGAAGAGAACGTGGATGAGAGTGAAGGGGAGTTTGAAGATGTGGACACCAACGTACACCTACAAGACGAAGGAGGCGAGGAGGGAGGAAGTGATGATGAGTAGAGGTTTTTAAATTAAATGTAAGGCCTTGTAGAGGGCAATGTAGGAAGGGAGACATTCTCACCTTCCATAATAGTTTGTAGAATTCAATCTTTCACTAGGTTCAAGAAGGAATGCTCCTACAGATCCCACCTTCCTAATGACTTCTACAAACAATGCTCAAGAAAAATGAAATTGATTTGAATCTAGAAACTCACAAAGGTTTCACTTGATTTTGATCCTCTCAATTTGACTTCTAGCCTCACTTTGGACTTCTAGTCACAGTGCTCACACTCTCTCACAAAGATATAATGGAGATAAGATGAGATCCAATAAAAAAAAAAACTATCGAATTCTATCAATTTTCACTAGATATGCACAAAAAAATGACAATCTCTCTCCTTCTTCTTGATGGTTCTTCAAGGCCTATTAAAAAAAATTAAAAGGGCTTGAACTCAGCCTCAATTAATTAGATCTCATGACACTAAGTCAAATCTAATTGATGGCAAACAAAATTTGATTCTTTTCCTTGAATTGTCATAAAAAAGCTATCAAATTGTTTGGATCTTATGAATAATGAAGATTAAATGCAGGTATAGAAGTGTTGGAGGGTTTGCGGATCCCAAGGCAACCCTAACCGTAGTTAATAAGTGAGAGGGATTTGGCACCCTGTGTGTGTAAGTCCAACCCAATGATCACATAGTTATTTGATTAATTAGAAAGTTAATAAAAAGACTTTAGGCCTTTTTGCTGGACTTTTAATGTCGCAAGGCCTAAATGTCAAGTTAGTGAATAAAGCTGGGTTTCCTTCCAATTTGGATGGTTCCCACTTTTTTTTAAAATTGAATAGTTAGGGAGGCAAAAATGGACCAATAGGATTCAAAGGCCAGGGTCCTCCTCTCTACTATAAAAAGATACCAACTCAAGTTTGCTACACATGTACATATCTTCATTTCAATAAAGCAGATTGGTTATCTTGTGAAATGGATTTATGAATGTCCTTGCTCTCTATCACTTTTCCTCCATCTCTCATGTTTTTATTGTGTTTTGCTAATTGTTGGATCTGATTGTTATTGGGATTGCATGTTTTTATACTTTTTCTGAGAGAGAAAGGGAGAGAGAGAAAGAGTAAGCTATCTGCATTGTGGATCTAGTGTTAATGGATGTAGTGTCAATGCTTAGGGTTAGTGGATGGTAGAGTTAGATGTGAATCTTCCATTCATGCTGAAATCTGAACTATGTTATCACTCTCATGGGAACGAATCTACGCGTGACAACTAACTTCATTTCCTCGATGCTAGATTGATTAGATCTTGGGTTGAGGATAGGCAAGGAAAAAAATCCACTACAATTTTGGTGCCGTTGTCAGGGAGCTACGCCAATTTTTCAGTTTGCAGCATGTTTGTTGGATGGTTAGCTTGCATTAGGCATCTTGTCGTGGCATGAATAGTGTTAAATCTGCATTTAGAGTTAGTTTGGGAGTGATTTTGTCTGATTTGAGTGGATTTGCTTGTTTGAAATCTAATCTGATTGTGGAACAGGGAAAGCTACTCAGATCACCATCTTAAGATCCATTTGGGTCTGAGATTTAAAAAAACAATAAAAATTGGTCAAATCTATCAGATTTTGGTCAAAAGGAGACAGAAATCATCATTAGAGCTTATAACTTTTTATCCTCTTTCAAGAAACATTCGTCGAGTTGCAGGCACCTTCAGTTTTGATCACATAACCTTCAGTGTGAAGGGCGAACAATCCTTCCCAGCAGATTTTTTAAAACATCAGAAAAACCATCAAAAAACACCAAAAAAATCACCAAAACCTTAAAAATACAAAAAAAGAACCTTCGTCCAATTCACTGTGCATAGGTGTGATTCAAATCTATCTACTAGCAAGTTGACGAATAACTATATCAGAAATAGAAGGTTTCTCAGAGGATCAGTTGTCATATCGTCATATTTTTGTCAAAAAAGTCTCTTTTTTGCAAAAATACCAGTATTACTCTTGATTCTTCACCAGAACCTTCGCCGAGTTTTTAGATTACTATTTTTGAGTTCTACAAACATTCATCCTATCCAGATCATTAAAAATCTTTATTTTTACCCTTGCCAAACTACAAAAATTGTGTTTTTGTGTGTCAAAAAACTTTACCAGTTCTACCCTAGCTTTATCTGTGTCAGATTCTGAGTCTGAGAATTCGGCGTTATTTCCATAGAATTTGTCAGAAGAGCCTGATTAGAGAGTTTTTTTCAAGAATAGCACTATCCGAGTGAATCTTTTCCTAGAGAACCTTCGCCAGTTTTATTTTTAGGTTCTGATTTTTCAGATCAAGTCCTTGTCAAATTTTAGGTCAAATCCTGATACAATTTGCTTTTGATTCTGAGAATTTTTTCATTTTTGAGAAGTATTGATTGGTTGATTTTCGAAATCTTTTACACGATATAGGAATTTGATTCTTGTCAAGTGGAAGAAATCTAGCAGATCTAATCTGAGATCTCATTGTCTGCTTGATTTAATCTGTAAAGATGGTTGCCCTTGGAGGTGCCTCAGAAAGTCAATCCAATCATTGTTAGAAGAGCACCTCATTTGGATCTATCCAACTACAATGGATTAACAGATCCAGTTAAATTTTTTTAGATCTATTCTGAATCTTGTGAAGTCTATGGCGAAGTTTTTCCCTAGGATAAACTTAAGTTTTTTCCTATGGCCTTAACAGGCGCAGCACAAGATTCAAATATAATCAAGATGAAACTGAGCGTACAGATTGGGAGACTATTAAACGAGCCCTTATCACACGATTCAAACCTCGGAAGTTTATGGAAGACCTTTTCCTAATTTTAAGTAAAATTAAAATGGGAAAGCGAAAAATGGTTCGAGATTACATTGAATGGGTAAAGCGCCTTAGATCTGAGTGCGAACCATCGAAAATGCCATGGGATTAGACGTGAGCTGAAACACCATAACGAGTACGCACTTTTGCAAAATGCTATGGATGATGCAATTTGGGAGGAAGATGAAGATTCAGATGATGAGCCGAATATCAGTATGTTTCCTTATACAGTAGGGCAGACCACTACAACATCCACCACTATTGCATCAATGAATGTCAACACTACTACAAAAATGATTATCAATGAGTTCGCGAAACTCGAGAAGAACCAGCAGAAACAAATAGAAAAGTTGCAGTCGCAATTTGATGAGAAGATCAAAGCATTGGAAGATTTCCATGGACAAGCGAACAAGAAACCTAAGAAATTTGCAAAGACTTTTCCTACCAGGGAAAATGTCTGGTGCTCTATTTGTACAGGAAATCACACAGTGAATGAGTGTCCTCAATTGAAGAAATGAATGGAAATCAGTATATGCCATTTGTGTAATTCGCCTGATCATCAGACTGCATTTTGCAATTTCAATTTAGCAATGGTATGCCCAGATGGAATATCGAGAACCACATTATGGAGGAAATCCGGTAGCTAGACCTCGTCAATCTGCCCTTGGATACCCGGAACGATTAGCCTTACCTGCCCCACCAAAGCACTCTGCTCCCATCTGCCAATTTGATGGAACCAAAACCCAAAAGTGTCGAGCAATGGAACAATGGTAATGATCAAGAAGATGGATCTTCATAACAATATGTTATTTATGCTGTCGCACAACAACAAGCATCTAGAAACTGGACCAGAGCACCACTTGGATGCTTTACATGTGGAGAAAATCACAGAGTTGCAGAATGTCCAAATGAAAAAAAATTTATACCATTCTGTCATGACTGTGGTTATGGGCATTGCTATAAGGAATTTCTAGCAAAACCAAAGCCACCACCGGCTACAGCTCTTGTAAATTTGATAACAATCAAGCAAAGACCAGTAGCTCAGAATAAACCAAGTGTACTCTTGATGGTGGTCACCAGAGCACAAAAGCAGAAAGAACCCGTAGCAGATCCAGTACCTGCTGATTCTATACCATTAACTGATATACCAACAGCATCTGGAGTCTATCCAAATCTTCATGCAGAAAAAAAAAAGATATCAAGATATGAGGCAGTGGATTAAACATCTGCAAGAAGAAGAGAAGCTTGAAGCTGCTAGAGCAACAGTCGAAGTTCGTTCTTCACCATTGCAGCCACCAGAAAATTCACGAACAAATATGAATGCTCAGTTGCATCATCATGAAGAACCCTTCAAGATGACTGAATCAGAAGCACCGCGAACAAAACTGCTCATGAATATTTTGTCTAGTAAGATCAATATTTCGTTGGGAGAGTTCTTGAAGTTGGTGCCAAAAGCAAAAGAAGTATTAGCACAAAAGTTAACTCAAGTTGAACCAGAAGTTCATCAAGAGTCACTTTTTTGTATTGGATTTGAAGAATCTAATGAAGTACTCCTCCATGTCGGAGCAGCTTGGAAAAGTAATGCTTAGGGTTAGTAGATGGTAGAGTTAGATGTGAATCTTCCATTCATGCTGAAATCTGAACTATGATATCGCTCTCATGGGAACGAATCTACGCGTGACAACTAACTTCATCTCCTCGATGCTAGATTGATTAGATCTTGGGTTGAGGATAGGCAAGGAAAGAAACCCACTACAAGAGGCTTCCACACATGTGGATAGTATGGCTGCTGACCCTCACCAATTTTGGATGCCAAATCTGCACACTAAGATTTAATTTGAACTCACCCTCAAAAGACTAGTTTTCTAGCAACAAACTTGCTAAAAATGGATTGTGCTTCAATAATCAATTATCCTCTATTGATAGATACACCAATATATTGCAAACTAGTCATCAATTTCTTGATCTAGATTAGCAATTTAGGATCACACAATCAAGAGCAATCAAATACAATGATCAAACATGGAAGTCGGACCGCACAGGTGTCTAGTACGGCCTCTAGTATGGCCTGCTATCAGAGAATGAGTGTGATCAAGTTTAGTTTACAAAGCATTCACAAAAACACCAGACAAATGTAGGAAAAACTCAAGATTGCCAATTTGCTCTCAAAATTCTATCTCCTCACTATGGAATGATAGATTGTATGTACATTAGGGCTCCTCTCCTTTCTAGTTAGGTGAAAGTACAACATGTAATAAGGAGACTAATTGACATTTTTTGCCCTAATATGTCAATCTTACCTAACCCTAGATTCATGCCAATTTGAGGGTTAGGTTGACCAACTACCTCCATGATTTGAGGAGTTTGGTCCTATGATTTAAAAACTTGACTAAATAACCTAACTACTCCCTATAATCATGATCTAACCTATATAGGCTAGTCTACACACATGGCAAATTGGTTTCGCACGTGTGATTTACAAAGTACATCAAAAAATTACATATAATTAAGCTAGAATTGTCATTTTTCACACTAATCAAACACTCATGCCCTATGCAACTCAGAGTATATGCAGAAGTGCAATGAATGTACGCATGGAAAACTAAGTCTTGCAGCAAATGCTCAAACATTTCATGTCTAGGTATGATGTATAATTGCAAGGTGGGTGTCACAATGCATTCTTGCACATTTTTGTACTTCTGTTTTTCAACTCCCCTATGTAATTGGGGTGGGCTATATCTACTCCCTCTAAAAACTAAAAATGGGACATTTTTTTTAGTGTCTTGCATTCCCTAGAGGTTCTATTGCATATTCTCTAGTAGAGGACTAGATCAGCCCCTAGCTCCATTGTCTCATTAGGGTTGTACCACCATTTGGCCAATCTAATGACACCATCCTTGTGGTGCGCAACAGTAACTGAGAACCTATATAAACTATCATAAGCATCTTTATAGTTCTACTACCAAGATGAGTGGCCATGTGAATATGACATGTGAGCTAGTGGATGGCCATAACTCAAGAGGTTGGTCATCAAGGGAAAACTCAACTGGAGGTAAATACAGATTGTAGGCATCAAAGTTCTTATAGAACAAGCTATCTGATAAAATATCCTTCCAGTGTACAGGATAAGCAAGTAGAGGGTTACGAAATTTCTAAGGTCTAGAAGCTTTGCATGTTGTCTCTTTTTTCTGATATTTATGCATTTGTCTTGCTAACATGGTGGCAATAGTCTTATTTGCAACTAATTCTACTTTGTTGTTGGCCATAGCTTTTCTCATGGCCCATGTACCGTTCTTCATGGCGTATTTGCCTCCTAGCCCTATCGCTAGTATCTTTGAGTACAATGTCCTTCTACCTCTTGGTATCACGCTCCTTGTTTATACTAGTCAGTTCATTAGTTAATCTAATTCTGAGATTCTTTTTCTTCTTTCATCATTTAGGCTCTAAATTTCTATGTTGGTTCTTTTCCATTCCTCTAGCACAAACCTAGTCATCTCTTACGACATCGGTCGGGTTGATTATTGCTTTATGGTTCTTCCACATGAGTTACAACATGGTGTTCCATCACCTGTGGTTTAGCATTTATGTGAATATACATTTGATGAATCCACTAACAAATTCTACATCCCCTCCCGCTCTTTCCAATCATGTATTTGCATCAGACTTCTTCCAAAGCAGGTGTTTTATGGTACATACAATCAGGCCATCTACATCAACCCGCAGATTATGCTTTCGTAGTGTGTATCAAAACACATTCTAGACAGTTCAAGGCTCATCATATGTTATAGTTGGGCTAGAAGCTAGGGATTCTCTAGGCCCAATTGGTTGATCATCTTTCTTACCCATCAAACACCATACCATGCCTGACATTTCAGTGTTGTCGGACTCCATAGTTCCGCATTAATGATTATGTGGGAAGTGATTAAAGTACTTGGATCACACTAGCAGTATGATCATGATTATAGGCTAGTGTGGCTAGGCTATCAACTCATAGGTTCTGTTCTCATGGAATGTGCATCCACTCGATATGGGAGAACTCTCTTGTGAGTTCATTGGTGGCGAGGTCATAGGCTTGCATTGTTCTGTTCTTGAGTTGAATACTCCGATCATACCTCAGATTAGGAGTTGAGAATATCCCAATATCTTTAGGTTGCCTATAGTCTGTGATAACCACATGGTCATTTGTAGGCCGATAAGAAGGGCTTTGTACTCGACAATGTTGTTTATAAATCCTTTACCTAACAATACCCCTATACTTAGTTCAGTACCATTGGGATTTTGCAACGCTGCTCCTATGGCTTTCTCTCGGGTTGAATGTCTATAAGCTTCATCTACCTTCAGGGTATATACTAAAGAAAATATATTTTTGGTATTTTAACCACTTTGATGATTTTTTTTTAAAAAAATTCAGTACCCTTCTATTTAGTGTATACATACAAGATCACTACAAGCTACATCTGAATTCTTAAGTGTTCCTAAGTATTCGTGATGTCTTTAGCTCCTTCATGGCGATAATTGAAAAAAATAGAAAAGCATATTACATACTATATAGGTAGTTTTGATTTTTCTCTAACTATGATATGCTTTGATCTTGTTAATGTTGACTCGGTGCTTAAATGTTTCCCTGTTCAACTCAGCTAGCTTTACTATATTATTTTCATAGAGTTTCTGGGGCATTAGTTCGTGTTTTGTTTCGTAGAGTAGTACTAGTTGTCCTTGGGCATGTAAAACCATTCCCATACTAGTAATAATTTCACGTCATTAATGATCTTGAACACCAATTAAATGCCATACTTAAAAGGTTTTGATATTGGTTCTTGTATTAAGGTGAGAATGTGAATGATAAAAGATAGAGCAAGTTGGCAAACATCAAATAAAGGTCCTAACTAAAAGGTTTTGACATTTACTATATCCAGCAAGGAACAGTTTTCAACAAACTCCCATCTTGCAATAGAATTACCAAGTTCTGACACAAATCAATCGAACTTGTTATCAGCCACTTTTCTACCACAATAGTACTTTCTAAATTTTCCCCCTTTAAATCTTCAAACCAAATATCTACTATAATCCACAAAGGATTTTTGTAATATCTAAATATCCTATCGTTTCTGATTCATAAAACAGGTCCATCATCGATATAACAGATTCTTCCTGGATTCTCTGACAAATGTTTCTCCTTGATAATTCTCTTCTCTTCCTACTTCTCCCTCTTTTAACAGGAAATGATCCGAGTTTCTAAGAGGTGCAAATCAATCGAGATTTGCCCAGGAGAAGAGTCTAAGAATAGATCCGAGAAAATCTTGAAAGCCAAAAGAAGTGTTGCATCATTGTAAGTAAATACCAATGATATCCCAACACAATGACTTTAACAAAAGATCTTCGTTATTACCAAGCTTGAGAATTAACCCGTAAATCAGAAAAGGATTTCTTGAAGATTCAAGTAGAGAAAACAATTTTAGAAAATAGTTTCATTAACCATTACTGTGACATCGATGGGTAATCAAAATTACCTTCCAAGAAATCACAAAAAATGGGGTTAATTAATGTGTTAAGATAAAGAAATAGCTTATCGGGTTTCCGGTTTTGTAAATTTGAGATATTCTAAAAAAGGGGTCATGACCAATATCTCAAATTTTCGACAAAACACCCATTTTATGACCGATAGTTTTTGGCATCTTTAAGATTTACGGCCATACTATGGTCATCTGATCCAATTAGTTTCAGATCTTCATTTTGGTATCGCCTGCGTCCCATACCACAGGTTCTTCCTCCACGAAGGTCCTCCACTTCCTGATCAAAGTGTAAAAAAAAAGAACAACAATATGAAGTTTTCGAGATTTATAAAAAATTCCAACTTCACTCAAACAAAAATTCTTTCGCCCCTTTTCACAATCTTTACGGTCACCGTAAGGCTCGCAATGACAGATTTAGAAATACGAAAGAATGAACCGACTTTTTCTTGTTCTAAACATCAAACAGTGTTGGTACGCCCACGGCTTCAAGAATATCAAGAAATGACTTTTTTGTTCCATTTCAGTTTCCTTCTTAGGCTTCTAGGTCATTTTTAGCCGTGTCCGATTCCGACAAGTTGGTAAAAAAATCCAAGAACTCGTGTTCTCGATTGTCCACAACAGTTAATTAAAGCGAATATACATTTCGTCAATTGTGAAAAAGCCTTACGGAATCTCCCACCAGGAATTCAGCCCAGTCACAGCTCTATGGGTTGTGTTGGTTTGTCCACCATCAGGTTCCTTTGTGTTGCTTGTGATTGGCATGCTTAGAATAGGATCCTTGGATTGAGGTCTTTATATTGGTATCAAAGCTCTGATACCAATATAAAATCCTCAATCCAAGGATCCTATTCTAAGCATGCCAAATACAAGCAACACAAGGGAACCTGATGGTGGACAGACCAACCCAACCAAACCTAGATCGAACAGATCTAGCCCCCAAGCTACAGATCAATCGCTCAAAGAGGAATGAGGCATCACACCAGCAGCATCCTGCCACCGGTCTTGCTATCAAGCATACACTAGTGGGAGGGCTACCCGAGACCAGTCATGGGCATGACACCCCCCCCTCTCTCTCTCTCTCTCTCTCCCTTGGGGCCAGCTGGCCCATCACGCTCCACCCACCCCTCCCGGCCGTTGGCCCTTGTTGATCCGCTCCAAGTGGGCAGGAGCAACTTGCTCCTGCCCACTTGGGGGGGGGGGGGGGGAAGGGCATATACTCCCATCCCCCTCCCCCCTTTTTTTTTCAAATTTTGTTTTAAAATGGGGGCCCAAGGAAATATTGGGCTCCCTTTACACTCATTCTAAGCTTAAAAAGATGAATTTTGAAGGGCTTGAAAAACGGTTATATTGGTATTTAAAATTTAAATTTGAGCCTTGTCAAATCATCATTACTATGGGTTGAGCAAGTAGAGTTAGAGGAGGGTTAGAATTTGGAGATCTATTTTACACCATTGGATGTGCCATGTCATATGGACCATTCCATCTCAATTGTCACTCTCTTATTGGTACACATGTCGTCATTTACACTAATTATAATTAGTGAAGAGGCCCTTTTTGAGTCCAAAAAGGGCCCTAATGAAAGCTAGATAAGAGGCCGTGTGCAGATGTTTGGAAAGCACTGACGTTTCCAACATAGCCCACATGAAGTTCTTGCAGTCCAGAGACATAGACCATGAAGACACATGATCAAATCAAAATCAAAAGCTTTCACATGAAGTGGGAGCAGCGACAACACTGTCATAATAATAATAATGCTGAACTTAATAAGATCAATTGCAATTCTATTAATAAGTTTAGTAAACACTTCATTAAGTGGGAGTGTTAAAATAACTAATGTTCGTGTTCACACTAAAGTTAAATGGTCTAATAATAAGTGGACAAGCTTGGGTCCTGAAAGGACGCGTTCCCTCGGAACGTCGCCTCCTCATCGTCTCTATGTAATGGGCAGTTCGCCCTTCTCTATAATCAGTTAATAAGAATGTAGTTAATTACATCTCTCTTGCTCTTTCTCTGTGGCTCTTTCTCCTGTGGCTCTTTCTCTCTCCTATGCTATCTCTCTATTCTGTCCTCTCCTACATGAAATACATCATTGCATCGCAAGCCACAATGAAGAACTATTTATCTTTGAAGGTGCTAAAGAGTAGGGGTACTTAGGAAACGGGCTGAAATACAACGGCTCAATCAATGCTAATTGAACCAATGAATTAAGGGCCCTTAACTAAGGCTTAGTGCGCAACTACCCCACCTCACATAGTGTTAACTGGCCTTGTGAGCTGCAGGCCACCGGCGGGGCAAGCTCACTAGCACAACAGGACTCTGAATCCCTTAATGAAAACGTAATGGATTTTTGGTGACTATTTTGCCCATTTCTGAACAGATTAAAAGGCAGAATAGTCACCTGTTTTATTAAAAAAAAAATTAGTGCAGATTATGCCTGCCATCTACCACGTGGCAGCATTGGATTGGTCTCAAATTTTTTAAGTGCTGATTCTGCTTGCACCTGCCATGTGGCAGCTAAGGATTGGTTTAAAAAGGGTCCAAAAATCCATTACGCAATGGAAGGGGCCGGGCAGAGGCCATTCTGCCCGGTTCGGATTTCCAAAAATTTTTAGGCTCGACCCCTCCGGGCCTCGCCTAAAAAAATTCTGGAAATCCTTACCGAGCAAAAGCTGCCCTCTGCCCGGCTCCTTCCATAATACATACCACCTCCAATCAGTCTCAAAAATTAGATCATAGAAGAGAAAACATACTTTTCCAGGCCTTTGCAAAAGAGCCAAGTTTGTAATCATGCATAGTATTGGGGGTTGTGGACCAGCCATGCTTTTTGGGCGAGAAAGAAAGAACCTATGGCACATTCAAGGTGCTGACTCGCTGGAAGTTGTGCAGGCTATTTGTTCCCTGTAGTTTAACTGATCATATAACCCATATATAGACGAAATTTATCATCACACTCTGTAAAGTGTATTAGTTCAAACAAAAGAAAACGTATGAACATAAGCAAATTGCCTTGTGTCAATAAAAAAAGAGATGGACAGAAAGTAAAACAGTACATATGCAAGGAAGCCATGTCTAATCATCCATGCTATTATTTCAAGTGCCAAGCAGGCCTGAAAAATTCAGACAGTGATGCTTGATCAGCTGTAAGTTTATATAACATTCTCTGCTACGGACTTGTGTCACTAGTTGAACGAACTGGCGTTAACTGTGAAGAATTGCTCCAGTGAAATCCCCTTGTGTCCGAGAACCCGCTCTAGCGCTGGATCCACTACACTCCATCTGCTCAAGCGCTTATTCTTGTCCAGATCCACCAGACCAGCAGCAAAGGCTGCACCCCGAGTACGATCATATTTCTGCGTGAGGATTTTCAGGTGCTCCTCCGGTGTCACGTTTACGTGTGACACCTGTTTGCCTAGCACCTTGCTCAGTTTCTCGGCCACCTGGCTGTCCATCACCGCCTCTGTTGTCAGTGTGTAGATCTGGCCAGTGTGCCTCAAAGGGTCGGCCAGGGCGGCAGCAGCAACAGCAGCAATGTCGTGCACAGCAACGCTGGTTTACACACCATCTCCAGCACTGGTTATGAACACACCATCCTTGATAGATGCCGCGTGATAGTTAATGACATTTTCGTGAAAATAGGTAGGTCGCAGGATCGTAAAGGATAGACAGCTCTTGATCAGCAACTGCTCATAATGGTAGTGCTTGTGCACGGTGTTACCGATCTCGGCGTCCACAGCTGAGAGATACACGATGTGTTTCACACCTGTCTGCTTAGCTGCATGCAGGAAGGTCTCTAACAACTCGGCTTCGAGGCCACCCACCAGGCTGGGCAGCACGATAAAAGCAGCGTGTACGCCAGTGAAAGCGGCAATGGCCGTAGATACAGTTTCATCTATAAGCACAACTTCAGCTCCTTCCGCAGAGAGGGCAGACAGCTTGTTAGGATCACGAGAACCTACCCGGACACTGCAGTTGCCTCTAGCGGCCAGCAGCTGCTTGGCCACCGCAGCACCAGTCTTGCTAATGCCGCTGGTGATCAGAATGATGGGCTTCTTAGCACTCATGATGGCGATCGCGGCTGCGCGGAGGAACTCTATGCGGGAGAGGAAGCGACAGTATTTAATCGGCTTGTGCTACTGATTGTGTGTCTGGCTAAAGATGAGATTCTGCTACTGGCTGTGTGTGTGCGCCTATCGATCACAGTCTGCTTCTAGTTGTGAATGCCAAATACTGTCTGGGCGCTACCCCAGCCCTTCCGTCATGTATAATGTCATGTGCGTGCTGCAGCATAGACATGGAGATACAGACACCCACTTTATAGCTTGGAGCGAAAACTTCAACCTGATATACGAGAGAGAGAGAGAGACAGACACACACGCGCACGGAATCACTACAAGAAGTAGAAGCCTTTGGCATGCTTTTTGCTTTTTTCTATGCCTTTGCAATTTTGCATATTGAATTTTCTTAACACATAAAATACATATCTAGATTGACAAATAAAATCATACTCTTCATGAAAATCAATCTCAAGGCCTAAAATTTAATGGATCGCTCCTAAATCTTGCATTTTAAATTCTCCTCCTAATGCATCTTTAGTTTCTTGAACTAGCATCAAACAACTTCCACTAAAAATAATGTCATCTACATAGATTAGAAGAATGACAATATTACTACCATCAAACTTTAAGTACATAGAAGGATCATAGTCACTAAGCACAAATCCTAATGAAAGTAAAAAGTTGTTGAGTCTTGAATACCATGATCTAGGTGCTTGCTTCAAGCCATAAAGACTTCTAAATAGCAAACACACATTAGATTTATCCTTGATGAATCCTTGAGGTTGTTCCATGTATATCTCCTCCTCAAGATAGCCATTCAAAAAAGTGTTGGAGACATCAAGTTGATACAATTTTCACTTAAAAAATAAGGCAAGAGAGATTATGATTCTTATTGTCACCATCTTTGCTATAGGAGCAAAGGTTTCTTCATAGTCAAGGCCATATATTTGTGCAAAGCCTTCAGCACATAATCTTGCCTTGTACTTGTTGATGGAGCCATCATGATTGTACTTGATCTTGAACACCCACTTGCATCCAATGATGTGCATGTTAGGTGGTGGATCCACTAGCTCCCATGTTTGGTTGGTGATCAAGTCATCATATTCAATCTTCATGGCCTCATACCACTCCTTGGTATTGAGGGCTTCTTGGACATCTTTGGGCTCCTCATGAGAAACAAAATAAGCATAAGTGAAATCAAGATCTACTCGTTTTCCTTTGTCATCATAAGTGAGCCTCTTAGGCTCGGATCTCTCCCTCATGGATCTTCTAGGAGTGAAAATTTGAGGACTTCCATCTTCAAATCTCGACCCCTCCATATGTTGATTGTCTTCAATAACAAAAGGTGATAGATTTTGAGGTTGCTTGATCTCGGCCCCTCCTAGATTGGACTTTTCTTCTTCATGAAAAACTACATCTCTACTTTCAATTACTTTAGAAGTAGAGAGCATGTAGATTCGATAGGCTTTCTTGTTGGATGAATATCCAACCATTACTCCTTTGCTTGCACAAGGATCATCCTTCTTTCTCGTTTCCAAGGGAATATGGACAAAGCATATGCATCCAAATACTCTAAGGTGATCAACCTTAGGTTTCTTCAAATAAAGTGCTTCATATGGTGACTTTCCTCCAAGTGCAACATGAGGGAGTCGATTGCAAAGATGGTTTGAACAAGCAAGGATGCCTCAATTCTAATGGTTTTGGCACATTCACACAAGGTTCTATTCTTTCTTTTAGCCACCCCATTTTGAGATGGTGTATATGCACAAGAAAACTCTCTTTTAATGCCTTCAAGCTCACAATAATCATGAAATTTATTGGAAGTGTAATCACCACCTCCATCACTTCTAAGAATCTTGATTTTGTATGAAAATTGCTTTTCAACTAGAGCTTTGAACTTTAGGAAATAGTCAAACACCATAGACTTTGAAGCTAGAAGATATAACCAAGTAAATCTTGTGAAATCATCAATGAAAGTTACAAAGCAAGTAGCACCACCCTTACTCTTTGAAGATGAGAAGTGCACATCTGAGTGTATGAGCTCTAATGGATGTGTAGTCTTGATAGATGACTTTGAAAAAGGCTTCTTATGAGACTTAGATATGGCACAAGTCTCACATGGCTTGAAATTCTTGGAGATAAGATTAGGCAAGCCAATAGCTTTGGCTTTTTTGACCATGGAAATCATAGAATTATAGTTAGAATGCCCCAACCTTCTATGCCATAGTTCCTCCAAAGAAATATGAGAAGCAAAAGCACCATCACAAGAGTTAGCATACTCTTTGGGATCAAGCTTGTAGATTCCACCATATCTAGACCCAAATGCAAGGATCTCATCATGCTTCTTGATTGTACATGTATCAACATTGAAATTCACATCTAATCCACTATCAAGCAATTGCCCAACACTAATAAGATTTTTTGTTAACTTAGGAACAAAAAGTACTTTAGATAGAGAAAGAACTTTTGATGATGAAAGCTTTAAGGGAATGGTCCCTATGCCTTCAATAGCACACTCATGATCATTTGCTGTGTAGATGGACTTCTTGGCTCCTTCATAAGGTGTCGTGGATGAAAACAAATGCTTGGAGCTACACATATGTGAGGAAGCTCCACTGTCGATGTACCACGAACCATCCTTCTTGAAAGGTGATGAAGAAAAACTCGAGACCATAAGAGATCCCTCTCCATCACTCGCATGAGCATCTTCCTTCTCTTCATTGGAAATGCTGGCTTGCTCTCCTAAACTAAAAAACTGTACTTGTGGAGTGATAGCTTGAGTCCCAATTTCAATAGAAGAAAAAAATGAGCTATTTTGGGATTTTCTGATTGTTGTACCGGCTAGCCAAAACCCACCCTACTTGCTCTATGTGGCATTGTGTTGCATACAATGTAGTACATTTATTGCACTTCTGCATATACTCTGAGTTGCATAGGGCATGAGTGTTTGATTAGTGTGAAAAATGACAATTCTAGCTTAATTACATGTAATTTTTTGATGTACTTTGTAAAACACACATGCGAAACCAATTTGCCATGTGTGTAGACTAGCCTAGATATGTTAGATCATGATTATAGGGAGTAGTTAGGTTATTTAGTCAAGTTTTTAAATCATAGGACCAAACTCCTCAAATCATGGAGGTAGTTGGTCAACCTAACCCTCAAATTGGCATGAATCTAGGGTTAGGTAAGATTGACATATTAGGGCAAAAAATGTCAATTAGTCTCCTTATTACATGTTGTACTTTCACCTAACTAGAAAGGAGAGGAGCCCTAATGTACATACAATCTATCATTCCATAGTGAGGAGATAGAATTTTGAGAGCAAATTGGCAATCTTGAGTTTTTCCTACATTTGTCTGGTGTTTTTGTGAATGCTTTGTAAACTAAACTTGATCACACTCATTCTCTAATAGTAGGCCATACTAGAGGACGTACTAGACACCTGTGCGGTCCTACTTCCATGTTTGATCATTGTATTTGATTGCTCTTAATTGTCTGATCCTAAATTGCTAATCTAGATCAAGAAATTGATGACTAGTTTGCAATATATTGGTGTATCAATCAATCGATCACTCTTGGAGCCTTTTGTAGGCTCATTTATGTTCCTTAGTATTGTACTTTAACATGGTATAAGATCCAAGTACAAAAGGATAATTGATGATTGAAGCACAATCCATTTTTAGCAAGTTTGTTGCTAGAAAACTAGTCTTGTGAGGGTGAGTTCAAATTAAATCTTAGTGTGCAGATTTGGCATCCAAAATTGGTGAGGGTCAACAGCCATACTATCCACATGTGTGGAAGCCTCTTGTAGTGGGTTTCTTTCCTTGCCTATCCTCAACCCAAGATCTAATCAATCTAGCATCGAGGAGATGAAGTTAGTTGTCACGCGTAGATTCGTTCCCATGAGAGCGATATCATAATTCAGATTTCAGCATGAATGGAAGATTCACATCTAACTCTACCATCTACTAACCCTAAGCATTACTTTTCCAAGCTGCTCCGACATGGAGGAGTACTTCATTAGATTCTTCAAATCCAACACAAAAAAGTGACTCTTGATGAACTTCTGGTTCAACTTGAGTTAACTTTTGTGCTAATACTTCTTTTGCTTTTGGCACCAACTTCAAGAACTCTCCCAATGAAATATTGATCTTACTAGACAAAATATTCATGAGCAATTTTGTTTGCGGTGCTTCTGATTTAGTCATCTTGAAGGGTTCTTCATGATGATGCAACTGAGCATTCATATTTGTTCGTGAATTTTCTGGTGGCTGCAATGGTGAAGAACGAACTTCGACTGTTGCTCTAGCAGCTTCAAGCTTCTCTTCTTCTTGCAGATGTTTAATCCATTGTCTCATATCTTGATATCTTTTTTTTTTCTGCATGAAGATTTGGATAGACTCCAGATGCTGTTGGTATATCAGTTAATGGTATAAAATCAGCAGGTATTGGATATGCTACGGGTTCTTTCTGCTTCTGTGCTCTGGTGACCACCATCAAGGGTACACTTGGTTTATTCTGAGCTACTGGTCTTTGCTTGATTGTTATCAAATTCACAAGAGCTGTAGCCGGGGGTGGCTTCGGTTTTGCTAGAAATTCCTTATAGCAATGCCCATAACCACAGTCACGACAGAATGGTACAAATTTTTCATTATTTGGACATTCTGCAACTCTGTGATTTTCTCCACATGTAAAGCATCCAAGTGGTGCTCTGGTCCAGTTTCTAGATGCTTGTTGTTGTGCGGCAGCATAAATAACATATTATTATGAAGATCCATCTTCTTGATCATTACCATTGTTCCATTGCTCGACACTTTTGGGTTTTGGTTCCATCAAATTGGCAGGAGGAGCAGGGTGCTTTGGTGGGGCAGGTAAGGCTAATCGTTCCCGGTATCCAAGAGCAGATTGACGAGGTCTAGCTACCGGATTTCCTCCATAATGTGGTTCTCGATATTCCATCTGGGCATACCATTGCTAAATTGAAATTGCAAAAGGCAGTCTGATGATTAGGCGAATTACACAAATGGCATATACTGATTTCCATTCGATTCTTCAATTGAGGACACTCATTCACTGTGTGATTTCCTGTACAAATAGAGCACCAGACATTTTCCCTGGTAGGAAAAGTCTTTGCAAATTTCTCAGGTTTCTTGTTCGCTTGTCCATGGAAATCTTCCAATGCTTTGATCTTCTCATCAAATTGTGACTGCAACTTTTCTATCTGTTTCTGCTGGTTTTTTTGCGAGTTTCGCAAACTCATTGATAATCATTTCTGTAGTAGTGTTGACATTCGTTGATGCAATAGTGGTGGATGTTGTAGTGGTTTGCCCTACTGTATAAGGAAACATACTGATATTCGGCTCATCATCTGAATCTTCATCTTCCTCCCGAATTGCATCATCCATAGCATTTTGCAAAAGTGCGTACTCATTATGGCGTTTCAGGTCACGTCTGATCCCATGGCATTTTCGATGGTTCGCACTCAGATCTGAAGCGTTTTACCCATTCAATGTAATCTCGAACCATTTTTCGCTTTCCCATTTTGAATTTAACTTTAAAGTAGAAAAAGGTCTTCCATAAACTTATGAGGTTTGAATCGTGTGATAAGGGCTCGTTTAATAGTCTCCCAGTCTGTATGCTCAGTTTCATCTTGATTATATTGGAATCTTGTGCTGCGCCTGTTAAGGCCATAGAAAAAAACTTAAGTTTATCCTAGGGAAAAACTTCGCCATAGACTTCACAAGATTCAGAATAGATCTGAAAAAATTTAACTAGATCTGTTAATCCATTATATTTTGATAGATCCAAATGGGTTGCTCTTCTAACAATGATTGGATTGACTTCCTGAGGCACCTCCAAGGACAACCATCTTTACAGATTAAATCAAGTAGACAAGGAGATTGGATCTAGATTTTCAATCAAAACTATCTCAGATAAGATCTGCTAGATTTCTTCCACTTGACAAGAATCAAATTCCTATATCGTGTAAAAGATTCCGAAAATCAACCAATCAATACTTCTCAAAAATGAAAAAATTCTCAGAATCAAAAGCAGATTGTAGATTTGACGTAAAATTTGACAAGGATTTGATTTGAAAAATCAGAACCTAAAAATAGAACTGGCGAAGGTTCTCTAGGCGAAGATTCACTCGGTGAAGGTTCAGTAGTGCTATTCTTGAAAAAAACTCTCTAATCAAGCTCTTCTGACAAATTCTATGGAAATAATGCCGAATTCTCAGACTCAGAATCTGACACAGATAAAACTAGGGTAGAACTGGCAAAGGTTTCTTGCACACAAAAACACAATTTTTGTACTTTGGCAAGGGTAAAAATAAAGATTTTTAATGATATGGATAGGATGAACATTCGTAGAACTCAAAAATAGTAAATTACTTTATATAGAGTAATCTAGAAACTCGGCGAAGGTTCTGGCGAAGAATCAAGAGTAATACTGGTATTTTTGCAAAAAAGAGACTTTTTTGGCAAAAATATGACGATATGACAACTGATCCTCTGAGAAACCTTCTATTTCTGATATAATTATTCGTCAACTTGGTAGTAGATAGATCTGAATCACACCTATGCACAGTGAATTGGACGAAGGTTCTTTTTCTGTATTTTTAAGGTTTTGGTGATTCTTTTGGTGTTTTTTGATGGTTTTTCTGATGTTTTAAAAAATCTGCTGGGAACAATTGTTCGCCCTTCAAACTGAAGGTTATGTGATCAAAACTGAAGGTGCCTGCAACTCAACGAATGTTTCTTGAAAGAGGATAAAAAGTTACAAGCTCTAATGATGATTTGTCTCCTTTTGACCAGAATCTGACAAATTTGACCAATTTTTGTTGTTTTTTTTATATCTCGTACCCAAATGGATCTTAAGATGGCGATCTGAGTAGCTTTCCATGTTCCACAATCAGATTAGATTTCAAACAAGCAAATCCACTCAAATCAGACAAAATCACTCCCAAACTAACTCTAAATGCAGATTTAACACCATTCATGCCACAACAAGATGCCTAATGCAAGCTAACCATCCAACAAACATGTTGCAAACTGAAAAATTGGCGTAGCTCCCTGACAACGGCACCAAAATTGTATTGGGTTTTTTTCCTTGCCTATTCTCAACTCAAGATCTAATCAATCTAGCATCGAGGAAATGAAGTTAGTTGTCACGCGTAGATTCGTTCCCATAAGAGCAATAACATAGTTCAGATTTCAGCATGAATGGAAGATTCACATCTAACTCTACCATCCACTAATCCTAAGCATTAACACTACATCCATTAACACTAGATCCACAATGAAGATAGCTTACTCTTTCTCTCTCTCCCTTTCTCTCTCAGAAAAAGTATAAAAATATGCAATCCCAATAACAATCAGATCCAACAATTAGCAAAACACAATAAAAACATGAGAGATGGAGGAAAAGTGATAGAGAGCAAGGACATTCATAAATTCATTTCACAAGAGAACCAATCTGCTTTATTGAAATGAAAATATGTACATGTGTAGCAAACTTGAGTTGGTACCTTTTTATAGTAGAGAGGAGGACCCTGGCCTCTGAATCCTATTGGTCCATTTTTGCCTCCCTAACTATTCAAATTTAAAAAAGAGTGGGAACCATCCAAATTGGAGGGAAACCGAGCTTTATTCACTAACTTGACATTTAGGCCTTGCGACATTAAAAGTCCAGCAAAAACGCCTAAAGTCTTTTTATTAACTTTCTAATTAATCAAATAACTATGTGATCCTCTGGTTGGACTTACACACGCAGGGTGCCAATTCTCTCTCACTTATTAGCTAGGGTTAGGGTTGCCTTGGGATCCGCAAACCCTCCAACACCTCTATACCTGCATTTAATCTTCATTATTCATAAGATCCAAACAATTTGATAGCTTTTTTATGACAATTCAAGGAAAAGCATCAAATTTTGTTTGCCATCAATTAGATTTGACTTAGTGTCATGAGATCTAATTAATTGAGGCTGAGTTCAAGCCCTTTTAATTTTTTTCTATAGGTCTTGAAGAACCATCAAGAAGAGGGAGAGAGATTGTCATTTTTTTGTCCATATCTAGTGAAAATTGATAGAATTCGATAGTTTTTTTTTTATTGGATCTCATATTATCTCCATTATATCTTTGTGAGAGAGTGTGAGCACTATGACTAGAAGTCCAAAGTGAGGCTAGAAGTCAAATTGAGAGGATCAAAATCAAGCGAAACCTTTGTGAGTTTCTAAATTCAAATCAATTTCATTTTTTTTGAGCATTGTTTGTAGAAGTCATTAGGAAGGTGGGATCTATAGGAGCATTCCTTCTTGAACCTAGTTAAAGATTGAATTCTACAAACTTTTATGGAAGGTGAGAATGGAATCACTATTGGTACTCCAAGATCGCTTTGATATTGTCCTTGAAAAAGAGGATGAGCCACTTGGAGGACAAGAATTGGTTAGATACAAAGGCTAGCACTTCATTGTATCAAAATGAATGCTAGTAATGACATCTTGAAGGAGGTAGCCCCTTGCATATTGGCCAAAGAAGAATGGGATTCACTAAAAGCAATTTATAAATCCAATAACACTTCTAGAGTTCTCATGATTGAAACCAAATCTTGCAAAGCATGAGAAATAGTATTGAAAGTGCCCAAGATTATGTGCTTAGTATCAAGCCTCTCAAAAAGTAACTAGGTTCTATTGGAGACCAGATTCTAGAAATTGCAAGTGATCCTAAATGACCTACGTGATAAATTATCAAACTTGGTTCAAAGTTTTGCCATCCAAGACTCTTTGCCAACTATTGATATGCTCCATAGTCTACTAGTGGCTAAAGAGTGTAGGATGCTCCATGCAAAACCTGTGAAATATTTGAGAATCATTAAGATTCAAACCTACAAATTGACCTTTGGTTACAAAACAAACAACTCACCAGTCTTGCCAATGTAGAAAAATCAGCATGTACACTAAGATTGAGATGCAAACTCTAATAGATCTTGATCATACATGAACCAAAACATAAAGTACTATTGATGTCCATACAATTACAGTATCCTACTGTATTTCACATGTGAGGATCAGAAAATAGCAATTAATGATCATTCTTCACATAAAATTGCAAGATATCACAAGTATAGTGCACCAATGGATAGTAGAACCCAAGAGAACCATGTATAAGCATGAATGAGAGAGAGAGAGAGAGAGAGAGAGAGAGAGAGAGAGAGAGAGAGAGAGAGAGAGAGAGAGAGAGAGAGAGAGAGAGAGAGAGAGAGAGAGAGAGAGAGAGAGAGAGAAAAAAACTTCGCCATAGACTTCACAAGATTCAGAATAGATCTGAAAAAATTTAACTAGATCTGTTAATCCATTATATTTGGATAGATCCAAACGGGTTGCTCTTCTAACAATAATTGGATTGACTTCCTGAGGCACCTCCAAGGGCAACCATCTTTACAGATTAAATCAAGCAGACAAGGAGATTGGATCTAGATTTTCAGTCAAAACTATCTCAGATAAGATCTGCTAGATTTCTTCCACTTGACAAGAATCAAATTCCTATATCGTGTAAAAGATTCCGAAAATCAACCAATCAATACTTCTCAAAAATGAAAAAATTCTCAGAATCAAAAGAAGATTGTATCAGATTTGACGTAAAATTTTACAAGGATTTGATCTGAAAAATCAAAACCTAAAAATAGAACTGGCGAAGGTTCTCTAGGCGAAGATTCACTCGGTGAAGGTTCAGTAGTGCTATTCTTGAAAAAAAAAACTCTCTAATCAGGCTCTTCTGACAAATTCTATGGAAATAACGTCGAATTCTCAGACTCAGAATCTGACACAGATAAAACTAGGGTAGAATTGGCAAAGGTTTCTGGCACACAAAAACACAATTTTTGTACTTTGGCAAGGGTAAAAATAAAGATTTTTAATGATATGGATATGATGAATGTTCGTAGAACTCAAAAATAGTAAATTACTTTATATAGAGTAATCTGGAAACTCAGCGAAGGTTCTGGCGAAGAATCAAGAGTAAAACTGGTATTTTTGCAAAAAAGACAACTTTTTGGCAAAAATATGACGATATGACAACTGATCCTCTGAGAAACCTTCTATTTCTGGTATAATTATTTGTCAACTTGGTAGTAGATAGATCTGAATCACACCTATGCACAGTGAATTGGACGAAGGTTCTTTTTCTGTATTTTTAAGGTTTTGGTGATTCTTTTGGTGTTTTTTGATGGTTTTTCTGATGTTTTAAAAAATCTGCTGGGAACAATTGTTCGCCCTTCAAACTGAAGGTTATGTGATCAAAACTGAAGGTGCCTGCAACTCAACGAATGTTTCTTGAAAGAGGATAAAAAGTTACAAGCTCTAATGATGATTTTTGTCTCCTTTTGACCAGAATCTGACAAATTTGACCAATTTTTGTTGTTTTTTTTATATCTCGTACCCAAATGGATCTTAAGATGGCGATCTGAGTAGCTTTCCCTGTTCCACAATCAGATTAGATTTCAAACAAGCAAATCCACTCAAATCAGACAAAATCACTCCCAAACTAACTCTAAATGCAGATTTAACACCATTCATGCCACGACAAGATGCCTAATGCAAGCTAACCATCCAACAAACATGTTGCAAACTGAAAAATTGGCGTAGCTCCCTGACAACGGCACCAAAATTGTATTGGGTTTTTTTCCTTGCCTATTCTCAACTCAAGATCTAATCAATCTAGCATCGAGGAAATGAAGTTAGTTGTCACGCGTAGATTCGTTCCCATAAGAGCAATAACATAGTTCAGATTTCAGCATGAATGGAAGATTCACATCTAACTCTACCATCCACTAATCCTAAGCATTAACACTACATCCATTAACACTAGATCCACAATGAAGATAGCTTACTCTTTCTCTCTCTCCCTTTCTCTCTCAGAAAAAGTATAAAAATATGCAATCCCAATAACAATCAGATCCAACAATTAGCAAAACACAATAAAAACATGAGAGATGGAGGAAAAGTGATAGAGAGCAAGGACATTCATAAATTCATTTCACAAGAGAACCAATCTGCTTTATTGAAATGAAAATATGTACATGTGTAGCAAACTTGAGTTGGTACCTTTTTATAGTAGAGAGGAGGACCCTGGCCTCTGAATCCTATTGGTCCATTTTTGCCTCCCTAACTATTCAAATTTAAAAAAGAGTGGGAACCATCCAAATTGGAGGGAAACCGAGCTTTATTCACTAACTTGACATTTAGGCCTTGCGACATTAAAAGTCCAGCAAAAACGCCTAAAGTCTTTTTATTAACTTTCTAATTAATCAAATAACTATGTGATCCTCTGGTTGGACTTACACACGCAGGGTGCCAATTCTCTCTCACTTATTAGCTAGGGTTAGGGTTGCCTTGGGATCCGCAAACCCTCCAACACCTCTATACCTGCATTTAATCTTCATTATTCATAAGATCCAAACAATTTGATAGCTTTTTTATGACAATTCAAGGAAAAGCATCAAATTTTGTTTGCCATCAATTAGATTTGACTTAGTGTCATGAGATCTAATTAATTGAGGCTGAGTTCAAGCCCTTTTAATTTTTTTCTATAGGTCTTGAAGAACCATCAAGAAGAGGGAGAGAGATTGTCATTTTTTTGTCCATATCTAGTGAAAATTGATAGAATTCGATAGTTTTTTTTTTATTGGATCTCATATTATCTCCATTATATCTTTGTGAGAGAGTGTGAGCACTATGACTAGAAGTCCAAAGTGAGGCTAGAAGTCAAATTGAGAGGATCAAAATCAAGCGAAACCTTTGTGAGTTTCTAAATTCAAATCAATTTCATTTTTTTTGAGCATTGTTTGTAGAAGTCATTAGGAAGGTGGGATCTATAGGAGCATTCCTTCTTGAACCTAGTTAAAGATTGAATTCTACAAACTTTTATGGAAGGTGAGAATGGAATCACTATTGGTACTCCAAGATCGCTTTGATATTGTCCTTGAAAAAGAGGATGAGCCACTTGGAGGACAAGAATTGGTTAGATACAAAGGCTAGCACTTCATTGTATCAAAATGAATGCTAGTAATGACATCTTGAAGGAGGTAGCCCCTTGCATATTGGCCAAAGAAGAATGGGATTCACTAAAAGCAATTTATAAATCCAATAACACTTCTAGAGTTCTCATGATTGAAACCAAATCTTGCAAAGCATGAGAAATAGTATTGAAAGTGCCCAAGATTATGTGCTTAGTATCAAGCCTCTCAAAAAGTAACTAGGTTCTATTGGAGACCAGATTCTAGAAATTGCAAGTGATCCTAAATGACCTACGTGATAAATTATCAAACTTGGTTCAAAGTTTTGCCATCCAAGACTCTTTGCCAACTATTGATATGCTCCATAGTCTACTAGTGGCTAAAGAGTGTAGGATGCTCCATGCAAAACCTGTGAAATATTTGAGAATCATTAAGATTCAAACCTACAAATTGACCTTTGGTTACAAAACAAACAACTCACCAGTCTTGCCAATGTAGAAAAATCAGCATGTACACTAAGATTGAGATGCAAACTCTAATAGATCTTGATCATACATGAACCAAAACATAAAGTACTATTGATGTCCATACAATTACAGTATCCTACTGTATTTCACATGTGAGGATCAGAAAATAGCAATTAATGATCATTCTTCACATAAAATTGCAAGATATCACAAGTATAGTGCACCAATGGATAGTAGAACCCAAGAGAACCATGTATAAGCATGAATGAGAGAGAGAGAGAGAGAGAGAGAGAGAGAGAGAGAGAGAGAGAGAGAGAGAGAGAGAGAGAGAGAGAGAGAGAGAGAGAGAGAGAGAGAGAGAGAGAGAAAAAAAAAAAACTTCGCCATAGACTTCACAAGATTCAGAATAGATCTGAAAAAATTTAACTAGATCTGTTAATCCATTATATTTGGATAGATCCAAACGGGTTGCTCTTCTAACAATAATTGGATTGACTTCCTGAGGCACCTCCAAGGGCAACCATCTTTACAGATTAAATCAAGCAGACAAGGAGATTGGATCTAGATTTTCAGTCAAAACTATCTCAGATAAGATCTGCTAGATTTCTTCCACTTGACAAGAATCAAATTCCTATATCGTGTAAAAGATTCCGAAAATCAACCAATCAATACTTCTCAAAAATGAAAAAATTCTCAGAATCAAAAGAAGATTGTATCAGATTTGACGTAAAATTTTACAAGGATTTGATCTGAAAAATCAAAACCTAAAAATAGAACTGGCGAAGGTTCTCTAGGCGAAGATTCACTCGGTGAAGGTTCAGTAGTGCTATTCTTGAAAAAAAAAACTCTCTAATCAGGCTCTTCTGACAAATTCTATGGAAATAACGTCGAATTCTCAGACTCAGAATCTGACACAGATAAAACTAGGGTAGAATTGGCAAAGGTTTCTGGCACACAAAAACACAATTTTTGTACTTTGGCAAGGGTAAAAATAAAGATTTTTAATGATATGGATATGATGAATGTTCGTAGAACTCAAAAATAGTAAATTACTTTATATAGAGTAATCTGGAAACTCAGCGAAGGTTCTGGCGAAGAATCAAGAGTAAAACTGGTATTTTTGCAAAAAAGACAACTTTTTGGCAAAAATATGACGATATGACAACTGATCCTCTGAGAAACCTTCTATTTCTGGTATAATTATTTGTCAACTTGGTAGTAGATAGATCTGAATCACACCTATGCACAGTGAATTGGACGAAGGTTCTTTTTCTGTATTTTTAAGGTTTTGGTGATTCTTTTGGTGTTTTTTGATGGTTTTTCTGATGTTTTAAAAAATCTGCTGGGAACAATTGTTCGCCCTACAAACTGAAGGTTATGTGATCAAAACTGAAGGTGCCTGCAACTCAACGAATGTTTCTTGAAAGAGGATAAAAAGTTACAAGCTCTAATGATGATTTTTGTCTCCTTTTGACCAGAATCTGACAAATTTGACCAATTTTTGTTGTTTTTTTTATATCTCGTACCCAAATGGATCTTAAGATGGCGATCTGAGTAGCTTTCCCTGTTCCACAATCAGATTAGATTTCAAACAAGCAAATCCACTCAAATCAGACAAAATCACTCCCAAACTAACTCTAAATGCAGATTTAACACCATTCATGCCACGACAAGATGCCTAATGCAAGCTAACCATCCAACAAACATGTTGCAAACTGAAAAATTGGCGTAGCTCCCTGACAACGGCACCAAAATTGTATTGGGTTTTTTTCCTTGCCTATTCTCAACTCAAGATCTAATCAATCTAGCATCGAGGAAATGAAGTTAGTTGTCACGCGTAGATTCGTTCCCATAAGAGCAATAACATAGTTCAGATTTCAGCATGAATGGAAGATTCACATCTAACTCTACCATCCACTAATCCTAAGCATTAACACTACATCCATTAACACTAGATCCACAATGAAGATAGCTTACTCTTTCTCTCTCTCCCTTTCTCTCTCAGAAAAAGTATAAAAATATGCAATCCCAATAACAATCAGATCCAACAATTAGCAAAACACAATAAAAACATGAGAGATGGAGGAAAAGTGATAGAGAGCAAGGACATTCATAAATTCATTTCACAAGAGAACCAATCTGCTTTATTGAAATGAAAATATGTACATGTGTAGCAAACTTGAGTTGGTACCTTTTTATAGTAGAGAGGAGGACCCTGGCCTCTGAAGCCTATTGGTCCATTTTTGCCTCCCTAACTATTCAAATTTAAAAAAGAGTGGGAACCATCCAAATTGGAGGGTAACCGAGCTTTATTCACTAACTTGACATTTAGGCCTTGCGACATTAAAAGTCTAGCAAAAACGCCTAAAGTCTTTTTATTAACTTTCTAATTAATCAAATAACTATGTGATCATCTGGTTGGACTTACACACGCAGGGTGCCAAATCCCTCTCACTTATTAACTAGGGTTAGGGTTGCCTTGGGATCCGCAAACCCTCCAACACCTCTATACCTGCATTTAATCTTCATTATTCATAAGATCCAAACAATTTGATAGCTTTTTTATGACAATTCAAGGAAAAGCATCAAATTTTGTTTGCCATCAATTAGATTTGACTTAGTGTCATGAGATCTAATTAATTGAGGCTGAGTTCAAGCCCTTTTAATTTTTTTCTATAGGTCTTGAAGAACCATCAAGAAGAGGGAGAGAGATTGTCATTTTTTTGTCCATATCTAGTGAAAATTGATAGAATTCGATAGTTTTTTTTTTATTGGATCTCATCTTATCTCCATTATATCTTTGTGAGAGAGTGTGAGCACTATGACTAGAAGTCCAAAGTGAGGCTAGAAGTCAAATTGAGAGGATCAAAATCAAGCGAAACCTTTGTGAGTTTCTATATTCAAATCAATTTCATTTTTCTTGAGCATTGTTTGTAGAAGTCATTAGGAAGGTGGGATCTATAGGAGCATTCCTTCTTGAACCTAGTTAAAGATTGAATTCTACAAACTTTTATGGAAGGTGAAAATGGAATCACTATTGATACTCCAAGATCGCTTTGATATTGTCCTTGAAAAAGAGGATGAGCCACTTGGAGGACAAGAATTGGTTAGATACAAAGGCTAGCACTTCATTGTATCAAAATGAATGTTAGTAATGACATCTTGGAGGAGGTAGTCCCTTGCATATTGGCCAAAGAAGCATGGGATTCACTAAAAGCAATTTATAAATCCAATAACACTTCTAGAGTTCTCATGATTGGAAACCAAATCTTGCAAAGCATGAGAAATAGTAGTGAAAGTGCCCAAGATTATGTGCTTAGTATCAAGCCTCTCAAAAAGTAACTAGGTTCTATTGGAGACAAGATTCTAGAAATTGCAAGTGATCCTAAATGACCTACGTGATAAATTATCAAACTTGGTTCAAAGTTTTGCCATCCAAGACTCTTTGCCAACTATTGATATGCTCCATAGTCTACTAGTGGCTGAAGAGTGTAGGATGCTCCATGCAAAACCTGTGAAATATTTGAGAATCATTAAGATTCAAACCTACAAATTGATCTTTGGTTACAAAACAAACAACTCACCAATCTTGCCAATGTAGAAAAATCAGCATGTACACTAAGATTGAGATGCAAACTCTAATAGATCTTGATCATACATGAACCAAAACATAAAGTACTGTTAATGTCCATACAATTACAGTACCCTACTGTATTTCACATGTGTGGATCAGAAAATAGCAATTAATGATCATTCTTCACATAAAATTGCAAGATATCACAAGTATAGTGCACCAATGGATAGTAGAACCCAAGAGAACCATGTATAAGCATGAATGAGAGAGAGAGAGAGAGAGAGAGAGAGAGTATTCTCCGGCTCTATCCACAAGTTACATCCTTTTATAACAGGTCCAAAACCTAACTTGCCACTTGGTTTCCTTCCATGATAAAAGTCCCTATTATTTTTAGGACTAGATTCAATGTTTCCAACATTCAAATTTGAATCTATTCAAACTCAACTTCCAAACTTTCTCACACTTTCCAAAAGTGTTAATTCAAATGCTTTTAGATTAACATAACTTTAAAAAGTCAAACTCTAAGTCTAATATGAAAATTGACCTCAATTGCCATACATAAAAATGTAGCAAATATGACTAAACTAGCTAAATCTTTCACATACGCCATATCAAAATCCTTGTTCAAGCTATCTCTTGATCGCCACTGCCCACTTCTCTCTGTCAACACAATTTTCACTTTTTTAATATTTCGGAGGCTTCTATGGCACGTGATTTACGTTAAGTTTAATTAACTTAACAATCTTTAACAGGGATTTCTGTTCGAGAGCATATCTCTTGATCGCCCATCGCGGCTTCCTCGTTCCCTCGCGGCTTCCTCGTTCCAGGGATACACGATCACCTTTAAATAGAAAGGAAGACTGTCATTCACAACAACCAAAGATCGGCAACGTCATATGGATTATCTCTTCCTTTTCCAAATTCTTAGAAATACCATCTTGCCGCTTGAAGATGAAGGAACATCAATCTCAGAAGGTTTGCTAGCATAATTTCTTCGGAATGCACTCCAACGAAGAGGCTTTATCCTCCTTCGAGCTACTTAAAGAGCCTTGTCTATGTTGCTAGCTCAACATCGTTCAATTCACACTCACTTGGCAGGGCTCAGCCAGTCGGGCAGCCAGTCAGATCTAATATTGTTGTCCTGTCTCATTTTTGCTGCTCACGTGCACACAGATCACTCTCAGTGGGGTGAGTGGCTTCACACGGTCGTTCACTGATTGCTTGTTATCAGTTGATTATCCAAACACGCTTTATCTCTTCTATAAATTGGATCGTTGGACCACATGTCTTCTATACCAATGGATTCCGATTTTCAGATCTCCATATAGTTACACGAAGGTAGGGAACTCATGCACGTACTTCATTCCTCACGTACTCTGGCTGCGCTCTTATCAAACAACAGGGAATTGAGAATGGGTTTATAGCAACGCCTTCCTACGGCTCTCTCGTCTTCATTCCAACAGCGACCTCATGCATGATATCTCTGCGGATGTGCCTCTTCATGGGTTGGTAATTACCCAAAGGCCGCCTATTGGCTACCCTCGCGTGATCAACAGGTTGTAGCGATGCGACTGTAATATTCGTCCATTATGTCAAAGTCTGGCGGTGCAGATCAGCTTCTCCCTCAATACTATTCAAGTTTCAGATTTAACCACGGGCTCACGAAGGAAACGCTGAACCACTGTGAAGTAGAAGGCGATGGAGAGCCGAGAGATCGAGAAATGCTCCACATTTGATGTTGTTACAGCCCATGCTTGGCAAGCACGAGTTCAATCCTTGGAGATGGATCCATTTGAGAAGGTTATACTCAGGTTTTCTCTCGATGGAAGAACCAAAATAGATCCTCCACTTCCCCGTGCTTTATTGAAAATGCTTTCATCATGGCGTCACATGCCTGCACTCTGAACGACATCCGTGATAGCTCACCTTCCTCCATCATTAAACGCATCCTACAGGAAAAAGCAGATGTGATGAACTCATACATCAAATTTCAATTTTGATGATCAAAAGCCTTATAAAGATTACAAACATGGGATGTCCGAGCCTGGCAGAGCTCGCCATCAAGCAATGAATGAATCATTCAAGATGACTTAAATCTTACGAAGAACAACGATCAACAAAAGCTGCATCTTTCTTTGGTTAATACTCCAATAGACAGTAGAATGCTGCGATATCAAGGCCATTCTTCACCAAAATACCTTCTGATAGAATCTCGGTGGAAAATTGATGATATAATGTTTATAGATTTGTAAAGCCTCAGAACTCGTAGGAGTTTTGGGAAGCCGAAACAAAAGATTTCACACTTAATTCACTCGACCTATCAAATAGCTGATATAGTTTCGGAGTAAACTGCACCTTTATCCCAAATTTTGATAGTGGATTTCAATTCTAATAATCAGGAGCGTTTGTAAGGATTGGTACTTTAAACTCTAAACTACTCCTTAAGATTGCCAATATTGCTTAATTACTCTTTTCTTGTGTTACACCTAGCTCAAGTGTCGAAGTTTTCTCATTCTGTAGTGGTTTTCTGCTTGCCATATTTATATCAGCTTAGTGAGCTCTTTTTTGCTGGGGAAGTGTGAGAAGTTCCCTCGGTGCGTGCACTATTGGTAATAATAGGCGAACACAATAATGAAATTAAGTTTAGAGCTAGGTGCGCGGTGATAGCAGAAGCAAGAGCAGACAATCAAACAAAGCAATCAGAAGGTTAGACAGAGAGCGGAAAGCATTGCAAATACTGACAGAACCTGAACGCAGAACTACACAACACTTTATTCAGATTGATTATAGTGAAATACAAGTCAGTGATGCAGGTGAGCACAAGACAATAGCGGGCGAAACCGTGTGCTCACAAAGCTAATTACAAACTGTAAAAGCTATGCGTTTATTAGTGAAGGTATGTCCGAAGAGTTTTACATTCTATTGACTGAAAGAATAATCGTCTTCTTGTTCTAATAATAGCACTAGATTTTATTTCAATCTTAAGTCATTGATAGTTATCATTATCACATAGACTGAGTAGACAAGCTCGATGGATCCAACTACCATATGTGAAAATTTAAGATGAAAATTGTGCTAATGGCGAAGGAGTTGTATGATGTTCTCACATGTGCCGAAGTCAGGCCTAATGTAGATGACGCAACAATATCCAGATGGAAGATAAATGATGGAAAAGCATTCGCGTTGGTCATCCTCAACATTTTAGATACACCGATTGACCACGGATCTAGAGCTCAGACAATGAAAGAAGTCTGGGATATTCTCAATACATTTTATGACATAAGGGACGTAGCTTCTAGAGTAATCACTATGTTTCTTTGTTTTGGAGCCACTCAACATTCATATTCACTATTTTCAGTCCTATATGCCTTACAGTACTAGAAGGAATGTCAACTCGACGATAATAGCACACATTTTATCGAAGGTGAAGGCATTGTAAGATTAATCTTCCAGAATGATCAATTCAAACTACTCTCTAGTTTTTTTTATGTGCCTAATATTTGTACGAATCTATTATCTATCCGCATAATTATTGATCTAGGACATAGAGTAGAATTCGAGTATGATCAATGGAGAGTTGTTGATAGGACAAAAAAGATGTTTGCAATTGGAAAGAGACATGGATATTTATACAGACTAAGTTATTGTTATTCTGCTATGAATTAAGCCCTAAATACTTCTGTTCATATCAATAAAGGACTACTTTGGCATTATAGACTTGGTCACTTAAATAATTCATCTATATTGAACATGTATCAATAATCTATTGTACTTGATCTCGACTATCCACATAGGAAAGTTGAACTCCCTATTTGCCTTAGTTGCATGATAAACATGATTGAATCTAAGTGCAAATTTGATGAAATCTTCTTACATTAAAGGAGGGTATACCAGTACATTTCTCCCACCTCAAACATGATATGACCTCATGAGAAAGTCAACAATTTGCATTGACTATTTACTTATAAAAAATGGTTCCACATATATACAATCGTGGAGACCAAATTTTGGATTACGTAGATACATAAATAATTTGTCTTATGGCCTTATGAAGTTCTACGCATACATTTTTTCATATAAATTTAAAGGATCAATTTGCATGTGGCAATTTTGATGCACTTGGCATGGTCTACACACTACAATTATTTGATAGGAGGTCCATTTATGCAAGTTCTTTCTCTTTTTCATGGGTGAAGCTGATAACTTGGATGGTTCATTGGTAGATGATGCTTATTCATGACTTGTGTTTGTTAACTTTGCCTTTAAAGAATCAATCTGGTGATGTAGATTGGAGAGTGTCTAGCAAAATTGTTGATATACAATAGGCATTTTGGTCTTAATGTAAGGGCTCAAAGATTGCACTATGTGTTGCTAGGGTTAGGATTTTTGGTTCACCAAAAACCATGTGCCATAGCAACTTGACTTTACAAAGTTTTTGAAATAAAATTGCACGTCCCTTGTACTTTGGGCCCATCTGAGAGTGAATCTACCTCTAATTCTCGTGCCATAGGCTTGCGAGTACAATGCACCTTCTACGAGTGTCTGACTTTACATTTCAGTTAGATTTAATTCTTTTGCCGACTCGGCCATGCTTTTATTCCCATAGCCATAAAATATGGTTGTGAGGCATTGGGCTTTCACTCGGTAGCCGGTCCAGTACTTGTCGACTCCTTTGGTATTGGCAATCCCGATATGTCTAGATTCTGGAGTTCTCTTATCGGGGACTTGTCGACACAGAACATACAAAGCTTATTTGAACCTACTATGAAAATAACACTGTTTTAGTGATTTTGGAACAATTCCAAGTCGCATTGTTTTCTTTTATGAGGTCCTATGGTCAAACTTAAGTTCGATTGCACAAATTGGACAAAGACATGTGCTCGAACTTAAGTTCGGGCACATGCTCCTTTGCTTGAGTTCGATGACACCACAAGCATGTACCTAGAGAGGATAAAGAGAAAAATGAATTTGTTCCAAAATCAAGAAATTCTCCCAATATTACTAAAAAAAATGTTAAATTAGAAAAAGTCATCTATGTTGAGTTTAGAGGTATTGCTAATTTTATTGTTACCATCTATGTGTAAGCTAGTGATAGGGCCAATTTTGGCTTAGGAGGCAACTCGAGCTAGTACACTTGTACTTTGATGATTAGGCCAAAACCATTTTGTGATGTGGCTCGAGCTAGTTAGGCTCACTACAAGTGTCAAGCTTAGGTTTGATGAGTGACTAATTTCAAAGTGTTGGCATGAGGTCAAAGGACCAATCAAAAGAGAGATTTTCATGTATATGGTCCAATCAAATTAGAGGAGTCTTAAGTCACTCATCCAATCACATGTAGAGGAGAAGAAAAAGGGGTCCAATCATATTTGAGCCCCCTCTACCACGAGTTCCTACTAGATGGCTTGATACTTTCATTATGTACTTGAGTTTTTGAGAACTAAGTGAGATTTGACAATTCTAGCCTATTTTGCATTCTCTCTCAACTCGAGGATTGTATGTTGGTTTCTCTCTCTATCCAAGAGCAAGACTTTTTCTTAGTTTTTTCTTGCAAAAGTCTCCACACATGTGAAATTATTTGTATGATGGTTTTATGCATGTAGATGTGGGCTCTTGCCTTAGAATTGAGAGATAGATATTGATTATCAATCTACACTTGATCTTAGTGCAATCACAAAGTCTTAGGAGATCATAATCACACTTTCTGGCATTTCCACACATGTGAAATTCAACACCTACAAACCAAGTCTTGTTTCCTGAAACCATGAATCTTTGTGGTTGTTCAATATGTATCTCCTGATCTATATATCCATTTAAGAAGGCACATTTCACATCCATTTTACATAAACTCCAATAAAGCTGGCACCAAAAGAAATGACTATTGTAATGGTATTCATACTTTGCAGCTGGAAAAAAATGTTTTGCCACTAATTTCCAAATTCTCTAAACCTGGTTATGCATTTCACAGAAATAAATGTCACTAACTTCTCAATCATGAATACATAATAAATGTAGTATGTAGATGACAACCATTTTTTATAACTCAAATCCAAAAGTAGAATGAATAGCTCATAAATCAAAAAGCTACTTTCTAGCAAAGTGGTATAAGGCACATCTTTAAACTACTATAAGCAATAAAATAGTCCTGCTAAAACACACTACTTTAAGCAACCAATTTACCTTCCATAGAGCAATGGTGAATAGGGTACATATGATGTTTAGAAGCTCCTTCATCTAATGTGGGTTCGCCTTTCTTGATTGCTTAAAGCATTTTCTTGTCTTTGCATCATCAATTAAATCTTTCCAAAGTTTATTTTTTGAACCGAGTGTCATTGCATGCCCCACAATCCATGTACAATACCTGCCAGAGGTCAATCACACCCATTTTGCCCTGTTAGCATCATAGTGAAAGACATGCTATGAATTGATAATTGCAACTCATTGATATAGCTATGCAAGGATTGTATCAGTTTCTAGAATGCTCTTTGTCTATCATCGAATTGGATTCTCAACTTAGTATATTCGATAAATTTGAAGGAAATACACAATTTTCTAAAAAAGTAATGAGCCATTGTGATTACACACGTGTGTAATTTAGAATGTGAGTAGTATACATTTCATGGACGTTTTAGGCAAGTTTGTTGATAATTGTAGTCATGGAAGCTTGTAATTATAAGATCCTTGAACAAATGCCCCAATTTAAGCTTAATACTTTTATAGATAGTCTTTAAAAAGAAAACATTTTTTAGTTTTTAAATAACCTTTTGAATGTGTATGTTTGACAAATTTGCATATCCAAATGACGAGATTTAAACATCTTGGAGTTTTTGTGGATCATATGGTCTTTTTGAGTTATAAGAGAGAAGTTTTGCTTGGTCTTCAATCACATAGACTATTTAAATCAAGAATAAGTTATGGGTTGTTGAAAATAGTGTATAGTAATATTAGTACCTAGGATAAGTTGATGGCTACACGTTCTATAGGAAGGAAAAACTTGTTAATTGGATACCTTGTAATAGAACTCTTTAACGATAGAACTTATGATATTCATTTTAAGAGAATATTTTAGATAAGAATTTCCATCAAATTTTTTTCACATATTGCACAAATGCATACCAGCACTCAACCATGAGAAATTCGTGGTGGGGAAATATCATGGTTGCTATGCAGAGAACTAGTTTATAGTCTTCACCAACAAATCATATCTACAAATAGCTGTACAACATCATGGTAACATAAATGATATTTATCTTTATCAACTGTTCCCATGATTAGAACCAGGAAAACTTTGAACATTTTCTGGTAACATGTTTTCATGGCAGAATTAGTTGCACTGACAAAGCATAGATGTCTTTTTATTATAGTCAATGAACTCCATAGAATTTTTAGCATCACACTAAGCACAACGGACCATAAAAGATAAAACAAATATAGCAGTCTGCAGCTCAGAATACCAAAAGAAGATCAAGTGCAGGCAGTAGCTGATCCCCTACGAAGAATAGCAATCAGTGTGCTATAAAGAACCTAGAAAAAAACCAGATTATAAGCCATAAATGAATGTCTTAACATTCTATTTGTACTCTGTTGGAATTAAAGCTGAATTCCTAATTTGAAAAGGAAGTTCAAGAGAAGGATAACAGCTCCTAAAAGGAGTACTCCATTTCTCCATAAAATCCTTGTATGTGTGCATGCGTACATGTACTGTGTGTGCATGAGAGAGAGAGAGAGAGAGAGAGAGAGAGAGAGAGAGAGAGAGAGGCCTATTTGATACCGATCAGCCGAGTACAATGCTGAATATAAAATATTCTAAGCAATGATCAAGTGAACCAATATGTAACTTACCTTCCTCGAGTAATTGCAACGTTCAACCGTCATTGGTCAGCCAAGAATCCAATATTGCCTTCTTTATTAGCACGAACTGTGGAGAATATTATAATATCCTTTTCTTTTCCTTGAAATCCATCAATTGTCTTGACTTCAATATCCATGTTCTGGATCTCAGAATGGCAGGTTTCCAAGACATTTTCCAAAGCCAACACTTGACCTTTGTACGGTGATATTACTCCAATAGGTGTTTTCATCTTACAAGCTGTGCACATCGAACATCAACCACAGAATCCAGATCAATTGTTATGTAAGCCCACTAATAGAAGCTGCCAGAAAATGGACAATGATCTATCAGCTACAGAATCCAGATCAATTGTTGTGCAAGCCCATCAATAAAGGTTGCCATAAAAAGAATAGCTAAACTAGCAAAGAATCCAGGAAATTCTACTGAAACACATTCAATGCACACTGTTCAAGTATAAGTAGGACTTAAATTTTGCCATCACAGTTACCCACCATCATGTATCCTTGTCAGCAAACTTAAAACCACATGCACCTCAACAGGATTTTCTCCAGCTTTTGTCACACCCACCATCCTTTTCCTCCCTCCCATCACGTGTATCTATAAAAACATAAGGCCCAAAAAGAGTTTGTTGCAGCTCTTTACAACTCTGCGAGGTGACATAATAACCGTCCTTGACTTGGCCATCATAAAAGTACCTGCTTGGGAAAGAGCTTATCGCAGGGTACATGCGATACTGAATATTCAGAAGATCGTGTGGATGCTTCAGAGTAACAAGTCTTTCAAAAAGGCTACGGTCATAGTTGCATCGTTTTGCAAGCTGGTATGATTTCAACAAATTTTAGAAAGATATCATTTCATGTTGAAGCAGCGAAGGGAATTGCAGAAGGCTATTTACATAACAAGATCCACTACAGGCACTCTAAAAGATTTGATGTACAAAACTGATAAAAAAAACATCCATCTAAAACATAAAACTCTCACTGTAAGCACAAATACGTGGAAGACACAAACCACTCTATCAAAGCTTTTGCGCTAGTAAAAGATTCAAGATTTTTTATATACCTCACTAAAAACTGTGGCAGGAAGCTGTTTTTGGTCCCCAACAAGAATGGCCCTCCTTAAGCCATCCATTTGAGTAACTATAGCTGTCTCAGCTTCAACGAGTTGGGAAGCCTCGTCAATGACAAGGACCTGAAATGGCCCTGAATCTTTGATGCTAGGACGCCCCGCTGAGGAAACTGTGCTAAATACAATATGAGCGTTCTCAAGGCACTTTTTTTTCAGTTGCTGTTCGTTTTTAGAAATTTTCAAATGTGATATGAAATCCAATATGGATTTCAGGATTGTGACCAATCTTTTCCTGTAATCGACAAACAATGCTATGGAAAACATATCCTTTACGCTGCCATCTGGCGTGACAGATTGATAAGGGCAATCATATGCTTTTTTTGGCTTGAAGTGCGAGTAGCACTTTGAGGCCTCCTCCTCGCTGAACTCCATCTCAGCAAACTCCAAAAAGATTCTGGCAAAAGTGGCAACTTGTACAATTTGATGAAGCTTATCAGGAGGGAGAAGTTTGGTTGGAAGGTGATTGGACATAGTCCAACAAAGATCCATCAGTTTTGGCATTAGTCTTTGTATCTTTTCTCTGCAGAATTGTGCTAACTTCAAAGGATGGTATCCTTTTTTACCAGAATGAAAGTTGCTCATATATTTTTCATATTCATTAAGAGCTGAAGTCATGAATTGTACAATCATATTAACAGTACTCTTGTAATCATCTAAGATAAAAAGAACATCAAGCAAACTTTGTGCTCGAAACTCCAGAAAAATATTGTTCAATGTCGGGTCTCCATCTAAAGAAAGCCGATCTTCACTACCAACGAGAAGTACATCCCCCATTTGCAATGGTTTAATAGATGACAAACCTTGGCAGCAATGTGAAAATTGAATTTCCTCTGTAGGAGATGCTTCATCAAAAAACCGAATAAATTTTTCGGCAATATCACATATTGCTATATTTGTTGGAGCACAAACTAGTGTGCGTATGTTAAAGCACCCAAGAATTGATATCAATGAAATCAGCATTGATGTTTTCCCAGTACCAGGAGGGCCCTGGATGAGCCTCACTAAGGGTGGTTCATGGCACAGCAATCCACAAACTGCATTCTGTATAGTTTTCGCTTGAGATTTGTTCAAATTTCTTAGTTTGCAATATATCTTTATTTCATTGCTAATATCTGTTGGCTTTGAGAGAGCTGAGGCAGATCTCTACGCTTAACGGCCAGAAACAACATAAGAGTTGTTAGTCAAGACTCAGGAGATAAGTTAATGGACTAAAACCTTAATTATATGAAATCGCCAAATCAATCTGTAAAGCAAGATGCGATCTTCCTACACTTGGATCTCAAATATAATTTCAACCAGTCATCTTACCGCTGCAGAGTAAGGTTCCTCAAAGCGGGCACTTAATTCCTCCACTGTAGAATAGAACGTCTCTTTCATCAAAGACAAGGCTCCATGTCCTTGCACGAAAGCTACATCAAGAGCCATATCAAGAGCCCTCGATATTCTTAGTCCTGTGGCGAGATTCTGGATTTTAAAAGCATGCCATTTTTACTTGAATTCTGCAGGATCTTGTGCCTGTTGCTGCTCGTAGCTGCATAGATCTTTACTCTGAAGGAACTCCCCCCATTGGAGCCTATAGCACTGCCTTGGATAACTGCTAGGATAGACTGCTCCTCATTGCTCATTAAGCTATGAACAGTCTGTGGCATTGGACTTGTTAGAAGAACGACATGAGAAGGCCTAGCGTCAAGCACCATCAGAGAGGAGTTATCCTTCCACTCGGCTGTCTTCAAGTGCATGACAAATTTCTTAAAAAGATTGCTGTGATTGCCCTTCTTTTCCAGAGTCACTGTTGCATGTGGAAGACGGCTGAAATTTGGAGCTTCCAGGCCCTGTTGGAGTTGTGCTCTCGTCTCCCCTAATAAAGGCCACCTGAAACTTTCTACATACTGCTCCACAGAAGAAAAAGTGGATGGAATCTTCTTCACCTGAATATAATAGCAGCTTGTTTTTTTTAAGATTTGCATTCAAATTGAGCTAGAATTGGTTGATCCAAAGAGCAAGAAAATTTCTCCACAATTATTGCAATGCTTACAACATTGAGTTTAAGTTATCAAGCGCGAAATTGAACAGACCCTTGCAGTAGTGCTCAGAATGCTTCCATATTTCAAAACGTGTAGATATTCTTATAGCTCAGTAAACTGCCTGATCATAGGCCTTCTGAGAGTTATATAAAGATATACTCGTGCAGCTACTAATGGCTTGGTGGACATACCTTATTGACGTAAAGGTTTTTACTAAATATATTTTGATTTGTCCACTTCAGGACATGCGCTTCCGAAAAAGTAGTGTTCTCAGAGTTCGGTTTCTTGAGATTGTTTCTACTCAGATCAAAATCAGGTCGAATCCTGATCGTTTTCTCGTCTCCTGTAAATTTGCCAATGAACTCTCTTTTATCCTTAACCACAAGCACAGGGATCCTTTGTCTAAACTGTTTGAAAACCCAAAGCCTTCTATTATCGAGAGAATACCATTTGCCACTGTGGCTAAGAACACGAATTGGCGGAATTTGGTTCACACTCTTTCTTCCCGAATTGAGCTCATTAAGTAAGCTCTTCAACGTTGGGTCTGGGGCAATCTTCACAGCCTGCGAATATGATGACGTGGGTTCTGAAACTCTTGATGCATCTACATCGTTATTGCTTGAATTACGTTGAAATCTATTGCTTTTGGACTCCTGGGTATACAGGATATCCTTGGGGTCCATCCAGAGCATATCTTGATCACCCATTTGTGGTTTGCGTCCTCAATTGCAGCAAGCAAGGAATCCGATGTTCTAGGAATGCCTTGATCTGCACTATTCATGCCCAACCAAATCCAGCTCCCGTTGCAGCTTCAACTACTTGGGTTGCACTCTGTTTTAGTGATAATTGTGTCTGTGAGAAATCCTCACTCCTGTTAAGCAGCTCATAAGTTGTCTGTCCTCCTCAAGTCCAGCAATTCAAAAAAAGGATCTATAAATAATTCCACACACCTGCTGAAGCTCAGCTACCTCTTGAAGTCTGGGAAGAACATTGTATTAGTAGCTGTATATGAATCTTCCCATTCAAGACATTGGCAAGTTCTCCGAAGCACACATGAGCAGTTGCAAAATGCAGGCATTAAATAATAGAAGATAAAAAGAAGGAATCTGTCTTTTTTTCTTTGCTTTCCTTGCACCATCCCATCACTTCACATCTTTGTGTAAAGGGAAATCTCCCACCATGATGAGACCCTTCCGATATTTGCATGTGTTTTGGGTTTATATAGTTTGATATAGTGCATTCTGCATTCTTGTTGGGCAATGGGTATCATATGTCACCACACAGGTACTAAATAGCCCAGGGCCCACCCAAGTCTCATTTCAGGTGGCGTCCACAATTTTACTTTTTGAATCTTAATTATGATACTCTAAGTCCTTGCACAGCCTTTTGCTGCCAAGTACAAGAAGATGCCTATCCAACGGTGCACATTCAGTGAGAGAATGGGACTGCCACTCTCTCACCTAATTTGCACCGTTGGATGGTGTGTGTGGAACAACTAAACTAAGGAAATCTACTTGCTTTTTATTTTTGAGCTGCAATAAGAAGGTTACAGCCAATGGCTGGGAAAGAACAAATTAACATCAAACTTATTAAGCTTGTTCTCCATGGACTTTTCACAAACTCATGGGCCAAAAGCCTACTCCGAGGAGGCTTAAATATCAATACAAAATAGTGAGCATGTTTGCAAACTTGCTTTATCTTTTGTCATTAACATTCTCACTTTACTTGATGCAAGAACCAATATCAAAACCTTTTCACTAGGGCCGTTAATTGATGTTTGCTAGCTTGCTTTATACTTAGCCTGATTGTATGTACCATCAAACACCTGCTTTGGAAGAAGTCTGATGCAAATACATGAGTGGAAAGAGGGGGAGGGGATGTAGAATTTGTTAGTGGATTCATCGTATGTATATTCACATAAATGCTAAACCACAGGTGATGGAACACCGTGTTGTAACTCATGTGGAAGAACCATAAAGCAATAATCAACCCAACCGATGACGTAAGAGATGACTAGGTTTGTGCTAGAGGAATGGAAAAGAACCAACATAGAAATTTAGAGCCTAAATGATGAAAGGAGAAGAAGAATCTCAGAATTAGATTAACTAATGAACTGACTAGTATAAACAAGGAGCGTGATACCAAGAGGTAGAAGTACATTGTACTCAAAGATACTAGTGATAGGGCTAGGAGGCAAATACGCCATGAAGAAGGGTACATGGGACATGAGAAAAGTTATGGCCAACACCAAAGTAGAATTAGTAGCAAATAAGACTATTGCCACCATGTTAGCAAGACAAATGCATAAATATCAGAAAAAAGAGACAACATGCGAAGCGTCCATACCGTAGAAATTTCGTAACCCTCTACTTGCTTATCCTGTACACTGGAAAGATATTTTATCAGATAGCTTGTTCTATAAGAACTTTGATGCCTACAATCTGTATTTACCTCCAGTTGAGTTTTCCCTTGATGACCAACCTCTTGAGTTATGGCCATCCACTAGCTCACATGTCATATTCACATGGCCACTCATCTTGGTAGTAGAACTATAAAGATGCTTATGATAGTTTATATAGGTTCTCAGTTACTGTTGCGCACCACAAGGATGGTGTCATTAGATTGGCCAAATGGTGGTACAACCCTAATGAGCCAATGGAGCTAGGGGCTGATCTAGTCCTCTACTAGAGAATATGCAATAGAACCTCTAGGGAATGCAAGACACTAAAAAAAAATGTCCCATTCTTAGTTTTTAGAGGGAGTAGATATAGCCCACCCCAATTACATAGGGGAGTTGAAAAACAGAAGTACAAAAATGTGCAAGAATGCATTGTGACACCCACCTCGCAATTATACATCATACCTAGACATGAAATGTTTGAGCATTTGCTGCAAGACTTAGTTTTCCATGCGTACATTCATTGCACTTCTGCATATACTCTGAGTTGCATAGGGCATGAGTGTTTGATTAGTGTGAAAAATGACAAATTCTAGCTTAATTATATGTAATTTTTTGATGTACTTTGTAAATCACACGTGCGAAACCAATTTGCCATGTGTGTAGACTAGCCTAGATAGGTTAGATCATGATTATAGGGAGTAGTTAGGTTGTTTAGTCAAGTTTTTAAATCATAGGACAAACTCCTCAAATCATGGAGGTAGTTGGTCAACCTAACCCTCAAATTGGCATGAATCTAGGGTTAGGTAAGATTGACATATTAGGGCAAAAAATGTCAATTAGTCTCCTTATTACATGTACTTTCACCTAACTAGAAAGGAGAGGAGCCCTAATGTACATACAATCTATCATTCCATAGTGAGGAGATAGAATTCTGAGAGCAAATTGGCAATCTTGAGTTTTTCCTACATTTGTCTGGTGTTCTTGTGAATGCTTTGTAAACTAAACTTGATCACACTCATTCTCTGATAGCATGCCATACTAGAGGCCGTACTAGACACCTGTGCGGTCCTACTTCCATGTTTGATCATTGTATTCGATTGCTCTTGATTGTGTGATCCTAAATTGCTAATCTAGATCAAGAAATTGATGACTAGTTTGCAATATATTGGTGTATCAATCAATCGATCACTCTTGGAGCCTTTTGTAGGCTCATTTATGTTCCTTAGTATTGTACTTTAACATGGTATCAGATACAAGTACAAGAGGATAATTGATGATTGAAGCACAATCCATTTTTAGCAAGTTTGTTGCTAGAAAACTAGTCTTGTGAGGGTGAGTTCAAATTAAATCTTAGTGTGTAGATTTGGGATCCAAAATTGGTGAGGGTCAGCAGCCATACTATTCACATGTGTGGAAGCCTCCTGTAGTGGGTTTCTTTCCTTGACTATCCTCAACCCAAGATCTAATCAATCTAGCATCGAGGAGATGAATTTAGTTGTCACACGTACATTCGTTCCCATGAGAGCGATATCATAGTTCAGATTTCAGCATAAATGGAAGATTCACATCTAACTCTACCATCCACTAAACCTAAGCATTACTTTTCCAAGCTGCTCCGGCATGGAGGAGTACTTCATTAGATTCTTCAAATCCAACACAAAAAAGTGACTCTTGATGAACTTCTGGTTCAGCTTGAGTTAACTTTTGTGCTAATACTTCTTTTGCATTTGGCACCAACTTCAAGAACTCTCCCAACGAAATATTGATCTTACTAGACAAAATATTCATGAGCAGTTTTGTTTGCGGTGCTTCCGATTCGGTCATCTTGAAGGGTTCTTCATGATGATACAACTGAGCATTCATATTTGTTCGTGAATTTTCTGGTGGCTGCAATGGTGAAGAACGAACTTTGACTGTTGCTCTAGCAGCTTCAAGCTTCTCTTCTTCTTGCAAATGTTTAATCCACTGCCTCATATGTTGATATCTTTTTTTTTTTGCATGAAGATTTGGAGAGTCTTTAGATGCTGTTGGTATATCAGTTAATGGTATAGAATCAGCAGGTACTAGATCTGCTACGGGTTCTTTCTGCTTCTGTGCTCTAGTGACCACCATCAAGGGTACACTTGGTTTATTCTGAGCTACTGGTCTTTGCTTGATTGTTATCAAATTTACAAGAGCTGTAGCCGGTGGTGGCTTCGGTTTTGCTAGAAATTCCTTATAGCAATGCCCATAACCACAGTCACGACAGAATGGTACAAATTTTTTTTTATTTGGACATTCTGCAACTCTGTGATTTTCTCCACATGTAAAGCATCCAGGTGGTGCTCTGGTCCAGTTTCTAGATGCTTGTTGTTGTGCAGCAGCATAAATAACATATTGTTATGAAGATCCATCTTCTTGATCATTACCATTGTTCCATTGCTCGGCACTTTTGGGTTTTGGTTCCATCAAATCATTCCGAGTATCCAAGAGCAGATTGACGAGGTCTAGCTACCGGATTTCCTCCATAATGTGGTTCTTGATATTCCTTCTGGACATACCATTGCTAAATTGAAATTGCAAAAAGCAGTCTTATAATCAGGCGAATTACACAAATGGCATATACTGATTTCCATTCATTTCTTCAATTGAGGACACTCATTCACTGTGTGATTTCATGTACAAATAGAACAGGAGACATTTTCCCTAGTAGGAAAAGTCTTTGCAAACTTCTCAGGTTTCTTGTTCGCTTCTCCATGGAAATCTTCCAATGCTTTGATCTTCTCATCAAATTGCGACTACAACTTTTCTATCTGTTTCTGCTGGTTCTTCCTGAGTTTCTCGAACTCATTGAGCATCATTTCTGCATTAGTGTTGGCATTCATTGATGCAATAGTGGTGGATGTTGTAGTGGTCTGCCCTACTGTATAAGGAAACATACTGATATTCGGCTCATCATCTGAATCTTCATCTCCCTCCCGAATTGCATCATCCATAGCATTTTGCAAAAGTGCGTACTCGTTATGGCGTTTTAGCTCACGTTTGATCCCATGGCATTTTCGATGGTTCGCACTCAGATCTGAGGCGTTTTACCCATTCAATGTAATCTCGAACCATTTTTCGCTTTCCCATTTTAATTTTACTTAAAAGTAGAAAAGGGTCTTCCATAAACTTCCGAGGTTTGAATCATGTGATAAGGGCTCGTTTAATAGTTTCTCAATCTGTACGCTCAGTTTCATCTTGATTATATTTGAATCTTGTGCTGCGCCTATTAAGGCCATAGCAAAAAACTTAAGTTTATCCTAGGGAAAAACTTCGCCATAGACTTCACAAGATTCAGAATAGATCTAAAAATTTAATTGGATCTGTTAATCCATTGTAGTTGGATAGATCCAAATGGGGTGCTCTTCTAACAATGATTGGATTGACTTCCTGAGGCACCTCCAAGGGCAACCATCTTTACAGATTAAATCAAGCAGACAATGAGATCTCAGATTAGATCTGCTAGATTTCTGCCACTTTTTTTGCAAGAACCAATATCAAAAACTTTTAACTAGGGCAGTTAATTGATGTTTTCTAGTTTGCTTTCTCCTCTATCATTCCCATTCTCACTTTACTTGATGCAAAACTTGATCTTAGTTTGGACTGAGATCCGTGGGTTGATGCAAGGAAGGAAATTCAGGCTAACAATATATTCTTTTGAGTGAATCTCCGGTTGAGATTTTGGATGTGAAATAGCACTCTTTGATAAGTATTCTCTCTTAGAGGATAACCAAGTTACAGGATTCTCGGTTATGAAATTGTTGTCTACAGATCAGGAGTTATTTGTAGAGATATGCTATGTAATGAATCTTTGTGGGATCATTAGAACCTTTTGTACAAACTTCTAATCCTGTGGATCTACAAAGTGTTCCATGAACTAAGTTTATTTGCATGCATAAACTAGTTGTTGGTACATAGGCATATTGATGAGAATTGTGTTTAAGACAGTTTCTCGCTGGGTTATAGTAATTTTTCATTGAGAATTGCTTATTGACCTAGAATTGATTTAGAATCAGATTAAATGTGGTGTTTTGGTACCACACCAAGACATTTAAACATTTTCTAAATCTGATACAGCTAATCGAGTCAGAAGCGTTACTTCTGAGTTAGTTGTGGAAAATCAACAATAGAAATCTTATTTATGGATGTTATTGTCGAAATGTATTGCTTATTACAGATGGGTGTGCATACAATACATGAAAGCTTTTGGGCTATCTCTTTCCATTCGGAAAGGATGGAATGCTATCCCGAAAGACTCAGAGTTGGATAGTTGTTTGCCAAAAGTTAGAACTTCTCGTAATGAGGTTCCGGTAAATCTTAAGTTATTCTAGATTAGAACTTAAGAGGAAAATCTAGACGTATTCTAGATTAAGACCCTAACTTTGGAATGACACTTTGTGCCATGTATAAAGTAAGGGCGTTTTTTAGATTACAATCCTTATATTGGCAGCATGTGTGAGTTGTAAAAGTCTGAAACTTTCCAGATGGAAAGGACTTTGTGAACAACTAGTGTGTCTTTTAAGAATTGTAATGCAATCTCATAATGTATTCTTATGATATGGTATGGTTTCGGGAATCTGGAGAGTTGGGATTGTTGAATCTTAACTCAGATTCTAGGACATACCTAATCCATAAGAAAGGATTGTGATTGGTAGATTACCCCGGATGAATAAACAAGATAGTGGGATTTTGGTAATGACTGGCCATCTTACCAAATCGACTATGTTTATTTGGGTAAAGACCAAGTAATTATTTGAGTATCTGTTTTGGCTTTACGGATTACCAAAGTGACATTATGAACTTTCGTGATTCGAAGTACATTGTTCGCTTTTGGTGGCCATATTTGCTAAACTGGAGATGACTCTGAACTTAAAGTTCTTCTAATCATTGGTAGTTAGCTTCTTTTATTTGAGTATAGGACAAGAATCCGATGAATTATGATTGACGAATCATAGTTCAGATTCTAGTTATACTTGATCGGTTAAAAGAAGGATTACCTACAAGATCAGAAGATCAATTAAGATATCTATTTATATTTGCTCCTCGGACAGGTAATCACCTTGATGGAGATTGGGTTATAGTAAGCATTTGGCTACCGGTTATAGCCCGTGTGTGCTTACGTATAATTTTAAATCTATATCATCCATTGTGGTTGAGACTCGGTTGATCAAGTTTCAAAAAGTATCGGATTTCCTACTTGATATGTAGGAAATGCTACGGTTTGCACGTGAGAGGATGGGGACCGACATTATGCAAATCTGAAAAGATCACCAAGAGACTTCCAAGTGGGGGATTGGGTATTTTTTGAGAATCTTGATGGATTCAAGTGTAATGAATATCGACTAGCATTACTAATCGTCTCCTAGATATAGAGGACCGTTTAAGATCTTGAAAAAGATTGGATCCTTAGCTTACCAATCGGAACTCCCGAATGGATCTCAAGTGCATCTCGTATTTCACATAAGCCGTCTCTGAAAGAGTCTACGTGAAGAAGAGCATCTTGGATCTGGAGATCAGTTGGACCTGTTGGATGAATCATCGGGTGTATCTCGTCTTGAACCCGAAAAGATCTTGGATACAAGAACTAAACGATTGAGAAATCGTATAGTTACTGAGTAATTGGTTTGATGGAAGGGATGTACAGATGATGATGATTCCTGGTAACAGAAAGGAAGCTTAAGGAGGAACTTTTCCAGTTTTAAGTTCTAAGGACAGAACTTCAATAAGGGGGGAAGAATGTCATGCCCATGACTGGTCTCGGGTAGCGTGTCCACGCTAGGGACCGGTAGACCAACAACCCATAAGTTAATTGTGACTATAAGGGAATTGGGGCCCTTACGTGTACATGGTCATAATTAATGGTTGTAGGCCTAATACACTTGATGGTGGATTTGTATGGGTCTATCAGTGAGTCATTAGGGAACTGGATGACGTGGCCCAGATAGGCTGCAGAGGTGTCCAGTGCACTACTAGTGGTGCATGGGCCCCAAACCTAGATCGAATGGATCTAGCCCCCGAGCTATGGATCAATCACTCATTGAGGAATGAGGCATCACACCAGCAGCATCTTGCCATCGGTCATGCTATCAAGCATCAATAGCTACCAAATCTGCTAAAACAATGAAAATCTGCCCAAAAAATCGACGAAAGTGATGGGTTACTGCTGAAAATGAGATGGTAGTAGGGCGTTGGGCTGTCCACCATCAGGTTCCCTTGTGTTGCTTGTATTTGGCATGCTTAGAATAGGATCCTTGAATTGAGGATTTTATAGGGGGGGGAGGGGTACAAGGGTACAAGGGGGGGGGGGGGGGGCATGTACTCCCATCCCCCTCCCCCCTTTTTTTTCAAATCTTTTTTTCAAAATGGGGGCCCAAGGAAATATTGGGCCCCCTTTTCACTCATTCTAAGCTTAAAAAGTTGAATTTGAAGGGCTTGAAAAAATAGATGTTATATTGGATTTAAATTTTTTGGCTACATTATAAATTAGGTGTCCTTGCTATATTATCTTAGGCCTTAAGTGAAGCCTACTAAAATAGAAGTTAACCTATGATAAACCCAGGGTGAACTGCCACATAAGATGATTAATGAGTTAATTAATCCTAATTAGCAAACATGTTTAGGCAGGGAAGAGGCCCTTTTTGAGCTCAAAAAGGGCCCTAATGCTGACATCTACAAGAAGGTCCAGTTGCTTGCATCAGCAACTTGATTTGATCCTGCTCCTCTTTGGTCATGCTTTTGAACTGCATCTTCATGTGGATTGTGGTAGAAGAAGTCTCTTCCTTCACCTGCACAGGACTTTGCTTTAATTCAGCTTTCTGGCATCTTCAAAGAGCTAGCTTTGATCATTGTTTTCTTGATTAGTTGCTTGTTTCAGCAACTTGATTAAACTTTTGTTTGTTCTGCACAAGAGATAATTGCCATTTATGTCTTCATCATGGATTTTCTTTGATGTCCAGTGTTATTGTCTCGCACATCAACCTGAGGAGATGAAATGGAGGACTGGGGCTTGACTCTGACATCTTCCTGTTCTTTAGCGCAGTAGCGGAGAGACTATATTTTGAGGCAGCAAGTCTAGATACATAACTTCTTTCTATTTTGATTCAGATAGAGAGGATCAGGCTCTTGGAACTTTGGTAGACTAAAACAACTGCAAGCAGACAGATCATTGATACAATAGATCATTCAAGAACATGGCTGTTACAACGATGTGTTCCTGTTAAGTAGTGTTGTAGTCATCAGTAGGAAGACGTGGATGCTGCAGGTATCATCAAACATAGAGGAGGCTCGCGCGTGGAGGCAGATTTAGCGATTGTGAAAAAACAGATTAGTTGAAGGCGTAGTTCACTAGATCGCTAGAGAAGAAGGATAGATCGCTGATGGTAGGCTCTGATATTATGATGTATTTCAGAGAATTCATGTAGTAGAGGACATAATAGAGAGATAGCATAGGAGAGAGAAAGAGCAAAAGAGAAAGAGCACGAGAGATGTAATTAACTACATTCTTATTAACTGATTATAGAGAAGGGCAAACTGCCCATTACATAGAGACGATGAGGAGGCGACGTTCCGAGGGAATGCATCCTTTCATGAACCAAGCTTGTCCACTTATTATTAGACCATTTAACTTTAGTGTGAACATGAACATTAGTTATTTTAACATGCAATTTCTCACAAGAACCAACTCTGAACGCCCAGCCAAAAATTGAAAAAACTCTTGCTCTTACCTTTTCTTCCTCTGGTTTAAGTCTATTTTTCTGCATTTTTGATCCAGCTCCATCTCTCTTTGCCCTCTTCTTCAGTTTTACCATAGAGAGAGGTTTCCATTGCCATTCTGTCCATCGCTTGAGGCCATTAATATCATTGCTTGAAGCCAGCATGCACCGTAAACTATACAACATAACCTCTCCATATAAGAAATCAATGGGATACAATACAATCATCCAATTAACAATGTGCCTCATGCAATATGTAAAGAAAAGAAAATTCTAAAACTTTGCTGACATGGGCTTCTTATATATTGTAATCAGGGTTCATTACAATTGTGATTCTCTGTAGGTTATATTGTGATTATGGTTTATAATAGTTGCAGTTCTTTGTAGATTGAACAATGTTATAGGGCGCATTTTAGTTAGTGTGTTTTGTAATTCGGGTGTATTGTTGTGTGTGCAATCAACAATGTAGTCCGTGCAACTGGGATTCTTCATAACTTTTCTTATAAATATTATGTTGTGAGATGGAAAGATATGCATATACATGTACATAAAGCAACACTACGTACTTGAAGATAACACATTTCCATTATTATATAGAATTTTGTGGGGTGGAAGGTCCTGCCCCCAGGGCCTTCCATGCTGGGAGGACCCTTGCCCGAGGGCGGGAGCCCAAGGGCAGGGCCCGACCTGCACGGAAGGGCCCGAGGGGATGGGGCCTTCCCCTGCGTAATGGCATGTCTGAGATTTTTTTTTTTCTCTCTGTCAAAATTGTTATTGGTTGATGCGTTTATGCAAGAAGCAGAATTCTGGACAAAACTACTGCTTACTTCAGATGCAAGCAAATTCCACCTCTAGAGGTGCATCAGAAATACAAAGAAAAATCGAAGACTTGGCATTACGTCAACATGAGCGTCTTTTGTACGGTAATCAGCTCATTGCAATTGCAATTCTCTATGGGTTGTATTGTAGTCATGGTCTACTGTAGTTGGAGTGCATTAACACTCACATTATAACATAAATGATTCATTATTCAATAAATAAAATGTACACCATTAAAAAAATTAAAAGCCTTGACAAAATTGGACTCTCATTGTCTCAAATGAAGCATTAGCTTTGATATATCACTTGAAACTACTTAGTGAAGGAAAGAAACTCAAATTCACATCTTAATCCAACATTTTCACTGCTGAATATCAAGTATTCTGTTAGTGCTCTTCGTAGCTCGTCTCTATTTCTAAAAGCCTGCATATCTTGTTCTCTTTAGAATCAATGTCTTTGTTATCTATAAATATATTGTGAAAAATACAACATGCTCTCACGAGCAAAGAAATTCAACATCCAATAGGCTTGGTGTTGCGAGCTCACACCAAGTACCTTTCAAGATCATGAAGTACCCCATCCATTGTTGTCAAGCTCATGGTCATCACCCTTAATTCATTTGCATGACCAAAAAACTTTTCTCCATTGCTTATTCCTCTATTCTTTACCAATGCATCATTCTCCTGAAATTCAAGATCCTAAGAGGATATACCCTCTCATTGTAGGAAGCCATGTACATTGCTTTTGGCCCAAAAGGCCAAATCTCTATAAGTTACTCACAAAAACCTTACTTTTCTAGACATAAATCATTAATTGGAAGGGGGGAAACAAAGTGAAGTTTTATAATTATGTTTGGTACTCCTAGATTTATGGTAAAGTCCAAGCTTGAAAAGATACAAAGTTTTAGGGTGGCTTATTTTTATTGCATTTGTAGGGCAAGAAGCCCTAATTTATTATTTGACAAAAAGGTCAATGTATCAAAGTTTTGTGATATGTTAAGTAGAAAATTTTGTGCTGAATCAAGAATAGTTCACCTTTGTTATTGAGTCATAATGGTGACAAATTAGATAAATCAAGAAATCAAATATTAAAAAGTACTCATGAAATGGAAGATCTAGATAAGCACAAATGCTAGAGAATGCATCAACCCCTCAGCAATTGTCAATGAGGCAAAGTGACTTGTGAATTCGATGAGCATCAATATGCTATCAAACAAAATCTACAGATTACATCAAGTAGAAAGGCAAGCAAATTTATACATCAAGAGAGGTAGATTGACAAACAGAACATTAAATTATATGTTTCTGATGGCATTGAAAGAATACATTTTCATCTAATTGGATAGGTCTATATATCCTTGCCATCTTTTTTTCCTTTTCCAATATCTATTGCATTTTGTTGTCATGGAGGAATTCTCTCCTTACAAATGGATCCAAAAGGTAAGCATTCTTGTTTTCTTGACATAGTTTTGTATAAGTTGCATGTAAGTAAAATGAGCGGATTGGAGAAATAGTATTATCAGGTCCATACCATAAAACCTTAAGTGCAATTGAGCATTCAACAAAAAATTATTCAATGTGTGGTTTAATGAGCTTAGGGCCACGCCTTGAGCATTGAACTTCAAATGGGCAACACATATCTCATGGTTTTTGAAAACTTTGAGATAATTACCAAGGTCATTGTCATTGTTAAATTTGCCCGAGTATACTCAAAAGCCACCGCATCAAGTGGAAAATTCGTCGATAAGAAGGGCCTCCTGAAAATATGAAGATTAAAATGTTAGCCCTTATGATGATCTTCTTTGTGCAATGTGTAAGTGCTTTGTACTCGACCTCACTAGATGACAATGAGATAGTGGCGTGTTTCTTTGACATCCATGATATAGCTCCATCACCTATGACAATACAAAAAGCACTTATGGATTTTCTATCCATTGTATCTCCAGCATTGTCTGAATCTGAAAATCCAAACAAGTTAGATGATGATCCCTCATACAATATGCCAAAATCTCGAGTTCCCATGATATACCTCAAAGCTCGTTTTCCTAGCTTCCAATGCTCTTCACTAGGATCTTGCATGAATTGACTCAATCTTCCAACACAATAGCTTAGATCTGGTCTAGTAATGGCTAGATAGATGAGTGAACCAACTAGCTTCCTATAGAGAGTAATGTCCTCGAAGGATCTTTCACTACCTCTTATAGTTAGCTTTACATGAGACTCCATTGGTGTATCACAAGATTTTGCATCTACCATAAGAAATATTTTTAGAATAGAATTAGAATACTCTCTTGAAAAATGAAAGTAGATTGAGAAGATCTAATGACTTCTATTTCTAAAATGTAATGCAAGTGACCAAGATCATGCACCTCAAATTCCTTCTTAAGAGCACTCTTGATATCCTCCACATCTTGGTTGTCTCCACCACTCAAGATGATATCATCCACATCGATTAGCAAGATGGTAACATCATTTATAGAAAACCTATAATAAAGTGAATGATCATACTCACTCATAACAAAGCCTTGAGAGAGTAAAAAAATGGTGAGCTTAGCATACCCAACTCCTTTGTGCTTGCTTAAGGCCATACAAACTCTTTTGTAGTAAACACACATGCTTTGGCTTTGTAGATGAAATGTAGCTCTCGGGTTGCTCCATGTACACTTCCTCCTCAAGATAACCGTTCAAAAAAGCATTTGTAATGTCCAATTGCCATAGATCCCATCCATAAAGAGTAGCAAGATATATGGTGACCCCTCACTGTCTTTGCTATGGGTGCAAAGGTTTCATCATAGTCAATACCATGTTCTTGAGCATATCCTTTTGCCACCAACCTTGCCTTGTACTTGTTGATAGATCCATCTTGGTTTGTCTTCACCGGATCCACTCCTCTTTGATCATTGCTTCATCTACACATGTAGGTTCATCAAAAGAGGTTACGAAAGCAAAATAATTTCAAGAAACTACTTGCTTACCCTTCTCATCATAAGTGAGCCTTGAAGACATTTGTCTTTCCATTGATGTTCTCCTTGGATTTTGACTTGATGAAGGTCCATCATCATCACCATCTAAAGTAGGATTGTTTACATCAAAATGTTAGATCCATCCACATCACCATCAATAATGCTTGAAGATACTTTTGGAATGTTCCCCTCATCAAAAATGACATCTCTACCAACGATCACCTTGTTAGTAGAAGGAATTTAAACCTTGTAGGCTTTACTCACCTCACTATATCCAACAAATATACCTTTCCTTAAAGATGGATCCTCCTTGGTCCTATCATCAAGAGTAATGTTGACATAGCATGTGCATCCAAAAGTTCTAAGAAAGTTGACACTCGGCCTCCCCTTGAATAGCATCTCAAAAGGTGTCCTTCCATCCAAAATAGCACTCAGCCTCCTACTGCACAAGAAATTAGCACACAACAATCCTTGATTTCAAAATGGCTTATCAAGTTTAGTGCTTAACCTCATGGCTTTGGCAATTTCACGTAAAGTCCTATTCTTCCTTTCAGCCACTCCATTTTGTTGTGGGGTGCTTGGTGTTGTATACTCCCTCTTGATCCCATGCTCATCACAAAAGGCCTTGAACTTGGTAGATATGTACTCACCACCATTGTCACTCCTTAAGCAATTGATCCTTGTGTAAAATTGGTTCTCCCTTGCATTCTTGAACTTAACAAAGACATCATACACTTCATCTTTGCTCTTTAGTAAATAGATCCAACAAAATATACTAAAATCATCAATCAAAGTTATATACATCTTAGCTCCACTATTGCTAATTGTAGTAGTTCCATATATATCCGAATGTACAACTTGAAAAGGCTTTATAGATCTAGATGTAGATCTAGTATAAGGTAGTCTATGTGACTTTGACAAAGCACCAGACTCACAAACATGATTGATGCTACTTAAGGAACTTGGAAGACCAATCACAACCTTCTTTCTGGCCATTACCTCCAATGACTTGAAGTTAAGGTGCCCCATCCTTTTATGCCAAACCTCTTGAATAGGTATTTGCTCTCTTGCAACACATCCAACTTGGTTAGCAATAACACAAGCATCTAGTTTGAACAACTTCCCTTGTCTTTTATCCTTTGCAATCAAGATATCCTTCCTCTCTTGCAACACATCCAACTTGGTTAGCAATAACACAAGCATCTAGTTTGAACAACTTCCCTTGTCTTTATCCTTTAAAAACAAGATATCCTTCCTTTTGATCATACAAGCATCTCCATCAAACTCAACTTTGAGGCCTTTACTTAGTAATGGAGTCACACTAAGTAAATTCTTGGTAATAGATGGAATGAACAAAACATCCTCCAAATGAACATTCCTATTTGTAGAGAGAGAAAAAGAAATTGTGCCAATCCCTTGATTGCACACTCACCATCATTGGCCATGTAGATCACCCTCTTGTCATCTCCATGTGCCTTGCTCCACCTCAATCCACCATGGATCGAGATCTCCATCATTAGCAAGCATACATGAAGACATTACAAAAGCATCATCATTTGCATCTTTGAACATCCAGACCATCCTCATCAAGAGTAAGAACCTTGCTTGTCTCCTTGATATCTCTTCTTCTTGTAGCACTCACTTGTCCTTTGATGCCACAATAGAAGCACTTGAGCTTTGATCTATCTTTCTTTTTGCCATTTGAAAAAGCCTCCCCTTGATCTTGCACTTTAGACCATTACTTTTGGTTTGGCCCTTGAATTTTCTTTTGCCTCCTCTCTAGCTTGAGATGTTGACGAAGATCCACCTCTTGCTTAAAGCCTATGGTCTTCAGTAATCAAAATCTCTTGAAGATCTATCAAACTTGGCAAAGTCTTTTTAATGGCAAGACTTTGAACAATGTTAGCATGGGCATCCAACAATCCATTAAGAATAACTTAAACAAGCTCTCATTCCTTAATGCTCTCATCAATGCAAGCTAACTCATCATTCAAAGCTTTTACTCTCAGAATAAAAGTATTTCGACTTTTTTCATTCTTTTGCAAACAAGAAAAGATTTTCTTTCTTAGAGTCAACACGCTAGAAGTAAACTTGGATTCATAAAGCTTCTTCAATGAATCCCAAACATCCTTTGATGAAGTACTCTTACCAACTTCCTTGAGAAGCTCATTGATAACATTCATCTTTATCATGTGTAGAGCCCTTTTGGCCCTCTTGTCATGTCTCATTTTATCTTGTTGTGTTGCTGGACTCTCCTCCAAATCTACAACAATATCCAAAACATCATTCATCTCAAGAAGTGATTCCATCTTTCCACATTGAATAGTTACTTGAGGTAAGCCTATCATGGGCTTCCAACATGACTCCACTTGATGTAGCCATGTAGCAATGACCTGATCCTCTCTTTCAACATGTTTCAATGCACAAAGTACTCCTTTGAACAATAACAAATGTTTTCAAAAGAAAATCACAAAGATATAAAATTTCTCAATTTTTTTCTAGCACTTATACCAAGCAAATCAACACATAGAATAGTGAATTTTGATCAACCTATGATCTATCCTCAATCTAATGACTCTTGCCACTTCCTAAGATTGAAACACACTCAAATGAAATTCAGTAACATCATAATCTGGAGATCCAATCAATATTAGGGTTTTGACAAAATCACAAAAAAATGATTATTTCAATTTCTACATGCAATTGCCTAAATCTTGATATGCAATCTTGTAGCCACCACTTAGGATTTTCCAATGATCTAAAAATAGGCCAAATCCAGTGAGTATGTTGTGAAATCAGAATTGATCAGGATTATAAACCTATTTTGAGTTTAGATCTACAAAAGATCCAATCTACATATACAAGAAACTTGATTTTGGTGTAGAATCCAATCTAGCATGCTCTAGCATTGATATCTTCTCCAAAATCATTGATAGATGTGAATGCTTCCTTCATAATCTAAAACACAAGCTCTGGTACCATGTGAAAGTTTTCAGATCAATAAGATCCAAACCTACAAAACGATCTCGGTTTAGAAAGACAAGCAATTCACCATTCTTGCCAATGTAGAAAAACCAACATCTACACTATGAATGAGATGAAAACTCTAATATATCTTTATCAAACATGGATAAAACATAAAATAAAGTTTATGTCCATAAAAAATATTAAGATATTGTATTTCACACATGTATCTGAAAATAGCTTTTAATGAGCATTCTACACACAAAATTGCAAGATATCACAAGTATAGTGCACCAATGGATAGTAGAATGTTGGGTTGAAAGAGGGTGTGTGAGTGTGAGAAACTAAAATAGCTCTAAAAGAAATGAACATGAAAAGAAGCAAACTCGAAACTCGAACAAGAAACGAACTTAAACGGAAAGTGTTCGTGTGCAGCGGAATGAGCTATATTACTCTTTCCCTAAGCATGACTACGCCTATCAGAAATGAACAGAACGTTAGTGATAGAAATCACGATCGATTGGATTACGTAGCCAAACATCAAACAACAAAACATCAAAAGGTGAATTAGTCATGAAAGGCAAGACTAAATATTAGTCGCCAACAGCTAGACTAATAATAATTTGCTAAGAACAAATTGAGCAATAAGAGAGTCAAACAGAATGTAGAAAAGCATAGCAATATTGACACAAATCTGAATGCAGAACAAAATAGAATTGTTATCAGATTAAGTATAGCAAAATATACATGTCAAAAATTAGTGGAGCACAAGACAATAGCGGACGAAACCGCATGCTCTACAGAGCTAATTCAATCTGTAAAAGAACCTATTATTGACAATACAAAGAATCAATGCGTGAGGGCATCTACTTCGTCTATCTCTAATAAGCTTCTAATGCTATTATTTTCACACACATTGTTATCTCACATCTTGTCATATATATATACACAATTTTACAAGTGCGTAGATGAAGAAAGTACAAAGTGAATGTGTTGTCTATAGGAGATCGTGGGTGGTTGATGTCGTTGTCAAATCTGTTAGCACAGTTGCATGGGATGAGCGTGAGAAGGCCGCGACGTCAACCTTTGTTGAAATGAACGTTGGTGAAGACGCGAAAAATGCGACACTCTGACAAAATGCCTTAGGATTTGATTTACAGGGTGTCTTTGATTTCCCTAGGGCACCTTCGGCATTTTGTAAGGCAGTGTCATCTTTTTCGCCTGTCACAAATCACGTATAAAACACAGTGTCATGTTTTTTGCCTTTTTCGCCTGTGGAAATTTACTTGTATTTATGCAAACAATCGAGTTTTTGCCTGTCTTATTTTTCATGTAAATATATAGACTGTGCGACAACACGAGTAAAAATGCAACATGAATGGAGGCAGATTAAAATAGGATTTCGGAGAGTGGAGGAGATAAATCCAACAGAACCCTAGAGAACCATGTATAAGCATGAATGAGATAAGAAAGAGAGAATTGTTTCTCTTACCATGAGTTACATCCTTTTATAGCAGGTCCAAACACTTAGAATTTGCTCTAAACAAGATTACGGATCATGCAACACAATAACACAAACAAAAAGCACTCTCCACTCAAATCTCACATAGCAACTGTATTTCTCAAAGCCAAAATACATTGTACATATAGGTTTCCACTATGGCAACCCATGCATGGCCCAGGTTTCCGTTGACGGGACGCGTGTCCCGTCGACTCACCTCGTGACGAGGCCAACTAGTCCTTATCCACTTATAGGACTCACAATACAATAACACAATAGATCTACTTTAATTCTAATTCTCTCCGTAAAAGTAGAATCTACTTTTTATATACCCATATACATAGTATCAAAGTTAACAAACTTTAAGTACATAAAGCTTTGATCTAAACTTATCAAACTTTTCTCTAATGAGTGGCTTAGTGAAAATGTCAGCTAGTTGTTCATCTGTACTACAATGAACAACATTAATTTTCTGACTCAGCAGCCTCTCATATACAAAGTGATAATGAATCTTGATGTGTTTGATTCTCGCATGGAACACCGGATTCTTTGCCAATTGAATGCCACTCTGACTGTTGCTATGTATAATTGTGAGATTTTTTTGTTTCATGCCAAGCTCATCCAAGATCTGTTGCCTCAACCATATGGCTTCCTGTGCTGCGCTACACATTGCCTTATACTCTACTTCTGTTGTGGATAGAGCAACTGTACTTTGCTTTTTACTAGACTAGAAAAAGCAACTGCCACAAAACTAAAATACATACCCTGTGGTGGATCTACGATCATCACAATCACCTCCCCAATCCGCATCCACATAGCCACATAACTCAAGTAAACTTTCATGCTTCATGTACACCAAGCCATAATCGGAAGTGCCTTTGACATATCGCAAAATACGTTTGGCTGCCTTCCAATGCACTTCCATAGGTGCTGTCATAAACTGACTTACAATACCAACAACATAGCATATATCTGGTCTAGTCATGGTAAGGTAAATCAAGCTCCCTACTAACTACCTATACAGCGTAGCATCAAATGGCTGTGATTTGTCAAGCTTAGAAAGCTTTTTACCTGGCTCCATAAGAGTGTTCATTGGCTTGCAATTCTGTAGCCTGAACTTGTGCAGCAACTCTCTGACATACTTCACCTGTATTAGACCCACCTCATGTCCTTTTTGCCACACTTCCACTCCAAGGCAATAATGCATTAGATTAAGATTTGTCATCTCGAATTGTTCCATGAGATCCTTCTTGATCATATCTATCATCTCTTGATTATTTTTCGTAATAATCAGGTCATCAACATAAAGAGCAACCAAAACAATCATACCGTCAAAGCATAAGACATAAAGGTTTGGATCAGAGTGTGTTCTCACCATCCCCTTAGAACAAAAGTAGTAGGTATCAATCCTGCTGTACCACGCATGTGGTGCTTGCTTAAGACCATAAAGTGCTTTCTTCAAGCGACATAGTTTATTCTCCTGTCCTTTCATTATAAAGCCTTCAGGTTGATCCATAAACACCTCTTCTTCTAACTCATCATTTAGAAAAGTAGATTTCACATCCATTTGATGTAAAGGCCAACCAAAATGTGAAGCTAAAGCAACAAGTAGACGTAGAGTATTCCACTTACATACTGGTGAAAAGGTCTCCTCATAGTTTACCAATCTTGCTTTGTGCTTTGCTATACTTCCATTTGCATGGTACTTAGTCCTATATACCCATTTACAACCAATGGGTTTCTTGCCAACTGGTGGTTCCACTAAGTCCCATGTGTTATGCTTAGCAATTGACTCCATCTCTTCTTCCATGGCCTTGACCCAAATGTCATCATCCTTCGCTCCAACATAAGTCGAAGGTTCTTTGCTTTGAATAATGCTAGATAAGAGAGCATAATTTTCTTCATACCTATCAGGTTATGTCCTCTCTCTTGTTGATCTTTGTGGCTCTCCCTGGATAGATGATTCAGGAAAGTCATCCATGCCGCGGCTCTCCATCAATCTCTCAAACCACTTAGGGAGCTTCCTGTCAGGTGATCGACTTCCTGGTGAAACTGTATCCCATGGTACATCCTTCTCCTTGTGTTTGTCACTTGCAACTTCAATCCTCTTAGCACCAAAAGGTTTTATCTCTACCTCTTCAACCTATCTCTCGAGGTTGATTAGTATATCATGAGGTGTATCCACATGTCCCCCATCACTAGGAAAGTCAAAAAATGGTTCATCATCAAGTGGAATTATCACTATACCATCTTTCCCACTAGATGTATCAATTTTCTTAAGATCCTCATCTTCGTACATCTTAGATTCATCAAAGATAACATCATGGCTAACATGTATTTTGTTCTCCAATGGATCAAAACATCTATAGACCTTTACACAATCATCATATCCTAAGAATATGCACTTTATAGCTTTTACATCAAGCTTACATCTTTCCTCTTTAGAAATGTGTACAAAGGCCTTACATCCAAAGATTCGCAAGTGGTTCACCTTTGACTTCTTCTTCGTGAATGCTTCCTCAGGTGTTTTCTTTGGTAAAGCAATGGTAGGACTTCTATTTTGAAGATAGACTAGACTACTACGATACTGCATGCTTCTGACCAAAAATCTTTTGGTAGCTTCATCTCAACAAGCATAGATCTGGCACTTTCCACAATCATATTATTCTTGCGCTCAACTACACCATTGAGTTCAGGAGTATGAGCTTGCGTAAATTGTCTTTTGATCCCATATTGATCACAAAGATCTCTAAATTCTATAGACTTGTACTCACTTGCACTATCAGATCTTTGGACTTTAATCTTCCTACCTATTTGATTTTCGACCATTGCTTTGAAGCTCTTGAAATTGGCAAAAGCATCCAATTTCTTCTTTAAGAATAAATCCATGTCTTACGTGACATATCATTTATGAAGGTCATAAAATAAAAAGCTCCACCTATGGACATAGTCCATAGATCTATGTGGATCAAGTCCATGATGTTCTTCACCCTTACAACACCACCTTTCTTGAATTTATCTCGATGTTGCTTCCCATACACACATGATTCGCACATCGTGGCGATTCCGTGTCTGGATACTATATGGCCAAGAATTAGGCCATGTGTCACCCAAAATTGACACTTCTCTGGGTTCAAAGATATCTGATATTCGCGGCATTTCTTCAGCACATTTTTCAAATTGGATAAGTGCTCAGAGTTAGGTTCGTGCATGCACAGATCATCCAATAAAATCTCCAGAAATGTTTGCAAATAATCTTTAAATGTCGTTTGCATAACTCATTGAAAGGTACTTGGGGCATTACAAAGTCCAAACGGCATCACTTTGTAGGCATAAGTTCTTCATTTTGTGGTAAATGTTGTCTTGTGTTGATCTTGCGACACCATTTTCACCTGATTGTAGCTGCTGAAATCATCCAAGAAACTGTAGGCTTCTGCTCCTACTACTCTGTCCAGAACACTTTTCGTAAATGGTAAGGGAAAATAATCCTTCTTGGTGACTACATTTAACACCTTCAGGTTCACACAAATTCACATTTTGTCGTTCTTCTTGGATACTATGACTATCGAAGACACCCATTCAGTGTGCTCGATTGCATAAATGAAATCAGCATCTAGCAACTTCTGCAACTCCTGCTTTATCAATTCTGTATAGTTCAGCTTGCATCGGTAGTAATGGCTCACCTTGGGGACTGCTCCATCCACCAAGGGTATGGTGTGCTGGACTACAGTTGGTGGAATACCCTAAGATCACAAGCGATTTTGTATTCCACCAATAATGAGTGTAGTCTTTTGAATTGAGTGGGTGTCAACTGTTCTCCCACATGTACGATTCTTTCTTCTTCACCTGGTTCAGCTAGATTCATAGGTTGTGTCCGCACAGGTCCTTCAAAAACTTGCTCTATTGGTTCCTAAATTTTGATCAGGTTCTCTTTGTGCCTGCGGCATTATGATTACTACGTCGTCTAAGGTATAGTTGTTGAAGGTTTCTGGCATCTCATGAACTGGTGGTCTGCAAGATTACTCCTTCATCATATTGATCTTAGCATGACTTGTAATCTTTTGGTTATCAGTCATCTGTGAGGAAGATGACGCTGCGTCTGGGTCCAATCGGACTGAGTTCAAGGAGTCCAACACTTTCTTTTTTCTTTTCTGCCCACAAAGTTGGGTTCATCCTTGTTGTCTTTCTTAGGAACTGGTGCAACATTCACTTCATGATTGCAAATATCAGCATCCACCGTAGCTATAGCCTCCTCTGGTAGATCGCTCCATCGGATCACCTGGCTATAACGTTGTCTCAACTGGTTCTTTTTGTTGGCAGGTTCCTTGGGCGGATCTATCTTGGAAACTTTAGCCATTGTGGATTTCTGTGGTGGCTGAGCTGGTACTTTCTTCATTCCATAGCGATGCGAGTCCATATGTTGCAGGACCTGCTCATCAGTCAGCTCAGTCTCCTTGTTGTAGGTCAAAGCATGTTGCCAAGGGACTAAATCATCGTCCATAGGGTTCTCAATAGCTTCCGTTGATGGCTACATTGATCATATTCACCCCGAAAGTGATTGGTGTGTCCAATGTATAGCACTTGGATGAAGATGTGCTGGGTTCTGGATCTGAATCCGGTTGACAAGCATGCCTAGCCATACAGTCAACAGTTGCCAATGCATCCGTCCATCTCACAATATCCGGTTCAGAGTCATAATGACCTCCCTTGGCTTGCCTTGGGCGATCAATTGTGTGATCAATGGTGGATAATCTGTCATCAGCTTTTGGTGTAATTGGTTTTTGATCAAAAAATCTCTGTGTTCTGACACCACTGTTGAGAGTGATCTCAATCCCGATAAGCGTGCAATGGGTATCCAGACACGAATTGTTTCATCCTCTGGTTCCCTCTATTGAGATTCTCACAAAAACAAACCCAGATGGAATTCGATTTTGTCCTCGGGTCTACTGCCCTCTGTGATGACAGGATCTACAATCCTCCAAGGTGAGGCCAAAACATTGTTGACCTACGTAGAATTTACTTATGCATTCGACAAGGTAAAACTAGTGTGCGGAATAAGATTGAAACCAGCTAATTACAAACATACAACTATTAGACAATTAAGCATTTGATCATGTTCAAGACAAGAAACTCTTCTGCATAAAAAACATCTACTACATTATCATAGAATTCTTTAAGTGTTGTTGTGACATACCACACAGCGCGCTGATGCAAAAGAAACTATGCCTTTCATGAATCAAAACTTGTTGTGCTTACTAGCGAACTTCTTGAACCTTAGCTTGTTGGCACACAGTGCTCAGCTTACATTGGTATGTATATTGTCAATCTGCTACGACTGCATAATTAATCATCAGAATCTACATGTATGTAGGACACGATTAGCAAATCAAGAGATTACAAGAACGACTGATTAGGCACGTCCTAACGGTATTCTATCAGTCTCTGGAGGATGATGTCCTCCTGGTACTTTCACAATCTCATCTGTCCTTTCACGCATGGAGATCCATCGTCATTTGGGTCTTCATGTCTTCCTATGCCTTTGGCTTTGTGATTGGGTCTCTTGGGTCCGTGAACCTTTTATCTTTGTGTTCGTGTTCGTGTTTGTTCGACCGTCATCTTCGTGTTCGTTTGACCATGGTCTTTGTGTCTTTGGTCCTCGAAGCTTTTCTGTTTGTGTTCATGTTCGTCTTCATGTCTTTAGTCCTCGAAGCTTTTTAGTTCACGACCACACAACTCCCTTGTTTCTCTTCTGCCTTGGCAGATTTTAATTGTTTTAGGGCCACAAAAGAAAGATAGTGATGAGCAATAAGCTCCCATACCAGAAATTTGCCAAATGGGAGATCTTATATTCCGAACACAAAGTTTGCCAACATATATCCAACATCTTCTACAAAGCAATCAAAATATTGATACATCAAGTACAATCATCGATATGGATATGCTTGTGAAAAGGTGCAATAAAACACCATCCACCATTGACTACAGGAACCATACCTCAAGACACAAACATAGAACAAATATTGCATTCAAACACAGGATATCAAGACTGTTCAAACATTCAAACTTCTCCAAATTAAAAACAACACCTTACACAAGATGTATTTGCAATGATGTGTCAACTCAGCCCTCCAACATTTTTTATCACACTTTCATGCGCTGAAGTCCATGGGCCAACATTAATGAAAACCCTTGAAAGCTTGAACAAAAGTATTGTCAAGCATGAAAATTTTGAAACAGAGTCTGCCCACTTCAGGCAACTTGCAAGAATTAATCCAGTAACATGCGCATGCGATACTACAATTCCAAAATTCAAGCTCTCTGAAAACTTCTGACAATAGAAAATTCTGTTCTCGATAAGGTCGTCGACTACTTCTTTGTGACCAGGTTTCAAAATCGCGGAAGCCAACACGATCATGGTGTAATATGGACTTCAAATGCACAAAGAAAGATAGTGATGAGCAATAAGCTCCCATACCAGAAATTTGCCAAATGGGAGATCTTATATTCCAAACACAAATTATGCCAACATATATCCAACATCTTCTACAAAGCAATCAAAATATTGATACATCAAGTACAATCATCGATATGGATATGCTTGTGAAAAGGTGCAATAAAACACCATCCACCATTGACTACAGGAACCGTATCTCAAGACACAAACATAGAACAAATATTGCATTCAAACATAGGATATCAAGACTTTTCAAACATTCAAACTTCTCCAAATTACAAACAACACCTTACACAAGATGTATTTGCAATGATGTGTCAACTCAGCCCTCCAACATTTTTTATCACACTTTCATGCGCTGAAGTCCATTGGCCAACATTAATGAAAACCCTTGAAAGCTTGAACAAAAGTATTGTCAAGCATGAAAATTTTGAAACAGAGTCTGCCCACTTCAGGCAACTTGTAAGAATTAATCCAGTAACATGCGCACGCGATATATTAGATTTTAATTGTTTTATGGCCACAAAAGAAAACAATTCCAAAATTCAAGCTCTCTGAAAACTTCTAACAATAGAAAATTCTATTCTCGATAAGGTCGTCGACTACTTCTTTGTGACCAGGTTTCAAAATCGCGGAAGCCAACACGATCATGGTGTAATATGGACTTCAAATGAACAAATTTTTTAACACAATCAAGATCACAAAATAGAACATTTTTGGACGAATACATATGTACAAACAACAACATGCTAGAACATGATTGTAAAACAATACAAAACCATAGACATAAAACAACATGCGATAAGAAAAACAAAATTAAATGCAGGCATAGCATCCATTGGACTCAATTAAGACGAATCGTGTTATGACAAGCATTCAAAAACCAACAATATTTCTAAAAAGGCATCCAAAAGATATATACACAAATTCTTTCAATCGTCGAATTAGCTACTTGTGGAATGCAAACATTGATATCCAATACATCCTAGATCCTTATGCGGTAGCAAGCTACTGCACATCATACATGACAAAAGTCAACAATAGGTTGACAAAAGCATTAAAAGATGTTATGTCAAAATCAATTTTAAACAATACTGATACACTGAATTGTCTTAAAAGCACATGAAATGCATTCCTTAACACACAACAAATGAGTGCACAATTAGCTACTTTTATAGTTTTATCACTTCCACTCAACAATACAACATGGTCATTTTTGTTCATCAACACAAGTCCATAAAATGAACGAGCATTTGATTTTAAAAAAAACACCAACTTCAATTGTCGGGACCTTCATTTATCAACATCAAATGCAAATCGAAGATTGATCACTACATCTCAAGAAAAAATTGCTACCACCAATTTTGTCTTGCTAAATATGTCGCACATTACATTAACAATAAAAATCAAGTAAAAAAGAAAACAATTTCTCAAATTATTTGACTTGTCAATTATAACATCCACAAAGATCCAGGACTATTATAGAGAGCATCTACTTTTGTATCTGCCATTTGTTGAATCTGAATAAAATCTAAAATGCAATAACCAGTCATGGCATGATGCTTATTACCAAAACATACAAATCAATCACAAAATAAAACAAAATTCAGCTATTACTACAAAAAAAAAAACCAAAACATTGACATCAATTGGAACGATTTGAAAAATTGCCAAGTCGTAATTCAAAACAACCCACCAACTATATCAGTAGATTCCGACGTTGAGCATTGTGACTTAGCACTATATTTTCCTCAAAAACCATCATCGCAAACTCAAAAAAGCAACAACACTGAGTAGAACTTCATATACACTACTGTATTAAATACCAAAGATTATCATTCAAAATTAGGAACACTAAACAATGGACAAAGATTAATATATGATGACATAATGCATATAAAGAGAGTTAATCCAAATGAAAAAAATCATCTTTTTCTCACAGGAGGAGCTCAAACATGAAAAACATTCACACTACTTTTGATTGTACAAGGTTTACTAAGGCACTACCATAAACGAATAAATACAGATATCACATCGCCAAAAGCATTACTTATGGCTTACACAGGAAAAGCAGCTTACAATATCGGCGGAACAACAATACATTCTGCACTACACCTACCAATCAACATGAAAACCTTCACATCATTGTCATCAAAAAAACTTGACACATTGACATTTTATTCGCAGTTACAACTAGTAGTTTTTGATGAAATTTCTCTCATTGGAAAGAGGATTTTGCAATTTGCAAATCAAAGACTACAAGCAATTAAACACTCTCAACACTTCGAAGGATTTGATGTAATGACATGCAGTGATTTGTATCAAGCTGGACCAGTTTTAGATGAATGGGTGTTTAAAAAAACCACAAATTCATTAGAATTATTTGGATCAACATATTGGGCAAACATGCCACTTTGTTACGAGTTCATTGAAACAATAAGAGAAAAGGACCATAATTTTATATCCATACTTAATAGAATACGACAATGCAAACACACCACTTTTGTCATAGATTTCTTAAACAAGTTGTGTCATTGCAAATCTCCATTTGATCACGCATTCCCACACCTATTTTATACATAATTTGACAAAGCAAAACACAATGATGACGTCTTTCAACAATCAACTAAAACAGAATACATCTTACAAGCAATTGACTCATTCCATATTTCTTGTCAAAAGAACCTAAAAATTCCTAGCGATTCCAAAAATACAGCTGGCTTACCCACAATTACCAAATTCAAATATGGTATGTTGATTGAGTTATGCACTTCAAATCTAAACATCAAGGATGGATTGGTCAACGAGGCCGAAGGATACTACTTCAAAACAAAAACCACAATAATGGCTGAAAACGTTATCTGGATACGATTCTCTAACCCAAATATAGGAGCCAAAACAAGATACAAAAACACTCATATTTACAACCAAAAAATCGATAGAACATGGACACATATACGCCAGCTTGTCAAAGAAATACAAATTGGAAACAACCATCTGAACATCATCACTAGAAAACAATTTCCAATCCAACTCGCCATAGCACGAACAATACATCGTGCGCAAGGATAACAATGGACAAAATCGCATTCAATCCGAAAGGTATTAAAGCACATGGTCTAACTTATACAACACTTTCAAAAATTAAGGACACTGATAATTTGTATACAACAAAATCATAATCATCAACAAATCTTATCAATTTGTTGTAACTTTAAAATCTATATTCAAAGCTTACAACAAACTAATATCCAATTTTTAATTATACAATACAAACTTATCAAGATAGTGCACATATTTCAAAATCAAAATATAAATTTATTGCACAAAATAATTTTTCAAACATTTTTAATTTTTATTTTCAACTTATTATTCTCATATTATATCGCAAATACCTTTCCATTATCCTAAACTTTTAGGATTCGTGATATTATGACATGGCAAGGCCTTTGTGGTACAATACCACATCGTTCTTCTTTTATTTAGATAGCTGCAAAGAAAAAAGTTAAAATAGAAGCTCTTCTTCACTCAACTATGCAATGAGAGAATGAGCTCTTAACCTTTGGGATTTGCATTCTTATGCTTTGAGAATAAAGTGCTCTAGTTTGGATATATAATCAAGCAAGACATGATCATTAGAAATATGCAAGAGTTAAAATCATGTCGCATGCAACTGCTTGTGTGTCCATACAAGCTTGTTGTTCAGTTTGTTTCTTAAGCTTCATAGACATTCTCTGTAGGTGTTAATCTTGTCTTTCAAGGGTTGAGGTTGACTACGAGTAGATTTGATTGTTTGTATGCAAATGAATTAATTAATCACTTTTTTTTTTGGTTTCTGAACTATTTGTGAGATGCAGTACATGAGGTTGGAAAATGATCTCAGAGTGGATGACCGATTGAAGTACGAGCTTAAGGAATAGTTGTTATGCAATTAGCACCAAAATTAGTATAACATTTATCTAATTAGCTAGAAGAGCGATGATCATAAAATCTTCTACCATTAGCCAAAAGTTGTATGCCTCTCATAATTTTAGGCCCTTCATTGTTATTGACATCAACAACATTGATTACATCCTCTAAATTATACCGAAGTAAAATGTCCCAAAAGTTTGCACATCCAAATCTCATATTCGGAGCATAAACATTATGTGAAATGAGAGATGCCATCTAGAAAGAGAAGCAAGCACATATTATCTTAAAGGATTAAAAAACCTATCTAAAATTTGATAGGAGGAACAAGGCACAAAAAATATCACTCCACCTCTTGTATCATTTGATGGCACAACTACATAATTATGGGAAGGCTTACTGGTCAACAGTGTTCAAAGGTGATGATTGGTTTCAGCATTTGATGTAAGGTCAGGGTATTGAGACCCGTGGACTCTACCATAATTTGCCTCCACAGTATCCTCCTCCATCAGGCTAACAAACGAATGTTGATTTCTCGAGTGTTTTCTAAACAAAAGTTGTTGAAGATTGACTTCAGTAATATGCTTATAATCCCATTCATCAATTTGAAATTATAGCCAAACTAATATACATAATGGTCTAAAGAGTTCCCATCTCATTTGAAACTAGATTTAGACCAATTTTTGTTTCTTGTAATTGGCTTGTGGATCTAGTGTTATTTTCCTAATAATCCTTGTTGTGACGAAGATGTCGATCGATCTATGCCAACCATACAATAAAGATGCACCAAAATAACAAAACTCTAATGGATAAGGAAAATTAGCCAAGATACCAATGGGTGATATGAGCAATGTATGTCTATATTTTGCACAGTTTTTCCATGTAGTTAGCATTAACAAAGCTCAAAGTTCATGTTGGTACTATTTGATCAATACAAAAGGGATTCACATCATAGTAATGTCAAGTTATGATTTTGAATTTTAATACAATTTATAAGCACACACATTTGAACAAGCCTGGAAAAAAAATAAGTTTTCTATAATTTTTTTAGAACAGATATGGAGGCCAAAAGTACATCTTCCAGGCATGAAAATGTGTATGCTTTCCTCTACATATCAAAGAGAAACAACAATGGCATTTGGGACACTGAACTAGGAGATCTAAGCAAACTGCAGTCAGCATCCTTGAATCCCCTACATATTGGGTCTCATGGCTCACACAACAAAAGGAGTTATAGCCAAAAATGTTTTACTATTTGAATGTATCCAACTTGCGTGTGCCCAGAGTGAAAAGTCAACACCAATTGGGTTGAAGACTGGTGCAAATAAAGCAATAGTTGATCAACATAGTGCTCATTGTCTCAAATTTCAGATCAGTGTTGTTGGGTCCATGAGGCCAAAAGTACATCAAAGTAAATCGATGTTGTTGGATCCATCCATACAAATAGTGCTCATAGTACTAGCTCATAAGCGTTGGCTTATTTTTGTTATTGCATAGTACTTCTTAGGTATTTCTTGAAATTCTTTTGAACACATTTTGGACCAATAGTTTCCAACCATTTTGGTTGTAACATAATTTTAAGCATTGAATAATCAATGCAATGAAGCATGTTCTAAATCATATGAACATCCATATAGGTTTTTCATGGATGCTTAGCTATTCACAACCTTGAAAATATATGAGGTTTCCACTGAAGTCTTGGGTAGTTCCTTTTACTAGGAACCAAGAGTTATCCCTAGTGGAAAACATGAAATTGTTCTATCCAACTTTCTCAACAAAACTGTGTTTTGTCCTTCAATAAGTAGCAAGTTGGCAAGGACTTCCTTCTTTCCGAGGGGTTGAGTTCGACTCCAAATCACTACACAGGAAATGAAATACAAAAATGTGTTTTATGTGCTTTGATTTTAAGCAAGGCTAAGCCTGCTTCCTTTGATAAAGACCCTCTTTCTATGCAGACACAAGAATCTATAATGCATAAGGACAGGTTTATTCATTATTGCTTTGGAGCTTTGAACTATTGGATTTTTTAGTATTTGATGCTCCTACTGGAAATTGTGAATTGTTTGCAGTCAGAGCCTTGAGGACGCCTTGAGAGCACATACATCTCGTTAAATAATGGAATCATGGAGGTTCTTGTGTTAGATGCAAATGCTAATCTCAGCAACACTTTTGTAAGAAGCTGCAGACGAGATTTTGACCAAGAGAATTCCTAGCCATAAAATGTTGTGTCAAGCCCATCTAAACGTTATGTTGTATTGTGTAATCTTGAGCAGTTGTGGATCCAAAAGCAGTCCTCATTTCTGACGCTCACATCACAACCTTACCAAAACAGAATTCAAGTTCAATTAAAGGCTTAGGTGAATTGCTACTGAAGATGCGTTCATAAGAGATGTATCGATCATATAGAAATGAACATCTGAACTTGCAAAAGCAGCTAAAAAGGATTGAGAGTTTATCACATCACACATTATATGGTGATGTCTAATACTTGGTACGATATAATCTACAGTTATGAACAAGTTTGAGCTCCAACGAAGCTTATCCTTCATTTTAAGAATGATGGTGTGCATATGGAATCGCATTGCAAATTCATCTCTGAAAAATGAAAGCCTCATGTGAAGGTGCATCAGAAAGTAACCTGAATTTGAACATTAGTTTGAAAATAGGGCCATCCGACTGTTCCATTTCATTTAAAGTTTTAGAGACACCAACTTTCCAGCAATAAAAGTTATTAATTAAGATCATGGGCTCAAAAAATCTTTGAATAGTTTTTTGCTTCCCATAAATGTTTTTGCATATTAATCATACAATAACTCCTGAGTGAAGTCAGAATCAATTTTCCACGCAAGATTTTCAAAATTGACCAAGCTAATCTTGAATATTAGGACCGACAAGTCATCAAAAGTGGGTAAGGACCAAAACACCTTTTGATAACCTCCAAACTGAACTTGAAATGTAAAGGCTTTGAAATAGAAGACATGGTAGGAAAAGCACTAATTGAGAATCATGAACATCGCCTTTCAGCTAGATAGGATGGACATTTAAGGATAGCATTGACAAAAGCCTTGGTAATACCTGAAAAAAGACAACTGGGTAATATGAGGTCATAAACAGAGGTGGCTTACATGTAAGGTTTCAACAAAGCTGCAGAGGTACATAAGAAAAATAAATGCTTCATGTGCATAACCACAAAAAGAATCTACAACAGTTTTAGACAGTAACCTTGTAAAATTGACGCAACGAAGCAAAAAAAACTTAATATTTTCTCTTTAAGATAAAGCTTATGTTAGGGTATATTCAATAAGTGACCTTATAGCACTAAATGTAATCCAAGAAAGAACATGATTTGAAGTTTGTGCAAAACCAGCATAATAGATGATCTATACTGTGGATATTGTGCGAAGAAATTTACCTCGCCACTTCTGGCCTCAACCTTTATAGAAGCTAGCTCATCAGCTCGAGTAGGACCGATGTTCAGTATAGCAACAGGCAAACCACAATCTTTTGCCAGCCTGAAAGATACACGATGAAATTTTCTAATCAAGGAACTCCTGAGATGGACAATCTGCATCTCAGTAATGCTACAAAACATCAAACAGCTCAAAAAGAACATTATATGGTTAAATCTTTTTCTTAATAAAGAGCATGAAGCTTAGTATTTCTTACACAGGAATATGAAAATGTCCACACCAGGAATTGCATAGCAGAAATGATTGACAACAAGCTATTGATCAAAAAACAATCTCCAACTAAGATCTCAGAACAAACAACAATGAACCATATTACAGTCCCTCCTCCAAACACACACTCCTCTTAGAGAGTCGTCAATCTCCAAACAATTGATTATTTAGGAATAGGAGAATAAGGCAACTTAGAGTACTAGAGCACCTTTAGCATTAGAAGTAGAAGCTTTCTCCTGATATGTTCTCTAACAGAAAGTCAGAGCCTGCCTGACACATTGGGTCCCTACCAAATGAATGAAAATGGCAAACAATACCTAGAAATGAGCCCAGTATGATCAATTAGTACTTTGAAAGTCCAAATGGACCACTGAGGCCCCAAGTTTAATATGAGATTGACAAAACATGATTGAATGGTCATGATGCTCCCTTATGGTCATGATGATAACTAGATCATAGAATTGTTGACATCAAAGCGATGGCTAAATGATCACTGCAAGAGCTTGAAATACTGAAGGAGAGGTGTGTCAACAAAACAGTCTATAGGCTCCTGGGCAACCTCATCAACAGGTCAATCCTTCATATACTTCACATCACTCCTTAATTCAACATATTGTGATAATGATTATGAGTTATGGCAACAACCTAACATCAGTGGGAAATGAGCAACAATGACAAGAATGACATCTGGTATAACTGGAATAGAGGTTGTGTACATTGACAGCATAGGTGGGCTAAACAGAAACACACTACTGCTTGAGCTATTGTGTCTCTATTTTGACACAAAAATATGTTGATAGCAACCTTTTCTAGGAATGCAGAGTGCTTCAAATAATCCTCCAAAATGAGTTAAAAACTTCAGATTAGTCATCGGCCTCTGAATGACAAGAGGTACCCTTGAAGGTTCAGTATAAAGAAATTTTCACTCAAAATTCGTTCACATTGTTATATAGCAATGATGGCAATGCAAGGAGCTTGAATATAGAGAATCGAGATACAATGGTGAAAAAATGTGTAGGTATTGATGAAAGGGCATCTGCAACAACAAGATATCTCCCAAAATGATGTCTGATGTCAAAATCGAAATAATGTAAAAATTATGGTGAGACTAAAGATAAAAATAAGCGCGAGGCAGGTGCTGACACCACTTATTAAAGGAAAACATAACATCTAACAACTTTTTTTCATGGGTTCTGTGGCGTGCTTCATAGGATTGAAGCTTCCAGAGGTCATCAGTCTTGCTGTAAATACTAGCAGCAACAAAACTAAGGTTTGTCTCCAAAAAACAATTGAAACACAAAATTAGGGAACAAAAGAACAAGATTAAGTGTTAATTGGTCTAAGTAAATGAGATGCCCATTCAAAATAGACTAGTAAGTGGTGAAGCAACTGATGACAAGACTTTGTTAGATGTGTGGCTAATCCCAGAAACATAACAACAGTACAAGCATCAGTAGATTGAGGCAAAAATTGTATAGATCGCATCATCACATTTTGGAAGGGCCAAGTTTACCAACGCCATTTGAAACGAGAAATCGACCTCAGAAATAGCAACAGGGCTTTGGACTGCTCGTAAATGATGCTTGCATAAGGGTTTCAAATAGCTCCCAAATGGATAGTGTGAGTAGAAAAGGTTCTTTTATAAATGAAAATGACATTGTCAATTAAGTTTCTGTATGGTGTAGTGTTATTTGGGGGCAAATTTTTTTAGACACTTTAGGACACTAGTTTCGCCGAATACTATGCAACATATAGGCCCTATTTTTGCTAGGTACTATAAACTGTACATGCCCTTTCTTTCCAAATATTGTGCACTAGGAGTCTGTCAGATTATAGGGACTTTGGAACCCTAGGAATATTTCAATTTTTTTGTGGACTGTAGAACCCTAGGGTACTAGTGTTTAGGAAACCCAACATGTATAAAAATGGGATTGGCATCTTTTCCCAAAACCTGGTACCATGAAATTCTTGACAGCTTTTTATAAAGGCATATTAAACCTTTTGTGAGTAATAGTCCTTAGAAAACCAAGAAGCTAGTGAAGTTATCTATAGTTGCTAGTAAAATTGCCAAAAAGCCAGTATCGTAAAATTCTTGACAATTTTTTATAAAGACATATAGCCCTTTTATGATTAATAGTCCTTAGAAAACTAAAAAGCCAATGAAATTGCATCTTTTCCTAAAAACTGGCATCTTTTGTTAATGATAAAAGAAATTTGCATATTGCCCATATCGATATCTAATTGCATATCTTAGTTTGCAAATTCTTTTAGGAAAATTTGGTTATTATGGCAAAAATTTGCAATAGATATATATTTATATTATATATAAATTAAATATATAATGTAAAAAATAGCGTTCTAGTGTGTGTGTGTGTGTGTGTGTGTGTGTGTGTGTGTGAGAGAGAGAGAGAGAGAGAGGGTGCTACTGGGAGGACGATGAGGAGCCGTAAGATCGTGAGAACAGGGAGAGTGTAAAGATTTTTTGGATTTAGGGTTTTCTTAGGGTTCGAGATGAAAAATAGTAATAATGTGAGTTGAGAGGTGATTACCTAACAAGACGAAAGGCAGACATGACCATCACAGATGAACCCACTACAAAAAGAGAGTCTCCAGCCTGTATCATAGATTTTGCTGCATCCACTCTTGCTTGAGGCACATTATCCCCAAAGAACACGACCTGCAAAGGACATGACATGTTGACGACTTAAAGAGAGACAAGATTTACTGGACTTGAAAGTGTACAAAGGACAAGCCAAATATAATAAATTTTCTTTTCTTCGAACGAGATTCATCCTAAAAATTCAGATACTGCAAAGAAGGATTTTCCCATTTTGAATGGTCCAAACAACCAAAAGCTATATTTCTATATCTAGAAGCCAACACATTTATCTCAATTCTCAAGTCAATCTCCCACTATAAAGGACATCTCCAACTTCTCACAATTCGTGGACATAGTTAAGCAATCAATTACACAATCAATCCATCAACAGTAATTAAATTTATTGAGAGACTAAAGTACTCCTTAAAAGTCTCAAGAAGGTAATAGATTCCTTCTTCACACATTGTCATACAACTCATCTGAACCTAAAAGATATGGGCACATGGCATGTATATGTGGTGAGGATTCTTGGATTTCATTGTGTCTCTTCGTTGATCTCAAACTGGGGAGCTTGTTTATGCAATAGGAGCTTGTTTCATGACTAATCAAATAAAACATACGTAAGATGAAAAATCCTCTGATAGTAGCAATAACTTCAGTTGAGCTTGTTTCTAAGTACTACTATGGCGCAACTCTTTGTAAGCTATGAATTTTGCATTTGTAAATTTGATATGAGAACATGTTACTATGTTTCAGGACTTAACCTTGCAACAATATTTTGCACTTATGAGCAAAAAATCCACACGAACACTGATATAGCTGAAGAGAAATATCTTTATGTTGATCAAATAAACAAATGGATAAAAATAAATAATGACAGTTTATCAAGAACACTAATAAAATCAAGCTACTATTTGCTGAGGTCTGTTGTATGCTAGCTATTATCCTGATCTACAGTGAATTATTCTTGATAGCCAAAGTCTCTGAATAATCAGCAGAGTAATTGAGGTTCAATCAGCCTTTTTAGAGGTCAATAGGGCTAGTTCTGCAACCCACCAAAAGGGTGCCACAATTTATGTCCAAATGGATGCTATTGAAGATTGTTTGTGTCTTAAGAGCCCTATTTGTAAGGTCTCAACATCAATCAATTATAGATAACCACATTGGGTCCAAACCTGACCTAAGGAGGATCCCCTCCTCAAGAAAACACTATCCGCGGTGTCGCTTTGGTACAAAGAGGAAAGAGGACCAATACAAGACAAAGAATTAGAAAAATTGTTGAAGATGTACTGATGTGACACTCCAGCAGAACAGCATGAACATGAACCAGATGTCAAAATCATGCAACAAAATCTCTACTGGATATGAAAGCTAGTGAAGAATGATGTGATCGAGCATGCGAATGGACCAACAATGCAACCTCAGAACAATAATGACCCCACCATATGAATGAATGGAAGAACAATGTTTTGGAGAGAATTTGGAGTGCTTGCAAAATGAGATGTAATCTAAAATAGTTGTATACTATCCAAAATTTGAATGCATTCAAAAATAAAAGAACCATCGAGTAAATAGAATTTACATTTAATCTACCAGGTACCAAGCTTTATTGGGCCCACATTGATCTATTAGCCTTTAAAACGAAAGGTGGATCTCTCTTAAGATCCTCCAAAGCTAATACATAAGAATAGCTAATTGTTAGTAGCTTTATGAAGTCTTTGAATTACCTTATATACTTCTCTATGGATAGGCATTCTTCTTCCACTTTGGGATCTTTTGGCTCATGTGCAGAGATTTGGAGTTCCTTCACTCTTTTTACAAATGAGAGCCAAGGGATGTTTCTTGTTAGGTTTCCTGTGACCAGTTCACATGAATAGCTATAGCTTTTTATCTCTACCATTGTGTTTCATGCCAATTCAATACCGTGTGTGCTGAATCTACTGTGTCATCAACATGGATGCCATTGTCTCTATCACGTTTTCCTCCTAACCCAACATTGTATCTCCCAATCCCACTCTTGGGTTTACTTGGCCCCACCTTGCTAGGTGACCTTCAACTCAAGTTAATAGCATGATACGTTGGTGTGTAGACAGAAAGTTTTGCATCAAACTAGAATAGCCATCACACCTTGAGGACATGTAGAATAGCACACAACTCATGCTCACATATAGCAAACTTTTACTAAATAAGATGAGCTTCCTGCTCTCAAGACAACTGACCTAACCTCTTTTCTCAGCACAGTGAATACACCAATGGCACTCACATCATTCTCTGCCTTGGAGAAATTCTTACTAAGTTTGCACAAAAAACATGGCAGCATCCAAGGTATGACCAAAACTAGCCTATGTCTACAGTTCTTGGACCACAACCACCTTTGCTGGATCTACTAAGATAAATAAATTTGTGTCCAATCTAGAAAGACCACTATTGCTCAAAAATCCGTCCTAGGCTACCCAAAACCATGATATATCAACAGATAACAATGATATCCCAGCTGCCAGCGGTTGAGAAGGTTTTATCATTCGAGAGTTGTGAAACATCGTATCATAAGCAAAACATCCGCTTTTCACTTGGTTGATAACTAACAGAACCTCAACTTCTAGCAAAGCCTGGAGTGAAATGTAAAGCTGCAGGTGAACTTCTAATTTCATGGACGTATACCTACTAACTTCTAGAAAACAAGGAAATTATAACCTTTTGTTCACTAAGAGATAGTTTTCCCAGCAATGTCAGCACTTATCTATCAATGTACAACTAGTGGCTGATTTTCAAGGAGCTCTTTCATATCTGCACGAGGATGCACATGCATCTAAGAAGGAAAATTCCCCATTAGAACGAAGCGAAGCTAGATTGTTACGAGTAATGAAGAGCCCTTTACCTCAGCTCTAAAGGACATTTATCTATAACCAAAATTTCCTTTTACAATGTGAACCAGATCTTTGCTTTAAGCCTTATTGACAGCTTCTAAGATCCAAATATAATGTGGATGTACCATTTATGGAATTCCCTCTACTACAAGGACCACCTCATGTGCTTTTTTTTGGTAGAGAAAAGTGTGTTTTAATGTGATTGAGTTTTAGTAATTACAACATTTGAGGTGTTGTATTATTATTTCCATGGCTTGGGTAGCTAAAGAAATTCAAGGCACTTTAGTGGATTATTGCATTCCAAAAGGCTTACATCAGGTTTCAACATGCCTCCACATTTGTCACAGTGAGGAATATTAAAAGCCTCGTTGAAACTATCTTTGATTTCAATGTCACCATCAGGCCGTTGCTGCAGACCAAAGCTTACATCAGAACCCGCTTCCCCTTTCTCCAGCATTTCAACCGCTTTGGACCACTGGAGAAACAAACAGCAAGCTGTCGGTCAAATACTGAAAAATCCACGAATTGCAGCTCACATATACTACAATAGCAGAAACTTTTAGCAAGCAAGAGATAACTGGTTTACAGACTAGCTTTCAAAAAATAGCTCAACATCTATAAGCACTTCAAAGCCACTAAAACCCAGAACATCATATTTCACACAATGAGGAATAGCTTTTTACAACACAGGAGGAAAAGTCTTGGATTTGTCATATAGAGCTAATAGACTGCATTCAGAAAACAATCAGCAAAATTAGTCTTGGGAGTCAGATGCACCTCTGAATTAAGCTCTTTCATCTTCTCCTGCACAACTTGTCGATGAACCAAATCACCACATTCCAAGCAGACTACCACGTGGGTTGTCCCATGCAGTTCAATAGGATTGCTGCCTGCCTTGTGATGCAACCTGTGCACACAGTTCAGGGGTTCCATATGCAGTGGTATGACTTCAAAATACAAGGCATAACAAAGAAAGAAATGAGAAGAAACAAGTAGGACAAGTTTACCGGTCCACATTCTGTGTGATTATTCCAAAGATTCGGCTTCTTTCTTCAAGTTTTGAAAGCACTTTGTGAGTAGGACCAGGAAGAGCAGCCAGAAAACGTCGCCAACCAACATAGCTTCTAGCCCAGTACCTCTGTCTACTTGTAACAGATCTTACGAATTCCTGCAGTAAGAAACTATGGTGCTTACAAGTCTGGCCATGCCAAGGAAGACAAGCCCAGACTATTGACTTGGAAAGAGTACACAAAATCTTCGAAAAAAAATTTGTTCACAGCATTAAACATTATCTGAAAATGGTTAATTTGACCGAAAGCGATCAACAACATAATAGATTGCTTAAATTAAAAGGTAAATAAGGTTCTAACAAGTGATCCTAGAACTTGCCTCCATCAAGAGAAAAACAACATCTTATAAAGATTTTGTGCCTGGTTCATCTCTTCTATGAATCTTTGGTTTTAGAAAACGAGATCAAGAGGTAACTAGAAGAGCTTCTTGGAAAAGGTATCACTAAGCCTTCTACTCTCCATGTTTTACTTTTGTTTGGTTAGTTACCAAGAAGTATGGCGGATGAAGACTTTGTATGACTATAGTCTTAAACTTAGGATAGACTCTCCAGACACATCAGAAACTGCCTTCCTGACTAGACAAGGGCTATATGAATGGTTGGTTGTGCCATTTAGTCAATCCAATGCACCCTCCACTTTCATGAGAATGATGAGTGGCATACAAACAGAGCTTCTTGAAACTTTTTGGTTGTCTATTTGGATGATATCTTGGTTTATTCTAAGACTAAAGAGAAGCACTTAGATCTACATTAGTTTCACAAATTCTGCATCAGCTTACACGTATACGATTTAATGGTTATTGTACAATCTCGTATATATAAAAAGAATATTTGCTTGAATGATTCTGTGGTGAAAATCAACCATCAAGGCCTAGGGTATAATCTCATTCGTATCTCTCCCTCTCTGTCGGTCATCTCTCCATCACGCATATTTTCTCTTCGACCCCTACAGTGAAACCCACCTACCGCTACACTTCACATAAACACCACTGTACAGAGAAGCCCTCTCCGATCTCCTTACCTATTTCCCACATGAGCATACTTTAGAGGAGCAATCCCTCTTTCTTGTCCACTTGTCCAGACCATCCACACTGCAGCTTCCATTGCCTTTCAATCCCTGCGGCCCAAACACCAGAGACATCATAGACCCCATAACCCTTGGTTCAAGAATTCATCCACCTCCATCAGAACCTCATATATGCTCACTCCCATCTTCCTCATATGACCAAAACCATATCTCGTATGTACCGTAGAACCACCAGGAAAAAGAAAATTGCATACGGGATTGGAAAATGATGGATCTCCTCTTCAGTTCCTCCTCAGGTTCATTCTGGAAGAAGTTCCTTCCACGGTCACCTCCACCAAGGATCACAGACCTCAGAATTTGGGTCACATATGCCACATTATACCCCTCCTCTTCCCACCTCTTGTCTCACGGATACTTCCGCCATATTCACTAACGACCTTATAGAGAAGGCCATCACACGACTCCATTCCCATAAAGCCAAAGACATTGATGAGCTAGAGGCTGAACTTCTAAAGTATGCTCCCGACATCCTCTCACCCTTCCTCTCCATTCTATTCAACCAAGCTGTCACCTCTGATTTTCCCTCTCCATGGTACACAAACCTCATTCACCCTATCCATAAAGGCGGGGACCCCATGAAAGCTGACAACTACCGCACCATTATGATCAGCCACCTCTTCGTCAAAGTCTATGGTTCTATCCTACAGTCAGAGATTAGTACAGAGATGGATGCCAGATGACTCCATGCCATTGGACAGGCGGGTTTCAGAACGGGATATACTACATCATCGGATCATATCTTTACTTTGAGGCAAGAGGAAACGTGTATACTGCTGCTTTGTGGATTTCCGCAAGGGCTTTGATTCTGTGCCTAGGCATTTATTGATACAAAGACTTCACGATCGGGGCTTTCAGGAGGATACTATACAGGCAGTAGTAGCATTGTACAGGCGAGTTATTGGCAGGGTCCGACTATCAGGAGTTATTTCACCGGAGGGGTTAGTACTATTGGGGTCCCCCTTTTTGGTCTTTACATTGATGAGTTGGAGCATGTGATATTGAGTGATGGAGGGGAGGGATGTACATTGGGCGACCTCATTATTGCTTTTCTCCTATATGCCGATGATGTAGTTCTGCTTTCATGGACGAGAGAGGGTTTGCAGCGACACTTAGACGCTCTTCTTTCTTTCTGCACACGCTGGGGTTTGTCAGTGAATATGGCCAAGACTAAGGTTATGGTGTTCAACACCTCTAGATCTTTCATGATGCGGCAGGAGCTTCTATGGGCCACCGGAGGTTGTTGATTCATATACATACCTAGATCCCAGGTACGGAAAGGCTATGCCAGAGACTATGCTTCAGTTCACACATCAGAGATGCGACCAGTAAGTGTCGGCTCTTTGACACTATGGTTGTGCCCTCACCTATGTATGCTTCCGAGACATGGAGCACTGGTCTAACAGCTACTGATTGGACATATATCTCCTGGCTCCAGATTCGTTTGCTCTCCAGGATGATACGGGCTAAGCCCTCAGTACCACACCAGATTATATTGGCGGAGTTCGCGGTTTCCCCCCATTCAGATTGAGGCCTTATTCCATATTGTGACTTTTATACAACTTGAGGTATTGAGCTCCTTCAGAACATCTCCAAATTTTACTTTGGCTTAGTGTCACTATTTTGGGCCCATTGGGGGGTCAAGCCTAATAATTATGATTTATGTTCCGAGTTTCTTCACACCACTTGTATGTGGAAACCTGTGGCTTCCAAGGTATTCCTTGGATGAGTAGGATTTGTTAGTTGTGCACATGGGACAAGGTTGAGTATGAGAAGCAGTTGTCCTTTAAGTGCCTAGTATAGTACAATATTAGAGGATGATATTATTGCCTTTCCCGGGATTCTCTATGCACTCTATGATCTCTTATCTCAAATGATAATCGACAATGCGTCAGCTTGATCTTACGAGAGATGTTCTTGTTACGCAAAGAGCTATGTCAGTGCGATCAACATAGACACTAGGATCCCTACCCTCCGTATCACATCTTTCTTTACCAGGAAAGACATTCGATCAAAAATAACATCTGAGGATGAGGCAGATATAGCTTCCAGAGATGAGAGATCTACATCGACATACCTATATTTAGTAAGGTCAAGTTAGACTTTAGTTAGATTCAAGTTTGAGAAACTAGTGCTTAGTTTAAAGCACAAGTTTTGCTATAGATACGTGTTGGGTGCTTTTACCTTCTATAGAGACATCAATTAGGGAATTGATGTAAGGTTGCTTTTAGATTGCATTTGCTTTTCGGCATAGACTATTGCCTATACGTATTGGCATAGTTGGAGTACATCTCATCATTATGTTCATCATTGTTGTTTGTATTCTCTTCCATGTATGTGTATGGCTATACAATAGGAATCTTGTCTTGGGTAACTTATATGAGCAAGTCGGTTTTCTAACACCATGATTGAGTACATTAGTAGTATGACGTTGATAGCGTATCAGCTTGCATCAATTGTATAGGTGTTCTCAAGTGTAGAATTTATGTCCAGTTTACTCACCAATTTACCTTCATCATACAAAATACTTAGCATTTCACTAGGCAGCCAGATGAGTATGCTAACATTGAATGAGACAATCGGACAACCTTTGCAAGAGGAGATGCAGTGGAAAAGTGAGGCATCTACTAAAGAAGTATTGTAGAAGTAGCTACATTGTTTTATCTTATCAATAGAATCAAAACTAATGTTTTGAAAACTAAAAGCTAAAGTAAGTCACATTAGAATTTCTGGGTGTCCTGCCTACGTTCATAGACCAGAAGATAACAAGAAGAATCTAGCTTGAAGTTGAAAAGAAATTCGAGGAACATGAAAGAATACAAGAAGTAGGAGATCAGCCTTATGTCTCTAGGGAATATCTTGAAGAAGAGCCATAAGACCACATACAACCTGAGTCAAAAGCATAGATGCAGCGAATCGCGATTCGCTGGATTCGCGATTCTCGAATCGCAATGCGTTGCAAAGAATCATTGAAAGAATCGTTAAAAAAAAAAAATCAGATTTATGCATGAAAGGGCCTCCTCCTCGCGGACAGATTCGCGCCAACCGTGGAGGAGGCAGATTTTTTTTTTATGAGCTATAGGTGTCCGATCTTCGCAAGTGAATAGTCGGCAGGCATCTACTCGGCAATACGAAGGTGGTGTGCACGGTGCCGGGGGGATCTGAGCTTCGTGGAGAGCGAAACGACCAGTTTTCGATATTTGGTAAGTGTAGGCTTGATTTTTTGCAAGTGTTGACATTGAGCTGTAGGCAACCCAATCGAGCGTAGTTTGGCTCTAGACCAGGTGCAGAACCCAGTACATCACGGGCAGAGCATGGTACAGGTGCAGGGCCTAGTACAACACCTTCAGTTCCATCCGTAGCAGCAGCACGACCATCAGATGAGCATGTTGGTTCAGCGGCAGCGGGTCCTTCTCGTCCCTCCTCCTCAGCAGCAGATGCACCACATGCTTCGGCTTATGCTGCCAGAGAGAGTGACACACCCACAGATCAGCCATCCGTTGGGCATGCTAGACCACGAGCGCCATATATACAGCAGAGAGGGGTTAGGCCCAAGCAGCAGACCCTTGATCGATGTGGGTGGCAGAGAGAGCAGCAGGCCCGGTGCACTCGACTGTGTGGCCAGTTCTTTTACGAGTGCGGTATTCCTTTTGTTGTTGCTGACACTTGGGTGTTCAGGGAGTTCTGCGCACAGATGGCGGCCGTGGATGCTACATGGACACCTCCCAGGCGAGAGGCACTACACGAACACTGGAAGGAAGTAATCGAGTGGAAAAGGGACAAATGTGGACCAACTTAGACAAACTCATAGGTGTTATCAGGAAAGAAAACCTATCATCAGAAGATATGAGGACTTTGCAAAATCATTGCACCACTTTATTATCTTTTTGCATGTGTTTAGGGTTTACTGGTTGCACAATTTTTGCATGTGGCTAATGTGTGTTTTGTGGCAGGTATGGTGCATGATATTGAGTGATGGATGGACCGACGCTCGTCGGTGATCCGTCATCAATATCTTGGTTTCTTGCCCGCTTGGCACAGTATTCCTACGTGGCATGGATGCCACTCGAGGTGGTGGAGCCATCACTGCCAACTTTATATGGGAGCATGTTAGAGATGTTATTGCTAACATCGGGATGGAGCACGTGGTTCAGGTTGTCACTGACAACGCCTCAAACTGCAAGGAGATGGGCGAGATTATGATGAGGGAGCACCCCAGCATTGTGTGGACACCTTGTGCTGCACATTGCATAGAATTGCTCATCCATGACCTGTGTGCGCTTCCATGGATTAGAGAGGTATAGTTTTTTCTATTTGCTATGCTTTCTTCCTTCGATGCTGCTAACCACATCTCAACTACTGTCTAAACTTTTTACTGGATGTCTGTGTTGCAGATCACTTCTACGGCCATGTGCCTGGTCACTTTTGTCACCAGGAAGAGGCGTGTGCTGGCCCTATTCAGCACCTTCTCGACCCTAAACTTGAAGAAGCCAGCACCCACACGCTTTGCGTTTTACTTCTTGGTGCTAGAGCGATTGGTGGTGGTGAAGGACGCATTGCGGCGGATGGTTTCCAGCGAGGCCTTCAGGGACTTTACAGACCTCCCACATGCAGCATTTTTCCAGTCCACTATGTTGAGTTCTGGACAGCTGCGAGGAGATTCCTGGGATCCTTCTACCCATTTTCAGAGTGTTGCGCCTGGTAGACCGTGAGGGGTGCACTCTCAGTCTCATTACGCGGTGATTTGGAAGAAGAAATATAAATGGAAAAGCCACACGGGATATGGATTGTTTGTCACAGAAGAAAACATGGTATGTAGATTCCATAGATCTATACATATCGGTCTAAAACAATCATCAAGGGCTTGAATTAAAATTGGACAACTATTTGTTGCAATTACGTTGTCATAGACGTGAAGTAAGCCTTTGGGATCACCTTCGATGTAAGGGAAACAAGTAGGAGACGAACCGTATGAAGACATCACATAATTGAAAAATTCATGTACCTGGTATCAGGTACACGACCTGACATAGCAAATGCAGTAAGGATTCTTGCATAACATATGTCTTATCCAACAAGGAAACATTGGGAAGGAGTAAAAAAGGTTTTAAGACACTTGTAGGGAACAAAATAGTGGAGCATAAAATACACAAATTTATCGACAAACAAAAACATATTGCAAGGATATGCTGATGCAGACAAAGCGAATTAGAAATCAGCATTGGATTTTATCTTTCTCTTGAATTCCGGTTACATTAGCTAGGGTAGTACAAAGCAAAGTTCAACGACCTTATCCACCATAGAGGCAAAATATATGGTGATAACATGTGCTACCAAAGAAATACTTGCCTTAAGACGATAACTAAAAGAAATCAATTTTCACAGCTATAATACTTTATTGTGAGAATCTCAATTGTATTGCATTGGCAAATAATCCATTTATCATTCTAGAACCAAACATATTGACATTTAACAACATTTTATTTGAGAAAATTTACCAATCAAAGAAGTTAGTTTGGGATTTTGTCCTCTTGAAGAATAGTTAACAAACATGTGTACCAAACCATTAGGGGAAAAAAAACACATGATGACATGTAGAAAATTACATTCTCCTCACTACGCCGAAGGGGGAACGTTGTTGCTGATTGTCTGCTATCGGTTAATCAACAAATAAAAGGGACATCTGAGAAAGTGGGGACATTGCCCCTGTCCACATGTTAGCTTGTGAGAGGAGAGAGAAAGTATTAAATAAGAAGTGAACGTAGTTGTAAAACCTTAGATTCATTCAATAGCTGAGAACTAACCAATTCATCCACATTTAGATATGGACATTTAGAATTTCTATTTGTGTAATTTAGTCTTGACATTGGAGATGAGATTTGATAGCAAGCCATTAATGAGGGTTATAGCCTTTCATTTGCACGTTCAAATGTGATAGTCAGAAATATTTTGAGTGCTTAGAAACATCTTCTTGGTTTAGTTTCATCCTATCGTGTTGATGGCATCAATATTGAGGTCAAATTTTAGTGATTTCTACATGATCAAAGTTTGAAGTGATGTGTAGGAAACACCCTATGAATTCGAAACCCTAGTGAATGAAGAGGATTTTCTTTTTTTAGTAACATTTCCATTAAGCAAGGGCGCTCCTTGATAAATTAGAGGAATGCATTTGAAAGTATAATGGAATTGTCCAAGTAGCTGGCTATGCTCCACTATTGCTTAATTATGTAGATGATGTCGTGTTGCTAACGACAAAGAAAACTTACAAAAAACATCTATAGGCCCTATATGAGCTTTGTAAGTCTTCTAACATGGACTTTAATGGAAAAAAAGACTTAAGCAGTGAATATTGCACGAGGGACAAGAAAGTAAAATTTACATATGATGGTAAAAGAGTTGAAGTAGATTGTTTCAATAAGTACTAGCAGCTTGAATTTGACATAAACTACACATGGAATTTGAGTGTTGAAAAAAGGATTTTAGAACCTAAAAGCTCTATATGTCATCTAAAATAAATGTAGGAAAGCATCCATAGGGAGCTGGTTTGAATACCTCTGGTCATGAGAACTAGGTTCATGACAATCATCCTCACTTGTATCTATGGCCACTTACCAAATAGGCTCATAGGGTTGCAATTGAAGAAACACGTAAACAATATTAAGCTAGATGCCTAGTTAGTTACTCAATCAACACCCTAGCTAATAGTCAATCGACCCTTTAGTAACCAGTCCTTCAAGGTCATGATTGATCCATGAGTGGATTCTTAAAAAATAGAATCTTCATCTATACATAGGATACATTATCAACTATATAACTTGACAAAGTTCTTCCACATAATTCACCTTGTAGAGGAAATTCTCAATAGAAGAAATATCAAATGCACAATAGCTTGCATCCACATATCCTACAATAAAATAACGAGTGTCTTACCTGGTGAGTCATTGGCTTAAACCCAGTGTTGTAAGCTCCGTTAGGACTGAAATCTTGTTCAAAAGGCCAAAGTGAAAGCTCATTAGGACAACAAGATTTATGAACTACACTATTTATAGGATTGGAATAGATCCAAACTCACAAACTCCATATGAGTGGTAATCACCCAAAAATGATTTGGTTGATATAAATGAGCAAACATGTCAAAATGAAAATGAAAATGTAGTAACTTCAATTATGATCCAAGAAAAGACACATGTGCAATCTTCAAACTAGCTTGAAAAGATAATGCTTGTGTGCATATACCCAAGAAAGTATCCTTAAAATAATGTATACAAAAATTTTTGATTCAAGAATCTATTAAAAGTAATCTAAAGCAAGTGTGCAGCTCTCTCTCTCTCTCTCTCTCTCTCTCTCTCTCTCTCTCTCTCTCTCTCTCTCTCTCTCTCTCTCTCTCTCTGCTGCCCTGCCCTGCATCAATCCTCACTTTGTTTGTGCGATGGTTCATGGACATTCAAGCTCGTTTCTGAGCACTGATTTCCAGCTGATCCCTGCATACTTCTGAGCGCTGACTTACCAATACTATCATTCCTCTTACTTCAGAGGGGAGATCCTCATGTATTCAAGATTACATTTTAATTCTAATCCAGCGCTGCCAATGAGAAACCTGTGGAATCAATAGGCGACTTGTTCCTACCTCCCATCGCAGACAGAGAAGCCATATCTTGAAAATGTTTTTAATATGTCATTCGCAGAGAATCATTGAGTGTGATGTTTCTGCCATCCTCACTGATAGAGAAGTCATTCAAAGAAAATCACAGTCATGAGTATCACTGAGGGCAGAACCATTACTGCCAGAATGGAGGGAATGATCCATCGCTGAGCCTACAGAGAGTTCAAAGACAGCTAAGAGGTCAGAAGAGCGACCCATCCCATCACTGAGCCTACAGAGAGTTCAAGAGCTAAGAGGTCAGAAGTGCGTCCTGCCTTCCATCGCTGTCATTACAAGAGATACGCAGATGACCTATCCCTGCATTCCATCGCACTTCAGAGAGTTACATTGTTAATCATTCTTGACCATCGTACCTTGAGCCATATCACTATCCAAATCAAAAGGAGTCGTCAAAGAAAAGAACCCTGGCGGGTCTCAGATTGCTTGATGGGCGAACCGTCAACTAATTTCAGGCTTATGCTTCAGAAATTTGCAGTCATGAGGCTTTTTTTGTGGTGAGTATTGTATCTCTCTCTATCTCTATCTCTCTCTCTCTCTCTCTGTCCAGCCAGCCCTGCCATCTGTCCGCTGCCAGCCAGCCCTGCCCGCTGCCATCTGTCCGCTGCCCCTGCCACGTGCTGCCCTGCCCGCTGTACCTGCTCGCTGTCTGACTCCTGACCCATGGCACCCCCTAAACGCACCCGTTCCCCACCTGCCACGCAAGCAGCTGCCTGCGTGGCAGAACCTCCTGCCTCGCAGGCAGCGCCTGCCTACGTGGCAGATACTGCTGATACGCAGGTAGTACTGGCCTGCGTGCCAGCCTCTGTCTCTGTCCCAGCTACCTCCTCCGCCTCTTCTTCCCCCTGCTCTTTTTCTTCCCCCTCCACAGACCCAGCTCCTACTCCCAGCAACCAAACTATTCTCTTCTTTCCAAGAAGATCAGTTCCGATATGACTTCCAGGTCATGAAGATGGAGTTGTCCCAGCTTAAGGAGACCGTTGCAACGCTAATCACCGAAAAGAATGACATGCATCCAGAATTTTGCAATTGGAAAAAGCAACGGGCGACAAACAGGTTTCATCCTCCGAATCCACCACTACTATGATCAAAGCACTAGAGCAGAGATTGAACAGCAGAAAGAAGAAGCTCTCTCTTGGGCGTCGGTATTGAAGAAAGGCACTAAACCCAGTGCTCCCATTACCTCGGTAATTTCAGCCACGATCCAGGAAGAGAAATCTAGAGAGCAAAAGGCACTTAATATCAGAGTCAGAGGGATCCCAGACACGCAAGATGCCACAGCCGAAGCCACACGTTTTCTGGACACCACACTAGGACACCGAACGGAGGGATTGGACACGGCATGGAGGACCCCCAGAGATACCGCCACTCTGGTTATCCGCTTCACCTCATTGGCTACTAGACGGGATGCTCTGCGATGCAGAGCTAAGCTCCGCGGCACCACTATTTTTATGGACGACGACCTTACGTACATCCAGGTGGAGGAGCGACGTAAGGCCTTCCAGGAGGCCAGAGAGTCAGGTAAGAGAGTCATATATAGAGATGGACGAGTGCGTCTTCTTGATAGCACTCTCACAGGACCTTCTCATTAGGGATTTGGGGTTCCCGGGGTTGGGAGCACCCCGGAGCCCCATCCACACCACCTTTGGATTGGAGTGTGGAACTGTGCTGGCATTCATTCATCTTCTTCTGCAGGGGACCTGGTTGACTTTATTACTGGCCGGGATATATTATTCTTTATGGAGACACACGAGAGCCCAGAGCATGGACTTCCTTCTTTTCCTGGATACAGATGGGACTCAGTATTCCGACGAGAGATTAGATCTGCCAGTGGCCGGGGTTCAGGAGGGGTCGCATGTTTATACAGAGAGTCTCTCCACTCGAGTCTGGACTTCATCCGACATGACGATCAGGCCCGCTATATATGGACTCGCATTGTGGGTTAGGATATTGGTTTGGATAAAGATCTTTTTATGGCAGCATGTTACTTTCCACCAGAGTCTTCGTCTTTTGCAGAGGGTATTGGATCTCCGTATCAGAACCTCTCACCAGATATCATCAGATTCTCAGAGCGGGGGCATATTCTCCTCACTGGGTACGAAACTTCAAAATGAAGAATATGAAAAAATTTGCAACAAAGTTGAGCAATGGAGTTCAGAAACTAAACAACACTAAGAGGTGGCAAAGCATTTTGGAAGAAATTATAGGGCAAGATATAAAAAGTAGCAATCTATGGAACCACAAAGAACAAGAACCTCTATTTACTTTTTTGTGAGTGTACCGGTTAGCATTAATAGCATTTCTCTTGGTAAAATCATAAAACATTTGCACATTATTTTACTGTTTGAAAAATGGAACACGAGAGTTGTAAATCATCGATGAGTAAAGGCCATCATCAAGACTAAAATTGGAACAAAAATGAGATAGGAATAGGGTTCATCATGAAGTCGCATGCTATGCTCGTCGTTTTCTCAAATAAACAATTAAATTGGTGAAAACAACTTCGTGAAGCTTATTTACAAGTAAAACTTGAATCAGACTCAGTATTTTGGGTATTAGTACAAGTTTTTCAAAAAAAAGAGCTTGTTGCTAGAGGATAGTTCCTTTCCTTCAGCTATGTTCTCTATGAAATACCCAGAATACACCAGATGATTACGACAAGACATACCTTCGATAATCAGGAATCCCTGACTCTGTGCTAGCTCCTGCACCAGTAAGCACAACAAGCCTTTGGCTGCAATTGGACAAAGAGCAGTCAACAAAAAAAAGGGTTTCAGGTCTCTCAATATGAGCGGACACTACATGAACAATGAAATGCAGCAGGGTCACATTGTGTCAAAGTTGACATAAAATGAAATATTATGTACAAATCATAGATACTTGTTTCATGCATTTTGATAGTGTATGTTATTTTTTGATGTTTTTTAGGTTAAAAAAACAAAAATGCTCCACACGGATTTCAAAAAGGAAAAATTTAAACGTAGTATAGGGAATGACATTCAGTATGTATTCGCTCTACACACTACGACCTATGGTACAAAATCAAGTAGTTTAGCACTTTGTCTGAGAAACATAGCTAAAAACGCATGTGAAAAACCTTCTCTCTACAAATTTGCACAAGAAGTTGAGATCTTGAGCACTTGGTGGAGGCGATTCCGGAACGAGCTTGTTCGGGTGTAGTGTTCTTCCTTGGGCAGTTAGAATTGTTGATGCTATATCATATGGTCTCGCTGTAGGTGCTATTGTTGGACAAGCAGAAAAGGTACGACATGCCTTCCACCTCCAAGAAGTACAGCAGTTTCTTTGCAACTTTTGCATGCAAGCAATGTCCCTTCCTAAAAATATCCAACAGCAATCACTCATTTAACGACACATCAAAAAACCATCTATTTCATGTGCCTTAGTTAATGCTTTATGTTCATGATTTTCAAACTACTTCTGATTGCCTTGATTAAGCGCTTCATTCATTTAAGACAACAGTTCAAAACTACTTCTCGTTGCCCCGATTAGAATAACAAGCAATTCATTCATTTAAGACACTAAAAGCACGATGTGCATCCTGGAATATAAGTATGGTAAATGGCATCTTTGGCAGATCTATCATTATCAAGAAAAATCATTGAAGTAAAAGGAAACTACTTACATGCTTGTCTATGAAATTTGGTGCAATCATGACCAATGCTCACTAGCTAAGTTTCAACAAATAGTTAAGATTCTCAAGGAGAATAAGCTCTACCCCTTAAGAGTATTTTTTATTACCATCAGAGTATGATGTTAAATTTGATCCAAAAATCTTTAGCCTCACGCCTTTCAACAATGAAAAACTTCAAATCCAAGCCTATCTGTATAGCAATAGAAGTTCACTTTAACAACACCCTTACAAGTGTGGATGTATACTATAGATGGTTATGTATGTATGTATGTATGTGTAAGATACAAAGCTGTATGGAATCATGTTCCATATGTATGTTTATTTTTTATTTCTTTTAATATTTTTGTAAAACTTTTGATATGGTAGCTTACATTGTCAACTTCAATTTACCTCAATCAATCAAAAACTAGCATATTCAGGTGCCTTGATCCTACCTCGTTGGAAATCTGGATCATTAACTCTTGCAGTAACTCGATCTACAACAGATCCTCCAAAACTAGAAGAACTTGATCTCGCTGCCATGATCCTAAGAAACTAGCAAAATCAAAAATAGTTCTGCAAACTATGATAGATCTTTTTAAGAGCCAGAGGTTTTTTCCATTGTGTTGAGCCATAGTTTTTACAGGTTATGAGATAAAGGGCAAGGGCATATGGTTTGTAGATTGAAGAAAGCTTTATATGGTTTAAAAAGCAAGTGCCTAGGGCATGGTATACTTGAATCAATGCCTACTTTGAGAAATTGAACTTTTCTATGAGTATGTCTGAGTCAACACTTGATGTATAGAGATAGTCAAATGATATGGCGGTTGTAGTACTCTATGTTGATGATCTTACTATCACAATGTCTAATAAGTAATTAATAGAATCAAGAAAGATCTATCTAAGGAGTTTGATATGGAAGATTTAGGAAAACTTCAGTAATGTTTGGGTATAGAGGTTTGGAGATCATGGAATAGTCTCTTTATATCATAGGCTCATGGTTTGTGTGGATGAAAAACTCTAGAGGTAGCTTGTTGGTAGTCTTATCTATTTGACTACTACATGACCAAATATCTCGTATGAGTCAATTCATGTCAAAAGCCAAAGGTCACACATTGGAAAGTGGCAAAGAGGATTTTATGATATATCAAGGGGACAACCAGATTTGGTATCCGCTATGGTAATAATGCTAGCATAAAACTTGATGGTTTTGTAGATGCTAATTGGGCAAGTGATGCTGAGGACAGGAGATCTACTATAGGATACACATTGAATCTTGGGACGGGAACCATTTCATGGAGCAGCAAGAACCACCGACAACTACTTTATCTTTTACTAAAGTTGAGTACCGGGTTACAATATCAGCAACATGTGAGGTGATTTGGTTAAACGACTACCTAAAGATCTCCAAATACAATAAGAAGGACCAGCAATACTTTAATGTGACAATCAAAGTTGCATTCAACTTGCAAATCCAATTTTTCATAGCAGGACAAAGTAGCACATTGACGTTTAGTAGCATTTTATACAAGAAAAGATACAAAGCGACGATGTGGAGGTTATTTATTGTGACACCAACAATCAAGTGGTAATATTTGCACAAAAGGACTTGGTTGAAAGAAATTTGAGAAGTTTAGAAAACTTTTGGGTGTCATTGATAATGAATTAGACATTAAGGGGGGGTGTAAGAATTAATGACTAATTGATTATTAATTTTTTATTATTTACGAATTTATGGGCTAGCCTACAAGCTAGTACTAGGGGGCCTAGTTATGAACGTAGCCACGGCTGATCTAGATTTAGTCTATGAAAGCATCACATAAGCAAGACTTAACCCTAGAAAGCAGGAGAGAGAAAGCTTAAAGAGACTAAGGAAGGAGATCATATCATAAGCCAAGTAACAAATGACACAGAATCCCTACTTATAGCCAAGAGGAAGCCCTAAAAGGAAGCTTCCAGTGACTAGGGCCAAACTGAGAGGGAAAATAGTGCGCCCTCCAAGAAGGCCCCCACTCTCAGTAATATGACCAAATAACCAATATAGTGAATCATAGGGCCCAATGCCAATAATATGGTCTAAATGTCAATAATAGGGCCCAAGGCCAACCATATAGTCTAAATGTCAAATAATGAATAAAAAAGGGCCCAAAGCCTGCCTATGCATAAAGTAAAGTAAATGTAAATGGACATGGCAAATGTAATGATCCGAGTCCATAACTCTCCCCGACACAAAAATAAGACCCAACTGCCATAAAGGACTAGATCAAGTAACAGCAAGCCCTGGAGGATCAACTGGAACAGCATCTGGTGTAGTAACAACTGGAGCAACAGCTGATGTAGAGGAATCAACAAGTGCGGCAAGAGCACGAGCCTGATCCGCAAGTGACGGTGTATGATAAAAGACATCAATAGGCTCCCATGTGGCCTCCTCAACAGGACGACCATCCCACTGGACTAGGAACTGAATCTGCCGGCGGCGTCGACTATGATGCAAACGCACCTGAAGGATAGCAGCAGGTAATAAAGGAAAGAGATCCGGTGCAGTAGGAAACTCAGCATCACGAGGAGCATCATCCTCAATAGCAGCACGTAATAAACTGACATGGAATATATCACAGGCACGTGTGGAAGCAGGAAGCTGAAGACGATATGTAACTGGACTAGGAACCTCCAATATACAATAAGGCCCATAATAACGTGGTGCAAGCTTCTTAGTAGAAGCATGGCCCTGAATAAAATGATGACGTGCAAACCGTAGGCGTAGATATACCATATCACCAACATAAAACTCAACATGACGTCGATGACGATCAACTGAAGCCTGATAACGCTGCTGGACCTGCTGCATATGGGAACTGGCCTAGAGAATAAGCTCACGAGCACCTGATAGAAATGAAGACAGTGTCACAGGCGTATCCTCGGGAGGAAGAGGAATACCAGGTAAAAGAGGTGCATAACCATGAGATAATAAAAATGGTGCAACGCCGGTGCTGGTACTAACAGAGCTGTTATAGCTATACTCTGCCAAACATAAGTGCTGATCCCAATCCTTCCCTGAAGGAGTAACAAAATGGCGCAAATAATCCTCAAGGATCCTGTTAAGGACCTCAGACTGCCCATCAGAAGTAGAATGATAAGCAAACCCCATAAAAAGCTGTACATCCAATATACGCATAAGCTCTGTCCAGAACAATGATGTAAACTTACTATCCCGATCAAAAAGGATAGTACGAGGAAACCCATGTAGGCGAAATATCTCTGAAAGGAACAAGCGTGCACACTGCTCTGCTGTGATAATACTGCGGACGGGTATGAAATGTGCCTGTTTCGAGAACCTGTCAACTACCACCATACATGAATCGTGACCACGACGGGTGCGGGGAAGGCCAATGATGAAGTCCATAGAAATATCAGTCCACTGGCGGTGAGGAATAGGCCAACTCTGAAGCAAACCAGCGGACTTAGCACAGGAGTACTTATTACGTAAGCAGAAAGGACAGGTACGAATAAGTACAACAAGCTCTTTCCTAAGGGATGGCCAATAGAAATGATCCTTAAGACAAGCATAAGACTTCTGAAAACCAAAATGACCCCCAACTGGGGACGAATGAGCATCCGACAACAACTGAGAATGGATACCCATGGTCAACTTATTGAGGGCACGATAATCAATGCAGAGGCGTTTGGAACCATCTTTCTTACTGACAAGGAAAACAGGGGCACCAAAAGGACTGTGACTAGGAACAATAAGGCCCTGATCTAGTAAAGCAGTAATCTGAAGCTCAACCTCATCACGCTCAGACTTAGACATACGGTAAGGAGGCCGAGAGGGAGGAGCAGAACCAGGACGCAAATCAATATGGTGGTTCACATCACTTAATGGTGGTAACGTCGTAGGTTCTGAAAAGACAAATGCATACTGATGTAATAAGTCAGAGATCACCTGAGAAACAACTGCTGGAGGAGAGGTAGTCACTGGAGAATCTGCTGCAGCACGCTGAACACATAATAAAGCTGCACAATGAGCCTTAGGTAGGCTGCGGATAAACTGCTTCCCGCTGATCAGCTGGAAATCTGCCTGAGAATCAATACCAGCAAGTGAGTGGGTCACTGCATCATGAACAAATGTCAATGTTTGCTGAGCCAGGTCCAAAGTAACCGCTCCCAATGAAGCAAACCAATCAGCACCAAGGATAAGGTCATAGCGCTCCAGAGGAATGATATAAAGATCTGCCTGTCCAGAAAAATCACCAATGCGGTAGGATAATCCCTGAAACATTTGAGAACTAGGAAATGAGTGAGAACTGGCAACCTCGACTGTGAGAGGCTGTGGAGCAGGAATAGGTGAAGCGCGTATCCGGCTGAGAACATAACTGCTGATAAAGGAATGAGTGTTGCCGGTATCAACTAAAGCAATATACTCACAACCAGTAATGCGCACACGTAGCCGAATGGAGCGAGGACCGGGGCACCCTGTCCAGGTAGCATAAGCAAGCTGAGCATGGCAAGTAGCAGGAAGTAAATCAGTAGAAGGCTCAGGAGATAGATCAGGCTCATCAGATATATGAATGTAGATATCGGACTCATCTGGGGTAGTGCCCTCATGGTAGAAAACAGCAGTAGAAGTAGGCAGGGGCTGGCGGCAATCACGGGCAATGTGGTCAGGACTCTTACAACGAAAGCAAAGACGCTTCTGCTGAATGTCAGCGAACTCTGCAGACGTGTAAGAGGTCGGGACGACAGTGGATGGGGCAGATGGGGCCGGAGATGGTAGAGGTGAAAGAGATGGACGGGGTCGGGAAAAGCGAAAGGGAGCAGGATCAGGATACTTATGCTGTAAAGTACTAGCAAGGGACATGGCCTCAACAAGTGTGGGTGGACGGAAAGAAGAGACATCGTATCGTAGAGCACCACGAAGTCCAGCAATGTAGCGAGAAATAAGCTCGGTGGGCTGAAGATCTGTAAAGAGGTAGGAAAGGTCCATAAACTGATCTGTATAGGAAGAAAGATCACCAGTCTGAGTAAGACTACAGAATATATCACGCTGGCGGCTCAGCCACTGAGGGTCAATCATAGCATGACGAAGATCACGACGAAAGGTAGGCCATAACTGGAGACCGTCCCGATCAGGGTCAAGTCGGTAGACCCGCCACCAAGTGGCAGCACGTCCATGTAAATGTAAGGCGGCTAACTGGATCTTCTGAGGATCAGTCTTAGGGTAAATCTGAAAATAAGTATCAAGCTTTGCAAACCAATTCTCTAACAAGTTCCCGTCAGAGGAACCAGAATAGGTGGCAAGCTGTACCCGATCACGAAAATCTCGAGCAAAATGTGGCTCAGGAGCTAGATGTCGTGGAAAATGTGACTCAGGAGCTGTAGGACGTGGAAAACCGGGTGGTGGATTAGGTGGAAAATGAGGCCCACCGCCAAAGGAAGTAGACGAGGATGGAAGTCCAAATGGAGACCCAAATGATGAATGAACAGGGGCTTTGCCAGGTCCATGTGGCTGTAAGGAATCAATCTGTGACTGCATAGTGGCAAAGCCGGTCTGTAGAGTGGTAAAACCGGTCATCATTTGGTCGAAACGACTACTGAGGAGAGTAAGAGAGTCACGCATATCAGCAAACTGTTCATCTAAAGGTCCGGAATGACTCGCAGGTGTAGTGGGTGAGCTAGCCATGAGGAAGAAAAAGTAAGCGAGAAAAGAAATGTGCTAAACAATTGGACGAACTGAAGGAGAGGACATAAGTCGTCACAACAGGCACGCCAATGAAAAGACACAATAGAACTCGCGATGTAAGATGAACGGAAAGGACAACTAAGTAAGAAATACCTCGTAACCGCAACCGGAAGTGAGCTGAAAAATAGCGGCGATATGTCGAGGTACCGGGCAGCCTCCAAAGAAGATGCTAAGGGCCCGACAACGTGGAGTAAACGGTGGGTAAAAGTATGGGAAACAATAATGGACTATGGGGCTGGAAAGGGAGCAGCCAAGGAAAGGAAGTGATAACAAAAAGGAGGTATGGGCAGCGAGGAAACAAGGCTGAAAAATCAGAGATCGCCCTTCAAGGGTAAAAAAAAGTTTGCGATAAAGACGGGGAGCAATCCCGATGCGCGATGAAGTTGGGTGGGAGTGGCTTTCTAAGCATCTAGGCGTGTTTGTATTGTCCGGGGTAGGGTTGCGAACACAGACAGCAGTGTAGGAGGGTGAGCTGAAATTGAGGCGGATGTAGGACGCCAACTATGGTGTAGTGTGGGCGTCCAAGAGAGGTAGTAAACGGCAAAAAAAAATTGGATCAAAAAGATGGGTTGGTAGGGCGCTAGGAGTGGCTGATGGAAGGTGGCGAATAGGGGCAGCAAAAAGCGGAAATTTTCAGCAAAGGAAGGAGCAGTAGGGCGCTGGTCAGCAAGCATGAGGGCGCCCAATAGGGCAGCAAATAGGAGGCAGTAGGGCGCCCACAATAGGGGAGGAAAAAGGCTGAAAATGCAGCAGTAGGCAGCCAGCAAGAGGGCGCTAGAAATGGGCAGCAAGTGGGCGCCTGTCCTCCTCTGATCCGTCGTGAAAATCTGCAAGACAAGTGTGGAGAAATGCTGAAGATCCGGCTGAAAAAAGGTGAAGATCCAAGCTGAAGATGGGCGCCCTCCTGTGAGAGAAAAATCTGCTCAATTGAGATGCTCAGGAAAGTGCTCTGATACCAAGTTATGAACATAGCCACGGCTGATCTAGTAACAAATGACACAGAATCCCTACTTATAGCCAAGAGGAAGCCCTAAAAGGAAGCTTCCAGTGGCTAGGGCCAAACTGAGAGGGAAAATAGTGCGCCCTCCAAGAAGGCCCCCACTCTCAGTAATATGACCAAATAACAAATATAGTGAATCATAGGGCCCAAGGCCAATAATATGGTCTAAATGTCAATAATAGGGGCCAAGGCCAACCATATAGTCTAAATGTCAAATAATGAATAAAAAAGGGCCCAAAGCCTGCCTATGCATAAAGTAAAGTAAATGTAAATGGACATGGCGAATGTAATGAGCCAAGTCCATAACTGGCCTCTTCTATATATGGTAGAGATTAGTAGAACTTGAGTTAGAAGTCAAGTTAGTGATTCATGTGCTAATCATGAGGCACCAATTTTGCTGATTATAGGACTGAGATGCTTTTACATAGATGACATAGACTATTGCCTATAAGTATGGGTTGTGCCCTCCTCTCATTCTTCTTCTCCTTAATATAAGCGAGTTCCTTTGGTGTCTACTTGTCTTATCATTGATATTTGTTGTATATGTGAGTTCTATTATGTGTACCCAAATACGTATCCTAGCAATGGAACCAAAGTGTGTTAGGGGAAAAATTATCCCTAACAATCTGACTCAAAGAGGATTAAAAAATTAACATGGGTAATGAAAATTGGGACAAGGTAGGGCAAGTACCACCAAGGAGAGGCCAATCCTTCCTAATACTATGAGATGAAGATCAATCAGCTTCCAGACAAAGTAAACATAAAGATCCCAATATGCATATCAAAACCTTGCTTGTAGATGGAATTGATAAGCAGTTTTCTACGCAATAGATAATAGAGGTGCAAAAAATTACAAAACACACAATAAAAGAGAGAGTGAGATAGACAATGGCGACAAGAAGAATTGAGTCATTTACAAGATGTTATTAATGACTCCACATCAAGTAAGTTCATTGACTACAAGCGATTAAATTCTAGCTTCAATGTCTTCAAATTTATTGAATGTTAGCTTCAATATCGATGAAGAAATATGTGGTGAAGTGAAAATTATAACTTTTGAGAACATCCTACCATTCAAAGCTCGACAATGTGTGGCCTCATACATATTGACTAAATTTCTACAATCTACAAATTTGAGATGGCCAAAGGTATCTGCATGACAAATAATATAGCTATATTGACAATCCTACGAATACACATGTAACATTGAAAGTCTATGATTTGTCTTTGCGACTAAAAAGAAACATTTCTCTTTAAAGCTCAAGTACCAGCAAATTTTCCAAGGGGGTGCATCCTCTGCTGAAAAACCTCGTACATTTTGATTGGCTGCAACACAATAAAGATAGCCTCAAAATATTGAAAAGAAACAAAATCTTGAATGTACAAATCACATTGCCACTATTGTTACTCTTTCTCACCATACGATATAAAATAGCTTGTAAAAATACTTCGAGGCACATTAAGCATATTGAAAGAGGCCTTACGATTTTTGCTAATATATTGTGATTATTGATATTTGTGAAGAGGAAAATATAAGCAAATTAAGGCCCATGAATAGCCCTCACCTGAGATTTAGAAGGAGATTACAACCCATAAAAAGTCAAAAAGTGTGGCCCATAAAACAATTTAATGGTAAAATGGGTATCCTTGGGGAAAGGATATTTTAGTGAGCTTTCCACTAGGTTCGATTGTGGTTTATTGAGGCTCGGCCTAACAGCCTGGCATTTTATGTTATGCTTAGAAAGGATATTCAAGGCACCTTTCCTCCAAGTCAATTGTTGTCGATTTGTTACTCGGTCCAATGGCCTCATGTTTGGCCTTGCCTTGCAAAGGCAACATTGTCTTCAGGTTGGTCAATGGAGTTTTTGCAGAGGTCAATGTTAAAACCAATGTTACATGCCCAAAGAGCTTTACTCTCTCTCTCTCTCTCTCTCTCTCTCTCTCTCTCTCACACACACACACACATATTGTATCACCTCTCATATTTCACCATGAGAGTAGAGTAGAGTAAAGATCTATCTACTAGTCTTTCTTATCTAGTAGTTGTTTGTTTTATTGGAGACACTTATATGCTCCTTAGTGTTTATCATACTTGAGATGTACTCATTGGTCTTATATGCCTTTTGGGCATTTAAAAGACATTAATAAAGCTTTCTTTCTTTCTTAGAATTCTTTGACACCACGGATCAGTTTCGTGTTCGTGCCCTTCACAGTGATATGCTGGGAGTTACCAGGACTTCCGCGGACAGTTTGGGACCTACTACGTCACATAGATGCACTGCGTTTCTGAAACGCGTTTCATAATCGCGTTCAGAAATGCGGTTCAGAAACGCGTTTCTGAAAAATACAAAAAAATTCCAAAAACGTTTTTTTTATTTTTATTTTTTTGGTTTCTTTATGGGCAATATGGGTATCAGATGAAAGCTCTAATAAAGAGCATAATTACTGTGTAGTTTGTCGACTGTTTCGGGTGCAGGATGGTCCAATTCATGTGCATTAATCCATGTTGGGTTCTGTCAAAGATAAAAATTCAAAACTAACCTCTAGCCTGTTCGTTACGATCACAAATGGTCCCAGTAAGTGTGTTTCCGCTCAGGGAGTTGGAAGGCCAAATCATGAAGAGGCCTTACCGTCGGGGCCGGTGTTACGAGCTCGTAACCAGTGCCGAACCCTAGGGAACACAGATAGGTCAGATACCACAGTCAGGGTCGTGTCCAGTGTACATGACCAACAGGGCAAGACAGTGTGAGTAGTGTGCCCCAGCACGGTCCATAGCCATGGCAGGCCTAACACAGCCTAGGGACCCTGTCAGCAGGATAGGGCCCCCAGTTGGGTCCCGACGTGCAGTCGACCACGTCAGTGCCACGTGGCCGACACTTGGCAGTTGCATGCTACCAGTCCTCACACTGGGCTAGGAGGGGCTTACTCTATATCAGGGAGTAGGCAAGGTTGGGTGGATCAGAGAGTGTTTGCCCTACTGTGGTGTTAGGATCTAGTACACTGGTATCAGAGCCATCTCCATTCTAGGGAGTTCAGGACAGCAGTAGAGAAAGCTATCAGAAGATAGGAAAGATTTCTCAGATTCTCAGGAAAGAATCGAGGAGGAAAAGCGCTGTAGGAACGGCTTTCAAATCCTTGAAATTTGCTGGGAATTTACAGTTGTTTGAGGCACAAATTCTTGTAGAGGCTCAGCGCTGAAAAATCAGGGATTTACCCTTGATTTTTATGTATCAATTGTGGATTTTTGAGCACATTTTAAATAGAAAACGTGGAGCAGGTCCAGCGCTGCCAAATTGGGTGGAAACTTCGAATTTGGAGTGAAATTTTCTGGAATTTGGAGCGGATCTGAGACAGAATCTTGGGTGCAGGTCCAGCGCTGAAGGTGTTGCTAGAAAATCAGATTTTGAGAGGGATTTTGGGTCTCAAAGTAAGCAAAACCAAGTAGCAACACTCCTGGTCAGGCAGCGAGGAAGGTCTTTGGCAGAAACCACAAGTTTGCAACTGTTTTTGGGTCCTAAAACGGGAATTTTGGAGCAAAAAGTATACACCTCAGACAGCGAGGGAAGGGCCCAAGACGATCAGAAGTTTGTTTCTTTTTCTTGGTACCTTGATCTCTGATTTTTCCGAACAGCAGATCTGAAAGCAGTGGAGGAAGAGCTGAAAGGGCTTTTCTTGATTCTCTCTGTGGAAGTACAGTTCTCAGAAAGAGCTAAGTTTTCTTTCCCTTCTTGTACAGTTGTAAATTAGTCTTTTAGACTTTTTTTCCTTCAGAAGTTAAGGTAGCTCTCTTTCAGTTCCGAAGATGACCACTCCTCAGGGACCTGATCAACCCCCGGAGAGAGGCTTCGACGAACTTGAAACAGAAGCCTTGACTTACAGAAAAGGGAAGGAACCCATGGAAGTAGAAGAACAGGAACAGTTCGCCAAAGAACTCGACGAACTGGTTACCAAGGAGCAGTTCCTCCAATTGGTAACAGAAGTGGATGAACTGAAGTTGGCATTAGCCAATTTCAAGTCCAGTGTGGACGACTCGTTCGCTGAACTCAAAAACTTGATTTTGAGTTCCGCGAAAGGAAGCCTTCCCTCCACTTCTCAGTTATCCCCTTCTCCACTTCCATCAGTTTCGGGTGAGACCTTACGGTCTCACCCCAGTGTTTTTAAAGATTTAAAGCCTCCTACTTTTAATGGGGAAGAGAAGGATAGAAATGCAGATATTCTACAAACCTTCCTCAGCAAATGGAAGAACATTCATGCTCTTAAACAGACCCCTGACCATTTGCAAGCAATTGAGGCCAGTCTTTCTTTAGGGCCTATGGCCTATAAGTGGTGGTTAAATCTCCAGGAGACTGGGCAGACTCCCCGGTCATGGAAAGCTTTTGAAGAAGCTTTCCTAAGAGAATTTCTACCAGAAAATGAACTGGATAGAGCCTGGGAAGCCTGGGAAAGAACAGTAATGGATAAATCCCTCATCCAATATATCTCGCAGTATCGAGAAGCAATTTTAAAGATTAAAAATATGGATGACTATCAAAAAATCAGGGGATTTGTCCGTGGCCTCAAAGATGAATATAAAGTAGAGGTCCAGAGAAACTCGCCTACTACCCTTGAGCAAGCTCTCAGATATGCTCAAATCTATGATGATTCAGTGGGTAGGAAGAGAGCGAGATAGCAACCACTTTCTGAGCAGCTTCCTCAGAAAGACTTTCAATTTAAAAAGAAATTTTTAAAAAGAAAGAAAGAAGATAAATTTAAAGGTGAAGCTCCTCAGAAACGCCCTTCACTCATACAGCCCTTAAAACCAGATGATTTTGAGAAAGCCAAACAAGAACGTTTGTGCTTTGTGTGTATGGGCAAGGGACACACAGTCAGACAGTGTCCCAAGGGGCCTTTCACTAAAAAAGATAAAAAACAAGTTCATCTTGTTCAGACTGTATGTTTCCCCAGTAACTCGGCAGCTTCCGAGATCAAAGTGTATCATGAAGATCATGAACACTGTTGCCAGCTGACCTCTGCAATGCTAGCGAGACCCTTCAGCTTTGGGCCGCATGACCTAGTACGTATGCATGGGAAAGTTGGTAACCAGTCAGTAAGAGTCATGGTTGATGATGGGGCAACCCATAATTTCATCAACCACACCCTGCTTAAAAAGCTTAAACTACCAGAAGTACCTAGTCAGCATAGGTACATAGTTTCATTAGCTAAGGGTGAAGATAAAAAAATATGGGAAACTATGGTAAGTAAGTTAAATCTTGGTATTCAGGGGTACCAAGATGAAATAAACTTTCAGATAATGCACCTGGATCGAACAGACATTGTTCTCGGGAGAGATTGGCTCTACAGTTTAGGACCTTCCCTCCACAGAAACTATCAGGAGAACACCCTCAGCTTTCAGCATAAAGGCCGAGAGATCCAGTTGCATGGGGAGCATGATGTCCCCAACAGCCCTATGGTCTGCAGTTCAGAGCTTTGTCAGCTAATCGGAGACGAAGACCATCAGGTATTCTTATGTGACTTTCAGTTTATTCCTGAAGTTTCTATTTCCAGTTCTATTCAGCAAAAAATCAGTAAATTAGAAACTTTATTGTCTAAATTTAAAGATGTTTTTCCTGAAGATTTGCCACATGGTTTACCACCTAGCAGAGAGGTAGATCATGTAATAAACCTAGTACCAGGTACAGCACCTGTTTCTAAACCTCCGTATCGGGTCAGCCGAACAGAGGATGAAGAAATAACTAGGCAGTTAACAGACTATCTTGGGAAAGGCCAAATTCAGACCAGTAGTTCACCATGGGCCTCACCAGTCCTATTGGTGAAAAAGAAGGAGGGGTCTATGCGTCTTTGCGTAGATTACAGAGCCCTCAATAAAGTCACAATTAAGAATAAATACCCTATGCCTCGGGCAGACGAGTTGTTTGATCAACGGTCATTATGAGTTTAAGGTGATGCCATTTGGGCTCACAAATGCTCCAGCTACCTTTATGACCTTGATGAACAGTGTCCCCAGACCATACTTGGGTAAGTTTGTAGTCGTATTTTTAGATGACATCCTCGTCTACAGCAAAACGAGGAAGGAGCATCTAAAACACCTCAGAAAGGTGTTTCGACTGCTCAGAAAGCATAAGCTTTATGCTAAACAATCCAAGTGTGAATTCTTCGTTGAAGAAGTAGCATATTTGGGTCACATTATCTCTTCAGATGGGATTAAGATGGAACCAAATAAGGTTAAAGCCATACTCAGTTGGCTGAGACCTCAGAATATTTTGGAACTTCAAATCTTTCTTGGTCTGGCGGGATATTACAGACGATTTGTCAAGGAATATGCTCAGATAGCAGTCCCTATGACAAATCTTCTTAAGGGGAAGGGAAAGGAGTTCATTTGGGAGTCCGCACAACAGGAGAGCTTTGATGCTCTCAAAACAGCCTTAGCTACAGCACCAGTCTTAAAAGTCGTCGACCCCAATCAGCCATTTGTGGTCGAAACAGATGCTAGCGACTTTGCAGTAGGTGCTGTACTAACTCAGGGTGGACGACCAGTTGCGTTCGAGAGTAAAAAACTCGAGCCAGCTCAGACTAGGTACAGTGCCTATGAAAAGGAACTCTTTTCTATAGTCCATGCCCTTAAGACTTGGAGGCATTATTTGTATGGTGCCAACTTTGAGGTCCTGACAGACCATGAGAGTCTCAGATACCTTTGCAATCAACCTGAGCTTAGAGGTCGGAAAGCTTGTTGGGCAGAGTTGATGCAAGAGTTTGACATGTCTATCAGATATAGGCGTGGAAAATTCAATACAGTAGCAGATGCCCTTAGCAGAATGCCTATGATAAACGAGCTGAGTTTTACTCAGATTCGTAATGAGTTACTCGAGTCCTTGAGAGGGAAATGCCAGCATGATGCATTCTTCTCTATTATCTGGAACTCAGTCCAGAACAGACAGTTACAGACTCCAGAACCAGTTCCCGGGGCTGGTGCCAGTTCATCCAAGAATACGGCAGCTTCCGTTGAGGATGATGATGAGTCCGAGTATACGTCGTCAGATGACGTTGAGGATTCTGAGCCTGTATTACCCAAGCAAACCCCAGTGGTTGAGGGTCAGTTGACTCAAGGATTCAAATGGAAACAGTATTCCATTCAGGATGAGTACTTGCTCTATAGAGATAGCGTATGTGTCCCCAATTCAGAGGATTATAGGCAGCAGGTCCTATATGAATGTCATGACAATCCTAGCGCGGGACACCCAGGCATACAGAAGACCTATGAGCTTCTTCGTAGGCAATTTTTCTGGCCCAGTATGAAAAAGGACGTCCACCAGTATGTAACCAATTGCCAGAAATGTCAAGTAAATAAAGCAGAGCGTTTAAAGGCAGGAGGGTTGTTGCATCCCTTAGAAATACCAGCTGGTAAATGGGAGAGTATCTCCATGGATTTTATAGTAGGCCTGCCTAAAACCCAAAAGGGTAATGACGCTATATGGGTCACAGTTGACCGTCTGACCAAAATGGCTCATTTTATTCCGACCAAAACAACCGTTAGAGCTCCAGAGTTAGCTAGGTACCGAAGTTAGTACCAATTTTCTTATAATAGTATAGAAATCTATTTTAACCAAGTTAGCATAGATTTCTATTGTTAAGACTTCATAATTAGCATTTCAATTGCTATTGTAGAAGGATAGCTTTTGCTTTTCATTGTGGACAACCTCTATAAGAGTAGATGGGCGCCCACCTTCATTGTTATCTCAGTTTCCAGCTTATGAAGCATAGCTTCTTGCAATCTCTCTTCTTCTTCAGCTTGTGGTTGATGTTTTGTGTGATAACTAATAAGATTAGTCTACTCCGATTAGAGAATCTCTTCGATTCTAACACTTGGGCTGTCCAAGAATCAAGAAATGAGTGTTTCTTGATCCTTGGACTGTCAAAATGTTGTTAGATTAGTTTCTTGTTCCTTCCGCCCACTCATCCATCTCCACTACCTACTCTTGCCCGAGCACCCAAATACACATTTGATCCCATCTACATGCCACTATACCAACAGTCCTTGGCTTCGCTTTTACACTCTTCTCCTCATGACAGTCCAGTCGACATCCAGACTACTCTTCTCACCACCTCTCTCCACACTGCTGCTTCACTAACTTTCCCTACCAAATCCCATCCCAGTAAAACTCGACACACACCTCGACCATTGCACCCTTCGTGGTACGATACCGAGTGTCGTTCTCTTCGTCAGTCAGTAACCTATTCATGTATCCATGCTCCACATCTATTTCAATCTTCTCGACGCTCTTACCACCGTGTTCTCCACCGTAAAAAGCGTGCCTATGATGATTCTGAAGGGAAACATCTTATTGACCTTCTTTTCAGTTCTTCCTCGGGTGCTTTTTGGTGTGAGTTCATTCCCCGTTCTCCACCACCTCTCCTGGAAGACCCCCGCATACACTTGTATACCATCCAGTTACGAATGAAGCCACAATTGATCTAGAGCTAACCTATGAAAGCATCACATAAGCAAGACAGAAAGCATGAAAGAGAGACATTAAGGAGACTAAAGAGAGAGATCAATATCACCCACTGAATGAAAGACTACAATGTTGCCCTATATATACCCTACCAATGAACTCTAAAGTAGGAATTCAAAAATAGAGGGAGAAAAATAGGAGGACCCCCACTCCAAATCAATATGACCAAGTCCTAGAAATGTGACCAATAAGGCCCAAGGCCAGCCATATAGTCTAAGTGTCGATAATGAATAAAAAAGGGCCCAAGGCCTGCTTATGCATAAAGTAAAGGAAATGTAAATGGACGTGGCGAATGTAATGAGCCAAGTCCATAACTCTCCCCGACACAAAAATAAGACCCAACTACCGAAAAGAAACTGGATCAAACAGCAGCAAGCCCTGGTGGATCAACAACTAGAGCAACATCTGACGTAGAGGAACCAACAAGTGCAGCAAGAGCACAAGCCCGATCCGCAAGTGATGGTGTATGATAAAAGACATCAATAGGCTCCCATGTGGCCTCCTCAACAGGACGACCATCCCACTGGACCAGAAACTGAATCTGTCGGCGGCGTCGACTATGGTGCAAAAGAACCTGTAATATAGCAGCAGGTAAAAATGGAAACAACTCTAGAGCAATAAGAAACTCAGCATCACAAGGATCGTCATCCTCAATAGCAGCACGTAATAAACTGACATGGAATACATCACAGGCACGTGTGGAAGCAAGAAGCTATAAGCAATATGTAACTGGACTAAGAACCTCCAAAATGTAATAAGGCCCATAATAACGTGGTGCAAGCTTCTCAGTAGAAGCATAGCCCTGGATAAAATGATGACGTGCAAACCGTAGGCGTATCCTTCCCAGAAGGAGTAACAAAATGGCGTAAATAATCCTCAAGGATCCTGTTAAGGACCTCAGACTGCCCATCAGAAGCAGAGTGATAAGCAGAACATCCAAGAAACGCATAAGCTCTGTCCAGAATATGGATGTAAACTTACTATCCTGATCAAAAAGGATAGTACGAGGAAACCCATGCAGATGGAGAATTTCTGATAGGAACAAACGACTGCTCTGCTATGATAGTACTGCGCAAACTGGAATGAAATGTGCCTGTTCTGAGAACCTATCAACTACCACCATACATGAATCATGACCACGCTGGTGGGTACGAGGAAGGCCAAGGATAAAGTCCGTAGATATATCAATCCACTGGCGATGAGGAATAGGTCAACTCTGGAGCAAACCAGCCGACTTAGCACGGGAGTACTTATTACGAAGACAGAAAGGGTGGGTACGAATAAGTACAGCAAGCTCAGATCAAAAAGAGGGCCAATAGAAATGGTCCTTGAGACAAGCATAAGACTTCTGAAAACCAAAGTGACCCCCAACAGGGGATGAATGAGCATCCGACAACAATTGGGAACGGATACCCAAGGAACTAGGAATACAAAGAGAACCATAACGATAGAGATGGTGGTCAACAATGGAGTAAACTTGATGAGGATGAGATGAAACAGGTGGAGCAAAACTATAAATATCGAGAAAATCAGAACATGTAAGGTATGCGGCAGGTAGATCATCAAACCATGTAGGAACAGTAGCAACAAGTGTATTCAACAAAGCTGGAAGACGAGACAATGCATCAGCAACAGTGTTAGCACGATCAGGACGATACAAATTAGAAAAATCAAAAGACTATAAAAACTGCAACCAACGAAACTGACGATCACTAAGATTACGCTGAGAAAAGAGATAACAAGAAACTTGATCTTAGCAACAGCAAAAGAACATTTAGACAACTTAGCAAATACATCCGGATAGGTTCTCCTGAAGAGTCTCACTAGGGGTAGGTGAATGTGTCATAATGAGGAAAATAAGAAATGCGAGACAAGACGCTAATCAAGTGGACGAACTGAAGGAGAGGACATAAGTCGTCACAACAGGTACGCCAATGAAAAGACGTGACAAGGCCCACTAAAGAAGAAAAGAGGAAATGACAAATAGTGTAAGTAGTACCTCGCAACCGCAATCGAAAGCGTGCTGAAAACGGTAGTAAAATGGAGAGGTATCGGGCAGCCACCAAATTTTAGATGCCCTGTATACTATGAGATCAGAGGGAGATATCACTGCTTCTTTCGAGACATGCCTACTACTCTACGCTCTTTCACAGCCTATGAGGATCCACGGTGTGTCACTTTGATGGTACGCAAGATGTTCATACTGTGGAGAGATCTATACAGGACATCCCATCATTTCACCTCTCAATCACTGATCATTTCTTCTTCTCTCTCTCTCTCTCTCTCTCTCTCTCTCTCTCCCAACCTCTATGCCATTTTTGCATCCACAGCTCAATCTTCTAAAAACAGCTCAATACCCCAACCATGTATCAACAATCACGGTAGCATACCTTCTGCAAGCCCATAATTGTTTGCATGCACGGTGGAATCTAATCAACAATTTGCCACCCTTGATTGTTATAACAACTAGTGAAACTTTTCCCATAGCGAGCTCAAGGATTGTTTCCACATACCATGACAGAAAATTTTTAAAAATAGTTATGGACATTTTATTTCCAAGAAGGCCTTATCAATGCTCACAATTTAGATCAAACTTTGTAGACCTCATAGAATTTAAGACCGTGGACAGTTCACCATGGTTCTTAGAACCGTAAGGTTCACCCAAAATTTAAGGCTGAACCGTGGTGAACCGTCCAATTAATTGATTAATTATTCTTTTAGTTTCCCACCCCAAAAAATAGCCCAAAAATATGCAAAAAAAGGCCAAAAAAATCTGTGAAATCTGTGTACCGCCAAAAATCTATGAAATCATCTGTGAAATCTGTAAAATCATCTCTGAAATCATTTGAATCTGTGAAATCTGTGTAATGCCAAAAATCTGTGAAATCTGTGAAATGAGGACCCAAAATGCCTTGGGAGGGGTTTTCGGGGGAAAATGGAAATTAATCTATCAATTAATTTATTAATTAATTAGAGGAACCTTACCACGGTTCACCCCACTGTTCTCAGGACCAACGATTCTGAGAACCGTGGGTTCTATGGTAGACCTTGAGATTAAAAAGAACTTGTCAACCACTACACTTTTCTAGGAATCTTTGTGTTTTGCAAAACAATTTGGGTTTTTCATTAACAAATTCCCAAAATACCACAATTATGACAAGGCATTTGTGGTATATATTACTATATAACAATGTTCTCGTTTACCTTATAGTTAACAATGATTTTCATGAGCTCCATAGTTGTAGATTTGAAGCTCCTGGCCTAACGGTCTCATGTCCGCATGTATTGCTTTATGCTTGGTATTTGGAAAGGATTTTCCAGTGAACTTACCATCAGTTCAACTATCGATGATTTGTAGCTCAGCCAAATGGCCTCACTCTTTCCGTGCATTTATGAAGAGTTTTCTAGTAACCTTTCCATTGGGCAATTGTTGCTGATTTGTGGCTTGGCCAAACAGCCTCACGTTTTACTTTATGCTTAAAAGAATTTTGTAGTGAACTGTCAACCAGGTGCAATTGTTGTTAATTTATGGCTCGGCATTGTGGCCTGGCATTCTAGCTTGTCGACCAGAAAATCCATTTCCCAAAATATAAAATTCAACCCAACAAAACAAAAAATTCAACCGCAAAAGATAGAGCAAAAGATCAAGTCCGTACAACTAGATTATTTTGAAGACCTCGATACAGGTTCTGGGCCCATTCCAATTTTCCCTTTATCTGCTGATAAAAATTAAATTTTTTCTGTGTTATAATATATCTGCTATGAGAATCTAGAATTTGGAATAATATTGTTCCCTCAAGAGCAACTACCGTTTATATTGTGGACCATACTATAAAGGAAAAATTGGCTCAAAATACGAAGCAAGGCACACAATCAATCTGAAAAAGACCGAGAATTAACCTTCGCAACAGCAAGAATTGCAGCTTACTCTTTTATTATTAAGGACGAACAGTAACAGTATGAGGGAAATTATTGGCGAAACTAAGAATCAGCCTTCACAACAGCAAGAAATCGAATTCTGCTCTTTGATTTTTGCAGAAACCATTGCAAGTTATAGCTTGAAAATAATAGATTTAGCGGAATTACAACAAAATCCATAAGGAATGCAATTTTTCTCCTCACCAGCAGAGAAAAACGAGAAGCCATGCTCGTTGCTGCCAATGCTTTCTCCCCTTTCGCTTTAGCTTTCCTTTGGCGATGGCCCTTTTTTTTTGAACTTTTTTTTTCTTCTTGCTTGTTGTGGCCTACTACTATACAAGATAGATATAAAAATATGAAAGTATTTTTAGTGGGATGGGAATCTTAATGAGAGTTCTTTTTGGCACGCCCACTTGGATGTTAGCCACGTGTCCTGATTCTACTCTCAATAAACTATTCTGTCGGACCATTTAGCAATGGGCCCACATCTAAAGCTCGGTGGAGTTTTGATTTTGATGTATGTCTGATAGTCAAGATACGTATACACACAAAGCGACAAACACCGATAATGACACATCCAAATTCTCGACCAAAGTTTAGTCAACTACTCGTGTCGATAGTTGTAAAAGGAGTTGCCATTGCAAATAACCCCCTAGTGGTTATGTGCCCCCTCACACGCAATAACTTCATGTGTGTTTTGTCGTGTGAATAGACAAGATGACTCGAAAGATCATTAAAAATAAAAAGGCCTTGCAGTTCAACATGATAAAAAAGAAAAAAAACATTTTTGAAATTAAACTCACAAGAGCACCATCTTTGAGAGAATTGTCACCATAGCTCATGGCAAACCTAAAAACTTCATTTTCTAGATCATTGAACCTCTCTCTCTCTCTCTCTCTCTCTCTCTCTCTCTCTCTCTCTCTCTCTCTCTCTCTCTCTCTCTCATGTTTGTGCCCTATTTTTTTAAGATGTTTTCCCTTTAACTTCACAAGGAACCATTTTGAGCCTTTTACACAAAAATGTTTGATGCTTTTCAAATTTCACGACTGAGATTATTTCTCTGAACATCTTTTGTTTTACTCTATGGAAGGTGGAGCCCATAATGCTTCCCCCTTTCCCAATAATGTGTGTTAACGATCCCTATATGCTTCCCCACTACATGGGGTAACATATACTTATTCAACCTTAGATAGCTATTGACCCAACTACCAAGAACATATGCATAATTACATAATCTCCATCTCACCTTAGATTCCATCTCCCCAATAGCCTTGAATGCATGGGTGAAAATGCACCAAGGTCAAACACCTCGTTGCCTTTAAGATACCACCTAGAAAGGGGCAAATGGGAATTGAGCACAAGCTTCAATGCCCTTAAATGACCTCTTTGCCTTTAAAAGATAGACAAAAAAATTGATATAAAACTATGTCGGTAGGTTAGAAAGTTGAAACATCATAGAGGTCAAGTTCCCTAGAACATACTTAGAGTTGTCATATGTAGACCATATGTAGAGTTGTCATCAAACATATAGGCTTAAAACTAGTTGCACATTTCACTTGAAAGGCAAAATTTGAACTACCATATTAGGTTTATTGAAGACCACATGTAGAGTTGTCGTCAAACATATGGGCTTAAAACTAGTTGCACATTTCACTTGAAAGGCAAGATTTGAACTATCATATTAGGTTTAATGTTATAGGAGGTTGATGCCCTTCATCCTAAAAGGAAGGCATACCTTTCAAATTTGAAGCCTATTCAATATTAATAACAAATCTTGCCTGCCTATGGCAAATCATATGCACAACACCACCACTATATGGATAGAGAGGGATTGTGAGGTTACATATTTTTGGGAGGGTTATCGAATCTAAATAAGAAAACATTGCTGTTTTTTATTCATAAAAAAATTCTATTGAATAAGTTGCCCCCTACTCCCATTTGATCAAGACGAAGCAATCTTTGACTCACGACCAATTGTTACAACAACTTTGTCTAGCTCAAATAGATCGTGAATGTTGTATTGAAATTTGCACAACACTATACTTAAAATTGCACACGGAACATATTCGTCTAGCTCAATTATAATGTGAATGGTGTATGGATAAATGAATAATGTCAAAGCTAAAATTGCACAAAGTGCCATTAGAACACACGATTAAATTCTCTAACTAGAGACCTTTTGTGATTTATATGATATAGCCCCATGCACTAATCAAGGGAGGCTCAAATCCACACCCCCCCCCCCCCCCTTTTTCCCCTCGAATCTCTTTTGACAACCTTATTATCCTTGATAACTCAATATGTGAATCCTTGATGGTGATGGGTCGTCCTCTATCTCATTGGGAAAACATATCTTGTGGTCCACCTTTGTTGTCCATCATGGTCTTCCTAATGTCTCCCTCCTCTTATTTGACTTTTGACATGGCGCTTGGACCAACTCTATGTTAGTTCCTTGCTGCCACCAACCAGACTGAATCATACCTTTCTACTTCTTCTCAATGGTTTCACATCTCTAAACTTGACACTTGGAACTTCATTAACTTGTTGAACAAATCCCCCATCACCCTCATGTAGATTGAGAGGGATTGTGAGAGCACATTCTTTTGGAGGGTTATCGAATATATTGATGTTTTTATTCAAAAAAAAAATCAATTGAATAAGTACATGTTGCCCCCTACTCCCATTTGAGCAAGACAAAACAAATCTTCACGACCAATGGTAACAACAACTTTGTCTAACTTAAATAAATTTCGTATTGAAATTTGCATAACACTAGAGTTATAATTGGACACAGACCATATTCACCTATGTTATAAGATTCCCACAACAATCTTATAACGTGTTTCCAGTTGTCTCTAATTGTATGAGAATATTCGAATGCGAAATCACAACCCCAAAACTATAGAGAGCATCGATGGAAGATTAGCAAGGGAAGCTCCAAAATCAATATCTATTGGGAGCTCCGCCATCAACAGAAAGTCGACAAGTAGTGGACCGCCGACCAATGAGTACATAACAAATCAGGCACCTCACAACCAAATTCTATGGCGAACAAAAGAAAAGTATGGCCACGTTAAAAAAGCACATGCAAGTGCAATAAGAACTACCAATGCTATAAAATCAGACACCATCAAATGGTGCAGTGTGTTGGGTTCTTTGTATGAATGATGCAGAATGCTTCCGTTTGAATATTTTGTTTATCAGCTCTGATACCACCCTCACTGGATACGAGTTCCAATCAAGAGAAAACTCAACATATAAATTATAACAAGATCTTTGCCAAACAATAGATTCAAACTATTACTTAGATTGACAAGATGAATATCTTAGTAGGTGTCAATGACAACCATGAAGGGAGCGAGACATTAGGCATCTATGACAGCCATGCTTCCTTCAAGATTAGATATTTTGATTGAGTCGTGGAACGAGTATCAATGTAAAAGCAATGAGTTATCAGAAAGCATTTGTCAGTATACAATGCACATAAAGAAAATAGAGAATCTGCATTAAGTTGTTGTGAATACAACGATCAGATCATGATCATGTGCCCGAGAATGGTTCACGGTAATAGCATACTAAGTGTTGTGATCTTACTATGCTAGTTATAGATTGAATAATATCTCTACTTTTTGAATTACTTTCACTCTCTCTAAAGTCTCTGATCCTATGGAATCGGATAATTCTAATACAAAGGAGTTCATGGAAGAACTCTAATTCACGCTTCCACTGATTGACTCTGATTACATTCATTCATGTATCATCATCCTCTTTCTATATGTTGCCATTGTGTATGTATACATTTGACAGTTATAACAACTGTGTGGGCAACGAGCATGAAGTAGTGCAGTTACTGCAAAGTACTGAAATGAACAATGACATAGTCTGCATCAGACATATTTACATAGTATACTAGTGCTCAAGAAATGAATTCATCTGAGTCGGAGTGAAGATTAACTCCAACACTCCCCCTTAAGCTTAACTCCTAGGATCCTAAATAAACTTTAGCAAGCTGCATAACACAACATGTTTTTCCCTCGACAGAGTCTTAGTCAAGATATCAGCCAACATACTGTCAGTCGGACAATAACTTAATTCGACAACTTTGTTCAGAACTTTCTCTCTAAGAAAATGAAATTGAACTTCAATGTGTTTAGTTCTAGAGTGAGTTCGTGGGTTCAGACATAGAGCAATCCAACTCTAATTGTCACAATACAATATAGTTGTTTAGAATTGAGGGATCATAGGATCATGGAGCAATCCTCTGAGCCAAATGATTTCCTTCACTACAAAGGTGGTTGCCACATATTCGGACTCTGTGGAAGATAAAAATGCAATTTTGCTTTCGACTATTCCATAAAATGGGTCCTCCTGCTAGAAAGCATAGATAACCATAAGTGGATTTACATGTATCCACATTTTCAACCCAATCAGAGTCGTAATAAGTAAGTAATGTCAGAGTGTCCTGAAGAAACTATTAGTTTCTATCTTTCAAAGCCTTAGCATTTTTCCTTAGTTTTTCCTTTGTTGTTTTTAGCGACTCTACACTTCGAACTATGTTTCGCACAGTCTGCATTTTTTAACTGTTTTGTCGCACAATTCGCATTTTTGTGTCATGAAGAAAATTTAGCCCTAGGTCTAAAACACTTAGAAAATAATTCTGAGAACTTTTTTTTGACACTGTCGCATTTTTTGCATTTTTGCGAAAAAGGCAACATTGTTCCTAAAATGCCTTAGAAAGGTTTAGACCCTTAGAAAAAGGGACACTCACCCTTAGAAAAGCGACGTTTGCCTTAGAACTGGTTTTTGCCCTAAAGTCGGCTTTTTTGCCCTTCGACTTTTTTGCCTTTCGGAAAAAGCTACACCTGTTCTGAAAAGGAGGACACCTGCCCTTAAAGGTGGGGCACTGCCTTTAGAAATGGTTTCTACTGTACTGTCGCATTTTTCGCCTTTCGAAAAAAAGCGACACTATCGCCAAAATGCCTTAAAACCTTGTTAGGATTACTGTCGGGTTTTTCGCGAAAAATTTGCCCTTAGGAAAGGGACACTTACCCTTGAAAAAATGACACTGGCCTTAAAGTCACATAAATGTCCTTTAGCAAAAGCGAATGCCTACAGCATGAAGGCATAGCACAACAAGTAGAAGGCGAATGATTCACAGAGGACAATGACAGAAAACTAGAATCAGTTTTGTTTAAGGCTAATGCATTTCTTTTCATTAGATCTTTTAGCTTAATCAGTTCCCTCTGGATTGATCACATAAAGGAATCCACAAAGGATACAAGGCAGTAAGTCACGGACACAGACAGACAGTTAGAGATAGCTCTAGAATGAGTTTACAGATTAGCAGTAGCTAGTCATACTATTCGTGAGAAGAGAACATATCTTTCGCGCCAACACGCTGATCTGGGAAACAGACAATGCTCAAGAATTGTATTGTTCTGATAATAGAAGCAATTCTCTCAATGTTCTGTTCAGTGATGTGTATGATCTGCAATATCAAAATGCATGCTATCAGTAGATAAATTTCCGTCGTTGTTTTATTCAACATTATCTGCTGTTTTACAAGTTTGATTTTTACAACAGATCTGCAGTAGCGATCTGGAGCTTGAAAGAGGATTAGACCGCAGTCAGTAGCAGTAGCTACTCTTGCCAAGTCGAGTCTATCCGTCCTTTCATTTTCCATCAGTGGTACCAGAGCCACGGCTTTTGATTATCAGAGTCTATGGCATCCATTAGCAGCATTCAATCAAAGCTCTGCATGGTCCTTGACCCCTCAAGATCAAACTTCCTAGCATGGAAGGTGAAGACTTCTCTCATACTAAAAGGAGAAGGTCTATGGCCCTGGGTTGATGGCACATAATGCCCACAACCACTGGCAAAGAGCTACGGGAATGGAGAGAGAAGAACGACAAGGAAGTAGAGTTAAGAAAACACAGTTTAAACACTCGACCGGATCAATCACCACAACACAACGTCAAGTGCAACAAGACAACATAATTGCTCTTCTCAAACTGTATATTCAACTAATAAGTACAAAGATAAGTTGCTTAAAAGCACTCAAAGGGCTTGTAAAAGAAAGATGGCCCGATAACTCTATAACTAAGCACACGTGGTGCCGTCGAAATAAGAAAGCATTGTATAAGTCGATCATTGCTATTTTAACTCTCTCCCTCAATGATCAACGTCTCTCTTTATTTTAGAGTTTACTCTATTCATGGAACATACCTCCATGATAGTATTACAAGTAAAGGCTTTTTACATAACCAGATCTAAGTCAAGTTTGGCTCTAAAAGTCTCAAACTTTTCTTTACTTAGAGCTTTTGTAAATATATCAGCAACTTGTAATAACATAGAACGATGTACAATACTTATATCTTCAGATTGTAACTTTTCACGCACAAAGTGATATTTCACTTCAATATGTTTTGTCCTTGCGTGAAAGATAGGATTTTTAGCCAATTGTATTCCACTTTGACTGTCATAGAAAATAACAGTAGGATTTACTTGCTTCATGCCAATCTCACATAACAACTTACGTAGCCAAACAGCTTCCTGGGTAGCAGAACTCAACGCTTTATTTTTGGCTTATGTAGAAGAAAGAGAAATAGTATCTTGCTTCTTGCTAGACCATGAAAAACAACCGCTACCAAAATTGAAGGCATAACCTGTTGTTGACTTTCTATCATCTATACGTCCTGCCCAATCAGTGTCAACATAACCTTGCAACTTAGGTAAAACACTTTGTCTTTTGTAGATTAGACCAAGGTTAGGTGTACCTTTCACATACCTCAAAATCCTTTTTGCAGCTTTCCAATGGTCCATAGTGGGTAATGACATGAATTGGCTAATCAAACTTACAGCATAGCAGATATCAGGACGTGTAGTCATAAGATATATCAAACTCCCAACTAGCTGATGAAATAGTGTAGCGTCAACATGTGCACTATCATCAATATGAGATAATTTCTTACCAGCTTCGCAAGGGGTGATGGAAGGTTTGCACTCTGTCATGTGAAATCTCTCCAATATCTCGCCCACATACTTGTTTTGCCTAGTTTGTCATACTTCGACACCCAAGCAATAGTGCATAAGATCTAAATCTGTCATCTCAAACTGCTTGCATAAGTTGGCTTTGATAGAACGAGTGAGGTTCTCATCATTGCCCGTGATAATGATATCATCAACGTAAAGTACAATCAAGGCAATGTTGCCATCATTTTTAAGAACATAAAGGTTTGGATCTGAATTTGTTCTTACAAACCCATGAGAAAGAAAGTAACTGTCCATACCATACACGTGGCGCTTGCTCAAGGCCATAAAGTGCTTTGTGTAGTACTGTTCTTGCTCTTTTGCCATGAAGCCCTGCGGTTGGACCATGTAAACTTCTTCCTCTAAGTCACCATTCAAAAATGCAGACTTCACATCTATTTGATGGATCTTCCACCCAAAATGAGATGCTAAGGCAATGATAAGGCGTAGAGTAGTCCACTTAGCCACTGGAGCAAATGTCTCTTCATAGTTAATTCCTTTGCTTTGCTCATAACCCTTCACTACTAGGTGTGCCTTATACTTTGCTATCATGCCATCCGCATGAAATTTTGTTCTAAACACCCATTTGTTGTCAATGGGTTTCTTTCCAAGTGGTAGATCAACCAACTCCCATGTATCATGCCTGTGGATGGATTCTATCTCCTCTTCCATTGCCCTTTGCCACTCTTTGTGATATTTTGCCTCATCAAAGGTTGATGGCTCTCGACACTTCAAAATGTCAATCATTAGGGCATAGTTCACATGATAACGATCGGGAGACTTCCTTTCCCGCGTTGATCTTCTCACTTCACCTTGTGTGCTAGATCCTGGTTGATTTAGCTTTGCGTCCTTCATGATCTTTTCATACCATTTTGGTATCTTAGATTCAGGTGATACACTATGTGGAGAGTATGTATCCCAAGGAGTGTCTAAGTAATGTCTCTTACTTCCAACCGGTTTCTCCTTTATTGCTCCTATTGGCAAATACCTCCCCCTAGGCTCTTGAATAGGTGGTGTCCTTTCATACTCGCCCTCTCGACTCTCGTCTTTACGTGCATCATCTTGTGGAGCATCTTCTTCATCTTCTTCCTCCAGAATCGTGGGAAGTCTTTTGATGCTTTCACCACTTGCATGGTCTTCATCTTCATACCTATGCATTTCATCAAAAATCACTTCTTTGCTAATGTGAATCTTATTCATTACAAGATCAAAACACCTGTAAGCTTTCGTCCTTTCATCATAACCGACGAAGATACACTTGATTGCTTTGGCATCAAGTTTCTTTCGCTCCTCCTTTGGCACATGTACATAGGCCTTACATCCAATGACACGAAACTTGTCGATTTTTGGCTTTATTCCAGTAAATGCTTCTTCGGGAGTCACATTTGGAACCGCAACTGTAGGGCTCCTGTTTTGCAAGAACGTTGCTGCACTGCACGCTTCCGACCAAAGTGAATCGGTCAAGCCCATTTGCTTCATCATGGAGCGTGCACTCTTCGTAATAGTCCTGTTTTTCCTTTCAGCTACACTATTACTATGCGGCATGTGAATTGTCTTTTGATGCCGTGTTCTTTGCAAAAGTCCTCAAAATCATCAGATTTGTGTTCACCCCCTCTATCAGATCTTAGCACTTTGATGCGTGCATCCAGTTGGTTCTCTACCAAAGTCTTGAACTCCTTGAAGCGAGCAAAAGCGTCAGATTTCTTCTTCAAGAAATAAATCCATGTCCTCCTAGAGTAATCATCTATGAAAGTCATAAAATAATATGCTTTCCCCAACGACATGGTCTTCATTGGGCCACACAGGTCGCTGTGAATGAGTTCCAGCGGTTTCTTAGCTCTTGCAGCTCCACCTTTCTTGAATGTCTCCATGTGATGCTTTCCCATGACGCATCCTTCACATATTGCATGATGATCATCCTGCAATGCCGGTAACCCTATTACCATCTTCAATTTCGCCATCAATCTCAAGCTCCCATAGTTCAAATGACCAAGTCTTCTGTGCCACAACTCAGATTGAGATGTTGTTGAGATAGCCAAACCATATTCTCCTGGTTTTGCAGCATCCAATTTATAAAGGCCACAATTACTATCTCTATAACCCTTCGTCACCACTTTATGGTTGTGGTTCATATCCCTCATAAGGCATCCATCCTTGACAAATTCAACCTTAAGATGTTGATTTGCCATTACACCAACAGAAAGCAAACTCTTTTTGAGTCCAGGAACATAAAGCACATTAGGGATGTTCTTGATTTTACCATCAGGAAACTGCACAAGTACATTGCCCACACCCTGTATCTGGCATTCCTCTCCATTGGCTTGAGTGACCTTATCCCCATCATGGATTGGTGAGAATTTCTCAAACCAATCACATTTCCTAGTCATATGCCTTGTGGCACCTATATCTATGAACCATCTGGCACCATCATCAACTTGGGATGCCAATGCCGATGAGAAGACACTTGTCTCGTCATCTTCTCCATCATCTTCGGCAATGTTTCCTTGTTGAGTCACTTTTCCCACCTTTATGTCCGCTTTCTTCTTATAACACTCGCGTGCCCAATGACCCGGTTTGTGGCAATAGTAACATTTGCCTTTCTTCTTCTTTTTTCTTTTTAATGACGACTCTCCCTCATCATCATCATCCTTGGATTTCTTAGGAATCCTTTTCCATCCTTTCTGCTTGCCTTTAGCAAGCAAGGCTTGATCCTCCCGTGGGATTTGCCTTGACTTCACCACTTCGTGACGCTGCTCTATGCAACATGATTCCGTGGAAGTCTTCAAAAGTAGGCAACCTCTCCCTCGAAGCAATGCCGCTCACAAACATCTGTAGCCCTTCCGAGACACCACTCATTGTGGTATGTACCAATTCAACATCCCTAATTGGTTCTCCAATCGCCACAAGTTGATCTCTCAGCTCCTTTATCCTGGTGAAGAAAGATCCCACTGATTCACTTTCTTCCATCCTTACTGCGTTCAATCTCGACTTCAAGAAGTTTGAAATTGCATTCTAAGAGCTTCCCAAGCTCCCCTAGCTGTCGTGGCATCACTTATAGAAGTAATCACATGGTCTTTCACTGAAATATTGATCAAGGACAAAGCTCTCTGCGCCTTTTTATCAAAGGCCCTCATGTCACCTGGAGTGGTATTTGGCCGGACTTCAATACTTGTCACGATCTCCCACAACTCTTTCTCCATCAAAATGCTCTTCATTTTGAATTTCCAGATGTTGTAGTTAGAAGCCCCATCTAGTTTGCTTGCATCATCCAAAATTGCCTCATTGATGTTTGCCATCTCCAAACTGCTTGAAACTTCTTCTGTAGGCTATAAAGTGTATGCCGGAGCCAACCGTGATGTCAGAAATCAATACTAAAGACCTGTAATTTTTGGCTTACCAGGCCACCCGCCGCTCTTTTGCCAAATTGAAAGCCAAATTGGCGTCGCTTTTCGAAATGCTTCTCGTCACTAACTCCCAGCTACCTGCCCAGTGGAATGGTGAAATCACTTCTGGTGCATTCCGAACACTTCCTCCGTGGCAATCACTCTGTTTTGCTGTACCGTACTTGTAGGTACAGTCAGGGTGCCCTTCGTTTGGAGGCTATAGCCTTTCGTTTGGCCAAAATAGGCTAAAGGAGGTGAAAATAAGGGCAATTTTGGTTTTTGAACTGTTTCTTCAGTGTGAAGAAACTTCACCCTTCAAAAACTTGGGACCCAACAATTTTTTTAGTTTGAAGATTTTTAATGAAGTTGCAATGCGCTTTGCACTTCAGACCCCTTCAGGCTTTTTCACATCAATCCAACGGATCCTTTAGATCCAACGACCCACCTGTCGTGTAATAACCATCGTCGATCTGTGTGACTCGAGATCGGACGACTTTCCACGCTTTTGTGCGTTGATCAAGGGCCTTTGAAGCACCAGGCACTTCAGGCTGCTAACCGACTAGCTGAACTGGGCGCGCGAGGTCCCGCGACCTCTCCTCCTCTTCTCTCTCTCTGCGATGGATTTTCCTCTCTCTTCACAGGCTATGGCTGCTCCATGTGGATCGATCTAGCTGCTCTCTTTCTCCACGGCCAGTCGCGGCCTCCTTACTGCTAAGTCACACTACCAGGGCGCCCATTCTCGGCAACTTACAACTCTGAAAAAGTCCTCCTACAAAGAGATATCCAAGATTTTGCACTTTGAAACCCTAGCAACTTTGAAGAGAAGGATATATTGGGCTTTACTCAGGCTTTCTCTGAGCTTTCACTAGCAGCTCCTATCTGGCTGAGGTCGCCCTACAGCAGACAATGTTATGCTTCAGACCGCTCTTCCAACGGTGTTTGATTGGATTCAAACCAATCACACATGCCAAGCAACCCTTCAGAAGATTTTTCAACTTCACTTTTTTTTTTTTTGCTTGCCCTCTGATTCAGCTGACAATCCCCTGTCTCTGAATCTTCTTACAGTTTTTGAGCTATTCCACGAATCTCCATAGACTCGGTTTTGTGCTTCCTAGCCAACAAACCATCGTAAATTTGCAGCTCTCTGTTCTTGTCCGGTGATTCAAGCCACCAAGGGGCTCTGATACCAAGTTAAAAAAACACAGTTTAAACACTCGACCGGATCAATCACCACAGCACAACGTCAAGTGCAACAAGACAACAGAATTGCTCTCCTCAAACTGTATATTCAACTAATAAGTAAGTACAAAGATAAGTTGCTTAAAAGTACTCAAAGGGCTCGTAAAAGAAAGATGGTCCGATAACTCTAGAACTAAGCACACGTGGTGTCGTCGAAATAAGAAAGCACTGCATAAGTCAATCATTGCTATTTCAAATAGTAGCCGTGTTGTCATCATCCATCGAAGACACTTGATCTAGCCACACTCTCCAAAGCAAGGGAAACGTGGGATACTTTACTGACAAGATTTCAAACAAAATCAAGAAGCCAAATTATGCTTCTTGAAGATCAGCTGACCAATCTGAGATGGGATGGTGATGACCTCACCTCCTTCATCAGAATAATGAAGGACTTGTTCTTCTCGCTACACAATTCCGGAGTAGAGAATGCAGTCTCAGCAGAGAAGCAACTCACATACCTGCTGGGAACCCTACCAAGATCGTTTCAAACGACCTGAACACTACTTGCTAAAGATCCACATATGCTCCTTGAGAAGGCTGTAATCGAGATTAGAGAAGAGGTGGAAGCCCATGAACACCTTGATTGTTATGTCCATGTCCTGTACAAGGGAATTGGAATTTGTCACCCTCAGCAGTTTGTTGAAATGAATCTGTTGGTGGTGCGAGAGGAGTGGCGGTGGTGGGGAGAGGTGTGACAATGGACATTTTGAAAGAAGGAATGATACGAACTGAAGGAAACTGAAGTGTGGTGTCGAGGATGGAGAGAGATTGAGGAGGTGTGAGGTTAATGATTTTCATCCAATCGAGGGTGTCAGGGGATAATTGCGAATTGAGAGGATTTATGTTGAGAAGTGGAGTGGAAGTGGATGCAAGAGGTATGGAAGATGCGTGGTGATGGAAGGTGTGGAAGAAGCGAGAACGACTGCGGAAGGTGGAGGAATGGGGGTGATAGAAATATAGGTGGTGGCAGCAGATATCTTTATATATATAAATAAATACACACACAAGCACCCGCACGCACCCGCCATCGGCGGGCACACTTTACTAGTATATATATCTATATAGTATGAAACTATTTTAGATAGAGAATGTGTGTTTTGCAGTAAAAAATGTCACGCCATGCCCACGGAACATGTCACCAATGTGCAAAAGGAAAGCTAAATAGGTTTTAAAAAACTGGTTAAAAAAACACAGCCTCCAAAATATTTAAACACTTTTTGTGAGTAGGTGTGTAAGTGCCCATTGCCCGTCATCGACGGGCACAAGCAACTAGTATACTATATATATATATATATATATATATATATATATATAGTGAGTGTGTGTGTGTGTGTGTGTGTGTGTGACCAACCTCGAGCAAATAAGCCTCTTGTACTTGCTATGAATCTATACACAAACCTACAATTGCCTCTTCTACCACCATTCCTGGGGCACTGATTTCAATAATGTTATGCTGGATTTGAAGATATCCTTCAACAGGGAAATAAATAAATAAATAAAAATAAAAAACACCCTGGTGCATTTATTTATAAGAAAAAATAGTAAGTACATTGATGAAAAAGATATATACACCCCAAAGGGGAAGTTGAAACAAAAATAAGCTCAAACAAGAGCGAAAATTGCAGTGAAGTTAAGATTAATCCAGATCCTGGCATTAAAAATAAAAGTGCATAAACTATGATGATGTCAGTGTGAGTCTACCAACTGACTGCAACAGATCAGAAAAGTGAAGAGGTAGTGAGTCGGCTAATGAAGGGAGATGAGATGTAGCAGACCCAACCACCGTCGCCCGTTGTAGAATTGATAGGGCCTGAACACGTTGCAAGGCAATGAAAATACGTTGCTTGAAAGAAGCCACGAGAATAAAAACAAGAAAACCTTAACGCTCTGCCGCCTGATGAAAACAAGTGCCATAAGTCTCAATTGTCAAGAGAAGGAAAGCATCAGTGGGATGTCTGTCGAAGTAGTTTTTTTCCTTCTCTTGTGATTCTTCACTTTCATACTGCAATTCCATCTATCCTATGTAATTGATCAAGTTGCATCACTTGCGAATACATAGATGTATTGACACTTGGGCATATAAGCAAAAAATATTTACTAAATAGGAAATAAAATCTAGAATTATGTGAAAAATTAAATTTCTAATAGAAAAGATTCAGCCCTTCGGTATATGGTATTTACAAAGTCATTATATCATTAGCTTGATCTTTAGAAAATGAGCCGACTTCAGATTTCAAGAATTTTTCCAAAATTCTCGGAATCAATAGGTTGGTCTAGAGGAAACTTACTGATTTCTACACTTGGTACACATCTAACCTCAGTTATAAAGATGTAACAAACAAAAGCGTTGCAAACAAGATTGAGTTGAATGTCAATAATTTGATTGATGCATCCTTTCATTGAGGAAACTACTTTCAGACTATAAAATCACACTGTTAACCATTGGCTCATTAAAAATTCCCATACAGAATGTCAGTTCCACTTGTGCATGCTGTAGATATCTAGAAGGCCAATTGGCCGATTTGTAAGCTCAGTGCTCAAATGTAGCCTGTTGAGTTCTTTCACTAAGATGAAGAGCTCATTGTCATGGTGATTTTAAATGTCATTATTATGCTTTTGGAGTTTGTACATATGAATAATATGTACCACTCTACATAACCTGCTAGTACACACTGCATTCAATAAGTTGGGATTTGTGAGAGACTACCACTGAACCAACTTTATCCAAACAAATTCTCACCTTTTACTAGCCAAAATAGGTGCTGCAAATTGGTGAAACACTCAAACCTGATGCACGATACTATTTAGATAGACTGTAATTAGCTTTGCAAACAAAAAGATGAAAACTTCCGCTCACTTGTTTGGCAGATAAGCGCAGAGCATGTACAGGGGATTGAATGTAGTTAAGTGCAATCCAAACATACATGTACAATGTGCTGCTTTCATTTTGTTCCAGGAACACATATTTCAATACAGGTTCTCTACAGATGAATATCTTGATAAATAGCAGATATTGTCGCTGATGACTGATGTTCCCCTCATTCTTTACCAATTATATTACTCCAATTTATAACGATATAGTTAACGTCCTGCTTTACAAACCCTCATCAATTATTGTAGAAGTGCTGCTAACAACTTTTCATTATCGTTTGTAACAAAGTATGCTAAACTGTAGTACAAAAACCCATGCATTAGCTTGTAAGTTCATGAACCATCTAAAAATCTATTGCCTGATGTGCTGAATTGCCCATAGCAGTTTCACTATAGAACATTTTACAAACAAGTCGGTTAACATGTTTTAGCATTCAGACTTCTGATAAAAGGTAGAACTTTTCACAGCAACACAGCACAATCCTGTTGGACTCTCCATCATGTTCCATGCTCCAAAACGCTTTTGAGGTTTTACAATCGATGCTAAATTGGCCATATTCAAATGTTTCAGTCAAGAACCAGCTTGGAAACTTTGACAGTTCACCTAAATAATGGTGGCAAGATTGCATGGAAATCCAAATCAAGTCTCTGAAAGTCTCTGCAAGAATCAAGAAACATTATATGTGATCATCCAGCAGCCCAGTTTTACTCCTTACATACTCTTTCTTGGCTTGGTAAGCAATCTCTCTCTCTCTCTCTCTCTCTCTCTCTCTCTCTCTCTCTCTCTCTCTCTGAGTTTTCCTTGGAAGTCCATGTTGTGAGGTGAGGCATTTTCTGTGAAACTCTGAGGTAAGAATTCCCCAACCTAGAAGGCCATAATAGGAAACTTAAAGGAAAGGTCAACATTCGATATTTGAAAAAGTCTGTCCAAACACTGAGGAGTGAGAATTGTCCTTCTTGGTCAAAGCAGAGGCAGTCGCATGAGCAACTTTGGAGACTAGCAGCAATATACGAGGTTTACATAACCACATATACTACTATAATTTCAGGGTAAAAGGAATAAGGTGAACTGGCAGCGAACTGAAGGGAAAAAATTTGATTTGCTATTGAATTCTTTTGTTTGTGAATTTTTCAGTTCAGAATGTCAGAATTTGTGATACAAATTTTAGATGGAGTTACTAGTCCTACTAGCACTCACACAAAACCAAGCGTAGAGAGAATTCAAATCATAGAAGAATTGAGCAATTGCTCTAGCTCATTGAAATGAAATGGAACAATTGTGGTGGGGCAAAGACAAAAAGCTAATTGCTATAATTACTACCTATATTGGGTAAACACCCAAGATGAGTTTCTAAGTGATAAAAGCAAATCCTCTTATAGTAGTAGTGCACCCACCTACATGCATGACTAAAAAACGAATTTATCATAAATAATAATGACCTTGAAATATGGCTTACTATAAATAGTAATGGCCCCTAAAAATAGCACGCAAGCATGGCCAAACTATCATTAAGGGGTGTCAAATAAACATTAATTTCTAACACTCCCCCTTAATGTTTACTTTGTTATCTATTACTCCTAGAAGTTCTCTAAACTTCTGAAATTTTTCTTTGCCAAGACCTTTGGTAAAGATATCTGCAACTTGGTCTTCTGTAGGGCTAAACTGTTACTAATCCATTATATTGCCAATCAAATAATTCCATAGGCTTTATTCGGGCAAGCTACATGCTAATGCCAGTCAACCTATCCAATTTTGTGTTTGTCCCATCTCTTTAATTTTAAAGCCACAACAGTCATAAAAGAAAACTTTCTAGCTTGTACCTGCAAATATATTTCCCTTTCTCGACTGTACAAGGTACAAACCACAATTGACGTAAAAACGAACTCTCTAGCTGCACAAACAAGCCATCCTCTTGACCGTGTTTCCAAGCACGTATCCCTTGGCCATCCCAAACCTGCAAGAATTTTCATCAAGGATTATCATATAAAACTATAACACACAAACAATCAATGAGTATTGTACAAAATTCAAACTAGAGAGCGAACAACGAGCACTGTATCACATTTTATATTGCCATACTTGAGTAACATATGAAACTATCACCCAATCAATCAATTAACACCACAAAAATTGCTCCAATCCTCTAGGACATGTATTCCTTTGCACCAAGCTTACAGTTTCCTGCTACAAAACTAGCATTGACATGTAAAGCAGAGAATTTAAGACACTTCTGACATATTTTAATTATCGATGTAGCTCTAAAATCAAAATCATTTCTATATAAGTTATACTGGAACAACATTCCACCGCCGGATCGTTCCGGTACACTGGAACGTCCAAAGTCCTTACGAAAAAAAAGACCAAATTTTTTGGTTTGCAACCTGTGGAAACAAGATTAGGAGGTATGCAAACTAGGAGCAATAGGAAGTTTAGAATGTTAGGTCATCAGTCAAATGTGTAAGCACTTTAGAATTGTCAGCCTCAAATGTGGTTAGAGGGAAATAGGTTTAAGATCCTTATCATGTTAGGGTAGGTTCAATGCCACTGTATCTTAGAGGATCTAATGCCATGTTGGATGCACAAGCCAGACCTTGCTTTACCTCCAGAATTCTGGGAATCTAAGCAGCCAATTGCATGATGTGCATCAAGCATAGATGCATCCTGTACTCTAGAGACATTTTCAAAATCTAGGGAATTCAATTGTACGCAGCGCATCTATGTCAGCTAAGTGACTCCTCGTCATGCATTCTCAGTGATACCAAAGCCAAAGCTTGCATGTGGAAAATCTAGAATGTTGAAGGAGTGCTACCACGAAAGGAAATCAAACCTCATGAGAAACTAAGTTTGTACCTTTGGATTAAGGCTGCACTAATTTCTCGTTCCATATGTGTTACAAAGCACAGTATGTTGCATGATGTGCAACAAGGTACGACTCGGTAGAAGAATTGCCAACAAGACGTAAAGATCTATGTGCATGGATGCTGGTCCCATAAGTTATAACCATAGAGTGTAAATGTACAAGGGCCGTTCAACGTTATGCAATGCTTCTTGCGATCTAAAAATGTTGCACAGCAAACTTGGTTCAAATGCAACTACGTTTATAATTTAGTATTCTTAATACCTAGTAGCTATCGCTATTTTTTTGTAAATCTCTAGAGTTTTCTTTTCTAAAAACATTCAAAAAGAATATCCACAAAATAAAGTTTCGATCCAGAACGACCACTAAATTTCAAAACGTTCCGGTATGGGAGGCATCTATGATTTCTGTGTACACCTATGTATCAAAAACATAATGTTATCATCATCAGACATTAAAAATTCTGTGAGATGAACTCCAAAAATATTACTTGCTTTATCATATATTATGTCATATCCAGAGGTGGGAGCTTGTGCCTTGACCAAGGTGGCACGGGAAACACTATGAACGCTTCAAGGCTTCTTAATTTGAGGAGTTAAATCCTAAATAGTTATCAAAGCAAGGGTGAAAGTGCCCAAAGGTATGTGCTTAAAGTCAAGGATGTTCAATAGCGAGCTTGCCAGCATACAGAAGCTTTCAAATAGTTTTGAATGGATTAAATGATGAGTATGCTAAATTAGTCCAGTCATGCCATTCAAGAGAATCGATATCTCCCAAATGTAAGCATGTCCATTCGTAGTGAGGGACACAACAATACACATTCAAAATCATGTGACAAAATTCACTAAAAAGTTCTAAATATTATCATAAAAATCCTCTAGCACCATATATAGCTGGTCATGAGAAAAAGTAATCAATCCTAGATTTAGCTTTTGTACATCTCTACACTATCTTTAAACTCAAAATGCTTAATGAGTATCAATTTCCTTTTTTTAGATGGATTAACTTTCTTAATCACTTTTAGTATCACTTGCATAAGCAACCTAGTAATGTTGCCACGGATTTTATCTAGGTTACTAGTCCTTATCACTTGCATAAACAACCTAGTGATGTTGCTGCAGATTTTATCTAGGTTACTAGTCCTTATTTGTGTTCTCACCACTATTTTACATGCTTGGTTTGGCGACTACTTATTCTAATTGTCGTGAATTTGGTGATTTGCCTCATTCCATACTCACTACTCGTGATACTCATTTTGCTTCTAATTTTTGGAACGAACATATGTGTATTTTTCAAATACAGATTTGTCTGCACATGATCAATCTAAAGTTCTGAATCGTATTTTGAAGGATTTTTTTTACGTAATTTGGTCTCACCATGGGATCACTCGTGTTTCACAAAATACAACTATAAGAGCTCTGTCCATGGCAGCACAAGCGTCTCACCCGCTTCATCGACACAAATATATTCACCCGTTTCTTCCAAGCATTCCTTTCCGTATAATATTCTTGTCAAAAGTTTGAGTGGAAAGTACCTCTCCACCAACACTGATTTGACAAATTGAATGAAAGCTATGTTATGTGCCCATGCTTAAGATTGCTAATCCAAACCAATCTCTTGAACTACATGCAAATGCATGTGGAAAAGTCATTGTCACAGTTTTCATGCAAGATTGTCATGTGATTGCCTATGTAGTATGAAAGTAGGATGATGAATCCTGCTGAAGGATCTATCCTATCTATGAGCAGGAGCTTTTGGCCATAGTGCATGCCATAAAGACCTAGAAGCAATATGTATACCTATCAAGCTCTCTGTGCATTCATAAACTACCAAAGTTTCCAAAGAGCCAAGGAGAGACTTGCTTGCATCAAGCTCAAAGGCTAGATTTATTGGAGAAATTTCATGGTGGCAATCCTATTGCATATGCTTTATCTAGGGTTAAAGCTATGACTTGGATTTCTCATGTGGAAAGTAAACTGATGCAGCAGACCAGGGAGAAAACAGCTTTGGATCCAAAGTCCATTGAATGGTTTGAATGACCATAATCGGATATCCCTATAAGGTTTAGAGTTGGGACTTTGCTATGTCAACACCATGTTGTGTTCCTATTTAATCCTGGTTTGAAGACAAGGATCATTTAAGAGATGCATGGCAATCCTTACTTGGGTCATGTGGGAGAGAATAAGACTTCGGACCTAGTCAAACCACTGTTCGTATGGAAAGGTATGAAAAATGGCAAACTCTTTTGTAAGGGTGAAAAAAAGGTCTAAGTATCAAAGGTATATCACAAAAGAACTCTTGGTTTGGTTCGTTTCATCCTTTCCCAATACCAAAAAAGAGATAGAAGAGCATAAGGATGCATTTGATCACTCATCTTCCACATACGATTAATCAGCATGAGCAACTGTGGCTGATCGTCGACTAACTCAGTAGAATTTGCCAAATTTATCCCATTGCGAAAGGATGCAATATGGCTAGAGCTTATTTGGAGTTTATATCCCCTACTTTAGTTTACCTACAAAAAATCATCAATCATGGAGATTAGAAATTTGTTGGTACTTTCTCGCATGATTTCTTCAAGGGTGTTGGAATTGGATTGTAATTCTATATTGGGGATCTCTTCAGACAGATGGGAAATAAAAAAGGGTTGACCAAATACTGGAAGATATGTAGACAGCTTACATAGACCAATAGTAGACTCAATAAAAAAGTTTCCTTCCTTTGGAGTTTGCTTATAATGACAGTAGACATACTACACACTCTAGGAGTGTGTGTGTGTGTGTGTGTGTGTGTGTGTGAGAGAGAGAGAGAGAGAGAGAGGAGAGGTAGAGTGTGTGTGATATGTGTGTGTGTGTAAAAGAGAGGGAGTGTTTGTGTGCGCGTGTGAAGTAGAGGGGTGTGTGTATGTGTGTGTGTGTGTGTGCGTGTGTGCGCGTGCGTGAACTTTGAAATAGAGGGAGAGTGTGTGTGTGTGAGAGAGGAGAAGGAGAGTGTGACGTGTTTGTGACACGTGTGTGTGTGAAAGAGAGAGAGAGTGTGTGTGAGTGAGAGGAGAGGGAGAGAGAGTGTGTGTGTGTGTGTGTGAGAATTTAGAAAGAGAGGGAGAATGTGTGTGTGAGCTAGAGTGAGGTTAGAGCTTAGGTTTACCGTGTTAGAAATTATGATTAGTTTTTAATCTGAAGTTTGAATTTAATACTATTGTTTTGTTGACACTAGATAGCTATTAGCTATGCCCAGACAGCATGATCCTTTATGGGATCACGTCTCCCTTAATTCAGGTTATGGCACGTCAGGCACGAAGAAGTGGACTTGCAAGTATTGCGGGAATACTTATGGAGGTGGGCCCGTTCGAATAAGGGCGCACCTTTTACGTCTTCGAGGATACGAGATCGTTGTTTGCACTCAAGCACCAGAGTCACTGAGGATTGCCAAGATCGGGGATGACTCTTCATGCTACTACTTCAACCACAGGTGATTCTTGTTTGATCTAAAGCTAAACCTTGAAAATTCAGTCTATACTATATAGTTTGATTACTAAAGAGTAATTAGTGACTAATTTATTAGCTAACACCATTATTGTTACTGGTGCGGCAAAACGCCGAGATTCCACATCACAGCCGTCACCTGTAGACGGCACTAGCTCCGTTGTAGTACCCATTCCACTTTCTTCTTTTGGAGGGCCTCTACAGTGCCAATAGGTGGGGCAGGCAATAGTGCTACTGGTAGGGCTGGAGGTGTTAGGGAACGGGGTCGAGGACATGTGAGAGGCAGGGATGTTTATGTGGCAGCCTTCCAGCAGTCACATAGGGATGCAGCTGCTATTGTTGTTAGGAGGTGCTTTTACAAGAGCGGCCTCCCCTTTCATGTGGCTATGACCCCTGCATGGAGGGATATGATGCGAGCAATATCTCGTATCTGTGTTGAGTGGGAGGGCCTGACCATGGAGCAGTTGAGGACGAGAGAGCTACATGCTGAGCGGCTGTTTGTGAATAATGACCTACAACCCATTAGGAAGTCATGGGCGAGGTATACCTTACATCTTCAAAACCTTTGCACTTACTAATTTAGTACTTTCAAGTTTCGACTTTAAACTTTCAATTTTCAAATTTGCAAGTTAGTTAAAAGGAGTCAACTTTCAAATTTCGACTTTATTTGAGTCTTTGGTGTTCAATGTTGAGTGCTCACTACTCTAGCTCGTAACCTAGTAGCCAGAGGCCTACAAGTTACTTGATAGTTGAAACTGTTGTCGAATGTTCTAGGTATGGATGCACCATACTATCAGATGGTTGGAACGATGCAAGGAGGCGCCATCTTGTGAATATATTGGTGTCTTCCTACATGGGCACCATGTTTTTGAGATCCATTGATATGTCGGAGCCAAGCATGGCATTGGATGGCAAGAGATTGTTTGAGTACATCTCACAGGCCATTGAGGAGGTCAGAAAAGAAAATGTTGTGCAGGTATGCACTTGCCACTTTCAAGTTTCAACACTGAGCTTTGAAGTTAGTAAGTTACATTTTGTGAATCGTGATTACTGTTTTGAACGTTGCAATTTTGAATGTTGAGTACTCATGTTGAATGTTCATGAGTTATGATTCGACCTTTGTCGGAATTCCAATGCAGGTTGTCACGGACAACGCATCCAATTGTGTTGCCATGGGGAAGCTCGTGAATGAGAGGTACCCTTGGATTTTCTAGAGTCCATGTGCTGCACATTGCCTTGACCTCCTGGTTAAAGACATTGCGAGATTACCTTGGGTCAAGGAGGTTGTACACAACACGATTCTTGGTGAGATTTGTCACCAAGAGACAGAGGGTCTTGAGCATGTTCAGGTCCCATTCCAGCTTGGATCTCTTGAGGCCTGCCCCCACTAGGTAACCAACTTCCAACTTCAAACCTGTTTCCAATTTTTTGATTTGCAATTTTGTTTTAGCTTCAAGTCTCAATGCTCATACTACATAATTTGAATTTCGCTATAGCCTGCTGCCTATGACCAATTACCATTCTTATTTCATCCTAGGTTTGCCTATGTGTTCCTTGTTTTGGGGCGGCTCATAAAAGTGCATGCAAGCCTGAGGCAAACGGTGGTTTCAAACCATTGGGCAAAGTGGGGTCCATCACGAGAGGCCAGGGCCAAGAGATTTGAGGCGGTCGTGCTAGGGACTTCATTTTGGGATGATGCACGCGCCATTGTCACATCCATGCAGCCTATCTATAGTGTGTTGCGCCTTACTGATAGAGAGGGTTGCGCTTTAGGCCTTCTCTATGAGTTTATGGATAGGCTAGGAGAGCAGCTTCAGAGTTGCACCAGCATAGCTCTTGACAGGACGTTGAAAGTTTCAAAGTTGATTCTGTTGAACTTATAAACCTAGTCAAATGAATAGTACATGCCACATGAACAATAATTGGCCCTTCTTGCATGATGATGCCTATGTCTCCACTTGAGTTTGGTAGACCCCCATGCACATGTGCATGGGGGAGTACTAGTTAGATTTCCACCTATTAACATTAGATGTGGCATGCATGCAAATGCATGCATAGGAATTAGACACTTGGCATTTGCATGCCAAACCATTGTACATTCACAAAGTCTATTTAATAGAGGCAATCAACCTCCACGAGTATGGTGAGAGAGGGATTTGGAACTTTCTTTCATCTTCATTGTGCTTTGTGTTTTCTTGCACCATTCTTCATTTTTCTTGTGTAGGAACTCGCTGCAGGGACAGATCTGATTTCTGGTTGCTCATCCAATTCTGGTGGAATCAAGTGCAAATTGCTTGTAGGAGGAGGGCGCTATCAACCATACTACTTCGACTATCACTTTGTACTGCCAATGGGCATGCACAGATTCTCGCAACCTAATAACCTATCCTGATAATATCAATAATTGACTGAGGAAAGTGACCATACACAACTTCTCCTCTTAAAATTGCATCTCTAGAGCATTCTCATGAAATTGGATGTGTCTACTTGGTACTATGAGATGTGTAAACCCCAAAAACCCTCAAATACACATTTCAAAAAAAGAAAAATTAAAAAAAAATTCCCATTTCAAACCTGAACCAGATGTTTCATACGCGTTTCGAAACGACGTACGAAATGAGCCCATGAAACATTGGCCAATAAGAAGAGAAGAGCTATAATTTTTCAAAAATGACGTGTCTATTTGAATCACTTTTCTGCAACATCGATATTGCAACTGCCCACATCACTACAGTGCACAATTGTGAAATATGCAATATGACAAAAAGTCGGAAAGCTGCAAAGTCACTTCCTCTTTCCTGTTTTTTTTCAGCATAGAGTGTTCAAACTGATGAAGTTTCCAAGGGGGCAATGCTTAAACCCACTCCACACGACCGGCCCCAACTGATTCGAATGCCACTAAGTACCTCTTATTACCCCACATGATCCAAGTACATGCCATGCAACTCCCATGTGCACTTTGAGTGTGCACAAGTGACCACTCTACTTATACCCAATCGTAACCCTGAGTGTTAACCACCAGTTAGTGCCTAAGCTTATCCCAACGCTAGACGCTGAGTAACCACAGTTAGTCGGGGACGTAACATGACTCTTCTAGTGTTTCAAATTTGCAACATAACTTTCCAACATGCTCCCTTTTGCCACATCTTTAACCAGCAAAGTTTTAAAAAATCATCATTCTGGATATTTATTTGAAAGAGTTGACTTATAAGTTGGCCGCCAATCTCTCTACGGAGTTGGCTTATGGTAATTTGTGTCAACCTGGTCCTATATGTAGAAAACTTATAAGGTCTCACTATGAAGAGTTGACTTATAAGTTGGCCGCCAATCCCTCTACCCAAGTAAATGAGAACAAGGTAGAACAAGATATCATCCAAATGTACGTTGCAAGGCCAATTACATCTTCGGGGTTGAAGATCAAACAAGCAGTTACTGGTTCTTTAGGATTTAGATTGCTAGTTCTACGTTTTTAAATGTAGGACTGACGATAGAATAGTACGATTCCGGTATTGCAAAATTGTACAAAATAAATTTATGAATCCTTACAATTTTGCTAAAAAGGAATGCCTTCTAGCTCAGAATGTTGCAGACCTTTCAACAGAGAAACTGGCTGACCAATTTATAAACGATTCTACAGTTACTAGACAGCTGCCACATTTCCAAATTGTAGAACTAAGTTCTATCTTGTGGAATTAAGAAACTTGCAGACAACTACAAACTAGTTTTCTACATGTAGGACCAGGTTGACACAAATTACCATGGGAGACATTTTGAACAAAAGTCAATGGCTTGGATGATGACATACCCGAGGAAAAGCAATGCTCTTCTTAGAGACAACTAAACAAGCTGCTCTTGCTAAGGTGTCAATAGCATGTTGTCGTAGAAATGTAACACAGCTTGAAAGTGTATCTGGTGACTCAAAAGCCTGCCAACCAGAAATGCCAACTGAGTGACAGTAGATCCGCTTGATACACTCTCAACTTACATAAGTTTCTACTGAGACTTAAACCAGCTCACAGTTAAGGTGATACTTCCTAGGTCCATATTACTACTGAATATCCAGCAGGTGTGAAAGGAAAATGGTAAAAACACACAAACTCGCTGTACATAGCTCATTAGAATACCTGTTTCAATACTGAATTTCAGCAATTTTAGCACAACATTTCATCAATAACTGCTTACATAAACAACGGGTACCAGCCATAGACAAGCCTCAGGACCATATAGAAAGTGACCAAACCTTTTCCACAGTGACAACTTGCAATGAATCGTTCAGATCTTTGTCTATTTTCCCGACCAAGAAATGAACACGAGCCTGCAATTTGCACTCCGAATTGATGTAGTCATTTATTGAAGATTCAATTATGTTTTTGAAGAACGTATGAACCTCGATAGAATCGCTTTCCAAATGATCAACCTTTGCCTACACATCCCAAAAACGGTACTCTGAGAAAGGTTCGTAGTTCTGTTGCACTAAGTTGTAAGTTGCCCAGGTAAATGTTGAAGTCCAGCTATAGGGCACCAGTTGTATCACAGCTCACAAATACAAAAACTTGATTTAGCACAATACCAGGCTCACCAATTCAGTTTTCAACTGCTCAAGCACAGCACCTACTGTTGCACCATCTGTCATTTTGGCACTTCCTGATTTTTCTTGAGCTCTTCTTTTGTCTCTAACCAGCTGTGACAGTCTTCTGATTTTTGTGGCTACTTCAACACTCTTAGGATTCTGCTCCAATGCCTCACGATAAGCCAGAAGGGCCTGCGTTTCCAGAATCAGAATAAAAAATCTTTTCCAGAAGCCGGTAAAAAGACAATTCACATATCCTCTTTGACTCTCTGGCGTACATCTGGGATAGTTTTTCAAATGGAGCCCACTAACAGTCTATACAATCAACCCCATCATGCATAGATGGACTAAATGCAATGTTATCCCTACTCACGTCACCAGCACCCAAGGGTTGGTATAGGTCACATGCACAAACATATGTACATAATGTACATAGACTGACGTACTGAATTTCTACTATTTCTCCAAAGGTGAAGGGTCATATGAGTCTAGCACTAAAAAGCAAAACTGACCAAATGGAATCCCTACTTCCTCACAAAAACGACAGAAGATTTTACACTTCATCACTTCAGGTTGTTACAACCTAACTAAAAAGCATAGTTAGAGGGAACAATGCAACACAAAAGATGGAAAGAATTAGCACATATTTGTCTATAAAGAACCTGGAAAGCGTTCAGATCAAACATTTACTGGCTCTTCTTCAGGCATAAAAGATTTATTCAAAAACCAATGCTTACAGGAACTTGCATAACCAACAGCCACCAAACCTTAACTGCAGCAAGGAACATCACGGCAAAAATAGCAAGAGTTTACTGTGGAGAAAGGCTCAAAGTACCTCATCATAATGTTCCATAGCCTCGAGCGCACATCCCTTCCTAAAATAGCCCTACCATGCACAGTCAACAACCTGCTCCTGTTATCCCAAATTGGCAAGTCCCTGCAGAATAAATAGAAAGTAAATATGGTGCAGGCAGGGTGGGAATTTTAACATTTATGTGGGGTGATAACACATATGGGAGAACACAACACACAAAATATTAATAAATACACAATTACAAAAACCAACTTCAAGGGTTTATCAATCAACACCTTCTCCCAGGTAGGATTAAGTTGCACAGCCATTTCCGCATCTGAAAGAGCTTTTGTAACTTTCAATAGATTCAAAAATGCAGCAGAGCGATTGCTGCAAGAAATAAATTGGAGGAATTAACTTGGATTGGCGGAATAACATAATCACCAAAACACTTCATAACCTAGCAAAGGCAAGACAATCTCGACCTCAGAACAGAGAAATTAAAAAGCTCTGGCAACGCAATCAAATTAAAACAAAAAAAAGAGTTTGTCGAGGATGCATCTTCTTTATGTTTCAAAGGTTTAGAACTTAGAAAAGCCTTGAATTTTGAAAAGAATTTCAACATATCAATGAAAACACACACAAAATAAGTCCCTTGAATTTTGAAAATAATTTCGACATACCATTGAAAATACACACAAAATAAATCTTCAAGTAAAGACTCTATAGTCAAACAAGGTAAGCAGTCCATCTTGACCAGGAACATGCGAACATGGCATTTTAGACATCCCTCCGAGTTCCCAAATTACCAGATCTGGGAACCATGGAAACCCCGGTTTGGGAGCATGGAAATATGTTCAAAATACACGGAAATGCACATTTTTATGTGGTCACAGTTCCTGCACAGATGCAAAACTGAAAGGATATTGGACAAAACAACAAAAATCTAGGAGTACTTCACATATAAATTGACCATTTTTTATGTATATGTTATTAGTATGTCTTAGTACGCTGACACAGTATTTCCATTCTCATCTTCTCGGGGATGTTATGTTCCAGTTCCTATTCCTGCAATCTGGGATGTGTTCCAGCCCTTGATCACCCTGAAGCAGCCTAATACATGAGCAGCTCACGAACAGCACTACTGGCATTCTCTCAGGTAAAAATGTAACATTGATAAACAAGACACTGACTGCAATTTCAAAGACAGTATACCTAGATAAACGAAGAGAGGTGTGGATTCACTGTGGAATATAAACTTATGAAGAAAAACCCAGCATTTTTACTCAAAACACTAAAAAGAAGTGCAACGCAACTGTCTTCCACAAAAGATGTCCTCTCAGTTGTCCAATGAAAACAATGACACAAAGTTGAAACTAAGTTAACCAAGAACTTTGAGCAATTTCTAAAATGGAATATGTCACAATGATAGGTGGCGATACTCGATGTGTCAAAATAACTGGAAATGCTTTGACAGCTATGAGTTGTTAAAGGCATATGCTTCTATGCAAGACTTATGCAATTTTTATAATTATAAATTAATAGGCTTTGGCATAAGGAAAATGTTCAAAAATGAAGCGATATATAAGTGCAAAAGAACCGCCTTCCGCGTGAGATATCTCAACCATCAAGACAAACTTCGCGTGAAGCTGAAACTCAGTTAAGCATCAACTATTCTCAAATAAAATGCAGGTCACCATAATAGGTACAAATATTAGGTGAATCAACAAAATCAGATATTCTTTTACAGCCTTAATTGCAAAATATTAAAGGCAAAGCTTCTACGCACAAGCTCAGTACTTTTGCTTAGGTTTTACCACAAGCAAGACATTCAACAATAAAGCATTCCAATTGCTCAAAATTCATGGTTAACTCAAAGTTCCAACATGATGCATTCCGATTTGTAGATCACCATGTATTTCTCAAAAGCACAGATAGATTGACCTTGAAAAGAGTAGAAATGTCAACAACAATATATTTTTTATGCCTTTGCCAACACACATCCTATTCAAGCTCATTTGCTCTGTTTTCTAAGCAATACGATTTTCTTAGGTAGACACGACAATGCATAAGAAGTTAATGGCAGCCCACAAGAACAAGTTGAGAACCGCAAGACAAGGATCAAGTGCAAATAACCAACAAAAATTTAACCAGCAACCTGAACCTACGTTACCGAAAAACTTAGAGGAAAAGGGTTTACAGAAACTAGAAACAGGCCTTCAGTGAGCATTTTTTGAGTAAACTCTACAAGAAAATATCTTGAACAAACCAAAAGCGCTAAGGACCTAAACCCGTTCAAAATTTTCTTGGTATTTCCCTTTAAGAACTTTCCATGTTACAAACGTTTGATTCTTTGGCCGACCTACAAAAAAATCTTTACATGTACAAAGACAATAAAATCCACATGAAATTTTTTTGTCTTGGATACCCCTTTATGTGGCTGACTGAAGTCAAACTCCAAACTTCAAAGAACATTAAAATTTTAAGAATTATGCAATAGAATTGACCCGTTGAAAGGAGCTCTTCACCAACACTACACTTATGGGGGGAATGAAAGTCCACATGTTTAAATGGAGATTGTACCTCATTTCACTAAATTAGACATATTTAGACTTAAATAACTTTCGTATTACGTGTGCATCGTACAGGAGATTGTTCTGTACGGCTGAGAATTCTCGCTTGATGTCCTGCATTTTAAGATGTTATTGATGCTTTTAAATGATTTTATTGGGGTTTGCATATAAGCTCAGAGTATGGCTGGCTACGGTTTATGTGGATTTTGATTTTGATTGGTTTAGGGTTATCAATAGTCATGTGCTAAGTTTTAGTAAAAGAGGTTTTTTTGGGGACTAAATCAGGTAGTGGAGATGGTTGTAATGTTTTAGAAGTTTCTATATGCAAAACTAATAAGATTTTGTTATTTAATTGCAATTTGAATATGATAAACTTAACAAAGTCTCCGTGCTCTTAACTTTCAACAAATATTCAAATTTTCTTCGTTTTTAGTCTGTACATAGCGAACGAAATCCTTCTGTTCGTGCCTTGGGCCCCCAAAAACGTGAGGAAGGGGTATCTATGATTGTTTACATTCATGAGGAACTAAACTTAAAATGCCTTTACATTTTTATATGGGAATATCTCTTTAAAACGTTGAAATCGTAAGAAAGCATCAACTTACAAACAAGGCACCGCAATATTTAAGTCTATATGAAGAACACAGAACTAGAACCTTGCCAGTGATAAAAAGCAAAAAAAGAAATGAGGATATTAGCATGCCTGTAAAGGGCTGCATTGGAGGGATCTGCCTTGATTGCTTGAGTGTAAACCGCAGCCGCTTTAAGGTATTTGCCTGCTTTGAAAAACGCATTCCCTTCCTCCCGGAGCGACTTCGAGGCCATGGCGCTACTGCTGTCGTCCCCCTGCATTGCTGCTCGTTTCGATCTCACAAGAATTTGCGCAATACAAAATCGATCGTTAAGCTACGAACAAAGAATGAACAGAAAGATAAGCAAAGGTCGAAAACCCTAACCCTAGTATGGTGTCAAAAATCTACGCAACGAGTAAGGTATTATAAAGAGGGGGGGGGGGTGGGGGGCACTTGCCATTTCATGTGGCTTAATGGCAGCACCACCACCACTTGGATTCTTGCCATGTGGCATACTTTCCACTCAAACTCTTCTCAATGGTTAATCTTGATTAAATACATGGCAAGATTTGATGACAAAATCCAACAATGACAATAATATCCTTGCTTTCTATTAAAAATGATGGGAAAGCCCATGATCGTACAAAAAGATTAAAGTATTCTAATCATATTGTGTGTCATTTAAATACCAGGCTTGCTCTTACACTAACTTATGAAGGTCAAGGCCCCATCTACAATTAGCAAATCATCAACTCTCTTCTTTAGACTAGACTCAAACTAGATAAGGGAAAATATTTGAGTGACTTGTACATAGTCTCGTGAGTACTCTCTCTTGAAAAAACATTGTTGGAGTTGCTAGATGACATGTTAGTTGCCCATATCAAGATGGGGGGAATTGGTTTTACTATTTGGTCTGCCCTCTTCGACTGCAAGTAGGTCGAGTAGAGGACAACGACTTGAAGCCCCTTGTTGATGGACTTCAAATCTTGGTCAATCTCAATAGTGCATATGCTTTGTTCCTGCTGGCAATTGTAATGCATTGTGAATTATAATGTTGTTCTAGAAAATTGGGTGGGACCTATAAAGGTATTTTTATCCATGGGCAAACAAAGCAACAAGAGGTTTTATCTTCTCAACCACTTGAGTGGATTGCTCCTAGCATTTGGATCAGATGGTGGAGAATGCAACAAATTCTAAGAGCAAAGCTTTGTATATTTTAGAAATGGATCCAAATTTCCCAGTTGCAATGGAGTGAACTTGGTGGAGGCTGTGTCCAAGGAAAGCTAGGTGGAGGTGTAGGCAGATGGAGTCCAAAAAGTCGTGTATGAGGAGCTGGTCTATGCTAGTTAGCCATGTTATATCTGTTGGGGATATTCACGTGTAAATAAATAAAGTGGCCAAAAATAGTAAAAATACGTTGTGAGGGTCATGGCTTCCTGCATATATAAGCCCATGGCCCAATGAGCACTTGTAAATAGATTAATTTTGAATAAACTTGACTTTGGGCCATGTAATTAAAATAATATTAGAAGGCCAAAGTTTAAGCTTAACTTAAGTTCCTGAGCTTTGTAATTAGTCAAAAGTCAAATGGTGATAGGTGAGGTGTGCTTCTTTGTACACCATAGAAAAGTTTGTGCTTCTTGTGAAGGGTGTGAATTTCAATCCCACCTTCTTGAAAGTAGCCAATAGGAAGCAAGGGGCAACGGCCACCCAAAGATAAAAAGGCACCTATTGTACACCATTTTACATGCTAATAGAGAGGAGAAAACTCTACTATTTTTGAGAGCCAAAGCATTCTCATGTGCTAATCCATCTTCCTTATGCTTCTTATTGTGTTTTGCTTATTGATTCTAGTTTCCATTGTTATTATTTCTCCATAAGCATGCACATTTTTTTTTCTCTCGAATAAGCATGCACATTGAGCACATGAGCTAACCTCCATCTCAACTCTCTCTCCTTTCTCTTTGTTTAGAATTAGTGAAAGTAGTGTTAAGTTGGGGTAGTGTTAAAGCAAGGTTAGAAAGGCATCTAAACTAGCAACTAAGCATAGTTAGGAACCTATCTTGTGTTCTAACCCTTCTTGACAGGCGGAGGGCTGCTCGCCAACAAATCTACATACCCTACATAACCCTTACGATACTCCTAACCAACTCCTCTCAGCATGGCCTCCTCTTCTAATCCAGACAATCAAACATCCAGCCCTTCTAAAGAATCTGGTACCAAGCAAGTCATCTAGTAGGAGATTCCTACCACTACTCAGATCTGGGCCCTGCCTTTTGACGCTCTAGACATTTGTGCCTATGCATGGGGTAGGAGGATGCATGGGGTGGGCACCCATGCATCCTCCTATCCCACATATACTTCTAAAACAAACTAACTAAATTTTTTACATGCATGCATGGAGAGGAGGATGTATGCATCCTGCTCCAAGCATGCACATTAGTCCCATCCTAATTCAAAATTCAAAGAGGATCTTCTCTCTCTCTCTCTCTCTCTCTCTCTCTCTCTCTCTCTCTCTCTCTCTCTCTCTCTCTCTCTCTCTCTCTCTCTCTCTCTCTCTCTCTCTCTCTCTCTCTCTCTCTCTCTCTCTCTCTCTCTCTCTCTCTCTCTCTCTCTCTCTCTACTGCCTGTTGTAATAGCGAAGATGATCTAATTCCCTCAGGGACATGGGAAGCATCTGCCACACCTCTTCTGTTTTGTGTTGAGGTTTTTGTTCCTTTACTGCGTCTTCTTGCAAACTCGGAGACAGGAGGAAGGCGGAAGCAAAGCAGAAGCAAATTGTGGTGTGATCATGCCACTCTCTAAAGCTAAACCAAAAAGGATGTTGGAGGCGTATATTTTGTAGCGAACCTTTGGGTTTTTGGACGATGGTTTCCATTAAAAAAAACAAGAACAAGAAAATATCAAGAAAGCGATGTAGTGTTTTTATGGATGCTCAGACATTCCAGCACTTCAGTCCATTTGGACAAATTTTGATTTCATTTGATACATAGTCATTTCATTTGGTTTTGATTTTTTTCTTTTGATCCAAGCAACAAATAGTACGTAGCCATTGCATTTGCTTTTAGTTGTTGTCTGTTGATCCGAACATCAAATAATTCGTAGCCATAGTATTTGCGTTTCAAAGTAAGCATTTAGAGTAAGCATGTTTTGTTTCCATGTTTTGACTTTCTTAATGCTATCAGTCCCTCTTTATTCAATGGCTTAGTTAATAAATTTTTAATCATTGTTCTGGCCTCAATCGGGATTAAGAGGGTTGTTTAGAAGTTTTTGAACACATCAAGCCCTTTTTCGCTCGCAGATTGGACTCTTCCATATTTGAGTATTCAAACAACACTACAACTAAACCATGGACTAAAGACAAATGCCAACAGATACTACTTTAGGTGGGATGAAATGAAATTGTTTAACCTTCTATTGAAATTCTGTGATAAGTTACAACTGCGGGTTAGGATCTAGATTTCAATACTTTCATATATCATCATGCCATTTGTGAAGGAACCAATTCATGAGTGTAAACTATGCAGAGCCTAGCTTTTGTAAATATTCTATTTCATATATTTTGTACACTTGAAACGAATTTTCTTAAAAACGAATTTCGCTAGAAACAAATTGTTATTTATTATTATTATCGCTGTTATTATGGGATTGATGGAGTTGTACTAGCATTCTTGGCTGGTTTTGGTAATGGAAATGAAGCTAAGGGAGGCTCATTATATCACTCATTCATGGCTAAGTTCTCAAGTGTTGAGGATATCTTTTGGCAAGATAGCAATGGATGCTCATTCATGGGTTTTCATGGTGGAGACATATCAAGGAAGGACAAAGATGGTCGATGTCATGTGTTTCATGTAATTAGCCCATGAGCCCACTAGTGAATTGCCAAATATGGCCATGGAGCTAAATTAGATTAGAACTAGTCATTAGGACAATTAATAAAGTGGCTTGAACAACCTCATTGTATTTGTGAATAGTGGAATTGTAATAATGGTTGTAAAGCTTAATGTAGCCAAATAAGGTCCCAAACTTGTAATAGAAGCACAAATGACCACTATAATTAGTTGAGGTCGTGCTAGATCTGAAGGCTATTGTTCATTTTGTAATTTTGAGTTTTCAAAGATCTTGAAGCTTATCTTAAGAGCTTTCTTGATGGAGAAAGTGGTTCATGTGCCTAAAATCACATGAGAGCTTTGATAATGCTCTAGAATCAGGCCCCTATAATTTGAATGATCTCCATTCATTGATAATGGAACATTACTTTGCCTAATTTGGTGAAGTTTTGTTATATTTATCTAGTTTCTTGATTTCTTGCGTTTCCATTGTAATTTGATGTTCAAAAATGTATTAGATGTTTTAATGCTAAGGTTGGCACATGACAATTTTGGTATCAGAGCATTGGATCCTTTCCCCATCAGATTTAAAGGTTTTTTTTTAAAATTTGGTGGAGTTTCTTGTTCTAATTTTCTTGTTTTTTCAATTTCCAGCAAGTTCTGATTCAATTTTTGACCATTTAATCTTTATTTTTTTCTCTTTTTGTGTAGTTTCTTGCTGTAGATCAGTAGATCTTTTTCTTAGCTTCTTAATGGTACTGAGATTTTCTACGTTGGAGCTATAATGACCAAGTTATGGCCATTTTAGTGTTTTCTTTCCAATTTTAGTTAGTGATAGTTTTGGCAGTTTGTTTTCCTCCATTTTTTGTTGTACTTTGGCCGAATTTTGTGACTGTAATTCTAAAGGATTGTAGATCTCTACCTCAACATGAACTGGAGCTATTTGCAGCCAATTTGGTTGACAATTGAGAGAGATATGACAATTCTTGTGAAGGAGGTCAAATTCTAGTTTTAGTAGAGATTTAGGAGAGAAGCACTTCAACTTTTCATTTATGAAGTTTGCTTCTTTGTTAATTGTTTCCCAATTTCTTCATTCTGAAGTTTTTGTAGATCCATTTAAAAAAAATGACCTAACCCTACCTACGCCCACCAGCCCTAACCCTAGGGGCTACATTAAAAAAAAAAACTAAATGTAAACCTCATGCCCCCCCCCCCCCCCCCCCCTCCCCTCCGAGTTCCGGCACCCTTCCCTCTCTCTGTGGCCACATTGCACTCCCTCATTAAATCTGGACTGAGCCAAATCTTGACCGAGCCCGTCACCATTACTTCCTATCTTGACCAAGCCGAGCCGGTCCCTTCGTGATGCCTCGACCTTCTTTGGTCGTTGTTTCTCGACCGAGGTTGTCTCTTGTCGTTGTTTCTCGACCAAGCCGACCAGCCGTGTCTCGGCGCCCTCCTCATTATCTCATCTCTCTCGCATTCTTTCATTTGTGTCCAGAATCGAGCTATCATTGTCTCTCGGCTCGGTCAACTCTTCCTCCTCGCGCCCCCTGTGAGAAATGCAAACAGGTTATCTATGTTTGTTATAGGGGTCTTATACTGTTTTGTGTCAAGCATCTTGGTGTAGGATGTTGATAGGGTCAAATTGGGCATAGATGGCAAATTGTCCAATTCCACATGTGATGCCACTATTGAGCCAAAGTAGTGTAAGAGGCAAAACTCGAGCTAAATGGATAGTAGACAAGTGTAATGCTTTTGTTTGATTAAGTTCAAGAGGTCCAATAGAATTTAGAGGTTGAGCCATGAATGGTCGAATAAAATTTAGAGGTGAATGGATCAATGGTCCAATAGGATTAAGAGGTGAAAAAAGTGTGGTCCAATCACGTTTGAGCATTGTGTTAGCTCATGGATCTATAGTATCATTGTACTTCTCATTTTGATCCAATTGATTTGGAGATCTAGAGTGATTTTGCAACTAAGTGTTTACTAGCATTCTCTCTCTACTCGAGAGCAATTGGTTGGATTCTCTCTCTACCCGAGAGCAAGCTGATTTTGTACTTAGTTTTTATTTTGGAACACTTTCCACATGTGTGTATGTACTTTGGAAGTGAGTTAATGCATGTAGTAGTGTGTTTTTGCCACTGAATGAAAGATAGATCTTGAATCTCAATCTAGTTTGGATCTTTGTGCATCCACACACCTTAGGAGATCACAATCACATGTGGTGGACACTCCACACGTGTGAAATCAACATGGTATCAGAGCCTACCTAAGGTTACCATGCATTTTCATCCATTAGTATGAAAGCTTTCCACCAATATTGAGCTAGTATTTGTCAAGATCCATCTTACTAGCTAGGCTTGTTCATTTTTGGATCAACAAGGATCAATAGGGCATTGATTGGGTCTGAACTGGTACTGTATGGAATCAGGTGTTCAGACATGTGTGAGGAACATCTAATTTCAGTTTGAGAGTTCTCTTTCATGTTTGATCCAAAAATCTTGCTAGATAGCTTGTTTTGAAGCTATTTTTGTCTAGTTTCTGATGCAATCAGTTTCATTCCATTTGGTTTTGCCAATCAAGAGTTATAAGCTTTTGAAGAGGGTTAGGTAGGGCACCTAGGCCTGTGTGGACACTTTTGGTTTGGTCAAAAGATTGCTTGGTTTATCCCAAATCACAGTTGTATGCTTACCAATCTCATCTATATGTGATCTAGGCACTGTTTTGAGATCTTAGCCATTTTGTTTCATGCAATATAATTGTATTTGAGTCAAATTTGGTTTCTTAGTATATTTCACATGTGCTAAGAGTGGTTGATCCTAACTTTGCCCATGCTTTATCATTTGATGTGAAGTAGATCTAGTTTTGGAGAGATTGAGATAGCTAGTGAGAATCATCTCACAATTTGTTGCAAGTTCTTTCATAAGAGGTGATAGCACATCATTATTGGATCCTATAGAGAGTGTGTAGCAACATTTTTTGTTCATCATTTGAGTTCTTTCACTTTAGATGGCTTCAATGGGTTCATTCTCGTTGGAACCAAGTGAGAGGTTGTCCACTTCAAACTATTCAATATGGAAGTTGAGGATGGAGTCCATCTTGATCCTTCAAGATGTGATGGATATGTACTTGGCCTTGAAAAAGAACCTCAAGTTCTTCAAGAGGTTCAAAAATACAAGAAGAGAGCTAGGATGGCTCTCCACTACATTAAGATGAATGTCTCTAATGAGATATTGAGGGAGATAGGTACTTGCACTACAACCAAAGAAGCTTCGGATTGTCTCAAGACTATCTATGAGGCTAAGAACACCTCTAGGCTCCTCACTCCAACATCACCAATGAGAAGGAAGACACTATTGCAATTGATGGAGAGGGATCTCTTATGGCCTCTAACTTCTCATCATCTCCTTTCAAGAAGGATGGATTATGGTATATTGATATTGGAGCCTCTTCACATATGTGTACCTCCAAGGACTCTTTCTCTTCTATTGCATCTTATGATGGAGCCAAGAAATCAATATACACTGCAAATGATTTTGAATGTCCTATTGAAGAAATTGGAAATATTCCCTTAAAGCTTGCTTCTTCTAAAGTTCTTTCTCTTACTAAAGTTCTTTATGTACCTAAGCTTATTAAGAATCTTATTACTGTTGGACAATGGCCTTGATGTGAAATTCAATGTTGATACTTGTACTATCAAAAAGAATGATGAGATTATTGCACTAGGATCTAGATTTGGAGGCATCTATAAACTAGATCCAAGAGAATGTGTAAATGCTTGTAATGTTGCTCTTGTGAATAAGCTATCTATGGAGGACTTGTGGCATAGGAGGTTGGGTCCCAACTACAAATCCATGCTCTCTATGATCAAATAAGACAAAGCTATTGGATTTTCCAGGGAGATCAAGCCATGTGAGGCTTGTGCTATTGCTAAATCTCATAAGAAGCCATTTTCAAGATCTTCTATCAAGAGCAAGCATCCATTGGATTTGATCCACTCAAATGTGCATTTCTCATCAACTATGAGCAAGGGAGGAGCCACTTGCTTTGTTACTTTCATTGATGATTTCACAAGATTCACTTGGATATATCTTCTTGCTTCTAAATCTATGGTGTTTGATCATTTCCTTATTTTCAAAGCTTATGTTGAGAAGCAATTCTCATTGAAGATTAAAGCTTTTAGATGTGATGGAGGTGGAGAGTATATCTCCAATAAATTCCATGATTATTGCGAGCTTGATGGCATCAAAAGGGAGTTCTCTTGTGCCTACTTTCCATCTCAAAATGGAGTGGCCGAGAGGGTGCAAAAGCTATGAGAATTGAGGCATCTTTGCCAAAAGATTTTTGGAGAGAAGCCATAAATTGTGCAAATTATCTTTGCAATAGGCTCCCACATATAGCTCTTGGAGGAAAGACACCATGTGAGATCTTATATTTGAAGAAGCCTAAGGTTGATCACCTTAGAGTTTTTGGATGCATATGTTTTGCCCATATTCCCTTGGAAACAAGGAAGAAGGATGATCCTAGTTCATGCAAAGGGATCATGGTTGGATACCCATCCACCAAAAAGGCTTATAGAGTCTTTGTGCTCTCTACTTCTCAAATCATTGAAAGTAGAGATGTTATTTTCCATGAAGATCAACATTCATCTGTTGAAGTGGCCGAGATCAAGCTATCTATGGATGCATCACCAACTATTGCTATGGAAGACAATTATGATGTGAGGGGGCCGAGATTTGAAGAGGATACTCCTCGGATTTTTTCACCAAGAAGATCCATAAGGGATAGATCCGAGCCTAAGAGGCTCTCATATGTTGATAAAGGCAAGCAAGTGGAGCTTCCTTATCTCACTAGGATTTGTTCTTAGTGACTATGACCCTTCCATTTATCTAAAGCTTGTTGATAGTAATATTGTCATTCTTCTAATCTATGTTGATGACATTATTCTTTGTGGAAGTTGTAATTAAAGAAACTAAGCTAGCACTTGGATGTGAGTTTAAAATTCAAGATCTAGGAGAGATCCATTACAATCTAGGCCTAGAGATTGACTTTCATGAAGATTTTATTTTTATATGTCAATCTAGATATGCTCATTCTATGTTGAAAAAATTCCATATGGAAAATTCTAAGAGCATAGATACTCCAATGGAGCAAAATGTAAAAGATCCTAATAAAGGTGATGAAAGATCCTTCGAGGACATGAGTCTTGTAGGCTCCTTAATTTGGCTTACCATCACTAGGCTCAATTTGAGTTATTGTGTGCACAAATTGAGTCAATTTATGCAAGATCCCAAGATCCTTCATTGAAAGATGGCCAAGAGGATTCTAAGATATGTATCTTCATCTTGTGATTATGGTTTACTCTATAAAAGTGAGGATCTATACATTGTTGGCTACTCGGATTTGGATTTTGCAAGTGATAAGATAGATCGAAAGTCTATTAGTGCATACACTATATTTCTTGGAGGCAATCTAATATCTTGGCTTTCCAAAAAGCAAGATACTATATCTCTCTCTTCATGTGTGGCCGAGTACAAAGCACTCACCACAACTACCAAAAAAGTGCTTTGGATCAAGAGATTGTTATTGGAGCTAAAGTGCATCAAGGAGGATGATCTACCAATAATCAAGTGTGACAACATCTTGGCCCAAGCCCTTGCCAATAATCCCATATTTCATGCAAGGAGCAAGCACATAGAAGTGGCACATCACTTTGTGAGAGAAAAGCTTATTGGAGGAGAAATCTATTTGGAGCATGTCAACACATCCTCTTGTATTGTCGATCTACTCACCAAGCCTTTGAGCAAGAGTGCCTTCATCAAGCATAGATCTAATCTTGGAGTGATCTCAAGATCAATGCTTAATTTTCAATAGATAACTTTTTAGGGGAGTGTGAGAAATGCAAAAAGGTTATCTATGTTTGTTATAGGGGTCTTATATTTTTTTGTGTCAAGCATCTTGGTGTAGGATGTTGATAGGGTCAAATTGGGCATAGATGGCAAATTGTCCAATTCCACATGTGATGCCACTATTGAGCCAAAGTAGTGTAGGAGGCAAAACTTGAGCTAAATGGATAGTAGACAAGTGTAACGCTTTTGTTTGATTAAGTTCAAGAGGTCCAATAGGATTTAGAGGTGGAGCCATGAGTGGTCGAATAAAATTTAGAGGTGAATGGATCAATGGTCCAATACGATTAAGAGGTGGCAAAAGTGTGGTCCAATCACATTTGAGCATTGTGTTAGCTCATGGATCCATAGTATCACTGTACTTCTCATTTTGATCCAATTGATTTGGAGATCTAGAGTGATTTTGAAACTAAGTGTTTACTAGCATTCTCTCTCTACCCGAGAGCAATTGGTTGGGTTCTCTCTCTACCCGAGGGCAAGTTGATTTTGTACTTAGTTTTTATTTTGGAACACTTCCCACACGTGTGTATGTACTTTGGAATTAAGTTAATGCATGTAGTAGTGTGTTTTTGCCATTGAATGAAAGATAGATCTTGAATCTCAATCTAGTCTTGATCTTTGTGCATCCACACACCTTAGGAGATCACAATCACATGTGGTGGACACTCCACATGTGTGAAATCAACACCCCCCCTCTCACTCCAGGCGACCCGTTCCTCCGCGTGCCGTACCCTCCCTTCTCTCAATCCTCTCTCTCCGGTGTCTCCCTGTCCTCGCACCAGCATGACCATATTTTTTAAAAACACATGAAAATTTTGAATATTCCACAAGATTTTGTGAGAAAATTTCTTTGAAAATTCCACCATTCAACTCCATCTTTGTGCCCGACAAAAAAAATTGGCCGTTAAATTTTAAAATTTTCACCGATTTTATTAACTTTTTTACGAGCACACAAATATTTCATGGACTCCGTTATTCAACAGAGGCGCAGCCGTCTGAATGACGGGTTCCGTGATAGCTTCTATCAGGTAACCATTGTTAGTCTGGATGGGGATTTCTGGTGTGGTTTGGGTGACGAATGGTTTGATCAGAGCCGAAGCGTGGCAATGGGAGATGGGTTGACGATCACCAGATATAGTGCCAACGGTGACCATCGAGTTGGCGTTAATCCTGACCTTGTACATGGTACCTTGGTATAGGAAGTGGAAACGAGCCTTGTCCTCGTCCCAGGTGGTATAAGCATGAAGGGCGAGGCCCATGTTAATCTCAGAATGGAAGAGCGTCGAGTAAAAAACCCATTGCTTCAAGGTGTGGGCTGGCTGTTTGCAGCCATGGTTGGATCAGAGTGTCAGAGAGTAGAGGCCAAATCTGCGTGGCCTCAGGGATGTCACGCTGGATCACCTGTTTGACGCCAGAGTTTTCAGAGGATGAGGAGGCCATGTTAGCAATGATGATTAGTGGTCGAAAAAATTGGAAAACGGTGGGAAATGGAAAAAGATGTGGAAACAGTAGAAAACTGAGAATAATGAGTGTTGGAGGACAATGATTGTAGTTCAGAGCGCAGATCAGTGTTTAATATGAGCAGATGATAGCTGGTAGGAAGTTTGGCTGAAAACAGAAAACTTGGTATTTTCAGTGGAAATTTTGGCAGAGCTTCGCTAGCAAAGGTGACAAATGACTCAAATTCAGCTCTTATATAGCGGAATTTAGAGTGCGTATTAGGTGAAATTCACTTTCCCTTGCTCAGTTCCACCCAAATTTTGGCAGACACCTTCTTCACAAAATTCTAAGACCTCAAGGAAGTCTGCGAGAGTTCAGAAGGTGATTTGACTGCTATGCGAAGGTTCTGCGAGGGTTCAGGCTGTTTGTGAGGGTTCAACTCTTGCAGGAAGTGATCTCTCGCACAACTTGTTCCTGTGATTGAAATTTCAAAAACAGACCATGTAGCAGGCTAATTTTACTACTCTGATTCCATTTAAGCACCTTGCAAGAGTTGGTAAGATGATCTTGATGCTCTACGAGGGTTCTGAAAAATTTGCTTCTGGGAACTATCGCATACACTAAAAAATGATGATTCCTCCATCAAGAACTCTCGCAAAGATTTTCATGGATGCATCTAGGTCAGATCTGGTGACTGTCCAATTTTCAAGAGCTATCTCTCAGGGGATCTCAAAAAATCATGAAAAAAGTGCTCTTTCAGAGTGTTTTTTGATGAGATCTCGAGATTTTCTGATTTTTAACTTTTGTAAACTGGTAATCAGTTTCATCCAGGCTTGATCCGACTGTTGGTAGTACTCTGGAAGTTTTGATGGATTCTTGGTAGTAGATCCATCAGTGAATCTGATGATCTGCTTTCTTTTTGACCCTATCAAGATCTGGATCCTCCTAGGATTTTGATGGATTTTTCCAATCTTGCCAGATCTGGGTGAATCTTGATGGATTTAGCTTGATTTGGCTTGATCTCCTTAAATCTAGCGGTGATGGCTGAGCAAATTAGCTTTTTGTAACGTGCCACCCCCAATCTGGATCTGTCTCACTATGGTGGCCGATACTTCTACAACCGGCTACCGTTGATGGGTGTGTCGAATGGCGTCCCATCTAGGTTTTCTAAGTTCACGATCCCATGATTAAGAATTTTCTTGATCCTATAAGGACCTTCGCCCGTGAATTTTAACTTCCCCTTGATTGCCTTGGTTTTATACATCAGGACCAAATATCCTGAACGAAGATCCTTCTTTTGTAATCTACGATCATGCCAAGCTTTGCGTCTTTCCTTTTCAGCTGCCAGTGCATGCACAACTAGTAAGCGTGTTTCACAGAGTTTATGTAGAGCTTCGTGGCATAGTTGTAGAGATTTGGACTCATTAAGACGTTGCACGGTGACAATACTCAATGAAGGAACTAAAAACTCTACACACATCACAACATCTTGGCCATATACCAATTGGAAGGGTGTTTGATCAGTGCTCCCTTTATATGTTGTCCTGAATGCCCACAGTGCAGCATGCAACTTGTGTTTCCAATATGATCTGCTAGCCTCAACTGTTTTTGTGAGCACGCCACACAGGATCTTATTGGATGATTCTGCTTTCCCATTACCACGAGGATAATAAGGCGTACTGGTCTTGTGGATCACGAAGAATTTTTCCAACAGGACCTTGATGGTTTCTTTGATGAAATGGCTTCCGCGATCGCTGACTAGTTCCACCGGGCATCCGAAGCGCACAATGATATTTTCATAAAGGAACTTGGCAGTGGTCCTAGCATCAGCTACTCTTACTGCCTTGGCTTCGACCCATTTGGTGAGGTAGTCTGTGGCTACGATTATGTATCGAGCCTGGGAACTCCTTGCTGCAGGGTGAATTGGACCAATATAATCCAATCCCCATTTTTCGAACGGTGCTTGGGCTAAGACTGGGTGCAGTAGATCATAGTTTAATCTCATTGGTCTCCTTGCCCTTTGGCACACATCGCACTTTTTCAAGTATTCCTCCGTGTCTTTATGAATCGTTGGCCACCAACATCCTGATTGCAGGATCTTGTGAACTATAATGTCAGATGCAAAATGACCTCCACCCATGCCTTCATGTGAAAGCGAAATGATCTGGGTGGTCTCATGAGGAGAAATACACCGCCGAAGAATTCCGTCTGGATCTCTTCGGTACAACTGGCCGGCAATCAGGTGATAAGGTCTAGCCTTCAAGATCAATTTCTGTTGTTCCGCCTTTGGTAGTGATTTGTCTGGTTGGCCCCGCATTAGATATTCAACAATGTCGGCAGCCCATTCTGGTACTGTATCCACGTAAAATATGGCAGCATCTGCTAGCTCATCGTCGGGTTGGGTTGCAATCTCCTTTCCCTGGATTCGTGACACATGATCTGCCATGTAGTGTTGTTTTCCCTTGCAAACTACTATCTGAAAATCAAATTCCAACAACAAAAGGAGCCATCTGGTGATTCTCCCGGTGTTGCAAGTTGTATTAACGAGATATAGCAAGGGTTGATGGTCCGTATAAAAAGAAAAATGTGTGGCCATCAAATAGTGTCGAAACTTTTTAATCGCATAGATCATTGCTAGTGCTTCCCGCTCTGTGGTTGAATAATTCATTTTGGTATCACTATGATGTCGGCTTGCAAATCGGAAAATTCCTTTTTGTGTTCACCTGGCTGGGTTAAGACTGCTCCAACTGCATACTTCGATGCGTCCGTATGCACGTGGAACTCAATGGACCAATTGGGTGGTCATAAGATTGGTGCTGAGACTAATTCATCCTTAATCTTCTGGAAAGCCTTTAGAGCTTCCTCATTCCAATGTGGATCCGTTGTGAGCTTGTAAATTGGTCTGGCTAACTCCGCAAAATCAAGAATGAAAATCCTATAATAGTTAGCATGACCCATGAAAATGTAGACCTCGCGGACCGTCCCCGGTGGTGGTAGATCAATAACGATCCTGATCTTTGATAGATCTGTGGCGATCCCATGTCTTGACACTATATGGCCAAGTATCAAGCCATGTGTCACCCATAATTGACATTTTTTTGGATTCAGGGAGATCTGGTATTCGCGGCATTTTTGTAGCACCTTCTCCAAATTGGATAAGTGTTCTGAATCTGGTCCATGCATGCACAGATCGTCCAAGAAAATTTCCAAACTTTTTTGCAAATAATCTTTGAATGCTGCCTGCATGACTCGCTGGAAAGTGCTTGGGGCATTGCAAAGTCTGAATGGCATCACTTTATAGGCATAAGTTTCCATCCTGTGGCGAATGTTGTCTTGTGTTGGTCCTGGGGGGCTATTTTCACCTGGTTGTAGCCACTGAAGCCATCCAGAAAACTGTAGGCTTCGTCGCCCTCTACTCTATCGAGGACACTTTCCGTAAATGGTAAAGGAAAATGGTCCTTTTTGGTGACTGCATTAAGCGCCTTCAGATTCACACAGATCCGCATTTTGCCATTCTTCTTGGGTACTATAACTATCGGCGATACCCATTCCGTGTGCTCAATTTCGTAAATGAAATCTGCATCCATAAGCTTCTGCAACTCTTGCTTGATCAGTTATGTATAATTCGGGTTGCAACGGTAGTAACGGCTTACCTTGGGGACTGCTCTGTCCACCAAAGATATGGTGTGTTGGACTACTGTTGGCGGAATGCCCTTTAGATCACTATAGCTCCAGGCAAAACAGTCTTTATATTCCACCAAAAAGGATCGTAGTCTCTTGAACTGCGTGGGTGTTAACTGCTCTCCCACATGCACTATCCTTTCTTCTTCTCCTGGTTCCGCAAGATTCATCGGCTGTGTTTGCCCAGGTCCCTCGAAGACTTGTTCCGCTGGTGCTTGACTTTGATCAGGTTCTCGTTGGGCTTGCGACATCATGATTACCACGTCGTCCAATGTATAATTCTTGAAAGTATCAGACATCCTGGAGCTCGTCGAGATTTCTCTTTCAGCATATTGATCTTGGCCCGACTGGTCATTTTTTTATTTTTTGTCACTTGTGTAGAAGATGACGCTGTATCTGAGTCCAACTTGATTGACTTTAAGGAATCCAACACCTTTTTTTTGCCATTTTTTGTCATTTTGGTGGGTTCATCCTTGTTGTCTTTCTTCGGGACTGTTGTGACATTCGCCTCATGGTTGCGAATATCAACGTCTACTGTAGCTATTGCCTCTTCGGATAGGTCACTCCATTGGATCACCTGGTTGTAGCGTTGTTTCAACTGATTATTCTTATTCACAGGTGCCTTGGGTGGTCTGATCCTCGAGACTTTCGCCGTAGCAGACCTTTGTGGTGGTTGAGCTGGTACCTTCTTGGTTCCATAACGATCTGGGTCTATGTGGTGTAGGACTTGTTTACCAGTCAGCACAATCTCCTTATTATAAGTTAGAGCATGTTGCCAAGGGACTAGATCATCGTCCACTGGGTTCTCAATCGGCTCCGCTGACAGCCATGCTACGTTTATCATATTCACCCCAAATGTGATTGGTGTGTCCATAGTGTAACATTTAGGTGAAGATCTACTCGGTTTTGGATCCGATTCATATTGACATGCCTGACAGTCAATAGTTGCTAATGCGTCCGTCCATCTCATGACATCCGTCTTTGAATGATAGTGACCTCCCTTGGCTGGCCTTGGACGATCAATCATGTAATCTGTCGTGGATGATCCGTCATTGACTTTGGGTGCAATAGCTTTCACCGCCCATGTGGTTGGATCTACTTTTACAGCATGTTCTCTGTTCTAGAAGGTGAGTTTCCCTGTACCTCAGTTGTGTACTACTTGCGCAGTCCTCAACCATGGTCTTCCCAGTAAAACACGGTATGTAGATGGAGATTCAGATATATCCATGACCACAAAAGTAATCACATACTGCATGCCTGCTATCTTTACAGGAATATCAACAACTACGCCTTTTGGTTTCACACAAGATTGATCTGCTAGCTTGACGACGAATCTGGCTGGCTTCAATCCTTGTAGACGCCATTTTTCATACAAAGTATTGGAGATCAGATTGACACCCGATCCTCCATCTACCGCTGCCGCCTCGTCCTCGTATCTCTTGTGTTTGATTGGCAAAGTGATGTTGTGTTCCTCACTTTCCCATGCTGCTCCGATGTGGAGGACGTTATTTGTTTCATCATAGACCACACAATATATGGGCTCAGGCGCTACTGGCTCCTCATCCACTTTGGCCCATTCAGCTAAAAGGCTTTTCGCTTGTGGTGCACCCGCATTAGTTCACCGAGTGGTAAACTAACATGGCTTGACAACAAGAGTGTGTGCCTTTCAGTGCATAGTTTCTCAGGCTCCACCATGTGAAAAGGTGGTTTATGTTGGTGCAACCGATCATTCTGCGCAGTGGTGAGCCTATTTGCGGTTTCCGTTTGACGCCGACTGGAGGTTCTGTGGGATTGTTTCATTCTTGCTCTTTTTCCTCCTCTTGTGCTTTTTGTACCCAGTGTCTTATTTTCTGGTACTGTCTTCTCTCTTCCCTCACATTTGGATATGGCACTGAAGTTGAGGGTTGGTCGTCAGTGACCAATGGTGGTGGTGAGGGAGCCACTTCCTTTCTCTTCTGTGCTCACGTAACAGCTAACACAGGAGTGTGATCTTGTCGACCTTTCGATGGCATCCCCGCTGGAACTGCTGGTTGCTGTATGGCAATGATATTAAGAGGTGCACTGGTTCCAGGTTTAAATGGACAATTCTTGAAACAGTGTCCATGACCACAATCCCGACATGAGGTTGTATATTGTCCCTTGTAGGGACATTCTCCAATTCTGTGTCCCTCGCCGCATCCGTAGCAGCCGTAATTTCTTCCACCTTGACATTGAGTTTGAGCTGCATAGGCCAAAACATATTCATTTATGGCAGGATCCATAAATGGTTCATCTGGTCTGTACCACTGTTGCTGCTCAGGTTGAGGTGGCATTTGCATTTCTTGTTCCGCTGCTGTCAGGTTTACATGGGCCACTTGTTGATTGGCTGGCCCTGGTGGAGTAGGTAAGGCCATGACTTGTGGTTGATCGGGTGCGCCGTACCTTGGTGCCGCATAAGGTGCCCCTTGATGATAAGGATAAGAAGTCTAATAAGGACTTCTCTTCTGTTGAACAACCCTGGGGGAATATCTAACTTGAAGGAAGCATGGGGCTGTCATAGACACCTAACTGTATCACTGCCTTCATGATTGTCTAAGACACCTACAAAGATATTTTTTAGATCTAAGAAATAGTCTGAATCAACAGTTTGTGTAGATCTTGTTATAAATTTAATGGTGCGTTTTCTCTTATTTGAATTTATATTCAGCAAGAGTGGTGTCAGAGCTGATATATAGTTATTTCTTAAATGTCTATACAACTCTCAACAAGTGGTATCAAAGCCCGGTCCCTGGTCCAAATTGGTATAGTATTTATGACTAAGTTATGATTTCTTAGAGTGTTCATCATGGAAGGTACATCTTCTGAGATCCTATTGATCAATAAGTTCAACGAAGATGATTTCCACATGTGGAAATTCAAAATGAAGATGATACTTATTGAAAAAGAACTTGGAGATATGTCAATGGTTTAATAGCCAAACCGAGTGAACTTGAAAAACTGACCGCTTGGGAAGCTAAGGGGTACTTGCCATTGTATCTTTGAATCTTAAAGATTCACAAATAGCTCATGTAGCAAATTGTTCAAGTTCTAAAGAAGCTTGGGACATTCTTTCTAGTTTATATGAAACAAAAGATGTTTTGACTCATCTCTTTTTGAAAAAGAAGTTCTAGTCGCTCAAGATGAGTGGAGGAACCTTAGCAAATGATGATATGAATGAATTCAAACAACTACTCAACCAGCTAGTTGCAATAGGCTTGTCAATATCAGACAAAGATGCTAACATGTCTCTTCTATCCAGTCTTCTAGGACATTTAAACATGAGATCAATCTTGTACATGCATCACAATAGTATGGTTAAGGATTTGAATATTAATACTGTCTCCACTGACATTCGACATGTATGTGACATGTGCCTACTAGGCAAACAACCTAGATCAAGATTCCCAAAGGGACAAGCCTCTAGAGCTCAGTCCATTCTAGAATTGATACATAGTGATCTGTGTGGCCCTATGAGTACTCCCTCTCTGAGTTCAGCACTATATTTTATCACTTTTATTGATGACTATTCGAGATTCACCAGTATTATGTTCATCAAGAACAAGTCTGAGGCATTCAACTGTTTCAAAGAACTCAAGTAGTTTGTTGAGACACAAATTGGTCAAAAGCTCAAAACCTTATGCACTGATAGTGGGGGACAATGTATGTTAGACAAAATGTCCGACTACTTATCATCATGCGACATTCATCATCAGTTCACCACCAGATACACACCATAATAGAATGGAGTAGTCGAGAGGAAGAACCGAACATTACTCAATGCGAAACGATCAATGATGTCAAATGCTCAACTACCCAATAATTTTTGGGCTAAAGCAATTTTAACAGCTTGTTATCTGCAGAATTATTCAAGCACTAAAGTAGTCAACTCAAAGACTCCATTCGAATCCTATCATGGATTTAAATTGAGTATGAAGCAACTCCGAGCATTTCGTTGTCATTGCTATGTGTAGATTTCTTCTGATCTGAGAAAGAAACTCGATCCTGCTAGCTATAGAAGTATCTTCCTCGGATACTCGACATCACACAAAGCTTATCGGATCTACAATGTCAAATTGGTCGAGACGTCGTCTTCCTCGAAGATAGATTTTACGACTTCAAGTAGAAGCAGCCAATGCAAGAGTTCATTCAAACGACTCCCATTACCATCGATAGGCCTCGACCTATGACTATTCTGACAACAATCGAATGTACCCATGTCGCACAACAAGGAGAATCATCAACTTAGGCCCAGTGTGTCACCTTCTCGGGATCAAGATAACTAGAGACAAAGCAAACGAAAGAATTGTGATAAGCCAAGAAAGGTATCTTACTCGCCGACAACTGAAGCAGAGAATAAGGAGATGTACAAATACCCCTATCAGTCCATAGTCAGATCGATCATGTATGCCATGGTCTGCACATGACCCGATCTTGCCTATACAGTCAACACACTATCACAATATATGTCGAATCTCGGCCTACCTCATTGAAAAGCTCTAGTGAGAGCATTGAGATACATTCAAGCCACGAAGCACTATGCTCTGTGCTCTAATGGAAATACAGAGGATGCTCTAACTCTTAATGTTTATTCCAACTCTGGCTGGGCTGGAGACGTGGACACACGAAAATTCACTTTTGGCTATATACGCTTTTTAGCAAGAGGGTCAATTTCATGGAATAGTCGAAAGCATAAATGCATTTTTTTTGTCTTCCACAAAGTCCGAATATAACGTAGCTACATCTCCTATACTGTGTAAGTATTCTCTCTCTACAACAGCATGTAGCCTTACTCGCACAAGTCGAACAGTCTGTATATACATCAACTTTGAAGTAGAGCAGGATCGACTTCGACATACCCGACATCGACTTCATCGACATCGACTCAAGGGCAAACGATCAACTCCTCATCCAACTTTCTCGACGTCCGTGTAGGGTCGAAGATCTCTCATAGGTAGTAGTCGTTCTGCTTGTCAACAATGGTTAGAACACTGGTTAGGTGCCTAACCATGAATAGATTCTACTTTTAGTTAGTTCCCTATTTTTTTCCTAACTCTACCACCACTAACACTACACACCCCTATCTCTACTCCCCTAAACTAACTTTTATCTTGATTTTTGGTGAAAGAGAAAAGGAGAATAGTAGAGATTGAGAGGAGAAGAGAGAAAGAGAGGGATAGAGAGTGAGAGTGAGAATGGAGGTTAGCTCAAATGCTCATTTTGCTTGCTAAAGGAGAAACATTAACTAAGGAAACCAAGAAAGCATGAACTTGAAAGCAAGAGAAAGCAACAATAGCAATAGCAAGCATTGAATAGCAAATGAGGATGCTTCTCTTCCAAAAATGGTAGAGTTTCCTCCTTCTCATTAAGCATGGAAAATAGAGTACATGAGGTGCCTTTTTATAAATGGGGAAGGCCCTTGCCCCAAAATACTATTGGCTAATATCTACACTAATCCTATCCATTCATCTTGGACCCAACTTGATCCAAAGGTCTCAAAAAAGTACATTGGATTTCACATGATTCATGTGAGTCTCCATTTGGACCCAACTCTAAAATAATAGACTTCTAAGTTTAAAATGACTTAAGTTTTAATTTAATTACAAATGGGGCCCAAGTCTATTATTCTATTTACAACTCAACTTGCGTGCTCATTGGGCCATGGGCTTATACAAGTAGGATGCCATGCCCTCGCAGCACATTTTATTGGTCGATATTATTAGTTTACAATATGTTGGGAATATCCCCAACAGGACCCACGACTTGAAGCAGTGCCGATCCCACGACACTCTGCCGGTTTAGTATAAAGTCTTCTTGGCCCTCGCCTCTGGTGGATCAGGTAGCCAATGACATCTTCCATGAAATTTATTCTGTCCAGCTTCTTCAAGTCCTTAGGCATGTGAAGGGACTTGTGGACTCTTGTTAGCCAGTTTTGGTCGACCCACACTTGGAATCTGCGCGTCCAGGGATCGCCAAGGAATGCGGCTCAGTAGTAGACTCGAGCGACTGGAAGCTGATCTTCCACTTTCTTTGAGGCTAATACCTTATTTGGATCAAAGAATATGGGGGGAGTTCTTCACATGGCATCAGAGCTTTTGGCCTCTTGTGGTGAGGGTCATTGTGTGAACCCCTACAAATCTGTTGCTTGCTGATTCTAAGAGTTTAGGAACTGTAGTTTCTGAACCTTTGGAAAAAATTGATTTGGTAGAGGTTGGAACCTCTATTCAGTTCAAAGGGAAGCTACAGGGGCAACAACTATGCATGCAAGCCTTTTGAAGAAGAGAAAGTAATCCTGGAGTAGAGTTATGTAAGAATCCTGAACTCGTTTGAAACCTTTGTTGATTGTACAGAAGCGATTTGATGCATCCATTTGTGAAGCGAATTTGGAGCGCTGGTGGGGGCTCAGAGATCGGGTTACCATAGATTTGCTATGGCCTCTGTTGTCCTTACAAACTAATTCCGTTAGTGTTATTGAACTGGGGACGCATTAGAGATTGGGTGTGTTACCTCCATTTGCTGATGCAAAGAGCTGTCAATTCATTTGAAACCTTGGTTTTCTGCAAACAAATGGACGTGAGGGAGATGATTGATTGGCAGATGGCTCGTGAAGGGTGCGATCCTGCATAACCCCCCCCCCCCCCCCCCCCCCCCCTCTCTCTCTCTCTCTCTCTCTCTCTCTCTCTCTCTCTCTCTCTCTCTCTCTCTCTCTCTCTCTCTCTCTCTCTCTCTCTCTCTCTCTCTCTCTCTCTCTCTCTCTCTCTCTCTCTCTCTCTCTCTCTCTCTCTCTCGTCTGGCCTTCGCGATGGTGGCGGTTGTCTTCTTGAAATCTAGCTTCCTATCCTGCTCGAATTTTTTCTCTATCTCGATGCATGGTGCGTCTATGATATAGCGGCTATTGCATCATGGGAGCATTCCCTTCCTTTTGCTAAATCCTTTAGCAAAATCCTTTTAGGGTTTTTTTTAATGGATGGGAGGGGGGGGGGGGGGGGGGGGCTTGTTAACCATACATAGTCTTTATGGTTTATCATTTTTTAAGAGTAAAAGTGGTGAGTGAAGGGCTTGATCCTGGTGCTTGCATGCCTCAGTTAGTCCACTGAGTTGTGCATGCAGTAACCATGTATTGCATTGATTTCATAGCTTTTGTAAAGGGATTTGGTGCATTTGATGAATGCATGGCTATTTGTAATGGATTTTTGGTTACATAGCCCGAACCTTTTGAAGTCTTTGCAAAATTTTTGATGTAATCTAAGCAATGGTCGATTCGGTAAGAAGATTTTGGGAATCTATCTAAATCAACAACTGAGAATGGAGTTACCTATTCTCTTGACTTAATCGAGAGAATCTTTGAAGAATAATTTTATTATCCTAACTGTTATGTCTATGTGATTGGATCCATGGATTTAGGATCGACAATAAAATACTATTCTTCATAGTAATTTTTCTCCAGGCAAGTACCCAGATAGTGGAAATATGGGTTCCCGGTACTGTGCTTTTTATCGGTTCTTCCTTTTGGACTCGATGGTGCATCAATAATCTTATCTTAAATGATTTTGATCTTTAAGATTGGGCAAATTAAAGCTTTTCAGATACTTGTTAAAGTGAATAAATGGAATAAGGTCGTAATTTTTGAGTGGTAGCTCTATATTTGATTTAAAAACAGGTATATCGAATATTGTAAAGAGTACCCGGATCAGAATTTTATTGATTTTCTATTAAGTTCAGGCAATTTTAATAAAGTAATACTTAAGCTAGTGTGGTCAAAAGGGTAGAAACCTAGCCTTTACATGTGTTAAAGGAGTTTTCAGGGGCCTTCGCAAATGAAATTTTTTGGGTGACCATAAAATCTAAGGGAGGAAGAAAATGAGACACTAGAGTAGGTAAATGTGATTGTGTTATGTAGTTTGGATTGGTTCCCTGTATGGAAACTGCATAGCACCGTTTTGAATTTATTTTGAATATCTATAGGACCATGAGTTGACCCTATTTGTTATAAGAAATTGTGACATGGAACGAGAATGGACATTGGGTTCACATTTGTACTGTAAAGAATCTTATTCCTAAGAGTTGTAACTCTCAGATGGTAGAAATTCGGGATGGATAGTACCAACTAGAGGGACTGAAGAAACGAAATGTTTCTAACCACAAAGCCTTGCTAGCTTTCAACCCTCAGCCTGACAAAGATGTTCGCGAACACGAAAGTCAGGAGACACGAAGCACAAAAAGTTTCACGAACACGAAAGTCAAAGGAAACGAAGACGAACGCGAACATAGTCAACACAGACGAAGACGAACGGTTCGCGAACACAAAAGATTCACAAACAAGAATCTTTTGCGATTCAGTACAAGAGAAGACAAATGACCCAAAACGAAACCAACGACGAAAACGAAACCTTCTCCTGCCCTCCGCGCTCCGAAGAGTACCAACGAGATCATGCAAGTACCCAGCAGTGCTTGAAGAAACCAGAGAAAGATCAATATAGATGATTCTTCATGTTGTGTCTGATCTCAAATGCAAATGCTTCTGCTGTTAATCGTGTGTCTGAGTTTTCTTGTTCCTTTTGAATTCCTCACCTTGGTTGAAACTATGTTGAATGCTGTACTAATTTTATAAACGTAGATCAGCAGTGTCTGACTACACTTTGGAGGACTATAGGAGTGATTCAGCTGGCATTGTCCAACGATCGTATCTGAACTCCATCCGAGTCGCAAGAGGATCGTGGTTCCTTCGCGAAAGCTTTGCGATACTAATTCTCATCAGTGGTATCAGACCAGGCCATCCTATCATATTCTGACATACCCAAGAAGCTAGCAGATCCAGAAGGCCCAGCATTCAAACTAACAACCATCAACAAGAGAAAAGACTCCAAGAAACAATGGCTTCAATCAATAGCATGCAGAGCAAGATCTGCACAATACTTAATTCTTCAGGATCTAACTTTCTAGCCTGGAAAGTTAAAACATCTTTGATACTCAAGGGCGAAGGACTATTTCCTTGGGTGGATGGCACAAAAGAAATTCCTACGACAACAGGCAAGGAGCTAGGTGAATGGAGGTAGAAAAACGACAAGGTAGTAGCCTTGCTATCATCTTCCATCGAAGTCTCACACTTGACCTGGCTACACTCTCCAAAGCTAAGGAGATGTGGGATGCATTACTCACCAGATTTCAGACGAAATCAAGAGTCAAATCATGATGTTGGAAGATCAGCTGACAAATTTGCAGTGGGATGAAAAAGACCTCACTTCTTTAGTAAGAAAGATGAAGGATCTGTTTCTGTCACTACATAACTCTGGAGCAGAGAATGTTGTGTCAATTGAGAAGCAGCTCACGTACCTGTTGAGAGCCTTACCCAGATCATTCCAGATGACAAGAACCCTGCTCACGAAAGATCCCACCATGAACCTAAAAAAAAGACAATTGTCGAGATTTGAGAGGAGGTCAAGGCCAGAGAACATCTTGATCACAAAGATGATTCTAGCCAGGCCCTCTACGACAACAAAGAAAAATCAAAGAAGCAATTTAAGCCTAAGAGGGAGTCCAATCAGAGGCTGGATTGTGACTAGCAAGCAGAGGGAACAAGCAAAGACAACTGGAAGACCAAAGGGAGGTCCAAACAACAAGGTGCAGACAAGAAGACTTGTGTGAGATGCAAAAGAGACGGTCATATAGTAGATACCTACTGGGTCAATCCCAAGATTGTGTGTATCCATTGCCATAAGAAGGGTCACGCAGCCATGGATTGCCGCCAGAACCCGAGAAACAAGTCAGCACAGAACAGACAAGAGAACATCAATAGTTCATCCTATGTCGAGGACCCCGAGAGCTCAAAAATGGGCAAAGAAAGAACGAACAAAAATTGTTCGATCGCCTATATCTATGAAGACATGTGTGCAGCATCAACATCTGACACACATGAGGTGATCCTATATTCAAGAGCCACCTCACACTTTGTGACATCAAGACGAATCATGTCTGATTCCAGAAGTGTAGATCCTTCAAGATTCATAGTTCTTGGAGATGGATCTAGACGTCAAGTGAACGGTATTGGTTCACTATGGCTCAACACAAACAGCAGAGACAGATGACTCGAAGACATTCTGTTTGTGCCTACTCTGCAACAAGACTTGCTCTTTGTAGCAAGAATAGCAGATGCAGGGATGTGTGTGACATTTTTTGACGAAGCATGCAACGTGATTGATGCCAGTACCAGTACTCTCATTGCTCAAGGCCGAAGGAAGGGAGCCCTATATCATCTGAAGATACGCCTACCTGCAGATCAGGTGCATCAGACTCAACACAACTCGCTAGATACTCTGTGGCACAAAAGACTCTGCCACATGAACTCAATGGCAAACCATCATGGAGCGATAACAGGGGTTAACATCTCGAATGCAACCAATTCGACCACCTGTGATGCATGTTTGAAAGGCAAGATGTCACGCACACCATTCATTAAAGACTCCTGCAGAACGACAAAGATTCTGGAGCTAGTGCACTTTGATAGAACGACAAAGATTCTAGAGCTAGTGCACTCTGACATCTACAGACCATTCAGCGTGATCTCAGTAGGAGGTTCAAAGTATTATATAACCTTCATTGATGATTATAGCAAATTTGCCAGAGTGTATTTTATTCAGAATAAATCTGAAGCACTTGATAAATTCACATGTGAATTGGACTGAGAGATGTACATGAAGCAAAGTGAAGCAGATCAGAATAGATCGAGGTGGCGAATACATCTCAAATCGCTTCATTGACTTCTGCAATGATCGTGGCATCATCATAGAAGAACTGCAGCCTACACACCGCAGCACAATGGTGTTGCTGAACGAAAGAACAAGACCCTGATGGAAGCAGCCAGATGCATGATGGGCTATTCAAAGGCTCCAAGGGCACTGTGGGCTGAAGCAGTAGCTACAGCCGCATACATCCAAAACAGAACATGCAAGTCTGGTGTCCCGCACACGACACCACATGAGCTATGGTGGGGTAGAAAGCCCAACCTGTCTCACGTCAAAATCTTTGGCTGTGCAGCTTATGCACATATTCCTGATAAGCTTCGTAAGAAGCTTGATGAAAAGCTGAGGAGAGATTTTTCTGGTAGGTTATGACAACAACTCGTCATACTACAGAGTCTACATGCCAAACACGAACACTGTGAATACAGTGAGAGATGTCAGATTCGATGATAGCAGGACAATGGCCAATGACGATCCTGTGTCAGCTACAAAGTTCTGGAGAGACAATACTATGACCTGCTGCCAATGTCAGAGGGAGCAGAGGATGAACACGAAAACAAAGATTTTCGAGTCGTCTCCCATTCGAACAACGAATCTAATGAAGAAAGATTCGAGAGGAAGCCTGCTGCTGCAGTTCCTTTAAACCAAAATGGTTTCAGACCAAGCAGAGCAGACAAGGGCAAAGGCATAGTTGTTCCAAGAGGATCTCCCAGAAGGTCGACAAGACACCAGCAAGATATGTGGCAGGCAACTCAGCTTCCACATCAGAAGAGTTCTACGGGTTCAGTGGCGAACCACAGACTTTCGAGGAGATGATTGAAGGTCTAGAAAAGGACAGATGGATCCAAGCCATGAATGAAGAAATGGAGTCCATGAGGAAAAACCAGGTATGGACGTTGGAGCCATTACCACATAAGCGCAAGACTGTCAAATGCAAATGGGTCTTCAAGCTCAAATACGGACTAGACGGGAATGTGAAAAAATACAAGACAAGACTGGTAGCGAAAGCCCAAATGGGATGACTTTCTCCCATCGATATTTTTTGACCCAAATACGACCCTGGCATCATAGAAAGTTCAAGACCAACTGCCGTGGCCGGAGTGTATTATAGAGCAGCTTTACTCGGCGATCCATGACCAACAAGATCTCAGACCTGGATTAATCAGTTTTGGTTAACGGGCGTCCATTAGTCCTTCTACCTTACAAGGACAAGAAGAGCACCAAGCGATTGGAATTCATGGAAGAGGTCACATGATACATGATCCAACAAAGACGCGCCAAACGCAGCCTTTACTAAGCCACCATAGTGCCGAGGCACCGACACTACTTCAAGCCGTGAGCCCTGTTGGGGGTATTCTCATATAAATAGATAAAATATTGAAATTAGTAGAAATCAAATGCGAGGGTCGTGGCATCCTTGCATGCGTAAGCCCATGGCCCAATGAGCACTTGTAAATAATCTTTTTGAAATAAACTAGACTTTGGGCCATGTAATTAGAAGTGATATTAGAGGCCAAAGTCTAAGTTAAGTTTAAGTTACTAAGTTTTTGAGTTAGTCAAAAGTATCGTTGATTGGGTTGTACGGAAACTCGCATGTCTGACACATGCAAAATCCGAGGGCACAAAGTCGCGAACGCTGAGATCATTTCAATTTTTTTCTTGGGATTTTTGTCACGTATTGCTTCTTTGCGCGTCCTGTTTGCTCCCTCATCACCTCGACGTATGCGCGCACAAGAGCAATACTACGACCATACATATCGCTTATGTGCACCGTTATCTCATTCACCACCGCTTCCTTCTTCGACCCTCGCACAAGATCAATACATCCATACATATTGCACCTCCACGAGCCTCGTTAGCCTCCTTTGACCCCTGCTAGTATAACCTTGCACAAAACCGATACAAGCCACATGTCTAGGTTCAAATGGAACCAGAAGATTAAGAAATATCAGAGATCCACTGAACTCCTGATACCAAGAGCCCCTTTTTACAGAATTGTCCGTGAGATTACTAGAGAGAATCTGGACAGTTTTGTTGAGTGGTCTTTTTGTGTGTTTGCTATAGATTACCGCGACTATTTTGTAAACTGAATCAATAGCAATTTCCAAAAGCAAAAAGGTTTAGTGCACATGAGCTTATTTTGACAAACATCTAGTGGCCTTCATTGCAAATTTAGAAAAGCATGAATTAAAGTTGAATAGATTTTTCTTGGCAACCTTTGTGAGAATGTTAATATCAAATCTCATAAAATGGATGTATTCTTCTCTCGTACATGTAAAATTAATAATCGAACCTACAAATAGTAATAGTAAATTTGATGAGCATGTTCATTTAAACTCCCTACTCCCCTATTTAGGGTTGTAAAAAGTTTTTAGATGATGGAGCAAGCAAAGTGGGACATAAGTGGATCGAAAGAGCTAAGAAACATCGGCCAAATGAAAATAACTTCAACAATGAATGCCGAAATTTTAAAAAACCACGATGACAATGTGTTGCAACATATAAGAAACCAAAACTACTTTTGTTAGGAATTTCCAATTCTACAACAATAATTGTGTGACATGGCCTCCTTTGTCACAAGACCTTGAAAATGCAAATCACACTTCTCATGCATGCTTCTATATCAAAAACAAAGAGCAAGGAGACAAAAAAAATAAGTTTTGATAAACTTTGACTAATAAAAAAAAGAACCTAAGAAAATTGATCTTAAAATAGCTATATCAGAAAACATTGACATGTTAATCGCAAATTTTTTTAATTAAAACAATTGTTTTCTATGAAGCAAAGCCAAAACTCTAAGAGTAAAGGATCATGTTAGCACTTTTTTTGGATATGTTTGAAGTGGAGTAAATCCCATTTTACTTCATTCCTTTCGAAATCATGGTTTCAGCTTTGTGGTTGAGTTGTTTTCCATGGAAATGAACCGTAAAGTGAAATGTTTAGCAGATTATGAGTTGTGAAAGCGAGACATTACGAAATGTTGAAGTTCATAAAATTTTTCAAAAGCAGTTTACAGCTCACAGCTAAAAAAAATTTGCGCAACACATTACACCTCACAAAAAGTCAAAATCTAAGAGTCACAAAAGTATTTTTAGCCGTAGCAATCGTGAGCAGTGATAGCAAACATGTGGCATTACGTCATTAGTTGAGAACATGTAGATTATAAACCATAGCACAGGTTGCAAACAGATTTGGATCTTAACCATCTATCTCTCTTTTGCTACGTCAGGTATCATTTATCCGATGATGGGCTGCAACCTTGCAGCTAGATTCGTCGCCTCTAAACTCATCTTGCTACATGTACATGTAGTAGCCCACCTCCCCATGAACTATATATACCTAGTGCATATATAAGTATAATACAGCTGCCCTCACACGTTTGACTTGACTGCATAGCCTCTGTTTTGCTGTTTCGTGTTCACTCTACTCTAGTCGTCTCTTCTTCTTCTTCGCTGCAAGAGAATGCAAACGCGAGAGTAGTTCCTGTGCTGTTGCTACGATCGCGATTGCTCCTCCTCCTCCACCTCGGCTATCTCGCCATAGCCATGAAGAATTATTATAATCATACGATCTCGTCAAAGGTGCCCTCACGTCACCCAAATCTGTGACGCGTATTTTCAGCAAGAGCTCTCATCTTTTCCCGATGGCTCGCCAACACTTGCGTAGCCTTGGTCAGTATTGATTTCCACTCGTTTTTTATGCAGCTTCAATAATCATTTACTTCAAGAAAACTGCATTAAGCTCTTGTTTTTTCCGGATTTGGCTCTTGCAATCAGCCTTCTTATCAATGAGCGCCTCCGGCTATTGAGATTGTAACGAAGCTTCTACCTTCCGTCTTATGTTTTTCAGAATCTATTTCTTGCATCATTGAATGTTTTTCAGCCTTGATATTCGTCTGTCAAAGATAATCAGATTGTCTAGTAAACTAGCAAACGCAAACGAACACTTGATCTATTTTAAAAATCATGTCCGATGGATCCAAGGACAATTATTCTTGGTTTTGCTGATTGTTTTTCGTAAGTTTGACAATGTCTTTGGCAGCATTCAAAATTTAATTTGTTCGAAGAGCCCCAAGCGTCGCGATTAGATTACACTATTAGTTGCAGTCCCGTCCCTGGCCTTTCAAAAATCCAAAATATGCATACTCTTCCAAATTTTGGCAAACATCACAAGTAATAATCTACTAAGAGACAGTTAGTGTTCAATCTTGAAATGTGGCTGTCGTAAACTATGAAGTTTGTTTTTTTTCCTGCTAGCCTAAACTACCAGTCTCGCATTAAACCTGAGTTTTTTGAAAAAGCTGGCATAAGTTGTGCCGTTTCCTTTACTATTGCGATTGGAGTCTTCTGCCTTCATGGATATAAGATACAAATTCTCGTGCCATTTATTCTGCTCCTTCCTGCTCTGCAGTTTACAGTTTCAGGGGAATCTTACAAAATAAGCTTACTTGCCGCATACCAAATGCTCACAGCTATGGTGGACGTTTTGCGACACGAAACATAGCCACTATCGCATTGGAGCAGTCAGGGACAAAAACGATCCTCAGTGAAAACGATATCCCTCGTCAATGGTATAACATCATTCCTGATTTGCCTAGTTATCCTCCACCACCTTTGCATCCTCAAACATTACAGCCTTTACAACCACAGGATTTGGCTCCCCTCTTTCCAGCTGCAATTATAGATCAAGAGACATCTTTGGAGAGATACATTGATATACCTACGGAGGTACTCGAGGTGTATCAGTTATGGCGGCCTACTCCTCTTTTCAGGTATAGGCTCGCTCTGAGAAGAGTTTTTTTTATTAGATTCAGTTTCATTTGACATTGTATACGCCTAATTTTTACAGTTTAGCTAATAACACAAAGTGAAATCGGTGCAGAATCATTTCTATTCATAATATTTAAACGGAGCTTTCGCTAGCTCTAAACATGAAAGCTTAGTTTTCATCAAAAATGAAACTATAGTTTTATGTCTAATAAAGCTTTCGGTTATGTCAGTCTAGTCTAGCTTTCGGTTCTGTCAGTCTAGTCTAGCTTTCGGTTATGTCACTCTAGTCTAGTCTTGTCTATACACTGACACATTCACTCGATGGACCACATTCATTATAGTCTAGGGAACATCATATTGATAGCCTCTGATGGAAATGGTGAACTTCGGAAAGCCTTCGGCTTTTCCGGCTTTTCGCACTTTGTCTTTTTCAGATAAGTCAATTTTGCAATGCACACGTGTCGCACTTTTCGCGTATTTCTCACTTTGGCTTTTTCGGAGAAGTCAATTTTGTAATGCACACATTTTTGCACGCTTGTTGCACTTTTTGCTTATTTCGCATTCTTCGGGAAATGGAACCGAGGCGTAAATGGACAATGCGCGTATCAGAATGCAAGGAATGCAAAGTGGACAATGACAGGCAACTAGAAGTAGTTAGAGTTAATATAAGACGTTCTTTTAGTTACTACAGATTAGATTAATTATCTCTCTCCGTTCTTTATATATAGGATCAACGTGAGAGAGAAGGTTGTGTGTTAGTATATGATACTAGCTATTCGTAAGAAAGAGTAACTCTCTTGCGGTGCTGCGTTGTTTGAGAACCAAACAGTGCTCAAGTTTTGATGTAAAAGTCCATTAAGATAATATAGATGCAAGAGTGCATTCAATGCAGTATTTTGCAAGTGTTTTGTCTGAATGAATTTTCTCTTCCGCCCATTATTTCCATTGTCATGCAGTAAATCTGTAGTTGTTATCTGCTAAGTGTTGCAGAAGTAGATACTTGATAATTCTTGTTTCTACGCTTCCGCGTTCGTTTTCTATCCGTGGTATCAGAGCAGGTTCTTGGAGTGGAACTCCAAGACGGGCTAGAATGGCTTCCAACATTGCACAGAAGATCCCTGTGATTCTTGATGGATAGAACTATGGGCACTGGAAAAAGAGAACCATGATTCTCCTAAAAGGGGAAGGTTTATGGGGCGTCGTGGATGGCACTGAAGCCTAGAGAATGAAGTCATCAACGAATGGAGAAGAAAGGATGACAAAGTTGTTGCTCTCATCACTTTGTCATTGACAGAAGAAATCCTAATGAATGTGGACGATCTTGATCACAGTCAGCAGATCTGGCAGAGCCTGCATGAAAAGTATGAAGCAAAGACCAAGACAGAGGTCTTGCGCCTGACAAACCAACTGTTCAGCTTAAACTGGGATGGTGCTGATCTTGATTCACATGTGAACAAGATGAGAGCCATTTTTGCCCAGCTAACAGCAGCAAGAGTGGAGCACAAAATACCCCCTGCACAACAGTTTATGTTTCTAATCAGATCACTTCCACAAGCCTACCAGTCATTAAGAACAATCTTAATGCGATCTCTAGATATCACCTTTGATGATGCGGCCATGGCAGTCGCAGAGGAAAAGCTGATAAGACAGCAGGCTGAGCAGAAGGAGGAAGATGAAAGGGCCCTATTCATAATAGGAAAAAGAATGCTCAGCGAGGTGATTTCTCCAGAAGCAAGAACTAGCTCGAAGCAAAGAATGCAGGCAGTTTTAAGAAGCAGGACAAGAAGGATGTCACCTGCTATTGCTGTCAAAGGACAGGACACTATGGAAATGAGTGTTGGTACAATCCTAAGGCAAAGACCAAAGGAAGAATCCTAGGAAGGACAATGTACATGCAGCAGAATCCTCCTCACAACAAGAGGAGGACGCCAACACATTTGTGTTGACAGAGGGAGAAGGAAACACTACATATCTCACACAGACTAATTGTTCTAGTATAATAATTGATTCTGGAGATATTGTCCATGTCACATGCAAGAAGGAACTCCTGCAAAAGTTTCAGCCAAGCTGCACATCTAGATCTGTCACGCTTGGTGATGACAGCCAACACAAGGTGGAAGGAACTGGAATAATCCAGATGATGACACCAAATGGACACAGGGATCTGGAGGGGGCACTATATGTGCCATCATTGAAAAAAGACCTGTTATTTGTCGCAAGAATGGCAGATCTAGGCATGAAGATCTACTTTGATCAGAACGAATGCAGAGTGCATGACGGATGCTCTAACAAGGTCATTGTAACTGCACCCAGAAGGGGCAATTTGGACTAGGTCACAGATTCAGAAGGAGTGGGCATTGCATTGACTACCACCTCCTGTAACAGCGAATTAGAACTATGGCACAAAAGAATGGGGCATATCAACATGAGAATGCTCTATCAGATGACAAAGGAAGGTCTGGCAACGGGGGTGAATGTAACCCAACCACATCCAGATTTCTGTCAGATTTATGCTCTAGGAAAACAGAGCTGACATGCAACTAGAGCGAAGGCACCACTTGACCTGGTACACTCAGATCTGTGTGGACCCATGGCGGTAGACTCAATATCAGGATCAAGATATTTTGTCACCTTCATTGATGATTACAGTCACATGACTGTGATTTATTTTCTGAAATTAAAATCAGAAGTTTTTGCACAGTTCAAGTGTTGTCAGGCCTATGCAGAAAGGCAGCTACAGAGTAAATTGAAGGCACTACGATCTAATAATGGAGGGGAGTAAATTAGCAAGGAGTTCAAAGAGCACTGCAAAAAGGAAGGCATCGCCAGGCAGTACACCATTCCTTATGCCCCACAACATAACAGTGTGGTGGAAAGGAAGAACAGAACGCTAATGGATGCAGCCCGATGCATGTTGATTCAATCAGGTTAGAAACAGCACTAGTGGAAGGGCGTTACACGACAGTAACTCGACTAGTGAGAAGGTAATTGAGAATGTTGAGATAAGTCATATATGTGCAGACTTTTGTGGGATAACGGAAGAGCCAAAAACCTTTCAGGAGGCGGACCAGAGCAGTGAAAGTAAACAACGGCATCAGGCAATGCAGGAAGAACTGCAATCCATGGCAAGGAACAAAGCATGGGAACTGACAACGTTACCTACTGGAAGAAAGGCAATAAGCAACAAATGGGTTTTTAAAAGAAAAACCAATGCAGCAAGTTCAGTGGTTCGCTACAAAGCCAGATTAGTGGCAAGGGGTTTCTCACAAAAGGAAGGGATCGATTATTTTGAAACCTTTTCTCCCACAGTAAAAATGGCCAGCATAAGAACACTCTTAGCATATGCTACGAGGTACAATCTGGAAACTCACCAGATTGATGTCAAAGCAGCATTCTTATATGGGAACATTGACGAAGAAATTTATATGACACAGCCAGAAGGCTTTGTAGATGAAGCTCATCTAGAATTTGTATGCAGATTGACTAAATGCATTTATGGATTGAAACAGGCTTCAAGAGCATGGCATAGATTGATCTTTACCTTAAGTCAATTGGAAAGCATGCTTTGCTATCAGACTGTAATGTATATACAATCAGAGATGGTGACAACTTTGTATTCATGACATTGTTCGTTGATGATCCTCTGATGATAGGGAATTGCCTCAAATTGATCCAGAAAATAAGACTCAAATATATGATGAGTTTGTCATTTCAGATCTTGGCGAAGCACAGATATGTGTAGGACTGCAAATAGACAGGGACAGATGCAGAGGCACTCTCCACCTAACACAGGAGAAATGTGCGCTGAAGATTCTGAAGGATTACAAAATGACAGAGTGCAAAGAAAAATGCACTCCTATGGAAGCAGGAGCAAGATTGACCAAGGATGACTGTCCGGAAAATGATACAGAGAAGGCTAGAATGGCAACAGTGCCATACCGGAACCTTATTGGCGGCCTCATGTACCTTGCGGTCTGTACAAGACCGGACATCGCTGTGGTTGTGTACTCACTCAACCATTTCGCTAGCAATCCTGGCGAGAAACATTGGAGAATGGCAAAGAGAGTTGTTCAGTACATTAAAGTTACAACAAGGTATGGCATAACCTTTAACAGTAATTCTGATTTTGAGTTACTTGCTTATAGTGATGCCACTTGGGCAAGCAGCACAGATGACAGTAAGTTTGTCTCTGGTGGATGTTTTGTGCTATGCAGATCAGTAGTAAATTGGGTATGCAAGAAGCAGACCTTGGTTGCACAATCCTCATGTGAAGCAAAATATGTTGCTGCATCTAAAAATGCAAATGAGATAGTGTGGCTTCGAATGCTATTGAACGAATTGGGTAAGACACTGGTCGAGCCCACTATATTGAATATGGACAGCAAGTGCAATCCACCTCACCGAGGATCTTGTTTTTCACTCCAAAACCAAACACATTCCACTTAAGTATCACCATATCAGAGATCTGATTCAAAAAAGTGAGTTGATGATCCAATACGTTAAATCATCCGACATGATGGCAGGTATACTCCCAAAGCCTCTAAACAAGACTCTGTTTGAGAAGCACAGGGTCTCAATGGGGATCAGATGAAGGTTTCCTTAGTTCAAGAGGGAGCTGATGGAAATGGTGAACTTCGGAAACCCTTCGGCTTCTGCGGCTTTTTTGGCTTTTTGCACTTTATCTTTTTCGGATAAGTCAATTTTGCAATGCACACGTGTCGCACTTTTCGCATATTTCTCGCTTTTTCGGAGAAGTCAATTTTGTAATGCACACGTTTTTGCACGCTTGTCGCACTTTTCGCATATTTCGCATTCTTCGGAAAATGGAACCGAGGCGTAAATGGACAATGCGAGTAACAGAATGCAAGGAAAGCAAAGTTGACAATGACAGGCAATTAGTAGTTAGAGTTAATATAAGACGTTCTTTTACTTATTACAGACTAGATTAATTTGGCTGCAAACAGTCTGTTTGTCAAATACAGTAGCAACATTTAAGGAGCATTCAAACTAGAACAATGATTGATTTACATTTATACGCCCAGTAAGCTACATAATGCTCTGGGCTCTGGCTTTTAGTGCAAGCTTTCATCACGAGTAAGTCTGCACTTATCTTCAATGAAAGCTAACGTGAATTTTGGTTGTGCATGTGACTTCAACCTGTTCTTGGGTGTTTATGTTGTCAATAGTGATGCTGTAATACTTGGTCCCTATTGTGCAACATGGAGTTGATCTAAGATTTTGTTGGAGGATTTTATAAAGTTATTGCACATCCCGTTTCTTATGTCCAGCACTATCCTAGACTTACCACCAATATGTATCACAATGCTTGTTAATCCACTTGCAAAATTCTGGGAACTGTACTTCTTTGGAAACCCCATAAAAAACAATCTTTACCATACCAATGTCAGATAAGGATGTTTTGGTACTAAAGCATAATGAAGAAGTGAAGGGTAAATCTATCAAAACCCTGATACGTACCAGAAGGGGTAAGGTAACAGCAAGGCCTTATAATGCATTTAAAAACTGACAACAAGCTCAAATTTTAACTTAGTGGGAGGCAACATCCCAAAAGGGATCCTAAGACTCTTGATTTTATAGTATGATCAAGATTGAAATGTGTTAGGAAAATAGAATTTAACAGTAAGCTCTGCTTTACATCCACCACTGATTCAGTTTCGTAGAAAAACCGTGACTACTGCTTCCATGGTGTTTTTTTACATCTTTGTTTGGACAACTGTTATCAGATATTGGCTTACTTTCTATAATGAGTGACCATTCCAGGGTCTCTTAAACCATTGAATCATGCTCTCATTTTACTGTAAATAACTAGAGCAAGGAGGTTGGAGAAGTTTCTTGGAACTCCTGCAAGGATTTACTATAAATATGAAGGTGGGAGTCCAGCGGGATCACATAAGCCAAACACTGCTGTACCTCAAGCATGGTATAATGCTCAGGAAGGAGTGAGGCGGCTAACCACAGAAACTGGGGCAGGCCAGTGGGGTAGTGCTTTGGCTTTTGCTTCTTCCCTTTTTAATCTGAAGTGTGAGGTATGTGTGCCAATTCACCATTATTGGATTCCTTAAATCCAGATACTGTTTATATGATTGGTTCAGTGACATCAAGCACCTTACTGATCTTACTTGGCATTAGAAATATGCACGCTTATCGAAAAGACAAAAGTAAATACTGCTATTTTGGAAAACTTTAATGGAAAGCTCAATCTGCTGGTTTCTAATACTTGTGATTAATGCAGTTCATGGATGCCAATCGCGCCCTGATATGACATGACATCTTAGGTTGCTATTTTTACACATTTAACCTACAGAATTTTGCAGTATAGAATCAAATCACATGTTTACGAGTTTTTCAGGTGTGGCAAGTGCGTGCATCATTCGATCAGAAACCGCATCGCAAATCCATGATGGAAGCATGGGGAGCAAAGGTACATCCTTCTCCTTCTTCCTTGACTGCAGCAGGCCGTGCAATCCTTGAAAAGGATGAAAATAGCCCTGGTAGCCTTGGCATTGCAATTTCAGAGGCAGTTGAGGCAGCTCTTGCAGATCCTGATGCCAGATATGCTCTTGGCAGTGTTTTGAACCATGTTCTTCTACATCAGACCGTCATTGGAGAGGAGTGCATTAAGCAGATGGCTTTACTGGGGGAAACTCCTGATATAATAGTAGGGTGCACAGGAGGTGGCTCAAATTTTGCGGGGTTAGCTTTTCCCTTCATACGAGAAAAGATGGCTGGCAAGATAAACCCGATCATCAGAGCAGTTGAGCCTACTGCTTGCCCATCTCTCACAAAAGGCATCTATGCATATGATTTTGGAGATACTGCAAAGCTAACCCCCCTTGTAAAGATGCATACTCTTGGACATCAGTTCATTCCAGATCCTATACATGCAGGTTAGGTGCTTTTGTCCAGAATGTAAACACAAAAAATGTCAATCAAGGCTTGAAATTTGAGATTATGCAGTGAATTGTCTGATGACAGAATCTATCATGGGTTGTCAATGATTCAGGAGGCCTAAGGTATCATGGCATGGCCCCTCTGGTGTCCCATATATATAATTTCGGTCTCATGGAAGCATTGGCTATTCCTCAGACTGAATGTTTCAAAGGTACACAGATATTCAGCTTTTGTCTCATAGTAATTCTGACATCTTGTCTGTATCATAGTTCAGATTGATGCCTGCCAAATTTTTGCATACATACAGATCATGCAAGTTTGCTAGCTCTCTTTTTGAATTAAAGAAGGGAAATCCAACAGGGGCTTTGCAATTTGCATGCACTGAGGGAATTATACCTGCTCCGGAGCCCACTCATGCCATTGCTGCAGCAATCAGAGAAGCTTTGCATTGCAAGGAAACTGGTGAGACTAAAGTTATTCTTACAGCTTTATGTGGGCATGGACACTTTGACCTCTTGGCATATGATAAATTTTTGGCAGGCCAGGTCGAAGACCTTGAGTTTTCCAAGGAAAAACTTTCAGAAGCTATGCTTCAGATCCCCACCATTTAATTCTATGGACTTTCTATATGTTCATCAAGTTGTGCGTGTGGCTTTTATTTAAGCACAAGGTGAATCCTATCAGGAATCTTTCTTTTACACCCCTAGATGCAAGATCCTAGTCAAAACTATATTTTACATTCAAGATTTTTTTGGCATACTTTTGCCAATGGCTACGAGATTTGAAAAAGATGATCAGATCAGGAAAAACAACTGGTTCTTACGGATAAGGTGACTAGATGATATTTCAGCATCACTTTGCCTTGGGATTTCTCCATTTCTGACCTTTTTCTTTCAAACAACCATTCCGCGTGCATTGGGCATATGACTTTCTCCTTGCAGCGAGTCAACATGCCAAAGTTTTACATTTTCAAAATAATGCATTGTCATGTAGTCTTGCAACATTCAAAAAGTTATACTGGTTGCAATGTCAACTTTTGAGAAATGGAAGTTGCTATTGATCTGAAACTGATCGATCGGCATGATTTACCAGATGATCACATCAAAGATCGAGACCAGGCATTGACATGCATACGTTTTGCTTATATTTGTTCTAGTAGTCATGTTTTGTGTGGGATTAGAATCTATGCGCAAACAATATATTTATATGCAATTTCTCATCGAACAGAACAAAAAAAACACTCGGACAAATGATCTTGAGAAGTGGTAAGACCTTGGCCCTGTTAATTTCTAAATGCTGGTAGACCTTGGCAAGTAGGCCTTGGTCTTGACCTACTTCCAGCTCATCTGGCATGTCTATTCATGAAGATATTTCTATGGAAATTCTTGTGCGCAAATCTGGCGGTGGGCAAATCATCCTGATGTAAATTTAAACAGCTGAAAAAATCAGGGTGCAAGACAAGTTTTGAGGTTTGACCACACTAGAAAAATGAGATTGGCAATGAAAGCAATCATTTTGTTTCACATAAGTGTTTCTATGGGATCTGTAAACTTCTCCAAGATTTTCTAAGTATCCTTGTTTGAGCAGATATGCTAGAATTCATAAATGGGTTGAGGTTTTGAAAAACTTTATCTAATCGTCAAAATTTGGTTGAAAAGCATAAACTCATTAGTCTTATTCTTAGTAATTTCAAAGACTTGACACGATTCTCAGCCTACATTAATTCTTTTCCTTGTGCTTAAATAACATGAATGAACCAGAGAGTGTGGAGGTTTGTTTCAATTGTACGATGAATTGTGAATAAGCACCCCACCTTGCTTGTCTAGACAATTGTGCAATTTAGAGAGCACAATTTAAAAAGCCCATTGGTGAAATATGTGACGTGTTAGGTAAATGGATCAAATTAATAATTATTCTTTTTCTAAAAGGGAAGTTGCAAATGATAGTGTCTTGTCCATCTTGTATGGTGTTGTGTATCGACTCAGTACATAACATCACACTTGAGATGATCTTAGTATCAAAGGCAAAATGTTGGTATGTGGTTCCATAGTGTAACATTTGGGTGAAGATGTACTCGGTTCTGGATCTGATTCATATTGACATGCTTGGCAGTCAATAGTTGCTAATGCATCTGTCCATCTCATGAGATGAGTCAACCCATGGCTTTTTTACCTTGCAAGATTAGAAGTTGCACAACAAACTCCACACAGTGGGTCCTATTTGTATATGTATATAAGGAAAGGGGGCTCCTATAACATTCATTTAATCTACTTGACAAGTGTGTAGCCAAGACTTTTGATGATGCCAATAAGTTTTGAGCGATGGTTGGTTGTATGGGATATCAGATATTGACAAAACATTGGTGTCAATAGCTCTAGTGTACATGGGTGAATCTAAATTGAGTCAAAAAATGGGTGGCAGATGTGAAAATCTAAATGGAGTTTAAATGAATCTATTTAATCCACAATAGGGATTGGATGCATTGCTACTTATATTTCCATCATTATTGTAAGCTAGTAATGACACGATGTTGATAATCAAGCAAGAACAATAAAAAAAACCAAGTGCAAAAGCTTCACACGTGTGAACAATAGGTGGTTGTACAGATAGGAGCTGAGTACAAAGTACAAATGGTAATTAATGCATTGAACACAATAAATTGCATGTAAATGAGAGATTTACACAAGCTTGGATGAGAAATCTCCAAAAATTATAGAATTTGATCCAAAAAGAGCATATGCAAAAAGACCTAATGCTCATGTTGGTTTGAGTAGATCTCACAAATGTGAGGGTGTCATGTAATTAGTCTTTGACCTACTCCTAAAGTCCTTCCCTAATGTATAGGCATCCAATTAAATTGCACCTCTTCAAAATTCCTAGATTTAAAGAGATGGATCTTAACTTATAAAAACTTGACAAATGAGCTTATCTACTCTTGAGATTTGGTAATAGCCTATCTAGGTCTATCCTTCACACGTGGGAATAGGCTCCACATGTGTGGAATTGTCCTATGTACAAAATCATCTACATGATAATTTGGTAATAGCCTATGTAGGTCTATCCTTCACATGTGGGAATAGGCTCCACATGTGTGGAATCATCCTATATACAAAATCATCTAGTTTAATCAAGCTAATATTTTCATGCTCCCCCTCAAATTAGCTTGATTAAAGTATACTAGATTTATTGATAATTCCAAGGGTTGATCTTAACTTGATAAAAGGATTTTTTGGCAAGGATTTAAAAAGAATATGAGTAGTACATATTGAAGAAGAAACACATTGGAGTTGGATCTTATGCTTGCACCTTCTCCCACACAAAATGAGCAATTTCAATGTGCTTGCTCCTAGCATGAAAAATTGGATTGATGTTAAGTTGTTGGGCTACTTGGTTGTCACAATAAATGGTAGGGACTTGCTCGACTTGCAACTCATGGAGTTTCATTAGCAACTTCTTTAGCAAAAGGAATTCCTTGGTAGTGGAAGTTAATGTCTTTTACTTAGATTTTATTGAAGATAGTGAGATAGTTTCTTGCTTTTTGAAAAGCCAAGAGACAATGCCATCACACTGATGAATGTAGTGAAGGCACTTATGGACTTTCGATCCAACTTATCACCTACAAGTCAATGCTAGATCTTCTATACAATATACCAAAGTTTATGGTACTCAAAATGTATCTAAGCACTCTTTTGGCACTTTTCCAATGCAATTTAAAAGGACTTTGCATGAATTGATTCAATCTATGTATGTTATATGTAAGATTGGCCTTCACATGTGTATGTTGAATGGTGAATGATTCATGCATGTTCTATGTGCTCTTGCCTTAGAATTTTGAAAATAGATTGTAGAATCAATCAAGTGCAAGATCTTTGTGCAATCACACACATCTTAGGAGAAAATTGCTTTTGTCCAAAATGACATAAATATCATTTCTTTCACCTATATAATCTTCTTAGTTTGCCTTGCATGTATAGCTCAACAAATTATCAAGCTAGGAGGAGACTAGTCGACATTTAACTTGATCACTACATTGTCTTTTAACTAGGATGAGATAATTGTAGTGGCATCGGAGTACCTATCATGTGAGGATTTTGTTCCCAAGGGAATAGTGCGTTGCCTTGTGAAGTCAGCTTCTCAGTTTTCCTATTCTCCATTCCTATCTAACCACATGAATAAAGCAAGGGAGGCCTCTTAAACTTTCCACCCTCTCACCTCATTTAAAAGTACCAAAATAGAGCAAAAGCAATTAACTAGAAAAGATTTATTAGGCAAAGTGCAATTGGGCAACTAGCCTACTATAAATCATAGGTCATTGTACATGATTTGAGTAGTTCTATTGAGAGCAAGTTTATTTGATCTCTCTCTCTCTCTCTCTCTCTCTCTCTCTCTCTCTGTCTCTCTCTCTCTCTCTCTTGTGAGATTGTGCTAAATTGTGGATAGTATGATGATCTATGCATAGTTATGAGTTATGAATCATTTTAGCCTACTCCTAAATGGTTATGGATGAGATCTATTATGTATGGTTCATTTTAGGGTTATGACATTCATGATGATTATCTCTACATTTCATGCAATTTTGCAAGTGCTGTTGTCTAAAAATGTGTAGAATTATTTGTGCTATCACTTGGGTCATAGATCAATCAAATAGAATGGTTCATTATCATTTTATTTCACATCGTTCAACTTACTAAATGCTTGTAAGGCTTCCTCTGTCCAATATGGATCAAATGTCAGCTTGTAAATAGGATGTGTCAAATCTGCAAAGAAGAAAATGAAAATCCAATAGTAGTTGGCATGTCCCATAGACACATAAACTTCACAAATCATTTCAGGTGGTGCAAGATCATAACCCTTATCTTAGATAGATCAGTGCTGATCTCGTGTCTAGATAATATATGCCCTAAGATTAGACCATGTGTCACCAAAAACTTGTACTTTTTTGGGTTTAATGAAATTTAAAATCATCGACATGGTGAAATCACTAAGTTTTCAAATGAGGTAAGTGTTCATCATTTAGCCCTTGTACACAAAGATCATCCAAGAAAGTCTCGAGGAATTTCTGCAAATATTCTTTGAATGCTATTTGCATTACGTGTTGAACGGTGCTCGGAGCATTGCAAAGAATGAATTGCTCAAGGGAGAGGCTAACTTCATTCAAAGAGTTGTATGGCATCTTGCTCTACGAAGAACAAAGGCACAAGTTGGTGAAAACCTAATTTAAGCCATTGGAGTATCAGGCACTCATTGCAAAGGGCAAAGCAACATTATCTCAAGAAGAATTAAGAGTTCCAATGATGATGATGATCAAGCTAGATCTTCTAATAGAAAGAAGAAAAAGGGTCAATGCTATAATTGCATAAGCAAAGCACTAGGCCAAGCATTATTTCAAAAAAAGTAGACATTAAAAAGAAAAAAAGTGAATTAGAAAGGTAACCTTGCAGAGGATGAGGTTGTAGGTCAATCCAATGTGTTCATGCCATCACTACTTTTGCAAGCTAAAAATGATACTAAATGGTCCATTGACTTTGGAGCCACAAGATGTACAACTAATAATAGGGAATGATTCAATCTTTTTTTCTTTTCTATTGATAGTTGTGACAAAGTTGCATATGCCAATAGAGAAGAGTTTCAAATTTATTGTGTTGGCATAATACCAATTTAATTTCCAAGTGAGACTATATGAGATGTTGGCAAGATACTTTATGTATTGGGCTCAAGAAAAGCTTATTGTTAGTTGGTACTATTACAATTCATCAATGTTAAAAGTTGACTTTAACAAGAAAAAGTTCGGAATGAAAGACAAGGACCATATCTACAAGTTGTCATAGAAGGAGTCCATGACAAGAGTTGTAGACTTTAAAAGCTAAATGCCCTTGGACAATATGGTTTAGCACCATGATTCATTTCACAATCCAATTCATGGCATGAACAAATGTGGGTCATCTTGACTTTTGTCAAATTTTGATTGATGCACAACATAAATATGGCGATGGGTTTAGCTAATCTGCAAGACTCAAAAGATCTCGTCTTAGAATTGTATATTGGGTAAACAACACAAAGAAAAGTTCAAAAAGGGGGGAGCAACACAAGCTAAAAGAGTGCTTGAGCTCATTCAGAATACCTTGTGTCACCCCAAAAAACTGTCAATTGGTGGATCATATGACATTTATAAATGGTCATTCCAAAAAGACATGGATATATTTCTTGAAATTGAAATTAGATGTATTTTCTAGTAGAAGTGCTTTGAGGTGTTACTTGAGAACCAAGCCGATGCGCATATTATATGACTTATTGTAAGTCATAAAAGACATGATTTGCAACATTCAAAAGACTAGAAATATTTTGAATGATATATAGGTATAAGATAGTAGTTGAATTTAATAAATAAAAAAATAAAGTTATACAGTCAATGAGGTAGAATATCTATCTCACTTATCAAGAATTGAGTATTTCTTATCGAACACTCTTGTGACAAATATAAGACCAAAACATGATATATCATGATAAATGTTCGACCATTGACAAACTCACATTGATGGATGTAATTAAGATTAGCAAGTAGGTACATCTAAATCAATTATCAAACAAAGTACGATTGATAATGAAGATGCACTGCTTGATTACAGAGGAGAGTATTGAATCTTCAAGATAGATCTATACTAATATGATGCAATAATCTAAAGCTCATAAGCCAATTATTCTATATATATCACATGTTCATTCTAGTCTACTTATATTTATGTCTAATGAAATTCTGCTAAGTTTGATGCCAACTCTAATTCAACATTCACCTACCAATCAAGTCATCACATAATCATTCTATGACAGGTCACTATCAACTACAACTATCACAAGTTGTTAGATTAACCATTGATGATTATGTAATTTATCACTAAAATCTCTATGAAAAATGATTCGTATTATTACAAACAATAAACATGATACTTTGTTGATGTTGCTCACATGTGAAAGATTATCATAATGGTATCAAAATATCTTTGACTCAATTTTTATTGAGTTTGTATTTACAAATTCAAGTTTGGAAGTTGTATTGACAATGCACAATCACAAAACTGACAATCTCCATAGATTTATTGATCAACGGAGAGGAAAAGCGAGAGCAACTCTCCACACAAGCATCATTAGCAACTTTCTTAGACTAAAAGTTATATTTACAAGCTAAATAGTGATTAGGACTATGATTAGATGCTAGTCGATCAGTCTAGTGGTCTAGAGAGAGATTATAAAAAATAGTGAATCAATGCATTTCTAACTCTCTCCCTCGATGAGTAACATTCACTAAACTAGTATAACATTCATGGAAGATGCTTCCATATTAGCATAATAACTTCAAACTTAGCTTAAAAACTACATCAAGTCAAAGTCTTGCAATCACATCTGCCTTTCTTGTAAGCTTTAAATTATAGCTATTATGCCAAGTTTAGCTCTAAGAACTCAAACTTTTGTTTGCTCAATGATTTGGAAAACACATTAGCTAGTTGTATTGTGTAGTGTTACAATGAGTCACATTCACCTTAAGTGCAGTTTCTCACATATAAAATAATACTTTATTTCAATATGCTTTGTCTTGTGTAATTAATTTTCTCAACTTCCCTCAAATCCTATTTTCTAGATCCACATAATGGCAAGAAAACAGGTAAAAAAGATAGATTCACCTTTCCTGTCATGTGGTAGTTCATTCCCTAGGGAGAAATTTCTTTCATAAGATGATGTGCAAGCTTTCAAATGAAACCTAACCATTAACTAAAGCTTAACCCTAATCAATCACCAAATGATAATCTAATTTTTCCTCTCTTTCTTTCCTCGTAAAAAATACAACAATAGAAAAACCTCAATAATCACAACATAACATAAACATCAAAACCCTAACAAAATGAGAGAGAAGTAGGAAGAGGAAAAGCAAGGACATCCAATTGCCAAAAATGCCCCAAGAGAAATTTGCGGATTCACATAGAGAGTGTTAATTTTGTCTTGAATGACTTGCTTTGCTGTTCTAGCTTTGTTAATATCTCACTCAAATCAATACCCACAAATAATGTGTGTCCCTCACCTACGGGATGGAATCCATAATACATGATGACACAACATTGTACCCAAAAAGGTAAATTGTGAACTTAAATGGAAAAAGCTAAAATAACTGAATCAGGCCAATCCACAAGTATAAGAAGCAAGGTTTCTTGCCAGCTTGAATGCCAATTGCAAGCCCACACTGAGGGCTGATAGTACCAATATTCCACAAATGATGGGGGGAAACAAATAAGCTGACAAGATGTATGGTTGAAGTGGATAATTGCTATAACTGATGATCAATCAAGCTCCGCAAGTTTGTCCTGGAGTGTAGAACACAAAAGTCTCTAGAGCAACATTTTCCAAAAGAATTTTTGTGTCTACTTGCAAAAATTGAGGAGAATTAATCAACCATTTGCTTTACTTTTTTGTTATTTTCACTCTCCCTAACACGAAACATTATCTGCAGATGACAGATAGCCTTATTAGACGGGCTGCTTCAAAAGCTGAGATTAGCTAGACAAAAAGCAAGACTAGGCTTTAAATAATTAATAAGTTAAGTATCAACCTTAGTTCCAACATACAAAGAAGTCAAGATGCCGACAAGAACAATTGTATCTGCAAAAGCAAAGGAACCATCAGTCAGCAATCTCAACCTACTAAGCAAGCAATTTCTCTAGCTCTTCCCTGTATGCATGAACTCTTGATCAAGAGGTTTTATTACAGATCATTTTGTTTAGCAATATTGAATTAAGACATAATTTCTTGGAAATGGATAAACAAATTCATCTTAATCACTTGCGTAGCGTAAACACTTACTCTGCCTAGTGAGCAATTGAGAAGAAAGACTTTTCATTCCAGATGGGCCAACCACAAATCCTACAAGATTTGCTGTCTGTGGTATGCAAAAACAGCAAATCTTAAGAGCTTGCTAGATCTTTCACACAAAAGGAGAAAGTTTACTTGCACTAAACAAAGAAAAATAGCATGTACTAAAATGCTACATTCATTAATCGATATTTGGACAATCCATTGCATTGCATATAGTTTGAGAAAGCAAAAAGTGAAAAACACTATGGCTGCCATAGCATAGGAAGAACAAAATGTACCATGAGTCCTGTAATGTTTAATGCTCCTGCAATGGCACAAACTTCTCGATACATGACTGACTTCCTGAATCCCTGTAGCTGATATGAAACACCAGAAGGAAAACATTCTGGAGTTAATTTGGCAGTATCAACTTAAAAGGATAGTCTATCCATGTAACAGAGCACAAAATAGAACATTAGAAAGCATGATACCCAGTTCTTATGACTGCAAAGTCTTTCAGCTTGCAATTCAATGCAGCTGAATTGGGCACCAACTTTTGTCAGAGAAAGTAGAAAACAAGGCTTAGCTGGAACAAGAGGCATGTCACATGCCAACATTGCTGATATAAGGCATAAAAGTTGCACCATGGCAAAAGAAATTACCCAGCTCAAACGAATAACTGCCTTAGCCAGTAATTCAGGAACCCATAAAATACAAGTTACCCAAGCCCAGGAAAGAAGCTTCCTGCATTCCAAAATGAAACTTTCTGATTACTTTTAAATCTCTCCTACCAGTGCTCTATTTGTGCTGTGCATACATTGAAAATTTTCTGGTTGAGACATGATTGCCAAACATTTCTTGAAAAAAAGGAGTACACGGTTCCTGAAAACTATTGGCAAATAGTCTGAGACATAATTAACCACTTACTGATCTACTTTATCAGTGCATGATATAATGTATACATAGTACAATGCATAGTACAATGCCAAATTTTTTCTCTGCCATTCAACATTTCCTTAGTCTGATACTAGACCTTAAACCTAATCTATGTGATGTCTTCCTATAACATTTCCCTGGTCTGATAATAGACCTTGAACCTAATCCATGTAACGACATCTATGGATGTGAGTAGCAACAGACAACAAAGGATTGCAATTAAGAACATATTGCCACATGCACCAAGTCAAATTGCTGATCTCTGCTCGAACTTTTTAGAATGATAAATCTTTATAACCGAATCATTCTTACCACTCAAGATCATGCCATAGTGCCACAAACGTGAAAATGATCCACACGTTTAACAACCTCCACTGAGCCCCTCCAAGTGGAACATATAGATATCTGAATGGAACCATGGTCATATAGAAGATTAATTATCAGCTGCTCAAAAGTATAGCTTGAGATTGGCCATATTCCTCTCTTGTCAATGGGTGCTCTACAACAAGTAATCATCATTCGTTACCTCACAAGCCAACGATTGTAGGATGCATGCCAACTTCGCCAAAATCCTTCAAGATCATAGCAATTATTCACACACCGCAGCATATTTTCAGGAGCTTCTATGCCGCTAGCCTACAAAAGGCAGATTTATCATCACTCCAAATTTAAATACAATTGCTATGTCTTTTCCTTCAAAAGTTCAAACCCGGATATTCACACGACAAAGTCAATGTTACTAGCTGGAGTATGTTACAAAGAAAGGTCAAGAATCACGATGAATAGATAGAAAGTAGTGTAGTCATTCAGGGACAGACACTCTTTGTCTACGAAGAGTAGACCGCAGTTATTTTTACTGTAGTTCCTGATAAACAGAACAAATATCGTTCATTTCCGCTGAATAATGTTGGGAAGTTCTATATCTTTTTTTTAAATAAAAGTTCTACAAATAATTCACACGTGTACATTCATGGATCTTTCATATGCATATAATCAATGTGAACTTTTGTATGAATCAATTTTTCATAAAGATTTGTCATGAAAATTTTCAACAGATAGAAATCCAACCAGAAAGGAATTGATCATCAAATCTCAGAGGGACATTCAATGACAAAGAAAACTTGAAGACCTGCAGCCCTTTTGTTGATGAGACTAGCAGGCAGTATTGTCCCACTCATATATCTGGCAGTATTTTCTCACTCATAAATCTGGAATCAACAACTAGTACTGTCTTAAGCTATAAACAAGTAAGTACAAGAAAGCAACACACTTATGAACCTTTGTAAGGATTGTACAACGCATTCTGCAAAGTGCATTCCATATTTCAAAAAATCTCAAAAACACGTTCGACAAAATGTATTTCATAGTTCAAAATATCTCTATTTTATTGATCAACAAGTGAATTTTTGCTGTGACTTCCAGGATCTGTTTTGAGCTTCCTTTGTTACAAATTTTTTTTGCAATTATTGTCAATTCAATTATAACAAGCTGTTTCCAACACAAATTCTAACTAATAAAATCCTTCAATGAATGAGTTTTATGAAGAGACAGACAGAAGCACTTGTCAACATTTTGCTTAATGATTTCAAGCTAAGTAAGGCATCTCCCAAATACTACTAAGCTAGCAGGTGTTAACAAGGTGCTAACCAGTTAAGGATGAATGTGCAGTTAAACAGCCAGGGGATGTCATTTTCCAGCAGGCATAATTGTAAAATTGAAGTATTTTCTGCATGTGTTTGTTCTATAACACGTGTCAATGATGCAAAATTTGATTATGTATACAAAAACAAGTATGGCATATGTTCTTCTGTTTGTACTTGAACTACATTCCACAAAGAAATTTTGATACAGCTAGAGCTGCTTGAATCTCTTCGAACAAAGTTTCACAGGATTTTGACTAGTGAGATCAAGTTATGGACTACGGACTACAGGCTTACTGGACTACTCTGCATATATTCCACAGGCCCCCTCCAGAAAAAAATCTCCAGACAAGATCAACATGAGTTACAGGCAGACGGATCAAAAAAATTTCAATATTAGACAAAATAAGCAACCAAGTAAATATTTGATTTACTATACATGTTGTACATATCTCATAAACACTGCACCCTCGATGAAAATGGTGATCCACAAAGTATGTGTATAACCAGAGATACTTCAAGTAAACAAACATTATCAATGAATAACATTCACACTAAAAGTTTACATGACCAACTAGAAGATCTCTATCTAATACAGTTAGTAGAATAACCAAAATGTCTAGGTGTAGGCCTTTACCAGTACACCATTTTTTTTTTACTTCTCTCTCTTGTTTTTTCAATAAGGTAACTATCAATAAAGATGTCATCAGCAATTGTCACTAGACAATTCTCCCAAATTCCAATACTCATATGTTTTACATACTAGTTTAAGCATGCCAAATAACTTCAGTACTAAAAAATATAGAGTAGATCAATCAGGATTCTGCATGTCTTACAAAAGATCTCAATATACTCTTGACATAGGATATTGTACTGTAAATTCACTCACAAATATGTGATCGTTATCTTTACCAAACTGGGAATTGTGCACTCAATTAAAAATAAGAATTCTGTTTCTCTTCAAGAAGATAACGCAAGAACAAAAATTTATGTGAAGGAAATCCATATCCACTTACACAAACATTTTTAAACATTGCATGTTGCTTTGGTATAGGATATTGGGTCATTAATTAGGAGTGGCTGGACTGACCTCCTAAAAATTAGGAGTTGACTAGTCAACGTGACATGTGTCATATGCTCACTGGGACACTTGGTCCAGTGAATGAGTGATACATGTCAGGGCTGACCGGTCAAACATGACACGTGTCGTATCTGGGACACTTGGTCCAGTGTATGAGTGACACATGTCAGCCTACTCACTTGCCTGTGTCAGGGTACTGCCAAGTGGCAAGTGTCGACTGCGCATGGAGTTGGCTATGTGTCGAGATTTAGGAAGGGTCAGGGTTAAGGGGTGCTTGAGGATTGTGCATAAGTGAGCCTAGAGAGAGGTATTCCTCATCATAATCTATGCAACAAAGATTGGGAGGAGACAAGGCAGCCAGCTCCACCATGTTTCATGCTCCTTGATGTTTGTACATGTGGGAAAATCAATAGGGATCAAGATTTCAGATTGGCGCACAAGATAAGCTAGAGTTTGAGTGAAGTTTCAAATTGGGAGTCTGACATTTGGTATCAGAGCAAAGCTTAAGTTCAGGAGAGAGGTGTAAAAATTTCAGCAACAGTGTGATAAGAGCATTGCTGATCAGAGGCATCAGAAGGGCAACAAAGTTTGGTGAATTCGGAAGCCAGAAATTAGGGCAGGTCCAGCGCTGAGGGACAGCAAGAAAATCGGCAATTTATGAGCCGGAACGGGTGCAAACAGGACTGAAAATTTTGGACAGGGGGCTGCAGATCCAGTGCTGACAGGTTGGAGGCACAAAACATTGATTTCAGGTCCAAAATTCCTTCAAAATCGTAAAAACAGTTGGTGGCTGAGTGGGCAAGGGTTGCGAAAGTGGTTTTGACATCTTTGATCATTTAGACAGCCGAAAAGTGTGTACGGTACGCTGTATCAGCAGGGACAGACCTGGTGTGATTTGTTGGAGGCGGTTTCGAGAGTCAGAAACACTTGTTTGCTGATAATTTCGACCTCTAAGTAAGTGGACAGATTTGTAACACTGTAATATGGATCCACAAGAGGGTACAAGTGCAAGAAAGTGGCAGCCAAGGTCGACGCCATGGGGGTCGAATCAATGAAAACTTTCGTTTCATGAAGTAATTTTACAGCAAGTCCTTGACCAACTGAAGACCTCAAGAACATGAAAGTCAAGCAGCACAGCAAATTTCGCAGTTGGGCCCATGTCAAGCGAGAAAGAGATGGAAATACCTTTCAAGTCAAGAAAATTACCCACGATTAAGGATTTGAAACCGCCGAAATACATTGGAGCAGTTGCTATGTGAAATATAGATGCGGTGTGTACTAATGAGAGCCCAATGGGTATACTTATACCCTCCAAGGCCCATGCACCACTAGTAGTGCACTGTGACACCTCACCGGACACCTTTGCAGCCTATCTGGGCCACATCGTCCAGTTCCCCTGTGACTCACTGATAGACCCATAATAATCCACCCTCCAACCATTGATTATGACCATATGCACATGAGGGCCCCAAACCCCTCATAATCATAATTAACTTACGGGTCGAGGTAGGCCTACTGACCTCTAGTGGGATAAACAATCCGAGATCAGTCGTGGGCATGACATCATCCCATTTAGAAGTAATTACTTATCATAGTTGCCCGTTCCAGAACGGAATGCGTTTTGGAACGCGTTCCATTTCAGAACGGGACCGCCAAAAATTAAAAGCATTCGGTTTCTTGCCCCTATCTAAGTCTCTAAGTATGAGAGCAGTAGAAAACTCCATTTTTTAGGTTTAACACATAGCTTTTTCAGCATGTGGCCTTAGGTGTTCTTCAAGACACATTTTAAGCCTCATATGTAGAGACACTAATAGAACTTTGATATTGTTATACCTTAGTTGCCCGTTCCGGAATCAGATCCTCAAAAAATAATAAAAAGAAATACGTTTTTTTACAAAGGAAAAAAAAAACCATAATATCTAAGGAAGCTTGAGGAGCATCTAAGGTGTGTGTTCAATCAAAGGTGGACGCCCACAAGACTTCCTGCTTTCTTTCCGCAAGCTCACCATCAATGGAAACTCCTGGACCATGTCCATGATATGCTCTTTACGTATTTTTTTGGTAATTGTGCTTTTTATGTCCAATCGATGTTTGTCATTTTATTTGCTGAGTGATTTACTGTTCTTTTTCCTTTGAGTCAGTTTGACTGAGCTGCATTGTAGATTATTATAGACCTTTCTTCAGTATTCACTTCCTCTTTTTCTTGATGAATTCAGGAGAGGGCGATTCTCAAGCAAGAATGTCAATCTCTTCATGAAAGCAATTGCTTTTTGAAGCAACAGGTAAAATTAGAAAATATACCAGTCATCGATGAGCATAAAATATTTTATACTTAAAGATGAGCATTAAATATGTCGGTCACGATGTACAGAAAAGTCTGCTCAATTTCAAGGAAGAATCGCTGGAGCTCATCGCCTCCGTGAAGCTTCCTTCCAGATTGCCTTATGGCCATTGGCTTCCATGGCACCTTCGTGTCCTCGTTAGAAGTATGACAACTCGCTATCTGTGAAATGCAAATGCAGAATTATTTTCTGATTATATTTAACATTTTTTTGTGGCACAATTGGCATTTGAAAATTAGGCTTATTCTTTCCTGGGAACCCTGATTCTGAACTCTGCCTGAACCACTGATTCTCAAGCTACAGTTGGATCTTATGCCTTCCTAATACAAATTCCAAATTCATATAACACCATACAGATTGGAAAAAAAATTAAAAAACCGTCCCGACCCAGTACGTTTCGGAACGAACGATACAGTACGTACAAATGATGATACAAATGAGTTTCTGAGCTACTTATGAATGACAATGATACAAACTATTATACTCAATATCTTACCCTTCAGGTAAAATCAAAGTATGAAAGTCTCTTCTATTCCCTTCCTTTTTCAAGAAACTATCAATTTAAAAAAAATGGCCGTATCAAAACATAATAAACTACAGGGCTATAAAGTAACAGATGGAACAAAGTCAATGATATGTATAAAGGTTTTACTGCACTTCAGTAATGCAGTACCATCTTGAGTTTTAAAAAATGTTACTCTTGCGTACAGGAGCATTTCACTTCACAAATAGCAACAGAATTGAAAGAGAATAGAGTACCTTGTGTTCACAATTCTACCACTCCCAATTCTTTAAGGTTGTCATAAATTCACAACGTAGAAATATAATTCATGAAATTTAATTGCCCATATAGTTGTTCCCAAAGTCACACATGATTTTTTCAAATAATAGGAATCATATCTCCATATATATGTCATGCAAAAATTCATAAATTAAATGTGTAAATAAAATTGAGAAATAGTAAGATGGCTAAAAGGGATCCGGATTATATGTCAAATTACAAGCCCCCCTCCATATCATATGACCATTGCTTATCAATAAATCATAAAATATTTGACAGACCATGTCATAGCTGATTCATTGCATACAATACTTATCATAATCATTTGCATTCCATCCCACAAATTTTTCCTCTAAAAATCTCTTTATAATGAATCAAAACAATTTTTAGCTTATAGATCTATTCTATCATACCCATAAACAAATTACCAGATTGATTTGAGAACAAGTTCAATCCATTCCATTAGCTTTTCAGAAATTCCTTAATCCCAGCTCATTGGATATCTAGTTGGCTTTCCAAATTTCTAATTCCAACACAACCAGCTGAACTTTGATTTGATATACATTGTCGAATGTTTTATCCACTGCTTCAGTGACCACACAAATAGAGAAAAAGCTTGGATTCAGCCACTTTTCAAATTTTACGGATTTTTAAGAGGCTCTTGTCGCGAGGTAAGTGCACTACCGGACTTGATATTCGATTTTCAGAGATACTGGAAAATTTTGTTTTCTTATTGTTTAGTAAACCTTGGCACTGAAGTATTTGCATCTCTGAAAAACCAAAAAAAAGAAAAGAACTGAAAGCAATCTGCAAAAGTTCTGCAGACAAGGATGATGATATAGACCAAAGAAATGAATTTTCTGCAATAGAAGATGGGTCTAAAAGGTTCTTATTGCTTCCTACATAAGTTTTCGATTGCGATTTTGTTAATAAAACCATATGTCAAAGCCAAGGTTGCAGTGGATCACGATCCGTATGCAAAAACGATCCGGGAGCAGAAACGCTGTCCTGGATCGCAAAAAAAATTGCAATTTTTTTTCTCATTGGGCAGAGTCCACCCCTCGTCGCAATCCAAATGAATAGCAGAAATACTGAAGCAGATACAATTGAAAGCTTAGTTGCCCGTGCCGGAACGGAACGCGTTCCGTTCCGGAACGAGACCATCAAAAAATAAATAAAAAAATACGTTTTTTTACAAAGGAAAAAAAAAACCATAATATCTAAGGAAGCTTGAGGAGCATCTAAGCTCAAAGGAAAAAGAACAGTAAATCACTCAGCAAATAAAATGACAAACATCGATTGGACATAAAAAGCACAATTACCAAAAAAATACGTAAAGAGCATATCATGGACGTGATCCAGGAGTTTCCAGCGATGGTGAGCTTGCGGAAAGAAAGCAGGAAGCCTTGTGGATTCACCTTTGATTGAACACACAGTGATAATGTGCCAGCAGGAAGGAGGGTACAGAGATCCGTGACTCAGAAGTTGTATGTCCGAGCCGCCCCGATCGGTTCAACGGAAACATCGGATTCAGAGACAGGGGGAAGGGCTGGCTATTCAGATACATATATGCGAAATGAATAAGCATTCGCCTTCACTTCATATGAAGAATATTCCCGATATGCACAATTGCCCTGGTTTCCAGCTATATAGTCAGTTTGACTGAGCTGCATTCTAGATTATTATAGACCGTTCTTCAGTATTCACTTCATCTTTTTCTTGATGAATCAGGAGAGGGCGATTCTGAAGCAAGAATCTCTTCATGAAAGCAATTGCTTTTTGAAGCAACAAGTAAAATTCGTGGGCCAGCAGGGTCGTTTTACATTTTTTTTTTAACTCGAAAAAATCGTTCCGACCCAGTACGTTCCGGAACGTATGGAACGGTCGGAACGGAATGTTCTGACCCATTTTGGTCAGAACGGACTTCTAAGATTGAAAGGAATAGCCAATGAATATATCTGCAAATCCGTATATGCAAAAAACGATTTGCTTCAGTATCTGATATTCATTTGCAAATCTGGATCGATTTAAAAAACATTTGCAAACGATTTGCAAAAACGACCCAAATTAGCTTCCGTATATGCAAAAACGATTTGCTTCAGTATCTGCAAAAATGATCCGAATTTGCTTCAGTAACTGTAAATTGTTTTTGCTGCTTGCAGCCAATGAATTGCTGGTTGTGATTGAAGTGAATAGCAGATATCTGAAACCAAGTAACAAAACTGCTCTTTTGAAATCCTTTCACATGATACCCATATTGGCAGCTTTTGAAAACCAAAAAAAAAGAAAACAAAAAAAACAAAATAAATTTGCAATCTGGGAAACCCTAATGGGATTTCCCGGATAATGTTCTGGAACGGAACATGCAACATCAGTCAAAAGCATAGAACATTTAAGAAAGAAAGTAAAAGCAAAGAAAAGATGAAATTGTGATTCGGAAGACCTTCCTTCTGAGAATACCTCTTTTTGTCCAGGATCTACTTTGTCTCTAGGCATCCTTGTAGACAAATCTACAATGATAATCAAGAGCCCTAAGGGCAATTTTTAGGTCAAATCTGCAGCTGAGATCTATAGCCCTTGAGGATGCTTTTGCATACACGAATCGGTACACAGTAGTTAATCCTCCTAAGGGCAGAATTCAGACCGCATACTACTTGATTTCCTGATGATTCCTTCAACGAACCTGCAGTAGAATCCGGCTCACAGCTGAGCAAGGAACGCACTTCAGAAAGGCTTTTTGAAAGCAACTGTAGAAAATATTCTCAAGGGCTCATGCAAATTTGGAAACAGAAGCGCCACTTGCATAACCTGACCCGGGCAGCAAGCTTTTCTTCGGCTCAAGCAGCTTGCTGGCCCGAGGAGAAAAAAAGATGTCGTTGAGAGATGGAGAGGGTGAAATAGAGAGAAAGAGATTGGCGGGGGGGGGAAGGGGGGAGGGGGGTGTAATCATTTTAAAAAAAAATTCTTCTAACTCTTGAAAGTCTTATGTTACTACAAGGTTGATCACTTCCCAATCAACAGCGTCAGCAAACAAAGTTAGCCACTGCACTTTTTTGTGGTTTTTGAGTTTTCTAGTTTTTAACTATTAGGGAGCTTTCAGTAGATCTCAAAGCGAACAATTCATTGAATAAACATCAAGTTTATTCTTAAGAAAATTCCTTAACAACTATGTGATATAGCCATTAGTCGGTCAATGAATGTTATAGAATGCTACTAATTTTTCGCTCATATGATTTACCTATAACCCTTGCCTCTCCTCCCTTTATGAGAAACTTAGTTTCTAGTACATGTCATATCATTTATGATAAGACATAGGAGACATAATAAGAAGATTTCTCAAAGCCGACAATATGTACCGTATACACGACTTATCCTCAAGAGGGTGGGCTTGTGGCCTTTGAGAGCAAGAAGCTCAACCTTGCACAAAAAAATTATGCAATTCAAGAAAGGAGTTATATGCCATAGTTCATGCATTAAAGGCATGGAGACATTACTTGTATGATCACAATTTGAGGTATTCACTGATCATGATATCTTGAGATAATTTTGTAAATAGCCAGACCTTAGAGGCCGGCAAGCCAGATAATTTGAGCTATGCAAGAATTCCTCACGGAGATTCGGGAAAGGAAAGGTGCCGAAAATCGTGTGGCTGATGCACTACATCGTGTGGTGTATCAACTGTCTGAGATAAGCAAGGCTCAACAGGGCATGAGTGACAATATGATGGAGAGAGTGACATTCAACGTCATACCATGAGGGGTACAGAGGAAAGGGTGGTGAAAAATGTGTGGATTTGCCGTTATGAGGCTTAGAAGGAAAGGCTAGAGAGGCGGCATGTGAAGCAATGTGGTAAGGCAAGCGACTTGTGATCCAACTGGATGATGGGAAAAGAATGGATTAATGAGGCCAAAGACTCCCTATAAAGTCCCTCACCAAGGATAAGATAGCCAAGCAAGTTGCAACAAAGCAACACAAGGGAATCGGATGGTGGACAAACCAACCCAACCAAACCTAGATCTTACGGATCTAGCCCCCAAGCTATGGATCAATCCCTCACAAGGGATAGAGGTGTCAACCCAGCAGCATGTAGCTACCAATCACACAATCAAGCATACACTAGTGAGAGCCCAATGGGTATGCTTATACCCTCCAAGGCCCATGCACTGTGACACCTCACTGGACACCTCTGCAGCCTAACTAGGCCACATCATCCAATTCCCCTATGACTCACTGATAGACCCATAATAATCCACCATCATGAGTTTAGGCCTACTTACCATAATAATCCAACCATTAATTATGACAATATACACTTGAGGGCCCCAAACCTCTCATAATCAAAATTAACTTTAAGGGTCGAGGTAGGCCTACTGACCTCTAGCGGGATAATAAAGTCAAGATCAGTCGTGGGCATGACACTCCCGGTAGAGTAGCATGTAGAGAGGCACGGGTGAGGTGAGAATATGACCCCAGGGGTGGTGGTGGGAGGTGGCCAATAGCGAAAGAGAGGAAAGAGTGATCAGAGAGGATTGTGGGAGAGACATGAAAACCAGAGATGAGAGGTATGGAGGATGGTGACCCCATGAGATAATCAACAACACTATGACCATCACCGTGAGGGTGACAAGTATATCTACCAGAATCCTGCCAAGAAGATAGGCCATTGTGAATGGCTAACTCATGAGCCTCACCAAACTATAATAAGTACTCATCATATGGGGTAATAGTTCCCGAATTGTCCTCGAATATCTTGGTAACTCCCATCCCATCACTATCAAGGGCATGAACACGAAGCTGGTCGACAATGTCATGAAACTAACTGTTGTGAAGTTGTCTTGGAATTAAAATCTCCGAGGAGAAAACATGCCCACGCTTAGCGAATATGACAATATTCAATGAGAGATCGAGGTAGGTGACCCAATGCCCTCAATAAAAGAGGAAGACTTTGGAGGAAAATAGCATGCGGCACAAAGAGGTCCCTGTCCAAACCAATATCTTGTCCAACAATTCGAATCCAAATATAACGTCATGTCGTCATGTCTGATGAACTTGATGATCGGGTGAAGAGACTCCATGTATAAGCATCCAACCCCTCCAGATCCTCAACCACTTACCAAAGGGCTATTATTTCCTTCAGTTGTGAGACTTCTTGTTTCAAGACCTAGAAATCTGACTTGAAGAGAAAAGATCTATTGTTTTGGATGGTGTTTGGAATAATATTTGTAGGTGGTGGTTCTTGAGGAGGAGGAGAAGAGTTGGCAGCAGATGCGAAGGAGATGGGAAGAGGAAGGAGCCCAATAGGAGAAAGAGTTGCAGTAGGAGCAATAAAAGGAGCAGAAGGGAAGGGGGGGGGGGGGCTGTTTCGCCAGGGAGGCATGGAGAGAGAGAAAGAAAGAAAGAAAGATTTTATTAATGTCCTTGAATACCCTAAGGTACATAGGACTAAGAAAGGGTACATGTCAAGTGTGCACATAGGAGCTTAAAGCTCAATCATCTATAAAACTAAATAACTGCAAATACAATGCATAAAGACAGCTGGCCCAGTCAGGATTCAATAGCATGGAATCATATATCACGATGCCGATCAGCATGAAAGAAATGGTGGATGGTATGCTGTGAAGGTGTGATTAGATGTGCCCTGGACCTCTGACGCCGGATAGGCCGTCGGTGTCGTCTCTGCTGTCGTGGCGCTCTAGGCTGTGATCTAATAACTGACTGTCTCTCTGGCCGTCGACATGGTCTCTGATGCCAGTGTACGAAGGAGTCGGGAATCTCGGCCTCTCCATCTGAGTCGCTGCCTATGGGTACCTCGGATCTCTGTCTCCGACGGGATATGCACTCATCAATGCTCAGCTGTGTCAGGGAATGTGTACCATCTAGTCTCCTCCTCCTCAGGTCTGACATCTCTCGGATCATCAGTGCGACACATCTAGGGTCCTCATAAGATATCAAGGTAGAAAGTGTAACTGGGTGCTCTCTGAACAAGCAGTAGTACCGCCCTTGTATCTCATAGTAGGCTGGACATCTGAAGAGGAAATGTGACTCGTCCTCAGTCTCATGCATAACACACATCCTACAAAGCCGGTCCTCTCATGGGGTGCCACTGTATCTGCTAGTCTCAATAGCCAGCTGATGTGAAGAAACCCGAAACTGACCCATCGCTATCCGCAGACTATGTGATATACTCCTCAGCAAGTAACCAGATACTATGGGGCAGCCAGCCGGATCAAGAGATAGAAAGTGTGTACAATAAAACTCACTCTTGGTCCCCAATGGACCCTGCCAAGTGATATGAAGATATGATCCGTAAAGGAGGCCTCTGATGTACTGGTGGATGCCCGCAGGTAGATCACTGATCTGGATACCCAATGTGGAGAGGAGACGGCAAGCCTGGGAGTACCATGAGAAAAGGTGTCCCTCTGAGTGTAGGCGCCAGGATGAAGATAAAGCTGCAACTACATAATGTGTATCCCCGTCCTGAAGATCCTCTAACCTCTGTATGAATGTCACAATATGGAATAAGGCCTCAATCTGAATGGGGGGGACCGCGAACTCCGCCAAGATAATCTGGTGTGGTACTGAGGGCTTAGCCCGTATCATCCGGGAGAGCAAACGAATCTGGAGCCGGGAGATATATGTCCAATCAGTAGTTGTCATACCAATACTCCATGTCTCGAAAGCATACATAGCTGAGGGCACAACCATAGTGTCAAAGAGCCGACACTTACTAGTCGCATCTCTGATGTGTGAGCTGAAACATAGTCTCTCCAAATCTACCAGTGAGGCATAGCCCTTCCGTACCCGGGAAATAGTTGCGTGTCTCATGCTGAACGTAGGCCCCGAGAATAGTACTCCTAGATATGTATAGGAATCAACAACCTCTAGGGGATGACCATCCCATAGAAGCTCCTGTCGCATCATGAAAGACCTAGAGGTGTTGAACACCATAACCTTAGTCTTGGCCACATTCACCGACAAACCCCACTGTGTGCAGAAAGAAAGAAGAGCATCTAAGTGTCGCTGCAAACCCTCTCTCGTCCGTGAAAGCAACACCACATCATCAGCATAAAGGAGAATAGCAATAATGAGGTCGCCCAATGTACAACCCTCCCCTCCATCACTCCGTATAACATGCTCTAGCTCGTCAATGTAAAGACCAAAAAGTGTAGGAGAGAGTGGACATCCCTGTTTGACACCAATAGTACTGACCACTTTCGGTGAAATAACTCTTGATAGTCGGACCCTGCCAATAACTCGCCTGTACAATGCTACTACCGCCTGTATAGTATCCTCCTGAAAGCCCCGATCATGAAGTCTCTGTATCAATAGATGCCTAGGCACAGAATCAAATGCCTTGCGGAAATCCACAAAGCAGCAGTATACACGCTCCCTCTTGGTCTTAGCCTCCTCAATGATGGACCTCAAAGTAAAGATATGATCCGATGTAGTATATCCCGGTCTGAAACCCGCCTGTCCAATGGCATGGAGTGATCTAGCATCCATCTCTGTACTGATCTCTGATTGTAGGATAGAACCATATACTTAGGCAAAGAGGTGACTGATCATAATGATACGGTAGTTGTCAGCTTTCATGGGGTCCCTGCCTTTGTGGATAGGGTGAATGAGGTTTGTGGACCATGGAGAGGGAAAATCAGAGGTAACAGCTCGGTTGAATAGGATGGAGAGAAAGGGTGAGAGAATGTCGGGAGCATACTTTAGAAGTTCAACCTCTAGCTCATCAATGTCTTTGGCTTTATGGGAGTGGAGTCGTGTGATGGCCTTTTCTATAAGTTCGTTAGTGAATATGGCAGAAGTATCCGTGAGACAGGAGGTGGGAAGAGGAGGGGTATCTAGGATGGTGTAAAATGATGTGGCATATGCGACCCAAGTGCTGAGGTCTGTGATCCGTGGTGGGGGTGACCGTGGAAGGAAGCTCTTCCAGAATGAACCTGAGGAAGAACTAAAGAGGAGATCCATCAGTTTCTTACCCTGACAAATCTCGTATGCGATTTTCTTTTTTTTTGTGGTTCTGCGGTAGACACGAGATATGGTTTTGGTCATATGAGGAAGATGGGAGCAAGCATATATGAGGTTCTGATGTAGCTGGATGCATTCCTGATCATACTAGGGGTTATAGGGTCTATGACGTTGCTGGTCTTTGGGCCGTGGGGATGGAACGACAATGGAAGCTGCAGTATGGATGGTCTGGACAAGAAAGAGGGACTGCTCTTCTAAAGTATGCTCATGTGGGAAATAGGTAAGGAGATCGGAGAGGGCTTCTCTGTACAGTGGTGTGTGATGTGAAGTGTAGCGGTAGGTGGGTTTAGCTGTAGGGGTTGAAGAGAAAATAGGTGTGATGTGGAGATGACCGACAGAGAGTGAGAGATATGAATGATCAGAAAGAGTGGTGCGGTGTACAGAGAAGGATGAAATGAAGTGAAGGAGAAATGGTGAACCCATGAAATAGTCGACGACGCTATGTCCTCCACTATGTGGGAAGCAAGTGTAGTCACCAGAGCCTGGCAGCTGAAGAAGGCCATTATAAATGGCCAGTCCATGAGCCTCACCCAACTGAAGCATCTGCTCCCCATAGGATGTGACTGGACCCGCTGCATCCGCCGATCACCGTATAAGACCAAGATCATCCCAATCAAGTGCATGTATCCGCTGTGGGTCATCTGCTGCTCTGTGAAATTCCGTTTGCCTAGACCCAGTCCTGGCATTGAAGTCCCCCGCTAGAAGAATATATCCTCGATCCTCCTATCTGATAATGTCCGATGAAATATCCATGAAAGGTGACTCCTCTGAGGTGAAAGCTGATGTCTCTGGAGGGAAATAACAAATAGCCAAGAATATGTCATGATCTAACTCCATCAACCTGTGGTCCAACCTGATCCAGATATAGCGAGCCTGCTCGTCAGTGTATAGTAGCTCGACCCAGGGCTGGAGAGAGTCTTGAAATAAGCAAGCAACACCACCTGAACCGCGACTAGTCAGTGCCCTCGTCTTCCCTCTGCAAGTAGAAAGCCAACAAAATCCCTCAATGCAAGGAAGTCCTCTCTTAGGACTCTCATGTGTCTCAGTGAGTATAAGGATATCCTCTGTAGTACAAAAATCTCTAAAGTCTCCTGCTGTAGCTGAAGAATGGATACCATTGCAAGCAATGCTTTTGTGAGGGCCTCCGAACCGCTCCTAAGTCCGGGGAGCCCAAATCCCTATGCCTCAGATTTTTGGGGGTCAATGTATCGGGCCTTACCATCCCGATAGATCACCCTTTTTCCCAGTGCTTTGGCTTCGTTGAAAACCTTCCTCCTTTCGGCAACTTGCATAGGTGTGAGATCATCGTCCATGAAGACAAGGGTACCTCTCAGCCTAGCTCGTAGCCTAAGGACAGCTTGCCGCTCCTCTATTCCTGTGAACCGTATGATGAGTGTAGTTGGATCTCTTTTAGTTCTCCACGCTTTTTCCATTCCGTTGTGATGGTGGGAAAGTGTATCCATGAGGAAACTGGATGCTTCGGTAATTGGAGCCTTAGTATCTTCAATTCCTCGCACCTGCACATTCAGAGATTTATACTTCCGCATTTCTTCTTCGGATATGATGGCTGAGATGACGCTATTGAAAGTGTGTGTACCTTCTTTACCGTCTTCTTTGAATAGAGAGGCCCATGTTTTGGTTTCCGCCTTATGTTGCTCAATCCGTTCCTCCAATTCTTGGATCTTTGTGGTGCTGGCTGGTTCTTCTTTTTTGCTCAAGGTCTCTTCCAAAGATATGATCCGGTCCATCATATTTTGCTTCTCGATTACCATAGCTTGTATTGTGGTTTTCAATTGACCCATTTCCATCCTTAGGTAGCTAGATTCCAGTGTAATCTGTTCCATGCAAGAGAGAAGGTACTGTTCAAATGCTTTCGTAGGAGAGTAGGCTTCTTTAGGGAATGAGAGAGCTTAATGGGAGGGGGCAGGAGAACCATGGAGAAAGGAGAGGGCCAAGGAAGAGGGGGGAGGGCTGTGAGCAGGCAGCGAGGGGTTGGGAAGGGCCAGCGAGGGGGTGGGAGGGGCAGGAGTAGGCTGAGCAGAGAGCGAGGGGGTGGGAAGGGCCAGCGAGGGGGTGGGAGGGGCGGGAGTAGGCTGAGCAGGCAGCGAGGGGGTGGGAAGGGCCAGCGAGGGGGTGGGAGAGGTGGTGGGAGAGGGAGTAGGCAGCGAGGGGGTGTGTGAAGGGCCAGCGACAGGCTGCAAAGGAGAGGGAGGGGGTAGCGAAGGAGAGGGAGGGGAGCGAGGGCTCCCCTTTTTTTTGGCCATGGAGACCCGCTGAGTGCGATGGAGATCAGAGGGGAGGTGAGTGCGACCAGGGTAGGGCGAGCTAGGCCAGGGCAGCAGCCATCACCATGAGAGAGAGAGAGAGAGAGAGAGAGAGAGAGAGAGAGAGAGAGAGAGAGAGAGAGAGAGCTTTATTAATGTCTTTTCCATGCCAAAAGGCATATAAGACTAATGAAGTACATGTCAAGTACGTGATAACAATGGGAGCATATAAAACGTCTCCGAAACTGTAAGAAAAAAAACATCTAATACAAAGTAAGATAAATGCAAAAATGAGAGTGTATGTGCATAATAGATGTATCAATGTCATGAAGTCCTATTTGTGCTGATGCTATAGAAAGATGTAATGTGAGCTGAAGCTCTGGAGCCCGCTTACGTCGTCTATGAGTATGAGAAGTGTCTCTGCATAGGAGGTCTGATGACCTTGGCAACAAAGTGGTGATGAGTAATACATTGTCTCTAATCTCTATGAACATGTAAGCTACCACCATCATCGTCAACATCATCATTAGGCTCTGTGTCTTGTGATCTCCACCTAGAAAAGAAAGAGGTAATCAGTGGCCGAGGGGTAAAATGTTGAGTTGTCTCGCATAGATCTCGCCACAATATGAACATCTCTCGTACCATAAGAGCGACACATTGGGAGTCCTCATATGCTATGAGAGATCGTAGAGCGGTGGGCATGTCTCAAAACAAACAATGATATCTCCCTCTGATCTCATAGTATACATGGCATCTAAAGATAAAATGCTCCTCAGACTCCACCACCCTAAAGAGCATAACTGGTAAATCCGCTCCTCTCTAGAAATACTGTGGAACCTCCCAGTCTCAATAGCTAGCTGGTGTGAAGACCCCCTAAGCTAGCCCAATGTAAATCGGAGGCAATGTGATGGGCCTAAATCCAGGTAAGTAATGTGGCAGGACTGGAATCCTTGCTGCGTCGAGCTCAAGAAAGTGGGTCCGGTGGAAATTAGGCTTAACCCCTAACTGGCGAGTCCACTCCAGATATGCTCGATAGAGAAATCGTCTGATATACTGATGCGTGCTAATGGAGATACCAAATGACTCAAGTAGAAGGTGAGATGCCTGAGAGAACCATGATAATCTATAGCCTTGATCATAAAGATAATGTGAAGAGGACAATGCAATCTATGTGTATCGTCTCTCTGTATCTAGCAATGCTTGTACTCTCCTAATATATGTGATGAGCTAGAGGTGACAATGAGGACCGGCGAAAGAGAGCAGCCGTGCTTCACCCCAATAGTGCTCTAGATATGATCAAAAATGTCACTATTATGTCGAAATATCCCAGGACGTGCTCATAAAGAGCCATCATAGGCAAAATTATATCGGTGGAGAAGCGAAGATCTCGAAGTCTCTGAATGAGCAAGGAGCAAGGAACAGAATCAAAGGTTTTCCTGAAGTCCACAAAGCAGCAATAAACCCTCTCTTTCATGTTCTGAGCTTCCTCAATCAAGGCCCGGAGCGTGAAGATGTGATCTATAGTTTTTTTAGAGAGAGAGAGAGCCTTATTAATGTCTTTTCGATGTCACAAGGCATATAAGACAAATGAGTGCATATCAAGTGTGTGGAACAAATGGGAGCATATGAAAAACATCTCCAAAACTATAAAGAAAAAGCATATAATGTAAATCTAAGTACAAGTACCAGTGGTAACTAAACTCGCCTGAGGTCATGTCTTTGAGAGATGGTGATACTGCTACTGAAGAAAGATGTAATACGAGCTGTAGTGGGGAGTGAAACTGAGATTTTTTGCCTAAGTCGAATGTGAGATGGACATCTCCTCGTGGTAGGACGAGTAAGTTTGGTTGTATGGTAAGCTGGGACGTGCACTGTCTCTGATCTATGTCCCATGCTCCTTACTCGTCCAACGGATACGAGACCTTGGTTTTTTAGATGAGACAATTCTAGCAGTGATGGCACTCTATGAGAGAGTATTGGGATGTTTTTGGAGTGACAAAGGCATCTCTGAGCAGATCACGAGCACCTTTGGGGTGAAGCAGGGATGTTCACTCTCCCCTACACTTTTTGGACTATATATTGATAAGCTGGAGAGGGTTATTGAGCAGTGTGGTGGATTTGGTTGCAGACTTGGAGACATCTTGATTGCTATTCTTCTTTATGCAGATGATGTGGTTCCAGTCTCACCTACCAAGGAGGGGTTATAGAGGTAGACTGATTGCCTTCATGACTTATGTTCCAGATGGGGCCTAGAGGTTAACATTGGGAAGACCAAAGTGATGGTCTTCAACACTTTTAGGAGCTTTATGTTGAGAAATGAACTCCTTTTTGACAGTCGGCCGCTAGAGATTGTTCCATCCTACGCTTACTTAGGCATACTCTTTATTGGTCCTATATTTAGTTTAAGACAGGCAGCTTCTAGTAGGCTTGGGAAGGGTCATGCTTCCCTTGCCCAGTTGGAGAGATTCTGCTTTCGTAAGTCTATTCGAGATGCATCGAGTAAGTGTTGGCTTTTTTACACCATTGTTTCCCCTAAAGCTCTGTATGGAGCAGCTACATGGTGCACTGGTCTTAACCTCATCTGACTGGGGCAGTATCTCGTGACTACAGATCCCTATGCTTTCACGTATGATTCGGGCTAAGCCTTGTGTTCCACACCAGATCATCCTTGCTGAGTTTGCGGCCCCACCCATGTACCTTGATGCCCTACTCCAGCTCATCACTTATATATAGCAAGTTAGCGTGTTTCACAGGCTTTTAAGCAAAGATATACACATGCCGCTCTCATTTTGTAAAGATCACCATATGAAGATCTGACTAGATCATGTTGCAAAACAACCAAAAGGACACTTGTGGAGCAAAACCACCCATCCAGACCTAGATCCCTCCTGGAGTTTCTTCCTGGACCTAGCCCCCAAGCCATAGTGAAGAACCTAAGAGAGAGGAGGAGAAACAGGCTCAAGAAACTGAATTTCCAATAGGAGGATGGGCGAGTTTCCAATGGACATATTCTCCTCATGAGAGAGAGAATATTCCCTCTAGGATCCCCATGCAACCTATATTGAGCTATTAACCTCCTATTCTTGCATTAAAGCAGTCATTCACTATGCATGTGCTCCTATGTCCAAATATAGGTCTGGGCCCTCATATGATTATTAATTACTTTACAGGCCAAGCCCGGAATGACGAGGCATAACTAATAACCATATACACCTAGAGTGACCGGCTATCCACGTCAGGAATTATTCCGATTCCCTTATACAGGACATGGACGTAACATTCTTCCCCCCTTAAACCAGTTCTGTCCTCAGAACGAATAACTAGAGAAAACCCAATTTGTATGCTATTAACTCTTCCAATGAATCATTATCCTCAATTTGACCAACCAACCTAAGCAAGCACACAAAGATAGAACAATTTCTCAATTGTTTATCTCTGATCCTGAGTACTGATTCAGGGTCCAAAGGTACATTGAGCGATAAATCTTCCAAATGGGCAAAATCTTCAATACATCAAAATGTCATCATCATATAAACTAAATTTACATGATACACCGGATGAGCAGTCGACCAAACTTGAAGATTAAGTTTAAAAGCCAACAAATCAATCATTTAACTTTCACAATTACCCTGAAAATCAATCTTTAGTCTGACTTCAATATCAAATAAGTATTTAGAGATGGGATAATTCTCGAATTATATGTCTCTACACTGAAATACTATATTGACCTTTTAGAAGTACACTAAAAGATAAATTTCCCTATTGGGTTTGATTCTCTCCAATCTAATAACATCACCTTCATGTACCTCAATTTACATAAATCATTGGGTGAGTCCTCACCTTATATTGGAAATCAATGTTCAAAAGTTAAAGATCCAAAACAATTATAGTCCAAGACTATCCACAAATACTTGTAGACCTGTCATAAATGCTTCTTGGTACAAAACTCATCCCACCAAAATCTCTTAGGAGATCCACCAAGATAAAATGACTTCAACTCAGCCTTGAGTACCCCAAATACTCTCCTGAGATAAGTGCTCTATCCCTAGCATCATATGCCAAAAAAATAGCAACCATTCAATCTTGATAGACTTAACTGCTCCTAAATAACCGGAAATTTTAGGTTGAAAAATAGTACACAAGCATTCCTTGACTACAATCTGTAAAGGTAAGCAAATTCCTCATAAGTAAACAATTACTTAATGAAAATGCCTGTGAGATCCAAACAATCTCAAGTTTATACACAAATTTAAAGTTCAAATAACAAATCTAAACTTTTAACTTCACCAATTGATCAAGAATTACTCATCATCTTAAGAATCATCATATTTCCATATAATCATCTAATGACCTTTAAGTATCAATTTATGATCCGTCAATCATAAACATTTAGAATCTTATGATTCGTCAATCATAATCTATCAGATTCTATACCCATACTTAATCATTTAGAGATACTGGAGTATATGCACAACATAACTGTTCCACACATTACTTGTTCATATGTCTATGCACTCTGACTAGTTTAAGTATACGATATAAACTTAGTACATAGGAAACACATAGTAGATCCACAAGATTAAGATGTACATAAGCAACTTATCCAACTATGTTCCTATACATAAACATAGGCTATAAACTGACAGATATCCACAATCTGCATATGTTACTCACATAATTCACTGAGAATCTTGCAACTCAGCTACCAAAGAACTCTATTTCTCATGAGTAAATAACATATCTGGGAAACTTTTTGAAATGAATAACTCCACATCACAAGTTTTCCAACCATCTGACTCTTACCAATCAGCCTACAACAGATCTTAGCGTACAAACCAAGATTAGGCTGAGTCATACAGACATCTTTGGACTGGAGTTAAGATTAAAGCTTTATTCCACTAATCCAATCCATATCAAAATGGTACTTGGTAACAATCAGTGAATCTTAATTTAATCTTTACCACTACTTCCCATATTAATGAATATCTCATAGCTCAATAACCCCAAAACTCCTCTAGTTCCAGATTACACAAAATAATCACTTAGAGAGTTGGTCTATTTCAAACTGGATAGTTCTACCATTGCACGCATACAAGATTTTTTTTTCAAAATCAATGCAACTGGCTGATTCCTCGAAAGACTTATCCCTATCTTTTCTTCCCCCCTTTTAAAAAAGAAATTCCATAATTTCGATTTAAAAGTTCCCAAGAGACAACGTATAAGATATCAAAGATTCGAAAAAGTCAGTAATAAGTATCCAATACTATTACAAACAGGACTTTTTCCTCATAATCGTAGAATATCTTATCCCGAATGATAGAAATATTAACTCTCGATAATCAACTATCAAATACAAACTAACGTTAGGGTTCAGGAAACCTAAGTTCCGAGCCATATTCAAAAATCTTATATGGAAGTACAATTTCATATAATTATAACAATCCTGCAGAACAGAGTTCTACACTTGAAGGAATGATATGAATCTCAATCCAATTGTCATGTAATAAGAAATTTCTAAAGAGTAGAGGTCTAATAAAATAGAGAAATAGATTTAAGGGCTTCCATATTTTGTAATTAATGAGAAACCATTAAGGGATCGATCTATATCTCATAATTCCCCAAAATACCCTTAACAAAAACCAATGGACTCTGTTAGTATTACCATTACAGCAATCCCTAACCATCGGTCTACAGATCATTCTACCCAAGAAATCCCTTTTAGAATCACTGATGTCCCATACCACCAGCTTTTCCTCCAAGAATCCTCTGCATCCAGATCTGTTTTGCACAAAAAGTCAAACTTTTTGGTCCAAAAACCCCAATTTCTGGTCCAAAATCACTATCTAATCCACCTTTTGACTATTCCAACATCATGCAATCATTAGATCCAATCAATAATGACTGTAAAACAGCAAGTACAATCTGGAAAACGTACTACACCAGTACCCATGATCAATTTCAAGCAAAAAATCTCAATTCTAGGTGAAAAAATCCACTAAAACCATCAAAAAACCTTTGATTTCCAACAAAAACTATGGAAAAACCCCATAATTATGATCTTTAGGCTGAAAGTACACCAAAATCAGAGAAGTCACCTACTTGGAGATCAATTCCACCACCTGGAAGTAACATGCAAGGAGAAATCCACAAAAACTGAGAAAATACAAGAAGTAGCTCCACCTTCTGATTGATGCAAATCCATAGCTCTGATACCACTGTAAACATCACCATATGAAGATCTGACTAGATCCTGTTGCAAAAAAACCAAAAGGACACCTGTGGAGCAAAACCACCCATCCAAACCTAGATCCCTCTTGGAGTTTCCTCCTGGACCTAGCCCCCAAGCCATAGTGAAGAACCTAAGAGAGAGGAGGAGAAACAGGCTCAAGAAACTGAATTTCCAATAGGAGGATGGGCGAGTTTCCAATGGACATATTCTCCCCATGAGAGAGAGAATATTCCCTCTAGGATCCCCATGCAACCTATATTGAGCTATTAACCTCCTATTCTTGCATTAAAGCAGTCATTCACTATGCATGTGCTCCTATGTCCAAATATAGGTATGGGCCCTCATATGATTATTAATTACTTTACAGGCCAAGCCCGGAATGACGAGGCATAACTAATAACCATATACACCTGGAGTGACCGGCTATCCACGTCAGGAATTTTTCCGATTCCCTTATACAGGACATGGACGTAACACATTTCATCTCAACACCTAGACAGTCAGGGCTACTAGTTGGCTTGGTTCTCTCAAGGCCTCCCGACTTCTCGAAGCACTTGGTATATCTCATTGCACTTCCCTCAGATACCCATGACTACATTAGACAAGTCATCTACTTAGCTTACCTTGATCGAGCTTGGCATGGTCAGTTGGGGGTCAAACCTGACTTCTATCAGCTTCACTTTTTGGAGACAGATGTATCAGGGTCCCCACTTCTACCGCATTACCTATGTTCCGGGTTATCACATGGTCTCAGATTCATATTGGGTCAATTCCGTGCCTCTTCACACCAGCTTGAGATTGAGACTGGTCGATTTTAGGGTACCCCAGGAGAGGATAGGTTCAGCCAGTTACGTTACCTAGGTGAGGTGGAGATTAAGGAGCATTTTATTTTCATATGCCCAACTTACTACTAATGCTTTGTTTAGGAATAAACCAGCCACTATGCGCTCACTTGTTACCTATAAGGATCCACGTTGTGTTGCACTTATGATACAAGGGATGCTTCTATTACGATGAGATCTCCAGCCTTTGTGTCAGAGTACTCCAGACACGCCGCTTCATATTACCTCCTTTTTCTCCAGATGGCGATCACGACCAAACGCAGACTCAAATGATGATGCCGGTGATGGACACAACTTCCCACACAAAGAGAGAAGAAGAAAGCTTTATTAATGTCTTTTCCATGCCAAAAGGCATATAAGACCAATAAGAGTACATGTCAAGTATGTGGTAACCCTGGGAGCATATATAAACGTCATCAAGAAAGAAAACTATGCATAAAAGATGAACAATATAACTGTAAACTACAAACTGTCCATAAGTGGGAGCAAAAATAGCTACTAAGAGTAGAAACATATTATCTAGGACTACTGTTGAAAAAGGATGTGATAAGAGCTGTGGCAGGAGGTAGTATGGATCATCACCGACGTCTAGGAGGATGAGAACAGTGTGCTCTCATAACAGGGCGGGTAGAGAGAGAGAAAGAAAGAAAGATCTTTATTAATGTCCTTGAAATACCCTAAGGTACATAGGACTATTAAAAGGTACATGTCCAATATGCCAGTAGGAGTTTAAAAGCTCAACCATCTAAAAAGAAACAATAATTGCAAAAAACAGAAACTGCATATAGTGAGATGGCTGGCATAATCACAGTCCATCATCCTAATATAATAGATGTTTCTCCATCTTGAAAAAAATGGTGTATAGTATGTTGTGAAATTGTCGTTGATGAACGGGATGCGGACCTCTGTCTCCGAGTGGGATGTCGGTGTCGTCTCTGTTGCCGTGGAGCTGTGGACTGTGGTCTATGAGCTAGTTGTCTCTTTGTGCGTCTACTTTGTCTCTGCTGTCTATGTATGGAAGCGTCTGGAATCTCAGCCTCTCCATCAGAATCACTACTCAAGGTAACCTCTTGTCTCTGTCTCCGACAAGATAAACACTCCCGATGCTCAGCTATATCAAGGTGGGGGTGTTTGTGTCTAGTCTCACCATCCTCAAGTCTAACATCTCCCAAATCATCAATGGAGTACGAGACCATATCTTAGTCCATTGTCATTGCTTATAATTACGTCATTAGCTAGTATTTGGTTTTAAGATATTTTGGAATATCTCGAATAGACCCAGCAATGATACTTATCTCATACTTGCTCTTGCTTACTTCAAATGGAGATGTTTTATTGTTAAATGCTATTAGCAAATAAAATAAGCCTAACTAACCTAAAAAATAGGAAAAAAACCCCAGAAGCCTTTATCCTTTGGTATGTACCACTTGCCTAATGATAAATAATAACTACATGACTACTACCATTAGAAATCCCAATTATGATTATCTATGGCAAAGGCAAAGAAGATTGAAGCAATTTAGTACATGGTAAAGAAGGTCAAAGATGCTAATTTCAATGCACATAAAATGGATTTGCCAACACGAATTGCTACAAAGCAGTATTTGCTTTCTTATTGTAGTGCCCAGAAAGGTAAAAGCATGATAACATTCTTTGGAAAGTCTAGAAAATCAAAGGTTTCGAGCTCGTAAATGAAATATGACATATGATGTCGAATCAAAGATGATGTTGATAATGCATACCAATGCCCAAAATCGAAAAAAGCGCCAAATCAAAAGAAACTTCAACCACATGAAGTTCAGAACCTGCATAAGAATCCACCAATCTCCAATTAGGCATTTTGAAGTTTGCACTTTTTAAAAACCCTATAGATAATATGCAATGAATGCATGACCCAAGTATTTAGGGAGTGGGTTCATTTGTTCAATCCAATTTAGTACAAAAGCGCTCTCTCTCTCTCTCTCTCTCTCTCTCTCTCTCTCTCTCTCTCTTTGGTCTTATGCACCCACGGGTGCCCAAAAGACGTTAATAAAGCTTTCTCTCTCTCTCTCTCTCTCTCTCTCTCTCTCTCTCTCTCTCTCTCTCTCTCTCTCCATGACACAAGGGGGCTGGAGTTATGGACTCGGCTCATTACATTCGGCACGTCCTTCTTTATTACTATACTGTTATACATAAGCAGGCCCCTAGGCCCTTTTTATTCATGTACTGGCCTTTGGCCCCATTTATTCCTTTATTAGGTACTTGGCCATATGATATTGGAGTGGGGACCCTCTTGTAGGAGGGCGCACTATTATCCCTCCTTATCCATTTTGATTAGGTTCATTAACATTATCTTATCCTTTGGAAGGCTCCATGAAAGTTCCATTTTAGGGCCTCCTTGTGGGTATAAGTAGGACCTACTGTCATTCATTTCATAGCTGATGATATTGATTTGTCTTTTTAGTCTCATTAAGCATTCTCTTTATGATTGCCGACCCCCCATCATCATTCCACCTCCTTTGCCATCATTTCCCCCTCCCTTCCCACCCCGTCCTCCTACTACCATCGTTACCTACCATACAAATAGCAGCAATGTTGTCTGCCATGGCTGCCTGCCCACCCATCAACCTCCCATGTTTATCATTTTCAGTTTCAAGCTTCTTCAATACACGAAGACAAGGATATCAAGCTGCCTCTCTATGCGGCACCTCCCAGCAATGCACTGCAGACTTTGTTGATGGGTGGTTTAGCAGGTGGGAGAGTTATTTTGAGCTATGACATGCAACCACTAATGAGATGTGGGGTATCAAAAAGGCTACTTTCCATTTGGTTGATGTCACTGATAGGTGGTGGTGCAAGTTATTGTGCGTACCAAGGATTGCCTGATGACTTGGCCTGATTTCCGGCATGTCTTTTGTGCTCAATTTATTCCACACCATGAGCATGTGCGGGCAATGGATGCATGGCATTTGTACCCTCGCAGATGGTTATCGGGAGATCTAAATGAAGATTCTTGAGGACATTCCAGAGTGGATGCAGGTCCACAAGTTTATTGTTGGCTTGCAGGAAGACTTGTGTTCTCATGTGTTGAATGAGGCTTGCAAGACCCTTCAAGATGCCATTGCAAAAGCCTTGATTATGAAGGCAGGTTGGAGTCGGCAAGCAGACCTACTACGCAGCATCGGTGTTTCAGGAAGCCTGGCCCAACGAGTGGCATAGGTGTTCCTTTGAAGCCGGCAGAGGTACAAGTGCACCAAGGGGAGAAACGCAAAGAAAGAAAGTCACATCATGCCGTTGGTTGTTCTAATCTGAGCCTGCAAGATAAGGATAAGGCAAAGACTAAAGGGTTATGCTACTATTGTCTTCGTAAGCATCTCTTTCGTGAGTGCCCTCAACGTAAACATAGGAAGCTACATGCATTACAGGCTTGTGAGAAGAAGCCACACCTCCAGCGGACTTGGATGAAGACATGTTAGGCAACAAAGACAAGTACAAGACAACTCGTAGGAAGGTACTGGTTACTTCAGTTCATAAAGAAGTTCCTGATGCACCTATATGCTTTCTTTCTATTAAAGCTCAAATGGGTTATCGTTTTGATGATACGCATTGATCAGGATGAGAGGATAAGTGGCTGGTTGTCATCTTCGACACGGGCTCATCCCATAACATTATCTACTCCCAGCTTGTCAAGAGATTGAAGATTCCCATGGTACCTTGAGCCTATCGATATACAGTCGAGTGCCTGATAGAAAGGCTACTAAGATTTAAGATTGTCAAGTTGTACAGATGCCCATTACTATAAAGGGGTACAAGGACAAGTTAGACTTTGAAATAACTAGACTAGCATGTTTTGATATAGTGCTAGGTAAGTGTTTGCATGCAGCTATGCAACCAACTATAGATTTTAATACGCATTTATATAAATTCAAGCATGAGGGTTTGTCTCATGTCCTAAGTGGTGAGAGGAAGTTGCCAGTTGGCCCCCTCATCTCAGCTACTCAGAAAAGAAAAGTACCTTTGTAGTATCTTTATTGTTGTTATGTGATGGATGTGAATGATTGTAGTGATGTATTGGTTGATCCAATGATCGTAGATAGGCATGATAGTAGCGTTCATTTGCACTCACAGGAATTTAATAGTCTAAATGAGTCACTTAGGCAAGAGTTTAAGGCCATGTTAATGCAAGAGAATCTGGTTGGATTGCCTCCTAGGCAGAATGTGGAACATAAGATTGAGCTCATTCCGGGGTCCGGTCTAGTTTGTCGACCATCATACAAGATGAATCTTACAGAGGAGGAGGAGGAGGTGAAGAAGATGCTAGATGAATGCCTCAAGTTAGGGTACATACAAACTTCTTTCTCACCCTTTGCATCCCCCATCTTGTTAGTTATGAAAAAGGATGCTTCATTTTATGTGCATTGATTATTGTGCACTTAATAAGCTCATGATAAAGCATTGCTACCCAATGCCACGAATTGATGACTTGTCGGACGCCTTGCAGGGTGAGAGACTCTTCAGCAAGATAGATCTCAAGAGTGGTTACCATCAAATTCGAATCCGGACAAAGGATTATTATAAGCCCGCATTAAGGACTCGGTTTGGACATTATGAGTTTTTAGTCATGCCGTTTGGGTTGACTATTCATGATGCTCATGAATAATATTTTCAGAAGTATATGGGAAAGTTCATGATGAATTTCATCGATGACATCCTAGTGTATAGAAGACAGTAAAACACCATGGGAAGCATCTTTGGACTGCCTTTAGAGAGCTGCAACACCATGGGTTGTATGTTGATGCTAATAAAACCGAGTTTTGGCAGATTCGGGTGGTGGAGCACCTCGGTCACATTGTGATGACATAGGAAATTTCTATGAACCCAGCCAAGGTGGTTGTGGTATTGAATTGGCCCAGGCTTATACGAATTAGGCAACTTCAATCATTTCTAGGACTCTGCAATTTTTATCGTAGATTTGTTTGGGCCTTCTCCAGGTTAGCTGCTGGTTTGACCAACCAATTGCATGGACAAGACCTAGAAGTGAGTTGGGATGAAGAGTCACAAAGGAGTTTTGAGCTGTTGAAGAGGCAATGGCAATTGCACTAGTGCTCAAAATTGTGAAGCCCCAAACAACTTTTTACCTTGAGACTGACACAAGTGGTGTTGCCATTGCGGCTGTGTTGAGTCAGGAAGAGAGAGAGCAGGAAACTAACGCCTGCTCAACATAAACACCCCACACATGAGCAAGAGCTGTCTACGATCATACATGCGCTCAAGGTGTGGTGGCACTATTTATATGGTGTCAAGTTATATTGACCACAATACTCTCAAGTACTTTTGCAATCACCCACAATGGAGAGGCCGCCAAGCACGTTGGGCCGAGCTGATGCAGGAATTTCATTTGGAAAGTCACTATCGCACGGGTAAGAAGAATGTGGTAGCTAATGCATTATCTTGTATGATGTATCAGATGGCCTTTATGGTCATAGAAAGTGATCTCGTGGCGAGGATCCGGCAGGCTAAACAATCAGTTTGGCATACACCACTGACGATGGTATGCTTAAGACAAATGGTAAGATATACGTGCCAAACGTGAATGTCGTAAGAATATCCTTCATGAGTGTCATGGCAATCCTTGCACAAAGCATCCAGGTATGGATAAGATAGAGTTAGTTAGTCGACACTTTTTCTGGCCACATATGAGGAGATACGTTAGTGAGTACATATGGTGCTGCATGCCTTGTCAAGCAAACAAGGCGGAGCATGTAAGCCCTAGACCATAGTTCCTAGAGATTCCCAGGGATCGTTGGGAGAGTATCTCGATAGATTTTATTACTGGGCTCCCTAGGGCCTCAAGTCAGCACGATTTGATCATGGTAGTAGTGGATAGGTTGACCAAGATGGCTCACTTTATTGCCGCCCGAAAGATGGTGGCAGCCCCTCAGGTCGTAGAGTTGTTCATTGACATGTCGTGAGATTGCATGGACTTCCTAAGTCCATTGTCCCAAGTAGGAATCCCCGGTTCACTGGAACATTCTGGACTAATGTGTTTGCCAAGTTAGGCACGCAATTGCGGATCAGTAGTAGTGAGCACCCACAAATTGATGGGCAGACTGAGAGGACATGCTTAGTGTAATAGATCCTAACACCACAGTAGGGCAAACACTAACTGATCCACCCAACCTTCCCTACTCCCTGATATAGAGTAAGCCCCTCCTAGCCCAGTGTGAGGACTGGTAGCATGCAACTGCCAAGTGTCGGCCATGTGGCACAGACGTGGCCGACTGCACGTCGGGACCCAACTGGGGGCCCTGTCCCTGCTGACAGGGTCCCTAGACTGTGTTAGGCCCGCCATAGCTATGGACCGTGCTGGGGCACGGGCACACTACTCACACTGTCTTGCCCTATTGGTCGTGTACGCTGGACATGACCTTGACTGTGGTATCTGACAGATTTGTGTTCTCTAGGGTTCGGCACTGGTCACGAGCTCGTAACACTCCCTCCCCCTTAAGAACCGTCTTGGTCCCCTAAGACAAAGTCTGGAAAAATCTTGCGAAGGACCCTGCCTCTTTCCCAAGTGGCATTCTCAACAAGCTGATCATTCCACTTAACCAGATATTCTCGGTATAGAGTATGACGAGTCTGCGTCTCTCTACTATCAAGAATCTCCTCTGGTTCATGTGGAGGTTGCTGAGGATCCAATGGGAGAACTAGAACATTGCCCCCTACCAGATTTTCTGATCTGGCTAAGGCTTTTCGTAACTGACTTACATGAAAGACTGGAAAAACCTTACTACTGTGTGGGAGTTCTAGTTCATAGGTGACCTCGCCTAGTCTCCTACTGATGGTAAAGGGACCACAATACCTAGGAGACAACTAAGCACACACTCCTGATTTGAGGGTTTTAGAGCAAACTGGGACTCTCAAGAAGACTTTCTCACCAATGGAGAACTGCACATCCCGTCTGTGTGGATCTGCATAATGCCTGGCTCGATCCTAGGACTACCTAATGCTACACTTAGCATGTTCTATCATTTGGTTTAGGTCCTCTAAAAAGTTTCTGGCTGTTTCAACTTTTTCTTGTTTAAACCCTACAGTTGTGGGTGAGCGTGGCTGAAAACCGTACATCAACATAAATGGGCTGTATCCCGTAGCTGAATGTTTGGTACTGTTGTAAGCAAACTCTAATATCGAGAGATACTCCTCCCAATTAGACTGCTTCTTGCTGACGTATGCACGAAGCATATCCTCCAGCACCTGATTTACCCTCTCTGTTTGACCGTCCGTCTGTGGATGGTCGGTGGTACTCATATTAAGTTTAGTATGGAGATGATGGAATACTGCCCTCCAAAAATTCCCACTAAACTTATTGTCCCGGTTGCTGACTATGCCGGAAGGTAGACCGTACAATTTGAATAGCCCGTCTACAAACAACCTCGCTAACTCTGGAGCTCTAACGGTTGTTCTGGTCGGAATAAAATGAGCCATTTTGGTCAGACGGTCAACTGTGACCCATATAGTGTCATTACCCTATTGGGTTTTTGGCAGGCCTACTATAAAATCCATGGAGATACTCTCCCATTTACCAGCTGGTATTTCTAGGGGCTGCAACAACCCTCCTGCCTTTAAACGCTCTGCTTTGTTTACTTGACATTTCTGGCAACTGGTTACATACTGTTGGACGTCCTTTTTCATACTGGGCCAGAAAAATTGCCTACGAAGAAGCTCATAGGTCTTCTGTATGCCTGGGTGTCTTGCACTAGGATTGTCATGACATTCATATAGGACCTGCTGCCTATAACCCTCTGAATTGGGGACACATACTCTATCTCTATAGAGCAAGTACTCATCCTGAATGGAATATTGTTTCCATTTGAATCCTTGAGTCAACTGACCCTCAACCACTGGGGTTTGCTTGGGTAATACAGGCTTAGAATCCTCAACGTCATCTGACGACGTATACTCGGACTCATCATCATCCTCAACGAAAGCTGCCGTATTCTTGGATGAACTGGCACCAGCCCCGGGAACTGGTTTTGGAGTCTGTAACTGTCTGCTCTGGACTGAGTTCCAGATAGTAGAGAAGAATGCATCATGCTGGCATTTCTCGTTACGAATCTGAATAAAACTCAGCTCGCTTATCATAGGCATTCTGGTAAGGGCATCTGCTACTGTATTGAATTTTCCCCGTCTATATCTGATAGACATGTCAAACTCTTACATCAACTCTGCCCAACGAGCTTTCTGACCTCTAAGCTCAGGTTGATTGCAAAGGTATCTGAGACTCTCATGGTCTGTCAGGACCTCAAAGTTGGACCCATACAAATAATGCCTCCAAGTCTTAAGGGCATGGACTACAGAAAAGAGTTCCTTTTCATAGGCACTGTACCTAGTCTGAGCTGGCTCGAGTTTTTTACTCTCGAACGCAACTGGTCGTCCACTCTGAGTTAGCACAACACCAACTGCAAAGTCGCTAGCATCTGTTTCGACCACAAATGGCTGATTGGGGTCGACGACTTTTAGAACTGGTGTTGTAGCTAAGGCTGTTTTAAGAGCATCAAAGCTCTCCTATTGTGCGGACTCCCAAATGAACTCCTTTCCCTTCCCCTTAAGAAGATTTGTCATGGGAACTGCTATCTGAGCATATTCCTTGACAAATCGTCTGTAATATCCCGCCAAACCAAGAAAGATCTGAAGTTCTAAAATATTCTGAAGTCTCAGCCAACTGAGTATGGCTTTAACCTTATTCGGGTCCATCTTGATCCCATCTGATGAGATAATGTGAGCCAAATATGCTACTTCTTCAACGAAGAATTCACACTTGGATTGTTTAGCATAAAGCTTATGCTTTCTGAGCAGTCGAAACACCTTTCTGAGGTGTTTTAGATGCTCCTTCCTCGTTTTGCTATAGACGAGGATGTCATCTAAAAATACGACTACAAATTTACCCAAGTATGGTCTGAGGACACTGTTCATCAAGGTCATAAAGGTAGCTGGAGCATTTGTGAGCCCAAATGGCATCACCTTAAACTCATAATGACCATGACGAGTCCTAAAAGCTGTTTTCGGGACATCTTCCGATTTTATACGGACTTGATGATATCCCGATTTGAGGTCTATTTTACTGAAAAACTTAGTCCCGTCGAGTTGATCAAACAACTCGTCTGCCCGAGCCATAGGGTATTTATTCTTTATTGTGACTTTATTGAGGGCTCTGTAATCTACGCAAAGACGCATAGACCCCTCTTTCTTTGGTGAGGCCCATGGTGAACTTCTGGTCTGAATTTGGCCTTTCCCAAGATAATTTGTTAGCTGCCTAGTTATTTCTTCATCCTCTGTTTGGCTGACCCGATACGGAGGTCTAGAAACAGGTGCTGTACCTAGTACTAGGTTTATTACATGATCTACCTCTCTGCTAGGTGGCAAACTGTGTGGCAAATCTTCAGGAAAAACATCTTTAAATTCAGAAAATAAAGTTTCTAATTTACTAATTTTCTGCTGTATAGAACTAGAAATAGAAACTTCAGGAATAAACTAAAAGTCACATAAGAATACCTGATGGTCGTCGTCTCCGATTAGCTAACAGAGCTCTGAACTGCAGACCATAGGACTGTTGGGAACATCATGCTCCCCATGCAACTGGCGGCCTTTATGCTGAAAGCTGAGGGTGTTCTCCTGATAATTTCTATGGAGGGAAGGTCCTAAACTGTAGAGCCAATCTCTCCCGAGAACAATGTTTGTGCGATCCAGGTGCATTATCTGAAAGTTTATTTCATCTTGGTACCTCTGAATACCAAGATTCAAGTTACTTACCATAGTTTCCCAGATTTTCTTATCTTCACCCTTAGCTAGTGAAACTATGTACCTATGCTGACTAGGTACTTCTGGAAGTTTAAGTTTTTTAACGAGGGTGTAGTTGATGAAATTATGGGTTGCCCCATCATCAACCATAACTCTTACTGACTGGTTACCAACTTTCCCGTGCATACGTACTAGGTCATGTGGCCCACAGTTGAAGGGTCTCGCTAGCATTGCAGAGGTCAGCTGGCAACAGTGTTCATGATCTTCATGATACACTTTGATCTCGGAAGCTGCCGAGTCATTGGGAAAACTTACAGTCTGAACAAGATGAACTTGTTTCTTATCTTTTTTATCTTTTTTAGTGAAAGGCCCCTTGGGACACTGTCTGACTGTGTGTCCCTTGCCCATACAAACAAAGCACAAACGTTCTTGTTTGGCTTTCTCAAAATCTTCTGGTTTTAAGGGCTGTATGAGTGAAGGGCATTTCTGAGGAGCTTCACCTTTAATTTTATCTTCTTTCTTTCTTTTTAAAAAATTCTTTTTGAATTGAATGTCTTTCTAAGGAGGCTGCTTAGAAAGGGGCTGCTGTCTCGCCCTCTTCCTACCCACTGAATCATCATAGATTTGAGCATATCTGCGAACTTGCTCAAGGGTAGTAGGCGAGTTTCTCTGGACCTCTACTTTATATTCATCTTTGAGGCCTCGGACAAACCCTATGAGTTTCTGATGATCATCCATATTTTTAATTTTTAAAATTGCTTCTCGGTACTGCGAGATATATTGGATTAGGGACTTGTCCATTACTGTTCTTTCCCAGGCTTCCCAGGTTCTATCAAGTTCATTCTCTGGTAGGAATTTTCTTAGGAAGGCTTCTTCAAAGGCTTTCCATGACCGGGGAGTCTGCCCAGTCTTCTGGAGATTTAACCACCACTTATAGGCCATGGGCCCTAAGGAAAGACTGGCCTCAATTGCTTGCAAATGGTCAGGGGTCTGTTTAAGAGCATGAATGTTCTTCCATTTGCTGAGGAAGGTTTGTAGAATATCTGCATTTCTATCCTTCTCTTCCCCAATAAAAGTAGGAGGCTTTAAATCTTTAAAGACACTGGGGTGAGACCGCAAAGTCTCACCCGAAACTGATGGAAGTGGAGAAGGGGACAACTGAGAAGTGGAGGGAAGGCATCCTTTCGCGGAACTCAAAATCAAGCCTTTGAGTTCAGCGAACGAGTCATCCCACACTGGACTTGAAATTGGCTAATGCCAACTTCAGTTCATCCACTTTTGTTACCAAGTGGAGAAACTGCTCCTTGGTAACCAATTCGTCGAGTTCTTCGGCGAACTGTTCCTGTTTTTCCATTTCCATATGTTCTTTCCCTTTACTGTAAGCTAAGGCTTCTGTTTCAAGCTCGTCGATGCCTCTCTCCGGGGGTTGATCAGGTCCCTGAGGAGTGGTCATTTTCAGAACTGAAAGAGAGGTACCTTAACTTCTGAAAAAAAAAGTCAGAAAGACCAATTTACGGGAAAGATGACTTAGCTGTTTTTGAGGACTGTACTTCCAAAGAAAATACGAAGAAGAACCCTCTCAGCTCTTTTACCCAAATTTTCAAACCTGCTGTCCCAGAAAATCCCGGTTTGAAGCTCCAAAACGGCGTCAAAATTTCCGGTTGCTTGAATAGAATAGCTCGCTGGCTTGCTAGCAAACCTGTGGCTCTGAGAAGTTTGAATAGAAGGCCGAAAAAAGTGCAAAAAGTTCTGAAATCCTTTGCTATCCCCCCTCGCTGATCAGACAGCACCCCAATTGGTCCACAAAAAGCCAAATTTGAAGTCCAAAGGCACTTCTGAATTCTGAAATTCCAAAAACCCCCCTGCTCGCTGATCTGGTAGAAGTACTATTGCTCCAAATCTTTCAAGTTAGGGCCCAAAACTTTGTCAAAAATCTGGAAATTCAGAAGTACTGGCAGCGCTGACCCTACTCTTCTCTTATGGGCTTCAAATTCGTTGAGATCTACTGAAGTTTCACTTGGAAACCAGAGATAAGTCTCTGAATTTACAGCGATGGAGGTGCTTACTATTTCCTACTCTGATTCCGCTGGGAAATCTGTACAAAACTCTCTGAAATGAGTGGTAAACAGCTGCCTTTCCATTGAGTTACCTGTACAAGGAATCTGACTCCTTACTACTATAAATTCTCAGTGAAATTTAAAGGTTTGAAGGCTGCACCTACAGCGATTCTCCTCCTCTATTCCTCTCTGAGAATCTGAGAGATTTTTCCTATCCTCTGATAGCTTTCTCTACTCCTGCTACTAAGATCCCAAAGATGGAGAAGGCTTTGATACCAGTGTAATAGATCCTAACACCACACTAGGGCAAACACTAACTGATCCACCCAACCTTGCCTACTCCCTGATATAGAGTAAGCCCCTCCTAGCCCAGCGTGAGGACTAGTAGCATGCAACAATGTTGGCCACGTGGCACTGACGTGGCCGACTGCACGTCGGGACCCAACTGGGGGCCCTATCCTGCTGACAGGGTCCCTAGACTGTGTTAGGCCCGCCATAGCTATGGACCCTGCTGGGGCACACTACTCACACTGTCTTGCCCTGTTGGTCATGTACGCTGCTGGACACGACCCTGACTGTGGTACCTGACCTATCTGTGTTCTCTAGGGTTCGACACTGGTCACGAGCTCGTAACACTTAGAGCGTATGTCAATGAGTCACGGACTAACTAGGTTATCTATTTATCGCTAGTTGAGTTTGCAACAATGATAAGAAGAATGTGTCCATTAGTATGAGCCCAGTTGAGCTCAATTATGGGTTTTGGCCAACTACTCCGGCTACCCTTGGCATTCCCCAAAAAGTACCTGGAGCTGTAGATTTTTCGACTCAGACGCAAGCAAAGCTAGAGTTGGCAAGATTAAGTCTTTCCAAGCGGAGGCTTATGTTTGTACAAACCGTACTTATAGGGAATTTAATGAAAGAGATATGGTCATCTTGCTAGTGCTACCTAAGTCTAAGGTAATGAGAACTAGCAAGTGTAAAAGGCTATCCCCTAGGTATTGTGGATTGTGGCTAATTATCAAGAAGATCAGTGAGATGGCTTACAAGCTGTAACTGCCCAAGAGATGCAAGGTGCATCTAATATTCCATGTAAGTCATTTGAAGAATTGTTTGCATGATGTTGATAACCTGGTAAGTGGCATGGGTGCACTCCAGCAAAGAGATACGATGGACTATGGGACGGATCATATCTTAGAACGGAGGTAGACGATTATGAAATCATGTCCTCCAAGAATACCCTATAGTGTGGAAAGGCCTACTATTGTTAGAGGCAACCTGGGAGAGTCATTCACGACTACAACACCCCGAGTCTGTCATTGAGGATTAATGACTTTCTCAAGGTGGGTTGGAACGTTAGGACCTAGTCATGGCCTCGACCATATTCCCGTTGAGATCGGTAAGCTCAGAGTCACATGACCAAGACTATGACCTTGTGACCAATCTCACCGAAGGGCACCCGCCAGTCATGCTAGGTGTGTCACAATTGAGACGTAGTGTGGTGGTGCACGCTGCACGTATGTGTAGCGGTGCGTAACCATCGAGTCGTTGACAAAGCTCGCCTGTGGTTATACAAACCAGAGCTAGGGTAAGTCAATAGTTGACCAAATGGGCGGTCATTCCACTACCTGGCACAACGGTGGTAAATAGTAGGCTTCAATAAGTACTATTCAACAGATTGGGCACTTACGGATGCAGGGGGCCTGGCTGGCCATGCATGGCTGCCACATGCCCTGGAACTGACAGGGCAGGTAGGAGCTACAAGGGTTAGCTAAGGATGGGAGGAGATTCATTCTACACTAAAGCTTTCGAGTGTCTCGACGAGCTTACAGTAAGGGAGTGTAACAAATAAAGTGACAAATTTGCTAAGTGATTTTGTGCATTTACTTAGGGTTTTGTGAGCTTGTGTGCAACACGCTCCCACACCTACTCCTAGTCCATTCACACTTCTAAATCCACAAAAGATATATTCCCCATCTATTGCACACGAATCTTAACCAGTTCCATGTGTAACCAGCATCGTGATATATACTAGGACTACAGAAATAAGTGGACTATCAAGAAAATGCAATTGGATTTTAGTTTCATAGCAGAAATGTCATGATCTCTCTCATATTCAATGGGTGATGAAAGAGTTTGCAGCACAAGTAACCACCATGATTAAAGTGCAACAGTGCATCACACAAAATGTTCAATCAGAAACAAATGCCCTCAAGTTTCAATAGTAGAAGGGCAAAGGGCAAGTTTCCACCTATATGCATAACCTATAGAAACTTGTGCATGATGCCATGCAACCCTCATGTTGACTAGTCTCACTCTAGGTCCAATTGATAGTCTCTCTACATACATACTAGCCATCACATACAGTTATGGACTCGGCTGATTACATTCGCCGCGTCCATTTACATTTACAGTTACTTTACTTTATGCATAAGCAGGCCTTGGGCCCTTTTTTATTCATTAGTGACATTCAGACTATATGGTTGGCCTTTTGCCTTATTATTCATTATTAGGCCATTTGGACATATTACTGGAGAGTGGGGGCCTTCTTGGAGGGCGCACTATTATCCCTCCCAGTTGGGCCCTAGCCACTGGAAGCTTCCTTTTAGGGCTTCCTCTTGGCTATAAGTAGGGAAACTGTGTGATTTGTCATTCAGCTGATGATATTGATCTCTCTCTTTAGCCTCCTTAATCTCTCTCTTTCCTGCTTTCTAGGGTTAAGTCTTGCTTATGTGATGCTTTCATAGCTTAATTCTAGATCAGCTGTGGCTCTATTCGTAACTTGGTATCAGAGCACTTTTCTGAGCACAATCTGGAATTTCTTCTTTGCTGCCTTGCCTTGCTCCTCCATCGCTGTTCCTACAGCTCCATTACCGTTTTGACAGCCCTGTTCCATCACTGCTCCTTCCACTCCTTCCTGCCCAGCGTTCCCCCTGTTTTGTCCCCTCTTTTCTTTGCTGCCCAGTGCTCCTCCTCTTCCTTTCCATCGCTGTCCCTGCCTTCCGACCTATCACTTTCGTCTGATATTTTTCCAGTTTGCAGCCATCTTCCACAGTTAGTTCCCTGACTGTCCAACGCCCATCCTCATCCAAAAACTACCCAATTCCGACATCATTTGCTATTCCAAACAGCTAAAATTCTTCAACCTGTAAATCACTGCCTCAGCACTCCCAACTTGTCACTTTCATTGACATTTGTACATGATGCAGTTACACACTCACTTGTGGGCATTGATTCTCAGGGAGACTTCCAGTTGATTACTGGGAAGCAGTTTATTCGCAGCCTGCCGAAGGCTCATTGTGCTGCCTTATTATGTGTTCAGCGGGTAGTACCAGTTCCTCCAGTCTCTACACCAGCAGCTGTTCCTCAGGTGATTTCTGACTTATTACATCAGTATGCTTTTGTCTTTTCAGAACCTACGACGCTACCACCATTACGTGACGTGAACCATCATATTGATTTGCGTCCTGGTTCTGCTCCTCCCTCCCGTCCCCCTTATCGTATGTCTCGATCTGAGAGTGATGAGCTTGAGCTCCATATTACTGCCTTGTTAGATCAGGGTCTTATTGTTCCTAGTCACAGCCCTTTTGGTGCTCATGTTCTCCTTATTAATAAGAAAGATGGTACCAAACGCCTTTGTATTGATTACCGTGCTTTAAATAAGTTGACTATTCGTAATCAGTACCCTATTCCACACATGGATGACCTCTTTGACCAGCTCGGTACCTCTAAAATCTTTTCCAAGATAGACCTTCGTTCTGGATATTACCAAATCAGGATGCACCCTTCTGACGAACATAAGACTGCTTTCCGTACTCATCTTGGTTTATATGAATTTCGTGTGCTTCCTTTTGGTGTTACTAATGGCCCTCCTACGTTCCAGAATGTGATGAATAACGTCTTACGTCCGCTTCTTGGTCATTGTGTCTTGGTTTATTTTGATGATATTCTTATTTTTAGTCAGTCTCTTGCTGAGCATGTTGCCCATCTTTCCTCGGTCTTTCAGTTACTTGTACACCACCAGTTATTTGCTAAGTTGTCTAAATGGTCTTTTGTTGTTTCTGAGATCGAGTTTCTTGGTTTTCTTATTTGTAATGGTCACATTCGTCTGGACCCTCATAAGGTTCAGGCCATCCAGGATTGGCCTATACCTACTGATATTCATCATGTTCGTATGTTTCTTGGGTTAGCCACTCACCTTCGTCGTCCAGTTCCTCATTTTGCCACTATCGCAGCTCCTCTTCATGCACTTTTGAAGAAGTCTAGTACTTTTCTGTGGACTCCTGATTGTCAGACAGCGTTTGATACTCTTCGTCGTGCTGTTGTTGATGCTGCCGTTATGTGTTTACCACAGTTTGATCAGAAGTTTCTTGTTGAGACTGATGCTAGTAATGTTGGTTTGGGTGCTTTACTTCGCCAGTCACAATGTATTATTGCTTATGAGTCGCGTCGTCTTCGCTCTTATGAGCAACGTTATTCTGTGCATGAGAAAGAGCTTCTTGCTATTATCTATGCTCTTAAGAAGTGGCGTCATTATCTGTATCGAGTCCCATTTGACATTATTACTGATCACCAGTCTTTACGTTATCTGTTTTCTTTACGTGATCGTCAATTTCGTTGGTTGCAGTTTTTACAGTCTTTTAATTTCTCCATATTGTATCGTCCCGGTCGTGCTAACACTGCTGCTGATGCATTATCTCGTCTTCCAGCTTTGTTAAATACACTCGTTTCTACTATTCCTCCATGGTTTGATGCTCTACCTGCAGCGTACCTTACATGTTCTGATTTTCGTGATGTTTATAGTTCTGCCCCACCTGTTTCGTCCAGTCCTCATCAGGTTTACTCCATTATTGACAATCGTCTTTATCATTATGATTCTCTTTGTATCCCTAGTTCTTTGGGTATCCGTTCCCAGTTGTTGTCGGATGCTCATTCCTCTCCTGTTGGGGGTCACTTTGGTTTTCAGAAGTCTTATGCTCGTCTCAAAGACCATTTCTATTGGCCCTCTCTTCGATCTGAGCTTGCTGTACTTATTCGTACCTGCCCTTTCTGTCTTCATAATAAGTACTCCCGTTCTAAATCTGCTGGTTTGCTCCAGAGTTGGCCTATTCCTCATCGCCAGTGGACTGATATATCTATGGACTTTATCCTTGGCCTTCCCCATACCCTAGCGTGGTCACGATTCATGTATGTTGGTAGTTGACAGGTTCTCGAAACAGGCACATTTTATCCCAGTTCGCAGTACTATCACAGCAGAGCAGTGTGCACGTTTGTTCCTATCAGAGATTTTCCGCCTGCATGGATTTCCTCGAACTATCCTTTCTGATCGGGATAGTAAGTTTACATCTATATTCTGGACAGAGCTTATGCGTATTTTGGATGTTCAGCTTTTTATGGGTTCTGCTTATCATTCTACTTCTGATGGGCAGTCTGAGGTCCTTAACAGGATCCTTGAGGATTATTTGCGCCATTTTGTTACTCCTTCAGGGAAAGATTGGGATCAACATTTATGTTTAGCAGAGTATAGCTATAATAGCTCTGTTAGTACCAGCACAGGTGTCTCTCCATTTTTATTATCTCATGGCTATGCACCTCTTTTACCTGGCATTCCTCTTCCTCCTGAGGATACACCTGTTACACTTGCATCTTTTCTATCAGGTGCTCGAGAGCTTATTACTCGGGCCAGTTCTCATTTACAGCATGTTCAGCAGCGTTATCAGACCTCAGTTGATCGTCATCGCCGCCATGTTGAGTTTCAGCTTGGAGATATGGTTTATCTACGCTTACGGTTTGCACGTCATCATTTTGTCCAGGGCCATGCTTCTACTGAGAAGCTTGCACCACGGTATTATGGGCCTTATCGCATTGTGGAGGTTCTTAGTCCAGTTACATATCGCTTACAGCTTCCTGCTTCCACACGCGCCTGTGATGTATTCCATGTCAGTTTATTACGTGCTGCTATTGAGGATGACGCTCCTTGTGATGCTGAGTTTCCTACTGCTCCAGAGTTATTTCCATTTTTACCTGCTGCTATATTACAGGTCCGTCTATACCATAGTCGACGCCGCCGGCAGATTCAGTTTTTGGTCCAGTGGGATGGTCGTCCTATTGAGGAGGCTACATGGGAGCCTATTGATGTGTTTTATCATACACCATTACTTGCAGATCAGGCTCGTGCTCTTGCTGCACTTGTTGATTCCTCTACATCAGATGTTCCTCTAGCTGTTGATGCACCAGGGCTTGCTGCTACTTGATCCGGTTATCTTTTCGGCAGTTGGGTCTTTTTTTTGTGTCGGGGAGAGTTATGGACTGGGCTCATTACAATCGCCGCGTCCATTTACATTTACAGTTACTTTACTTTATGCATAAGCAGGCCTTGGGCCCTTTTTTATTCATTAGTGACATTCAGACTATATGGTTGGCCTTTGGCCTTATTACTCATTATTAGGCCATTTGGACATATTACTGGAGAGTGGGGGCCTTCTTGGAGGGCGCAGTGTTATCCCTCCCAGTTGGGCCCTAGCCACTGGAAGCTTCCTTTTAGGGCTTCCTCTTGGCTATAAGTAGGGAAACTGTGTGATTTGTCATTCAGCTGATGATATTGATCTCTCTCTTTAGCCTCCTTAATCTCTCTCTTTCCTGCTTTCTAGGGTTAAGTCTTGCTTATGTGATGCTTTCATAGCTTAATTCTAGATCAGCTGTGGCTCTATTCGTAACTCATACCATGTGCTACTCCACATGTCACTATAGGATTACATGGGTCCTCACAAGGTTATTAATTTACAAACTGGCCTTAAATGGAATTTCAAGGCGTAACTAACAATCTCAACAACTGGAGATATCCTAGTACCCGAACATGGGCACATAACGCCGTTGAACTACGTTTGCTAACATAAGTGGAAATTAGAGAAGTCTTTTCTTCAAGCTTTCAACTGAGTCTTCTCCCCTGAAAAGCATTTTATAGAGCAACACTTCTCATGCATCTTTTAGCTTTAAAAAAGCATTGATGATCCGCCCATCAACTCAATAGTTTCCTCGTAAAGGCTCCGAATCAGTAGGAAAACATGCAGTTTCCAACCAAAAAATCACCCCTCAATGATAGATTAGCCTGTGAGATTCCGCCCTCAAGGAAGTGGTGTAGATCCTTTTGAAATTCGCCCTCAGAGAAGTGCTGCATGTATGCTGCAAATCTACCCTCAAGGAAGGGCTGCAGATACGTTGCAAATCTGCTCTTAGGGAAGCGTTGATAGAAAGTCAACTATAGATGTTTGGGGGAAGAGAAGAGATCCTGAGAATGGAGTGGTCAAGAAGTGGGGTGTAGGGCAATTTAGTGTCTCTTGTTTCCTAGTTTCAATTCCGTATAGCACAATGTTTTTGTTTAGAGTTCTAACTTCTATTCCTATCTTTTGTTCTAGGAGATTCATTTCTTTAGCGTATTGAATCATCCTTTTCTTTCAAATGTTGGCTGATTGCTTACAAAACTAGATATTTTGCTATACAATCAAGAAAACAAAGTTTTCCAACATCTATGACGATTGAATCTCAGGCATCCATAATCTTTTGATTTCACAATCCAAGGATATCTTATAATGTTGAATCCTTTATGAAATCACAAACTTCTTATTTTTCCAAGAAGAAACTGAAATACTAGTTTTTCTATGTCTAAAAAACCAGTAGGATTGCTGACCATTAAAAGGAAAATTTTTGTAATTGCTTCGAAAACCACCACAAGCTTTATACTTCAAATGCAAATTTCCCAACTTTATCCTGTAAGCCCATAATTGTGAAGATGCTTTTAACAAATATGCGCCCAATTAAATGTCAAAATCTCTTGCTTTACATTTAAGTAAATCGCAAAAAACTTTCCCAAAGTATCATGCCATAATAAATTGCAAAATAACTTGGCTATTAAATAGAATCCAACCCAAATTTTCATTTTTCAAGCGGTTAAAAATTCCAGCTTGTTGCAAGTCTTAATAGTGTACATACCTTGCAACAAGAGCCCTCTTGAAAATGCATAAAATTTGAAAAGCAGGGCAAATTCAAGCTCCAAGCTCTTGCTCTCCACTTGAGAGATTCCAAACAACAATTCCTCCTAGCTTTGGCCCTACCCTACCCCCAAGTGTTAGAGCCTTTACTCCTTGTCCCGGTTATTTACAGTTTTCAGAGACACATGTACGTTTTGTAATTATTGTAATTACTGAAATGGCTAAGTCACCAGCTTGTGGTGACCTTTGTAAGTAAATTGTAAATAAACTGTGTTTAATTGGCATTGGACCTCAAAGAGTCATGCATAGCTTTGGCATGGGGTACTGAGTCATTTATTAGGAGTGGCTGGACTGACCTCCTAAAATGTAGAAGTTGACTAGTCAACGGGACACGTGTCATATGCTCACTGGGACACTTGGTCCAGTGAATGAGTTACACATGTCAGGGTTGACCGGTCAAACATGACACATGTCACATGCTCACTAGGACACTTGGTCGAGTGTATGAGTGACAAATGTCAGCCTACTCACTTGCCTATGTGTCAGAGTATTGCTAAGTGGCAAGTGTCGATTGTGCATGGAATTGGCCATGTGTCGGCGTTAGGAAAGGTCAGGGTTAAGGAGGTGCTTGAGGATTGTGCATCAGTGAGCCTAGAGACAGGCATTCCGGATCATAATCTATGCAGCAAAGGTTGGGAGGAGACAAGGCAGCCAGCTCCACCATGTTTCGCGTGCTATGATGTTTGTACATGTAGGGAAATCGACAGGGGTCAACATTGCTGATTGTTGTGCACGGGATTAGCTAGGTTTTCAGTGAAGTTTCAGATTTGAGTCTGACACCAAGGATCCTAACTAGGATGCTCAGACAAGGGAAACAAACAGAACGGATGGTGGACTAAAACAGCCCAACCAAACCTAGATCAAACAGATCTAGCCAACCCCCAAGCGATGGATCACTAGCAATAGCTCATCGTGTAGGAGAGATGTCAAACCAGCAGCACGCAACTACTACTCCCCAAATCAATCTCTCCTCCTAGAGAGGCCTATGGATAAACGTATACCCTCCAAGGCTATACTCCAACCAGGAGTGATTTGGGACACCTCAGTCGAACACATCAACAACCTAATTGGGCCATATTTGCCACTAATTGATGAGTCACTCCTATTTCCATATAGATCCACCATCATGGGGTTTAGTCCTCAACCAATTAATAATGATTTAGTACCATGAGGGCCCCAATCCCTTATAATCACATTCAACTTATGGGTCAAGCTAGGCCCTCTGACCACCTTACGGGGTATAAGTTCATATTTAGCCAAATGGGGCATGACACCTAGGATGGATGGCCTCTAAGATCGCTTAGGGGGAGCTAAACATTATACTAGGATAGATCTCAAGACTGGGTACCATCCGATTAGTATACATTAGAACAATGTGCAGAGTTGGTTTTCGGACAAGATTTGGACGTTACAAATTTTTGGTGTTGCTTTTTGGATTAATGAACGACCTGCAATTACAATAGATGATGAATGATTTATTTCATCCATATCTAGGAAAATTTTGTAGTAGTATCCGTGGACAATATTCTCATTTACAATAAAACCCTTAAGAAACATGTAAATCATATTCAAACTATCTTGTGAATTCTCAAACGGGAGAAGCTTTATGCCAAAAAATCTAAATGTGAGTTCTTTAAGCATGAGATAGTTTATCTTGGACATGAGACGTCCCCTTTTGGATGAACATTGATGAGGATAAAATCAAGGTAGTTGTTGAATGGCCAATTTCAAAAACCTCCTTTGCCTATTGTATGGAATGAGGAACTGAATCTGTGCTCTGACAAACTCAAGAGCATGATTGTTTCCACTCTCGTGTGACAATTTGCAAATCTAGATTTGCCTTGTGTTGTGAGAACAGACACAAATGATATTGCAGTTGGAGCAGTGTTATGGTCTTCAACACATCCAGGGCCTCATCTTTGACGGACAGCCACTGGAGATCGCATCATCTTACACTTATCTAGGGGTGCTCTGTACTAGTGTCCTATCATCTATGTTTGGAATGAGAGCACTAGAATTGGGAAGGGCTACACTTCCCTTGTCCAGCCAAAGGCTTTCTTTTTGATGATTCATTCGAGATACCCCGAGTAAATGTTGGCTCTTTGATACTATCTTTACCCCCACAACCCTATATGCAACGAAGCCATGGAGTATAGGTCTCAACATATGGAGACACCTTCAACGATCTCCTCAACGATGTCAGCAATGCAGCTTGGACATACAGCAAACAGTAGGCCCCATTAGATCCTTCTTCTATAGTGGTGGGAGATGATGACATCATTCACAACATCATATTGTAGCCAGATATATTTGTATTTTATTCATCCTAGCTCATTGTAGTTAGATGCACCATATTATTTTCTTCATTACTGTTTTGTGTCATTTGATATGCTCCCATGGTTATCACACACTTGACACGTACTCGTTCGTGTTATATGGCTTTTGGCTTGGGAAAGGCATAAAAGAACCTTTCTTCTTCTTTCTTTCTTTCTCTCTCTCTATAATATATAGTCTTTGGTCCAATATATCATTGGTCTAACTATTATGCGATTCTAATATTTTCTCTCTTGCTTGTCAATATTAAATTTCTGCTACAGCTGTCCAACTTGATTATGGCACAAACGATTTTGTCAATCATCAGTTATTTCATCAAAATTTCACGATTTGACATAAAATTTCTGCAGGACAAAGTTCCCATGTGAACAAATGTCATTCATGGATGATAAAACCAATAGGACTGAAGGTAGTTAAACTTACTCCATAACTAACAAGAAAGATATCCAATGGAGAAAGAATCTGCCAAGTTTTACTGCGAATACCAAACCAGAGATCAGATACACCTACTAAATCAAGCTATGAAGTTGAGATTGGTAAATTATTACAAATTGTTCAGCGGGGCATTACAAAGAGAGCAGCAGAATCTACCAGAAACTACTTAGACCTACCTGACTGCAAACGAGTTGAAGTAGCAGTAATGAGTCATGAACTCCATGAGCAACATGCAGGCCAGCCATCTGACCCCATATGCAGCAACTTGTAGTCTTGTGTAGCTTTTCTGTGGACTTATGAGCTATAAAATGCAATAGGCATCTTAGTTCATACACTACTGCAGAGAATGTAACTCCTCATGTGCTCAACCTTTTGACTAACAAGCAAACTTGGCAAAATTCCTTTCACAAACTCAATATAATTGTGAGACATAAAAACAACCTCTACAAGAAGAGTTATCAGAACATTCTAAAAGGAAATCCACAAACCTGTGAAGTGAAGGAGTTGAAACTAATAATTGGTCCTGCAATGTATAAAGGTGCATATAGCAAGTAGCAAATATATGCTAGAGAATTGTAACTCCCTTTAGCCAGTGGCTTCTCCTATCATACAGAAATTCTTGTTATTGAAGGCCACTATGACAGGTAATATTCCACAAATTTATAAAAAAAGCAACTGATGTTAGCAAAATGATACCTGAAGAGCCAAGTAACAAGCACTTCCAGAGCGGCAGATGTGACAGCTTGCATCATGTTTCTGTTTGTAAGCAACGAGTGCAACTTTTATACTCAGCAGTATATTAGTATTAAGAGAACGCAACAGAAGAAGTACTCAGTTTATGGTAAAAGATTGCATTAAGTCTATTCTGTTTGCAAGTACAACAAATAAAGCATCCATCATTCCTCATTAAGGAGCAGAATGCAAACAAAACTTTGTGATGCTAATTGACTGTAAAAGACATTTTGGAAAGCAACAGATGTAGAAATCCAACTAGCAAACTGTTCACGATTCATAGTGTGTGAAATGTGCATTTATCTTGAAGCATTTTAAACAGAGCCGTGATTTTGTTCAGACTTAGTACTTACTTCTCCATTCCAAAGAGTTTTCTGAGTTACTTCTCTACATGAAAGTTAAGGTTAAAAATTCAGCAAACCTCCCAGTCAACAGTTGAAGATCTTGGTAAGATAGCCCAGTGATAGTCAAAGCCAAAGCTTACCATGCGCAGCATGACTGCATATAAGAAAACCAGTGTTACCTTCGTTCAAAGACTTCTTGCAGCAAATGGTTTAGAGACATTATATTACGATGGATAAAACTAATGGTTCCATACAACAAACATCAATTGAAGCTCAAAAAGCCCAGATTTATTCAGAGAGCACTTTCCCATCAAAACAGAAAATGTCAGCTCAAGGTATCCCCACACAATAATCCAACTATTCTGATCCTCCAAGTAGTCCCATCAAAACAGAAAATGTCAGCTCAAGGTATGCCCCACACAATAGTCCAACTATTCTATGAATGTGGCATGAAAACTTTCACTAAACTCTGATTCTAAGAATTAAGTGGGAAATCAAACTCATATTGAAGCTGATGTGCCATCGGAAAGCTCCTCGATATTCATCCAAAATAGCCCAATGCTCACTGACAAAAAGCATATGAAAATAGGTAAAATAACACTTAGCATATCTTTTGCACCAGAATTCTCACCAGTTATTAACCTTCAAAAGAGATCCATCATTATCATGTTATCATGTTGCTATGAGTCACTTAAGACATTATCCTGGAGCTTCTAGAATGTTTAAAAGTAGCATTCTAGACAAATTTTAGTTTTTGATTGACAAAAACAGGAAATTTTTCTCACCCTAAGGATGCAAAAGAATATCCCTCATATACACGGTTGCCAATAAGAAAGGCTAAATTGTAAGACCATAGAGCAATAGGGAATAAACGTGTACCGCCTGCACACTGCCATGCAATTATCAAAAAAAAGTCTTGGACAGGCCTTGATATAATATAGAGACCCATTCAACAAAATTTCAAGCCTTGTACAGCAATCCAAACAACCTCGTATTCGCGCAAATACTTAAACAGAAATCTTATCCAAAAAGACTCCACAAGCCAGAAGTAACCTTGACAATCGCATAGTTGCCCAGCGCGATGGCTACAATGAAGATAACACTGCAATAGAAGGGTTAATTATCAGCACCAGATGATGAATAACTAATCCAATCTGCATTTATAAATCTGAACTGGAAAACACAGAACCCTTGTCTGTTCTTTTCCAGAGCAAAAACAACCTTAGAAAAAGCTTTTTAGATAACGTCCAAAAACCCTTAGTAAGACTATGAAATTAAGCCATATTTTAGGAATTCGTGGACACTAAGGATGGTTCTGAAATGTTTCCACAGGTTTTTTTTCTCATAAATCGATCAAATCACTAAGCTTATCCACTCAAAAAATCAAGGACTAAAAAAAGGCCAGCAATCAAAAAAATAACTGTACTTTAAAAGTGTCACTTACCAAGCTCCATGTAAATAAAGCACATATATTAGGGACACTAGTAACCAGAAGCGTGATCTTCCTTTACCACCGAAACCAAATCCTTGTCCAAGAGCAAATCCAAGTAGCGTAAAGCCAGCCATAACCGCTGTCAACACAGGCAAATTTCCACGAAAATTTCTCCATTGACTGTCTGACAGATCCTACAGAAAGGAAACACATAAGATGATTAGCATCATGAACTTGATACATAACTTAGCACATGAACTCGAGACAAGACAATATAGGTGCATCTCTTTAACTGACAAAATCACTGTCTAGCAAAGACCTTCAAGCTATGAAATTACTTTTGGACAATTTTCAAAAGATTTTAGTAGTAAAATTTAGAGATAACAGAAAAGACCTTCAACAGTAAGTCTAATTCGTGTAAGCGAGCTATTTCAAAAAATAATTGTGTTAATCAGTTATCTAGAAGGCAAGTAATCTCACAATCAACTGTTTGGAAATCCATCCTTGCTGTAGACCCCAAAGCTTCACTTGCTGCTTTCCCTGAGAAAAGTCTGCAGTCAACACAATTAACACTCTCTCTCTCTCTCTCTCTCTCTCTCTCTCTCTCTCTCTCAAGGCTAGAGGTAAGGGTAAGGAGACGGGATAAGGCATGAGCAGAAAAATTGGTCTTTCCATGCTTGTAATGAATATCGATTGAAAGAATGTAAAAATCGAAGACAACATTAGTGATCACTAATTCCTTTCTAAGTCTAAGGTCGCGTAAGGATTAGTGATTAGTACAATTATCAAAATGAACATGATAAAGATAATATAATGGTACCACTCTAAATAAAGCTAGTCACCTATGTAGGCTAGTTTTAGCACAGTGCAACTGTTTTGACAATGACAACAGCCACGATAACCACTCGTCCAGATAGCGACAGCCACGTCTGCCGCCTACCTGAATAGTGACAGCCATGATCCACAACAGACAGCATAGCTCAACGTGTCTATACATTTGTATATATATCTAGATAAATGTACAACTTATTATCGAAGCATGGAAATCGGGATTGGAATCTATCAATCATCAGATACAGTAGATGTCATTACATCGATTATATTCAGACAGAGAGTCGGAACAAGCTATCGAATGATCTTCGAATCATCGAAGCTGTTATAGAACCAGAGTTAGTTTCGAGTACACGGCTATCACCGTAATTGCTTTGTGCTCACCATTTCATTTGACTTGTACTTGTTACTTTCTAAATCAATCCATTGTCTTATTATGTTCAGATTTATGTCAATATGAATGTATGCTACTCTGATTAACTGTTCTATCTAATACTGCTCTCGTATAGAATTGTCTGAACTATCTGTCGCTTCCACAATCAACAGTCTAATGACTTTGTGTCTATCTACGTAATCAACCTTATCGATTCTGACGACTTTGAAGTTAGAATCAAGTAGAATCAACCAGGTCCTCAAACTCGACATTTTGATTCGAATCTGATATGCGCAGTTCATGCACCAAGGGGAAAGGCTCATTCCGCAAAGCCTATTCGAGCCCAATCTTCGGTTTGCCCCAACATTGATGATAGGAGATGATGTGAGAAAGGACGAGGAAGATGTGAAAGAGAAGGGGAAGACTGAAGGTCAAGATAAGTAACCGGAAAGTTGGACCTTGCCCTTACTATTTGCAAAAGCTTATGTGCTCTACTATAACAAACATGCACTTGAATCAATCAATCAATCTCTCTCTCTCTCTCTCTCTCTCTCTCTCTCTCTCTCTCTCTCTCTCTCAATTATTCTACTTCATGTGAAAGCCATCTTGCACTTGATTATTCTCCTCCAATGGCTTGCACACATGAAGGAGATTGAAAGATACTCAAGAGCTATCAATCTTGATTCGTTGTTTAATTTTCAAAACCTTGGATAGCATTGTCTTTAATTTTGATCGGATCATAACCTTGTATCCATGTGCATTTTTTGGATACCCCATAAACACACATGGAAAATCTCTTTGATCGAACTTCTTCTTGGTTTCATCTAGAATGTGAGCAAAGGGTTCGCATTTGAATATGCTAATGTATTACATTGTGGGATTCTATTTGAATCCAAATAATTTTTGGCATTCTATTTGGTACACAGTTCAAAATACATGTTGTGTACACCACTTTTGTCCCCTGGAATTTGGTAGATTTGTGTCACAACAAGCAACCTGAAGGATTTGAAGACCCCGACAATCGAGAATATCTCTGTCGGTTGCAGAGATGCATCTATGGTCTAAAACAGGCATCACGAGCTTGGTATAAGAAGCTCGATAGTCTTCTGAAGTCTTTACACTTCATTCCTACACAACCGGACTGTAATGTCTACATAAAAAGAGTAAGAAAAGATTTTGTGATACTGACTATCTTCGTGGATGATTCTCTAATGATAGGAAATTCCTTGATGCTGATCAAAGACATGAAGCAATCAGCTGGATATGCAAAAGGCAAACCATGGTAGCTCAATTCTCTTGCGAAGCTGAATACGTCGCAGCTTCAAAGGTGGCGAACGAGGTAGTGTGGCTGCAGATGATGCTGGAAGCAATCGCGATACCACAAGAAGGGCCATGTACAATGATGATGGACTCTCAGAGTGCCATTTATCTGTCCCAAGATCTTGTCTTCCATTCAAAGACAAAACACATACCTCTGAAGTACCATCACATTCGAGATTTAATTTCGAAAGGAGACCTCCAAGTCCAGTACATAAAACCATAAAATATGATTGCAGATCTGCTCACGAAGCCGCTTGACAAGCCAATCTTTGCCAAACAAAGAAAGGCAATTGGATTAAACATGCAAAGCTGCAAGGTTCAAGAGGGAGTGTAAAAAATAGTGAACTCCTGCAACTTTGCCACAATGCGAAAGTCAACGAACCTTGACTCGAAGGTCGAACGATTCGCGAAAGTCAGCGTGCTTAAGGGACAAACGAAGGACGAACGATTTGTGAATCGTAAACATGACTCCAGGACCGCAAAAACCGCAAAGCGACGTAAAACGAAAAGACACGAAAGAAACGAAAAGGAATCTTTCGCGCTGCAAGCTGGCAGCTCAACGGGCTTGGAGTCTTAGACTTCACGCCCAGCTGAAAAGGGTGGCAACAACGGAGAGTAACTGATTAGTTGATTAGCGTTAACTACTCTTGTAATTCTCTGTTTAGCTATCTTGTAAAAGCAAATGCAAACTAGATCCACTATCGTGATGAATAACTCACCCACGATCCATAGCATATCAGGTAGGATAGCTCCAGAACCCTGTACCCTCTGTACCATTTGATCACCAAGTATCCATTACTCGCTGATAGCTCCCCAAGAATCTGTCCACCTGTAGTGCAACTAGACTCCAACTGGATCTAACCAAAAGCTGCATCCTGCTTACCAAATAATGATGGATAACAATAACATGTGATGCCAACCTGGAGACTATTGTGCATATAACCATGCAGCTCACCTGATCACTCACCAAAGTATCAACTGTCACTCCCTGAGCAACCATCTCCATCCCTGCTGGCTCACAACCATGGGCATGCTGGATCCACATCACCCCGTAATGCACTCCATGCCCTCAGGATATGTACCACACCGGGTACACTCCATGCCACCTACCAGAGCCCTCAATAAAGTCACAATTAAGAATAAGTATCCTATGCCTCGGGCAGACGAGTTGTTTGATCAACTCGACGGGGCTAAATTTTTCAGTAAAATAGACCTCAGATCGGGATATCATCAAGTCCGTATAAAATCGGAAGATGTCTCGAAAACAGCTTTTAGGACTCGTCATGGTCATTATGAGTTTAAGGTGATGCCATTTGGGCTCACAAATGCTCCAGCTACCTTTATGACCTTGATGAACAGTGTCCTCAGACCATACTTGGGTAAGTTTGTAGTCGTATTTTTAGATGACATCCTCGTCTACAGCAAAACGAGGAAGGAGCATCTAAAACACCTCAAAAAGGTGTTTCGACTGCTCAAAAAGCATAAGCTTTATGCTAAACAATCCAAGTGTGAATTCTTCGTTGAAGAAGTAGCATATTTGGGTCACATCATCTCGTCAGATGGGATTAAGATGGACCCGAATAAGGTTAAAGCCATACTCAGTTGGCTGAGACCTCAGAATATTTTAGAACTTCAGATCTTTCTTGGTTTGGCGGGATATTACAAACGATTTGTCAAGGAATATGCTCAGATAGCAGTTCCCATGACAAATCTTCTTAAGGGGAAGGGAAAGGAGTTCATTTGGGAGTCCGCACAACAGGAGAGCTTTGATGCTCTCAAAACAGCCTTAGCTACAGCACCAGTTCTAAAAGTCGTCGACCCCAATCAGCCATTTGTGGTCGAAACAGATGCTAGCGACTTTGCAGTTGGTGTTGTGCTAACTCAGAGTGGACGACCAGTTGCGTTCGAGAGTAAAAAACTCGAGCCAGCTTAGACTAGGTACAGTGCCTATGAAAAGGAATTCTATAGTCCATGCCCTTAAGACTTGGAGGCATTATTTGTATGGGTCCAACTTTGAGGTCCTGACAGACCATGAGAGTCTCAGATACCTTTGCAATCAACCTAAGCTTAGAGGTCGGAAAGCTCGTTGGGCAGAGTTGATGCAAGAGTTTGACATGTCTATCAGATATAGACGGGGAAAATTCAATACAGTAGCAGATGCCCTTAGCAGAATGCCTATGATAAACGAGCTGAGTTTTACTCAGATTCGTAATGAGTTACTCGAGTCCTTGAGAGGGAAATGCCAGCATGATGCATTCTTCTCTACTATCTGGAACTCAGTCCAGAGAAGACAGTTACAGAGTCCAAAACCAGTTCCCGGTGCTGGTGCCAGTTCATCCAAGAATACGGCAGCTTCCGTTGAGGATGATGATGATGAGTCCGAGTATACGTCGTCAGATGACGTTGAGGATTCTGAGCCTGTATTACCCAAGCAAACCCCAGTGGTTGAGGGTCAGTTGACTCAAGGATTCAAATGGAAACAGTATTCCATTCAGGATGAGTACTTGCTCTATAGAGATAGAGTATGTGTCCTCAATTCAGAGGATTATAGGCAGCAGGTCCTATATGAATGTCATGACAATCCTGATCCGGGACACCCAGGCATACAGAAGACCTATGAGCTTCTTCGTAGGCAATTTTTCTGGCCCACTATGAAAAAGGACGTCCAACAGTATGTAACCAGTTGCCAGAAATGTCAAGTAAACAAAGCAGAGCGTTTAAAGGCAGGAGGGTTGTTGCAGCCCTTAGAAATACCAGCTGGTAAATGGGAGAGTATCTCCATGGATTTTATAGTAGGCCTGCCTAAAACCCAAAAGGGTAATGACGCTATATGGGTCACAGTTGACCGTCTGACCAAAATGGCTCATTTCATTCCGACCAAAACAACCTTTAGAGCTCCAGAGTTAGCGAGGTTGTTTGTAGACGGGCTATTTAAATTGTACGGTCTACCTTCCGGCATAGTCAGCCACCAGGACAGTAAGTTTACTGGAAATTTTTGGAGGGCAGTATTCCACCATCTCCATACTAAACTTAATATGAGTACCACCGACCATCCACAAACGGACGGTCAAACAGAGAGGGTAAATCAGGTGCTGGAGGATATGCTTCGTGCATACGTCAGCAAGAAGCAGACTAATTGGGAGGAGTATCTCTCAATATTAGAGTTTGCTTACAACGGTACCAAACATTCAGCTACGGGATACAGCCCATTTATGCTGATGTATGGTTTTTAGCCACGCTCACCCACAACTATAGGGTTTAAACAAGAAAAAGTTGAAGCAGCCAAAAACTTTTTAGAGGACCTAAACCAGATAATAGAACATGCTAAGGCAGTCCCAGGATCGAGCCAGGCATTATGCAGATCCACACAGATGGGATGTGCAGTTGTCCACTGGTGAGAAAGTCTACTTGAGAGTCCCAGTTGACTCTAAAACCCTCAAATCAGGAGTGTGTGCTAAGTTGTCTCCAAGGTATTGTGGTCCCTTTACCATCAGTAGGAGACTAGGCGAGGTCACCTATGAACTAGAACTCCCACACAGCAGTAAGGTTTTTCCAGTCTTTCATGTAAGTCAGTTACAAAAAGCCTTAGCCAGATTAGAAAATCTGGTAGAGGACAATGTTCTAGTTCTCCCATTGGATCCTCAGCAACCTCCACATGAACCAGAGGAGATTCTTGATAGTGGAGAGACGCAGACTCGTCATACTCTATACCGAGAATATCTGGTTAAGTGGAATGATCAGCCTGTTGAGAATGCCACTTCGCAAGATTTTTCCAGACTTTGTCTTAGAGGACCAAGACGGTTTTTAAGGGGGAGGGAGTGTTACGAGCTCGTGACCAGTGCCGAACCCTAGAGAACACAGATAGGTCAGATACCACAGTGAGGGTCGTGTCTAGCGTACACGACCAACAGGGCAAGACAGTGTGAGTAGTGTGCCCCAGCACGGTCCATAGCCATGGCGGGCCTAACACAGTCTAGGGACCCTGTCAGCAGGATAGGGCCCCCAGTTGGGTCTCGACGTGCAATCGGCCACGACAGTGACACGTGGCCGACACTTGGCAGTTGCATGCTACTAGTCCTCACACTTGGCTAGGAGGGGCTTACTCTATATCAGGGAGTAGGCAAGGTTGGGAGGATCAGTTAGTGTTTGCCCTACTGTGGTGTTAGGATCTATTACACGACACCATGCCAACGCAAGCATATCCCTGAGTCGCCCCTCATGGGATCCCGAGACCATTGCCTCCCTGATCGTACTGAGGTATATGGCTCTGAGTGACTCCCTTTAGGCTTCCCCATGATCTCACCACCTGAGAATCTGCACCATGGAAATTCCAACACCTGTGCCAAGCCTAGACTCCTGCAAATACAGCCAACTGCATGAAAGCTATAGGTAGCTTATCCACGCCCGTGATGGTAGATGTCTCCCCATCGATGCCAATGTCCAAAACTGCCCCCCTGCTCTAATGCCATCCTGTACTCCCAAATGAGCACACCATGAAGTCCTCGCCATCAATGTCCCCTCCAGTAGATCGCTAGCAAAACACCCATCATGGTGCTTGCCCTCCGATCACACCCCGTGGGATCTCCATCAGCTCTCCATCCGATGGAGCTATGGGATAGTGTCTTTCACCAGGAAAAATAGCACTCAAAGCGTCTCAGGAGAGAGGACTCCATACGGGGTATCGGTAGTGTGGATGGCATGAGACAACAAAGTTCCTTCGATCGGAGCTTCGGGGAAGATCAGAACGATCGTCGTAGGTGGATTCCGGGGAGAATTCATGGAGAAACTTGCAGTTTCGGTGGTTTCGGGGAAATCATCGATGGTGGCTTCATAATTCACTGTGTGGATAGCTGTTTGGTGCAACGGGGCTTGCATGAGAATGCAAAGAGTAGTGATGGAGAGCCATGACAATTTACAGGGTCAGATTGGGTGGAAAACTGAGGAAATTTTGGAAATTTCCGGATTCGTGGGGTGTTGGTGGATTTCTCAGAAAATCAGCCTGTTCTGGAGTCAATACCGCACCAAACCTCCATTCTTCTATCTGCTAGGGTTTTCAGAGCAAAAACCCTGGTTCTCTCTCAATAGAAAGCAGATTTTGTTGCTGTAAAAGTAGAAGGCAGGGCGCCCTGGTACTGTGTGGATGCTAGCAAAAGGCCGTGGGCAGCCGTGGAGAGGCAAGCATGCTGGAGCATATCTTCTTGAGGGTGTCCATAGCTATGAGAGAGCAAAGGAAGAGAGATGAAGGAGAGGAGGAGAGGATATTGGTTTGGGCTATGAAGATCTCACAGGTTCACTTGGAGGGATATTGGCATGCACAGTCATGTGAGGGACTTGATGGTGGCTTTGGAGTTCACATCTCAGTGTATTCTCAGGGAGTGGTTTGGAACCATTCACAGGAGCAGCTTGGAGCTAGCTTGGGGGAATACAGGTGGGCACTACAGGGTAGATGCTCAGATCTTAGTGATCGTGGATGGCATTGGAATACCTAGTAGGGATAGCACTGCAGGATGACATGGGATGATCATCAGGGAGCAGCTATTTTAGATTGGACTTGAGTCTTTGGATGGACAAGACTTACAAGGGCGATTCATGATGGAATCAGGAAGCTGCAAACGCAAATGGACAAAGCGTGAAGCTTTGAGAGCCAGCTCGGATCGTGCATACCTGCAACACCCTGAAGCTCTGATACCAAGTTGAAATTCCGATAGAATCTAGTGCAGTATGCAGATCACATCACACAATCACCATAGCCACTCCTCACAAGCTCTCAAAGATGGCACAGCAAAAGTTTATAGATTACAAAGAAACACTGTACATATAGAGAATTCACAAACCGCATGAAAAGGCAGGTGTCCTAAAATTGGCCTACCACCTGTCAAAACTAAGGTCGGGCCCAATATGGCCAAATTCGACCGACAAACTTGGGACATGCCCCCAAGTATAGCAAGTACTGTAAATAACTTTGTACAGGCCAATTCTTCCTATGCGTGGCTATTCGGCTAACCCAAGTAGCCAGCTACGGGATCAGTGCCCGCTGATATGACAATAGTGGGTCACGTCCCAATCACTACTGAAAGCAGTAAACTGACTAACCGTACATTTATTACAGTATCACATTTGAAGCTTATAATAATGAATCAGATCAAAACTGATTTCTAACTTAGGGGATATGGTGATGGGTACTGAAGTAGGTATAGTGTGGAGGCTAGTAGCGTATTGGGCCCAAATATACAAATTCACGAGAGGAGTTGTCACGCACAACTAACAAGAAGGGGGGCAATATTGTGAGCTAGCTGGAGGATATCCTTGGATAGCATGTTGTTTGAACTTTGTTAACAATGGAAGTCCATGACACGATGGCAAGTTATCGTTGGAAGTAGTAGGATGTTCCGCTGTGGAGGAAAGTCACAGATATTTGAGCACTCTGATACTGATGTTAGCATTGGTCTATGCTTCTCGCTAATGCAGGTCGGTGATAGACTTCCGCTACACCCCCTAGCAAGAGACCCAACCTGCTATTAACAACTATATAACAAACATCCGATCAGTCAGAAGACAAGAAGAGAAAATGGGTCCATACCTCTGGATAAATCCACAGAACGCTTCACTGCAAAAGCGTAGAAGAGAAGTGCATAGATTCCAAGGAAGGCCAGCTCCAAGCGCCGCCATGACAACCACTGAAATTGCTGCCAGTGTTTCATTATGCTGCAAGCTGTTGGCAATCAACTCTTCTGCAACTCACCAATCCACCTTGCTCGCACCTGCCTGCCTCTCATTGTAAAGCAAAGCAGAGCAAATCAAGGCTAAGAGACTGAAGGGGGATGCAGATCACAATATTGGTTGCTTTCATCAAAAGGCCAGATCATATGCATTGGTCAGCACTCACCATGCTCGCACTTTATTACTGCGTTTGAGTGTTGCCTATGGGTACATGTGTTTTCCTTGTAAATCTGTGGAAATTATTTATTCCCAGCTCTCTTCACAATTGTATTCAAGTCCCGAAGAATTAGATTTACAATTGTATTCAAGGGGTTGCCTCACTTGCTTATATTCATATCAAAGGATTTTTTTTTTTGCAACTTTTTATACCCCTTGGAAACCAAGATGCACAATTCTACAATTTGTGCATTCACTTTCATATTTAGGATGAGGGTGCATTTGGTTTCTAAGGGGGGCTCGAACATAGGACCAAAGAAACTTTGGATGCAAAGGTAACCAACTAAGCCAACTCTTGGATGAGAGCACTAAAAAATGACGTGAGTATGGCATATTTACACTTGTTAGATGAGGGTGGGGCCCATACCTACACCCTCATCCATGATGAGGAATACTCCCCTCGAAATAAATTTACTCTATTAGTATATGTTATTGTGATTAGGATTAAGAACTAGACCCCCTGCAATAAAATTTAGGTCACTCAATACATGGTTAACACTCTAGGCAAATAGCCATACTGGTTACCAAACACTCTGCAACCATGTTTTTTTGTTCAACTTCAAGATGAGTTCCTATCAGCAACTCTTTGCCAAAAGATTTTTCACCTTGAAATATTTTTTTAACATCAACATCACAAATGCGGGCTAGAGGCTCACAACCTTGAAATTGCTCAATCATCAACACCTAGAGATTCTCAGAAAAAAATTCATCACTAGTAGTATCCAAAGAATCATTTGAGTACCAATTAATAAGCTCTCTCACTACCAAGAAGACTAGGGTAGGCATTAACAACAATTTGTGTCTTGCCCTTTCCAAAGGTTAAATGTTTAGAACAGATGTCAATCAAGCATTCAGTCTTGCAAATCTTAGGTGTAAGGATCGCCAAGTGAAGATCTACCTAGATCATGTTGCATGCAACCAGAAGGACACTTGTGGAGCCAAGACACCCAACCAACAGGAAATGGATAGTCAAATCTCTAATTGATTCACCATCGAGCCATGGTGACTGAATACAAGAGAGGAAAGGATCTGGCTCTTGGAAACAGGATAGAGTGAGGAGTAGGGCGAGTTTCTACAAGATATATAAGCCCCAAAAGTTGAGAAATATTCCCTTTAGAATCCCCTATTCCAAGCCAAAAGCATTTGATCTCCTATTCTTGCACCAAAAGCAGTCAATCATCATGCAAAGCTCCATAGGTCCAATTAGAGCACTTGCACCCTCACAAGGTTATTAATTACATTTCTAGCCTAGTTAGGAATGACATGGCATAATTAATAATCTCGTATACTGGAGTACCAGATATCCAAGTTTAGCATTATTTCGAATCCTATATACAAGACGTGGACATTGTTGGATTTATCTCCTCTACTCTCCTAAATCTTATGTTAATTAGCCTTCATTCATGTTGCTGCACTTTTACTCATGTTGTCGCACAGTCTACATATTTGAACTGATTGTCGTTACAGTCTGCATTTTTACTCGGAAATTTCCACAGGCAAAAAATGCGACACTGTCGCTTTTTCACCTTCGGGCCACCCTGAGCAACTAAGTGTTTGTGACAGTTCCACGGAAGTGACAGTCTGCATAAATACAAGCAAATTTGAACAGGCGAAAAATGTGAAAAAGATGACACTGTGTTTTTACACATAATTTATGATAGGCAAAAAAGTCGACACTGTCTTACAAATGCTGAAGGTGTCCTACAATAGCCAAAGGTGCCCTTATAGAAAGGCGAAGGTACCTTGTAAATAATTTCTCTAAGGCATTGGACGAAGTGTCACAATTTTCGCGTTTTCATCAGTGTCAAGTTTAGCGAAGCCCAACGTCGCGGCCTCCTCACGCTCGTTCCATGCACTGTGCAATCAGATTTGACAACAACAACAGCCATCCATGATCTTCCACAGACAGCACAACCACTTTTGTACCTTCTTCATCTGCACACCTGTAAAACTTATGTATATATATATTGAATATTGTTTCAGTATTCAGTGTGTGTGAACAGAAGATAAAAAAAAAATATCACTTGTAATCAGAGACAGACATTTGTAGATGCCTTTGCGCATTGATTCTTTTTTCCAAATGTATTGTCAGTAATAGGTTCATCACCTTTACAGATTGTGTGATTAGCTTTGTGAAGCACGCGGTTACGTCCGTCATTCTTTTGTGCTCACCTGCATTATTGACTTGTATATTTCGTTATACTTAATCTGATTATAGCTCTGTTTGTTTTGCGTTCAGGTTTGTGTCAATATTGCCATGCTTTTCTATGTTCTGTCTGGCTTTCTAATTGCTTTGTCTGGCTGTCTGCTCTTTGCGACAAATTATTTGTGTGATGTTTTTGATGCTTAATGTTTGGCTACGTAATCAGATCGAACGTGATTTCTATCACTAATGTTCTTTTCGAAATTGATAGGCGTAGTCATGCTTGAGGAAAGAGTGAGATAGCTTATTCCGCTGCGCACGAACATTTTTCGTTCGAGTTCGTTTCTTTTCGAGTTCGCTTCTTTTCGTGTTGGTTTCTTTTCGAGTTATCTCTCAGAACACCCCCTCTTTTCAACATGGTATCAGAGCTCATTTCTGTAGCCTGATAAGCTTCCACAGAAACAAGACTCTACTAGTCAATAGAGTAATTGTCTTCTTGTTCTGTAATTTAGCACTAGATTTTCATACTTAAGTCACTGATAGTTATTCCTATCACCTAGACTAATCTTCCACATGGATTCCCAAGGGAAAGTCAGTCCTTTCATGCACAAGCTTGATGGAGCCAATTACCATCTGTGGAAATTTAAGATAAAAACCATGCTAATGGCTAAGGAGTTGTATGACGTTGTTACAGGTTGTTGACAGATCCTCTGCTCCAGAGGATTTGTTGGTGTCTTTTCTTGTTTTTTACTTCTTGCTTACAACTTTAATAGCTTGGTAATCTGCCTGTCAGCAAAGAGTGTGGGCACTTCTTGAGATTATCTTTCTTGTTTTAAGACCCAGATTAGGCAGAAGGGATAGATTGACGTTGTAGTAATTTTGTCAGAGGACAACTCAGGGTCGTTCTCTCTTGAATGCACTTACATTCAAACAGAGATGCAAGCCATGAACATTCATTTACAGATCAGCATGCAACTCAAATGAACATTCAATAGATTCTAGAGCTACCTACTCTGAAAACGGATTGAATTAGATCCTACAATATACTAACAGTGAGCTACACTTGCATTAGTTGACAAAACAAGAAACAAGAATCAATCTACAACATTTTAAAAGTCCAAGAACCAAGAAACCAACCAGTCTTTTAATTCTTGGACATCCCATGAACATCAAGAACTAGAATGTTGGAAGATATGCAATATTCATACCACATTTCTAGCCTATTTAGTTTACTTGAATGCTGGCTCCTACATTAATCCACGAACAAGAAAAAAAAACTAATCCACTATAGGAAAGCAGCAAATCTAATCCACTCTACAATCCACAACCACACACAATGAATGGAAGGGCATGATCATAGGGGCATCACTCAAGAAAACCATCATGATCAAGGAGCTCAATGGATGCATCTAACTCGTGGAGGCTCTTATCATTTCAGCATGGAGCCCCTTAGGTGGCATCCTAGTGGAATTTCCACATTTCACAAATTACAAGTGGAATAATGCTCTCCACTAGAGGTCACCATCAAAAGGTGGCTCACTCTACTTTCTTTAAGAGGGGTCTACTTGCATTTATTACATTTGCCTAGAAATACTAGTTCCCACATGGTCATTCCATCTTTTGGGATTCACCATGAGGCTTACACAGTTCTTACTTGTCATTACTAACTAGTATTTCTCGCCTCTCATACTCGGCTCTAAGTCTTCGTTCGTCTCGTCTCCTCATAGACCTCCTCGGTCTCAGGTGAGAGGTGCTCTTGAGTTGCTCTGTCCGAGTATCTTGGGGATTCATCAGAATCAACCAACATCATCCCACCCTTGATGTGTTGTAGGACCCGCTGCAACTCATATTGGACGATGTCGCTCCGCTTCCGCATTGACGTCTTCGATCGTCACTTAGAAAAGTGTAGATCCTCGATCGCTTGCGTAAAACCAAGTGCTCATTGTTGCCAGTCTGTATCACAAAAATTGTTTTTCACAAATTGCTGCAATTTAACCATAATGTTTTATTGCTGCAATTGGTTGACATTCTCAAAATTTGGAGAGCTCCCAGCAGCTTCACAACTTGCATGCTCGAAGATAAAATGTGTTCTAGAGATGCTCTACAGAAGACTCTCGTGCAGTAGCTATGCCTCATGCAAAAATCAATCACACAAAATAGGTGAAGAGAAACAAACAAGGCAGGGTGGGTGACACTAAAATCTACCATCATTGATAGCAGATGTTGTAAGATATAGCTTGAGATGCAGGTATGGTTGAGGTACTATGTCCTGAGGACCTCTCTGAACAAGAGATTCAGAACCAAATCTCTATCTGGATTTTTGAACCCTAGATTTATTGTGTATTGGCACATTGGAAATCTTATCAGCATGTGGAAAGACAAATAGATTTGAGGTTGTGGAAGGGGAGAAAAACTGTCAATTCCCTGTGGAGGTTGCACTTGGTTGGACATTGTAGCAGATGACGGAATATCAATTTCACTTTCTTTCGACAAGGACTCATTTCATATTGTCTTTGTGCATTATGGAACTGGTGTATTGTGCGGTATTGTAGAAGTTTGCAAGAAATGATCGTCTATGATAGATCCGACAACAGTCATTTGCTTCAGCACGTTCTTGAAGTGGTTGATGTGATTCTGCAGAGAATTACCATTTGCCATCTTGAGGGAGTAAAATTTCTTCCTGAGATATAGCTTTGAAGCTATATCTTGCACTTCATATAATGTGCTCAAGATGTCCCAGACTTCTTTGGATGTCCGAGCTTCGGACACATGGCCGATCTGAGTATCCAAAATGTTGAGGATGATCAGTGCAAATGCTTTGCCATCCTTTAGCTTCTATCTGGAGATCGCTGCATCGTCAGCTTCAGGTTTCCCTTCTGCACCTGTGTTGGCTGATTCTGAGGAATCCCCAAGATACTCAGACAGAGCAACTCAAGAGCACCTCTCACCTTAGACCGAGGAGGTCTTTGAGGAGACGAGACAAACGAAGACTGAGAGCCGAGTATGAGAGACGAGGAATACTAGTTAGTAATGACAAGTAAGAACTGTGTAAGCCTCATGGTGAATCCTGGAAGATGGAACGACCATGTGGAAACTAGTATTTCTAGGCAAATGTAATAAATAAATGCAAGTAGACCCCTCTTAAAGAAAGTAGAGTGAGCCACCTTTTGATGGTGACCTCTAGTGGAGAGCATTATTCCACTTGTAATTTGTGAAATGTGGAAATTCCACTAGGATGCCACCTAAGGGGCTCTCTTGCTTATTTAAGAGACTCCCTCTTTGAGAAGAGGAGCTTTTTGTGAATTGTATCTACTCCATGCTGAAATGAGAAGAGCCTCCACGAGTTAGATGCATCCATGGAGCTCCTTGATCATGATGGTTTTCTTGAGTGATGCCCCTATGATCATGCCTTTCCATTCATTGTGTGTGGTTGTGGATTGTAGAGTGGATTAGATTTGCTGCTTTCCTATAGTGGATTAGTTTTATTTTCTTGTTTGTGGATTAATGTAGGGGCCAACATTCAGGTAAACTAAATAGGCTAGAAATGTGGCATGAATCTTGCATATTTTCCAACATTCTAGTTTTTGATGTTCTTGGGATGTCCAAGAATCAAAAGACTAGTTGGTTTCTTGATTCTTGGACTTCGAAAATGCTGTAGATTAATTCTTGTTTCTTGGTTTGTCAACTAATGCAAGCGTATCTCAGTGTTAGTATATTGTAGGATCTGATTCAGTTCGTTTTCAGAGTAGGTAGCTGTAGAATCTATTGAACGTTCATTTGGGCTGCATGCTGATCTGTAAATGAATTTTTATGGCTTGCATCTCTGTTTGAATGTAAGTGCGTTCAAGAGAGAACGACCCTGAGTTGTCCTCTGACAGGCTCAGGACAAAATTACTACAACGTCAATCTATCCCTTCTGCCTAATTTGGGCCTTAAAACAAGAAAGTTAATCTCAAGAAGTGCCCATAGTCTCTGCTGACAGGCAGATTACCAAGCTATTTAAGCTGTAAGCAAGAAGTAAGAAACAAGAAAAGATACCAACAGATCCTCTAGAGCAGGGGATCTTTCAACATTTGACACCCTTGCCACTTGAACTCCAATGTATTCTAAATCCATAAGAACTGCAACATTGTCCACGCTCAGATTCCTGCACACAAACTCCCAAATCTTTTCACAAATCTAAGTTTCTACAAACTGAACAGAGCCACATCAATGGCTACATCATTGACCAAATCCACGGGCGGAGAGACTCGCAAATCCGTTGTTAGCAAATGCACTAACAGACCTGGATTTCAGCCCATTCCTCACGGTTCAAATCTCAACCGGAGCCCACTGAAATCTCAACCGAAGGCCCAGCTTAAATCTCAACCGGAGGCCAATCTGTCAAATCTCAACTAACGCACTGCCTCCCATCTCAACCAACGCCCCTCAGTGAAATCTCAACCGACAGTCAGTGTCAAATCTCAACCGACACACTCTCTCAAATCTCAACCGACAGCCAGTGTTAGATCTCAACCGATGCACTCTGTTGCCTCTCAACCAGAGCACAACGTTCACATCTCAATCGGAGAGACTGTATCAAATCTCAACGGACAAGATTCTATCCAATCTGGACAGACGGGGTTCCTCACCTCCGCAACTGACCACATTCCATCGCAACGGCCGCCTCCCATCGCAACAATCGCAGACCATCACAAACAATCACATTAAATACCTACGACCACACTCCACCCGTCGCAACCGCATTCCACCGCAAACACATGCATCCACCCGTCGCGACCACATTCCATCTCAACACCCGCATTCCATTGTTGCAACCACATTTCAATGCTTCTATCACACTTTTCACAACCATCGCATACCATCGCAAACAGCCACATTCCATAGCTATGACCACCCTTCACACGTCGTGGCCGCACTTCATCGCAACCATCCCCATTTACCCGTCGCAACCACACTCCATCGCAACACCTGCATCCACCCATTGCGGCCGCATTCCATCACCAAAACATCATTCCATTGCACACGACCCACTCTTCCACCGTTGTGACCGCCTTGGGTCGTTGCGACCGCATTCCATCCCATCAGACCACATTCAGCCGTCATCCCATATTCCTCCAAAACAGACCTTCACGCTCTTTTCGTCCCCTCACGCTTCCAATCTCAACCGACGCCGGAGCCCATCATTTAAATTTCAACTGGAGATAGAGGGCATCTCTCAGATCTCAACCGACGGTGATATGTTAAATCTCGACCAATGATGATATGTTAAATCTCGACCGACGGTGATTTGTTAAATCTCCACCGACGGTGATCTATTAAATGTCAACCGACAGTGATATGTTAAATCTCGACCGACGATTATCTGTTAAATCTCAACCGACGGCCTCATTCAGATCTCGACCGGAGCCGAAGTGCTCGTTCAAATCTCGATCAGAGCCATAGCCCATCGTTCAAATCTCAACCTGAGTCAGAGCCCATCGTCAGATCTCGACCGAAGGGGTCCCTCACCATCTCAGCCAGACCAAATCCACGCCAGACCACAGAACCTTCAAACAACGATCAAAACTGACGAGTACAACAGACATCATATCCCGACCACCCCTGCATCACATTTTGACCTGGCACTGCATTACACTGCAATAGCATTGCCTTACCACTACAATCACACCACATTCAACCACAACCATCACGGCCGCTCTCGCCCCACCTTACGACTACACTCCCTCAGCATCCACCCTTGAATCGCTTTACATCGCATTCCCCCACAAACCCACCGCACACACCCACACCCCATATCCATTCACCCTCGAACTGCAGCACATCGCATTAGGCCGCATTCCACCACAAACTCCCACCTTCCCCTGCATCAGCCTTTGAATCGCATTACACTGCATTCTCCCACAGAACCACCGCACACAACTGCACCCCATCGCCATTCACCCTCGAACTGCAGCACATCGCGTTAGGCCGCATTCCACCGCAAACACCCACCCGTCCAACTGCATCCACTTTTGAACCATCCATTCTTGAACCATCACCCCGCAACAACCGCATCCCAACCGCAATAGTCCGCACTCGCCCCATTACGAGTACACACCCACCACATCCGCATTCAATCGCCACTAGACCACCTACTAATTACTTCCACACTTCAACCGTAGCCACCGCATACAGTCCGCACTCGCCACATTACGACAACATAGACCCGCCACAAATTGCAAACTGACTACAACTGTCAAAACCGTAGTGACCCGTAAAAGCCGCATTCATCCACCCACAACCCCCTTCTAACTTCCACAAACAAACCGTATTCCCACGTAGAAACCGCATTCCCTCGTAGAAATAGCATTTCCACGTAGAAACTGCATTTCCCGTAGAAACCACATTCACCCATAAAATTGCATTCAACCATAGAGACATCACCCCACAAAAGCGAATGCATTGATCCATTGTAACCACTCTTGGGATTAGCTGTAGGTCTTGCTTCTATTGGACCACGCACAGTAAGGAAGTAATATTGATTTTCTCGGAACAAACTACATGGCAGCAGATTACTTTACAAAGGCTCTATCGAAAGAGCAACATCTCAGATTTAATGATATGTTAAATCTGAAGATCAAAGTTTTTCAGGATCCACATTAAGGGGGAGTGTTAGATTTTCTATGCTCAGCCTTAAACAAAACGTTGAAGTAATGAGCATCCTGAAAAACCCCAAAGGTCAACAACATATTTTCAGGCCCTCACATTTTTTCCCCTTTGAGATTTTTTATAACTTAGAAATCATTTTTAGGCACCTTCGCTTTTTTCGCCCTTTTTCGCTCCTTAGCGAAAAATGCAACACATTGGCCAAGTGGCCAGAATATCTTAGAAAATCATTTTAAAGGCACCTTCGTCTTTTTGCCCTTTTTCGCTCAGCGAAAAATACAACACACTAACCAAGTGGCCAAAATACCTTAGAAAATCATTTTAAAGGCACCTTCGTCTTTCCGCCCTTTTTTGCTCCTTAGCAAAAAATGCGACACATTGGCCAAGGGGCCAAAATACCTTAGGAAATCATTTTAAAAAGGAACCTTTGTCTTTTTTGCCCTTTTCGCTCCTTAGCCAAAAATGCAATACATTGCCCAAGTGGCTAGAATACCTTAGAAAATCATTTTAAAGGCACCTTTTCCTTTTTGCCCTTTTTGCTTTTTCGCATTTTTCTGACCAACTTTGCCAACTTAGAAGTACCCCTAGAAATCAGCTGGACAAACAAATATCCCAAAGGCGGTTGGCGGTTACCAACTTTTGTACATATGCAAAGACTGGCATAAATAGCCTTAAAGGCTTGTAAGATATTTAATGTCTTTTAAATATCTATATTAGCTGAAATAAGCTATGTAAGTGTTAATTTTTGGAATTTCTTTTTCAATCAGAGTTATTTGTAGCCAGCGTTATCACGCTCAACAAGCTGAAGTTATTACTTCAAGCCATTGTACTCACTGTTGATAATTTTATTAGAGTGCAATTTTTGTCTCACTACTGCGTCGTTCATTTGCGCAAACTGTATGAATTCTTCTACTTGAACATTTCTACTTTTAACTATTGCGTTTCTATTTCTACATGTCGCTCCATTCCTCGAGCGGCCACATGCGATTTTACGACACCATCCACCTTGTATGGCTACTCTAGAAATCGCATGTGTTGATTGTCATAAAGCAATGCCAGATCTCCTTCCTTCAAAAAAGTTTTCTTTAAATGTTCATCATACCTTGTCTTTCTTTTACTTTGTACCAAAGCTGTTTCTTGCAAAGCACAATATCCTCTTCCAATTTAAATATTATATGAAGTCTTTCATTTATCATATTGTTGGGGAGGTTTCTTTCTAATTCCTAAATTCGATATGTGGAGATATCAAATTCAATAGGCAATATTTAATACATCCTATATACTAAATAAAAGGGTGTTTTCTTGGTAACTTGTTATCTTTTCTGTATTTTGATATGCCTAGAGAACTGCTAGTACTTTTGTATCCCAACCAATGGAATGCTAATTTGTGATCTTATTCAAAATTTTACATAATATACCATTAGCTCTTTCATTTAATCCATTTGCTTTTGGATTGAAAGGAGTTGTTCTTCGATGAGATATCATAAAATATTTTAAAAACTCAACAACAATCTTATTTATGAAATGGGTACTCCTATCACTGACCAATTCCAATGGACATCCATATCTGGTAATTATAAAGAAAAAAATTACAACTATTTTTGCATCATTCTTCTTTGTAGCTTTGGCCTCAACCATTATAGTACAATAGTCAGTAGCTACTAATATGTATCAATTCATTTTATTATTTGTAGTTGGCTTTATTGGTACTACAAAATCGATTCCTCACTTCTCAAATGGAGCTAAAGGTAAAATTGGAACCAAGGCCCAATTTGAAGAAGCTATTGGTTTACCAGCTCTTTGACATGGGTCATAGTTCAGAATAAACTTGTGCACATCTTTATACATTGTTGGCCACCAATACTTGCCATTTAAGATTTTCTTCACTATGTTTTTCATGGCAAAATGCCATCCAAAATCATCCTCATGAAAAGATTTGATAACCAATTGTGTTTGGTGTTTTTCCAAATATTTTCTCAGTTTATCATCATTATCCATTTTATATAATACACCCGAAATTATCGTATAAGGGCAACTCGATGTTGAAACACATTTTTCTCTTCTTGAGTCATTCTTGATGGCTATTCTAATGTTTATAGATATTTTATGATATCAACATACCAGAAATCATCTGTATTTATTATCATAACTTTTTCATCTAGAAGTTTATCTGAAATCGAATTTTTAGGTTTTGTGGTTTCGAGCCTTGACAAATAGTTTGCATTTATATGATGCTTACTAGGTCGAACTTCAACCATATAATCGAATTTTGATAAAAGTAGAATCCATCGTGCTATCCTTCTTGATAACTCTAGCTTATTGACCAAATGTTTAATTACATAGTGGTCTACATAAAATGTGAATCCATAGCTGATAAGTATTGTCGAAATTTCTTGACTGAATAAATCATTACCAATGTTTCAAGTTTAGTAGCTGAATAATTCTTTTCCAAGTTCGTCAGCTGCCTTCCAATATAATATATAGGAAAATTTTACTTCAAATCATCCTTTTGGCTCAACACGCATCCTATTGCAAAAGAGTTTTGTCGACATAAATATGAAATTTTTGATTCCAATCAGGAGGTTGTAAATAAGAGCCATTTTAAGTTATTTTTGTAACAGTTCACATGCTCTTCGCAATCCTCTTTCCAACATATTCAATGTCTTTCTTTAAGATTTTTGTTAATGGAAATGCCATGGTAGCATAATCCTTAATGAATCTTCTAAGTATCCTAGATGACCAAGAAGACCTCTCAGTTCTCTTAGATTCGTAAGTGGAGGTAAAGCTTCGATTTTCATTACTTTATCTTGGTCAACTTCAATCCCTCATTCCGATATTCTATGACCAAGTAAAATGCCTTCATTCATTCCAAAAGAACACTTTTCTAGAAGTAAAGAAATTGAAGTTTCTCAACATCTTGCCAAGGTTTGTCTGAGTATATCCAAATGGTCTTTGGTAGAGCTAAATACACAAAAATCATCTATGAATATCTCTGAAATTTTCCTCAAAAAATCTTGGAAAATAACTGTCATCATTAATGTTCACTACAGGTAGGCTCGGTTTTCTCCTCCTCTTGTTGACCGACAATTCTTTGAGTTGTTTTTGATAAAAGACATTATCTTCAAGGAGTTGCTTAAATGTTATAGTTGGGTGTATTTTTCCAAGATCTTCAGTGATATCGTAACTTTTATGAGCAATTGTGAATTTGTCCACTTTTGCCTTAGAAATGGTTGTATTAACTTCAAGTTCTTGAAAAAAAATCTTTTTCTTTTTTTTTGTTTCAATTCTTTGTTCAAAAGTTTCTCAACCTCATTTGTTATGTCAAAATCAAAATACTTTATATCATTGTGATTATCTTCAATATCGTCTTTTGTAAGAGATTTATTAACTTTTTCTTTTGAAGATGAGTCTAACTTTTTCTTTTTGTATTTTCTCGCTTTCTTAGATCCCTCAAAAGCGAGTCGAATCTGACTTTGCCTCTACTTTTTAGATTCACTTCTCGTACTTTAGAAATTTGAAGCTAGCATCGTTGGGCCATGACGAGTCATCTACACATATCTCAAATCTTTGAACCACTTCATCTTTAGTCTGACTCTCTTTATTAGTATCAGGTTTGACATACTTGACAACATCTTTTAACTAGTGGCTTAGGACATTTAGATGTGATATGTCCTTCCCCCTAACAGTTCCCACATAAAGACACATAACCAATTTGCCTTTTTTGTTTAGGACATTCCATGGAAGAATATCCTGGAGCTTCACAATTATAACAAGTGGGATTATTCATGTTCCCTTGGGTACTCAAATGACTAAATACCCTTTTTTTTTAAAGATTATGGTTTTTCCTCTTGGCCACCCCATTTTGTTGAGGTGAGTAGGGGCCTAAATACTCACTTTTTATGCCAATTTTCTTACAATAGTCCTTGAAGCTTGTGGAGAAGTACTCTCCTCCTCCACCAACCTCAGTACCTTGATCTTCATACTAAATTGATTCTCACCAAGGACTCATCTATGAAGGTGACAAACATAGATTTTATAGCTAGAGAAACACACATCCCGTGAACGATATACAAAACTTGAGATGATCTATTGAGAGATCTTCGAAAAGGCATCTTGTGTGTTTTTGCAAAGCACATGCTTCGCATGTCTTATCACATCTTGACAAAAACTTGGGAAAACCAAGATCTTTCTCCTCCTTGGCCATCAAACAAGAGTTAACTTGTAAATTAGCATGAAACTTGAAAACCCTCCCAAATCTTGCCCCTCTTGCAATCACCTCACCATTCATCTTGATTAAGCAAGTACTAACATGAAATTCAACTTGAAAGCCTTTGTAACACTTAATAAGTTTTTGGTGATGTTAGGTACATATAGTACATCATCAAGTTTCTATATCTTGGAGAATCCAAGAATCATTGGAACACATCCTATTCCATCTATTTTGCAGTCATGATCACCATGTAAATGAACTTCTTGGATTCATAAGAAGAGAGTTGAGAGGAACGTCCTTTTTTATTTTTCATGTGGGAGCTAGCCCCACTATCTCCACCAAGGGTTCTCCCTTTGAAGTTTGATGATGAAAAGTTGGACATCATGAGTGACTCTTCATGATCACTCTCTTCACCCTCATTTAAAAAAATTTATTGCTTTCCTTTGCCCTCTTTAATCATTTAGAAACAAAGTGCTTTGTCTTCCCACAAAAGTAGCACTTGAGCTTGGATTTGTTTCCCCCCCTGATTGTTGTAGATGATGAGTATGATGGCTGATCATCACAATCATCCTTGAGTAGCTTGGCCTTCTTCTTGAATGCAATTTTTGCCTTCTCTTTTCCCATGAGTGAAAACTGCCTTGTCATCTCCTCCATCCTTGAGTGAGAGATTTTCAAACCTACACAACATGTTAGCTTGTCTAATTTTCTCGGCAACAAGAGCACTTTGTCTCTGAAAGTAGATGTTTTTGAATGGCATAGGATTGAGCAATGTTCAAATGGTCCTCATTTATTCCATTTAAGACAACTTGAATTAGCTCCCCTTGATTGATAGGCTCTCCAATGCAAGCTAATTCTCTATTGTAGTTCTTTACTCTAAGCACATAGCTTTGAGCACTTTCTATTAGGAACATCATAACCAGAAAAAGGCAAAGCTAGTCTATACCACCCATCCAACACATTCTCTTATAAAATGCCCCTTGTAGCCTAGTGTGGGATTACATGCAGTAGGTGAAAGTTCTAACTAACACTTACCTTTGATGCTACATGCATGAGTACTATTGCATGAGGAGTCCCAGTGACCCCTATTGTAGGACTGCATGACCAACTACCATGCATGTGATTTCTTGGGCAATGTTGGCCCTCATACCTAGTGATAGGTATGCTTGCATGCATCTATCCCACACTATTCGTTGCCCTATGGTGGTTTGCTGCACCTAGTAGCTCCCTTGGGTTTGGCTCGGTTTGCAATCCCATAACACTTTTTCTCTTACTTTGAAAACTTTGGAAGACCTTATTCCTCAAGGTGAGTAACCTTGAAGTGTTCTTGGACTCATACATGGTCTTTAATGTGTCCAAGCATCTTTGGGAGAAGTACAAGACCCTACCTCCTAAGAATCTCATTAGACACAAGTAGTCATTTTAATGTAATAAAGTGCTAGTCTAGATCTCTTTTTGAATCTTAAGCTCTCTTGAAGAATTTGAGGCTCCTCATCAATTCTTATCACAATATTGTCGTAAAATCGCGTGTGGGCATAAGCGGCAGTGAAAGCTCGAGGAATGGAGCGGCATGTAGGAATGGAAACGTAACAGTTAGCAGCAGAAATATTCATGCTAGTCTGTGCATTTGTACAAAGTTGGTAACCGCCAACTGCCTTTGGGATATTTGTTTGTCCAGCTGGTTTTAGGGTTACACATAAGTTGGCGAAATTGGTCAGCCCAAAAACACGAAAAAGCAAAAGGGGCAAAAAAGGCGAAGGTGCCTTTAAAATGAATTTCTAAGGTATTTTGGCCACTTGGCCAGTGTGTCACTTTTTTTGCTAAGGAGTGAAAAGATAAAGGTGCCTTAAAAATGATTTCTAAGGTATTCTGGCCACTTGGCCAGTGTGTCGCATTTTTTGCTAAGGAGTGAAAAAGGGAAAAAGACAAAGGTGCATTTAAAATGATTTTCTAAGGTATTCTGGCCACTTGGCCAGTGTGTCGCATTTTTCGCTAAGGAGCGAAAAAAGGGCGAAAAGGTGAAGGTGCCTTTATAATGATTTTCTAAGGTATTTTGGCCACTTGGCTAGTGTGTCACATCTTTCACTAAGGAGCGAAAAAGGTCGAAAAGGCAAAGGTGCCAAAAAATGATTTCTAAGGTATAAAAAATCTCAAAGGGGAAAAAATGTGAAGGCCAGAAAATATGTTGTCGGCCTTCAGGGTTTTTCAGGATGCTCATTACTTGAATGATTTGTTTAAGACTGAGCATAAGAAATCTAGCACTCCTCCTTAATAAGGATCCTGAAAAACTTTGATCTTCAGATTTAACATATCGTTAAATCTAAGATGTTGCTCTTTTGATAGAGCCTTTGTAAAGTAATCTAATGCCATGTAGTTTGTTTTGCAGAAAATCAATACTACTTCCTTACTGTGCACTTTCTCTCTAAGGTAGTGATACTTGATTTCTATATGTTTGCTTTGAGAGTAAAATCTCGGATTGAGAGATAGTGCTGTTGTGCTTTGATTGTCACAATAGATTGTTGTAGGAAGCGGTTGTGCAAGATTGAGATCTGCAAGTAGTTTCCTAAGCCAAATCACCTCTTTGGTTGCATTTGTGGCAACTATGTATTTGGATTCCATTGACGATAATGCAACTGAGATCTGCTTCCGGCTATTCCATGAGATTGGGCCTTGGTTGTATAAAAATACAAACCTAGAAGTTGATTTTCTGGTGTCGACATCTCTTGCCCAATCCGCATCTGTGTAGGGTTCAACGATGTTGGCAGTTTGGTTGCCTCCATAGTAGATGCTGAGAGTTGTCGTTGCTTGAATGTACTTCATGACCTTTGTTAGCGCTTTCCAATGAGCTATGCATGGATTTGACAGGAACTGGCTGAGTATTGACCGAATATTGGTCGTGTGCAGATCATTGCGTAAATCAGTGAGCCGATGATGGATTGAAATGGGTAGCGCTTCATCTCCTCCTTTTCTCTCTCAGTTTGAGGAGACCGTTCCTTTGATAGCTTTAGTCCAGGTTCAAGTGAAAAGAAACTGGGTTTGTAGTTGGCCATTTCATACTTTTCTGGCACGTTGTTGAGATATCGTTGCTGGCTGATGAAGGTCAGTCTGCTGGGGCGATCTCGTTGGATTTGGATTCCGAGACAATAGTGGGCTGGACCCATGTCAATCATCTTGTATTCTTGGGCCAACATTCTAAGCTGCCTTTGCGGACTGAAAAAGTATTGTCTTGAAACCTTGAAATGCACCTCCTGAGGTTAACATAATAGATAACACTCAACTTATATGTTACTAACAGCTTAAAAGTGAAAGCAACTTCATAAATGCAGCGATGGAGCAGTAAGGTCTCATGAACTGCTTCATTTCCAAATATCAGATGGCTGCTCTAATACCACGGTCCACCTATCCATAGTCTTTCTTCACCTCAAAGAGAGTTTGTCATTGTACTGTACCAAGGGAAAATTCGTTTAGGAAATAAGAAGGAACTAGCTAAAACTTAGATACATTGACACTCTCTCACATTCACACTCATGCTCATATATATGGCTCTTTTCTCACATTCACACTCATGCTCATATATATAATATCTCTTCTCTCTCGAAGACTTCATATATCGGATAGGTGGATGACCATTCTCTTACCTCTTTCCCATGGCATCTCCTTCCAACCCTTTTCGTCCTTATTATGAGATATGACTTCATTCTTGATATTTAATGACATTATCACAATTTGTTAGTTCCCTTTCATCATTTGTAGGTAGTTTGTATTTATTATGTACTACATTTAGGGCCCTAAATGAAATTTAGGCAAGCTCGGGAGGGCAAGCCTCAATTCCATTTAGAGCCCTATAACAAATATAAAATATTATATATTATACAAAATAATATATATATTATATATTATATAAAATATAACATATATTATATATTATATATAATTATATATATTATTTTATTAAATTATATACTATTAATTATGACATAGTAACGTGTGTTCTGGTTTACACAATATACCTGTGAGTTTCAATTGCGAAGGGCGCATGAAGGGAAGCGCATAATGGCATATTTAGAGTCCTCTTTTTATGAAGGAAAATCACGAGTGGCTAATAACGTAAACAAAATTGTTTAGTAAGTAGTTTGTATTTATTATGTAGACAAAATTGTTTAGTAAGTCGTTTGTATTTATTATGTAGACAAAATTGTTTTGTAGTAGCTTTCAAGATAAATTGTATATGCCACGGTTGACTTATGTACAGCCACGGGCTATTTTTTTTGAGCTTGGGCATTTTTCATCTCTTCAACTTTCACTTATGCCCTTAATTTTTTGTTGAAGTTGAACATTCAACTATCGTTGAAATTGAAGTGTTCATAGTTAGTTGGTGTCAGCTTTTTTTCTTGGGATTTACCTTATGATTGAGACTTCCCTGCCAAAACAATAAACTCAACAATGTATGAACTCAATTTTTACAAATACATTGAAACTTCATAGGGGTACTATGACTTGGACGGATGAATTTTATAGCACTTTGAAGTTTCTACCTACTTATGCCTTTTTCGGGCATGCTGGATTCCCATACTACTAGTACAATATATTACAATAATTTTTGTGCCAATTTTCACAACTAGAGAAAAAAAAAGTTTTATATAAGCCCGATTTTTATGACATAAATTTGGCTAACGGTCATGCATTGTCTACAATAAAATTTCACAAACAATAAAGTTCCTTTGTTGTATACGTCTCTAAATGTCACAAGCATGAATACCATTCCAAAGAATGTACAATTCTTCAACCAAAGGTGCAAGGTACACATCTATGAGTCTTGGCCTTGTACTTTCTTGGGATCAATAAAGTTGATAACAAGTGTCATATTTTATACTCAATCATGGAAGAATATTATAATTAATGAGCACAGCTGGCCACATGGACCAAGTTGACGCTTGTACACTAGAATGATTTATGCCATCCATTGCAAGGGCAAATCTTAAATTATGAGATTCATTTTTGCACTCGGGACATTGCTCTTCAATATGTTTCCATGCAAGTGGTACATGCATTACTTCATCCGTGGATTTATTTTTGACATGCCAATCCAATTATTGTGCCAAAGATTTGCATCGAAACAAATGCTACAATCATGGGATAATTGGAAAATGTTGTAACACTTTTCATGGCGCTTTATCTCCTTGTACATAATCTTTATAACATGAAGTGTTGCATGTTGGACATTGAAGCTTTTTTTAATGCTCACCTCTATATAAAATACGGTCTTCTGGACATGCATGTATTGTCTTGTAATCAATCTCGAGCATGTTCATCATCTTTCGTGCTTTTTTTTTTTTTTTGTGTTATTGGTATCATGTCTTCTTTTGGAATACTATATGCAACAATCTAAAAAAAATAACAATATGTGTTAGAAAAGAAAAAAACGAGCCCGTAAACAAGTTATAAAATAAATATGATGTGTTTCACTTTAGGTACCCAAATAATGATGTGACACTACGGTCACTCCATTTGTATGTTGCTTGAAGATTTAGAATAAGAATTGATGTAGCTAGTCTCGAAATGGATGCTCTCAAATACAATAGGGTATTTGCCTCTTTGCATAATGAGATCTTGTCTTCTTCCATATCAAATTGTTTGTGGTCTTTATTTTCATTAATAAAAAGTGCATCTTGGTTTTCAATAGGGGTTCCAATCCTAAACTTTAAACCCTGAATTATATGAATAGATGGGAGACCATAAATTTGCAAGTATCTCATATAAGCCAAGCTCAAACAATGAGAGAGGCAGGGGATGGTTTTAGTAAAACTTTACGAAAATGAAGATGTTGTTTAGAAATTGCTATTGAAAAAATTCTTTTCATTCAAAATGAATGAATCAGTTTCCATAATAGAAAGTGTAAATGATTTTAAATCACCTGTTGAGAATATGGCTAGAAGAGGATCTTCCATTGAGAATCATGATGCCATAATAGCATTACTTATTCTTAAAGTAAATCACATTGATTGGTACACTTAGAAAATAATAATTCACATTAGATCGTAGGAGAAGATAGTGTAACATTGACCTTTGAACATGGTGTCATTATATCAAATGTACATCATGTTTGAAATCTAACCAATAATTTGCTATCAATGAGTCGAATAACTGATCTTGGACAAAATAGTATTCAATAATAATCATTGTATGATTTCGAATAATTCTGATAAACTACTCACACTAAGACTCAAATCCGAAAACCTCTATAGGCTGAGTCATTGCAATTTCAAAAGTGCACAAGAATTGTCTATTTCGATTTGGAAAAAAGGTAAGTCAACTTTGGAATAATAGATTAGAAAATTTGAAGTATAAGGGCATTAGATAAATGAAAGACAAGAAGCTTGTAGTTGACTTCGACTTTGTTCTTTCGACTTCCTCATCTCATTTTGAAAGTTGTAATTTAAGTTCAATCTTTGAAATATACATGTTCTAATTTTTTTTTGATTTCTTTCATGTCGATTTGTGTGGTCCAATGTGTTCGAGTTTAGTGTTACTCCTACCCACTTGAATTCATCTTGTGAGTACTCTTGTACTATGTAAATACCCGGTCTTTACAATGAAGAAACAAATTGTTTCTGGCCACAAAGCTATGATAGCTTTAGAGCTCAAGGCAAAAGAGAAACAAGGGAGTTGCGTGGTCATGAACATAAAAGCTTTGAGAACCGAAGACATGAAGACGATGAACAGAAAAGCTTCGAGGCCCGCAGACATGAAGACAACGGTCACACGAACACGAACACGAACACAAACAAGAACACAAACACGAACACGAACATGAAGATAGAAGGTTTGTGGACCCAAGGCGACCTAATGACAAAGCCAAAGGCACAAGAAGACACGAAGATCCAAACGACGACAGATCTCCACGCGTGAAAGGACAGATGAGATTGCGGAAGTACCACGAGGACGTCATCCTACGGAGACTGATAGGATATCTTTAGGATGTGCCTAATCAGCCATTCTTATAATCTCTTGATTTGCTAATCGTGTCCTCCTCTCTACATACATGTAGATCCTGATTATTAATTATGCATTTGTAGTAGATTGGCAATATACCAATGTAAGTTGAGCACTGTGTAGCCAACAAGCTAAGGTTCAAGAAGTCCGCTAGTAAGCGCGACAAGTTTTGATTCGCGAAAGATAGAGTTTCTTTTGTGCCGACGCGCTGTGTGGTCTGTCACAACAGCGCCTAATGAATTATCTGATAATGCAGTAGATGTTTTATACATAAGAGTTTCTTATCTTGAACATGATCAAATGCTTAATTGTCTGATAGTTATATGTTTGCAATCAATTGGTTTAGTCTTATTCCGCACACTAGGTTTACCTTGTCGAATGCATAAGTAAATTCTACGTAGGTCAACAGTGTTTGTTCATACTTTGGAGGATTGTAGGTCCTGTCATAGAGGGTAGTAGACTCAAGGACAGAATCGAATTTCATCTGGGTTTGTGTATGTGAGAATCTCAACAGCGGGTATCAGAGGACGAAACAATTCATGTCTAGATACCCACTCCGCCCTTATCAGCAAAAAGATTTTCCAACAGTGGTATAAGAGCCACGACAGGCTCATATCCGAGACCTGATATAGCTAAAGAGTTATCAGATCTAGGAGACAAGCATTTAGAACAAGAAACCAGAAAGAATAGCTGAAGAACACAATCTACAACAATGGCATCGATCAACAGTATACAATCAAAGATATGCACAATCCTCGACTTAGCTGGGTTGAACGTCCTAGCATAGAAGATAAAGACTTGGCCCTGAGTAAATGGCACCAAAGAGATGCCTACAACTACTGGCAAAGAGCTACGAGAATGGAGAGAGAAGAACGAGAAGACAATAGCTGTGTTATCATCATCCATCAAAGATATCCTGACGGTTGACCTCGCAACACTCTCTAATGCAAGAGAGATGTGGGATACATTGCTTACTAGATTTCTGATGAAATCACGCAGCCAGATCATGCTTCTTTAAGATCAGTTGACAAATCTGCGATGGGATGGCAGAGACCTTATCTCTTTTATTAGAAAGATGAAGAATCTGTTCCTTTCATTACACAATGCCAGAACAGAAAATGCAATATCAACAGAGAAGCAACTCACCTACCTGTTAAGAGCTTTACCAAGATCTTTCCAGACAACTCGAACATTGCTAGCGAAGGATCCAGCAATGACACTCGAAAAGGTAGTGATCGAGATTCGATAAGAAGTTGAACCCCGTGAGCACCTTGACCACAAGGACGTTTTTGATCAAGCTCTCTATGGCAACAAGGAGAAGCCAAAGAAGCAGTTTAAGCCTAAGAGGGAGTCAGACCGAAAGCATGATCGAGATCAACAATCAAAGGGAGCCAACAAAGGTGGTTGGAAGAATAAAAAAAGCCTAAATAGGAGAATGGCGACAAGAAAACATGCGTGAGATGCAGATGCGAAGGACATACTGTCAATTCATGCTAGCTCAATCTGAAGATTGAGTGTATCCATTTTCACAAGAAGGTCATGCAGCCATGGATTGCTACCAAAACCCAATGAACAAGCAGTCTCAAGAAAAACGGGAGAACAATAATAGTTCTTCCTACGTCGAAGAGCCAAAAAGCTTGAAGATGGGCAAAGATAGGTCGAACAATAGAAATTTGACGGCCTATCTGTGTACAGACGTGTGTGTAGCCTCCAAATCTGACACACAAGAGGTGATCCTTGATTCAGGAGCTACTTCACACTTCGTTACATCAAGATAAATCATGTCTGATTTTTGAAGTACTGGCACCAAGAGTGCTATGGGCTGAAGTAGTAGCTACAACTACCTACATTTAGAACAGGATAGGCAAATCAAGTGTTCCTCACGCGATACCACGCGAACTATGGTGGGGTAGAAAACCCAATCTGACACATGTTCGGATTTTTGGCTGTGCAGCTTATGCACATATTCCTAATAAGCTTCGAAAGAAGCTTGATGAGAAGGTCGAATTAGGATACCTCGTCAAATATGACGACAACCATTCATCATAATACATGATTTACATGCCAGAAACGAATCTAGTGAAGACTGTCAGAGACATCAAGTTCGATGAGTCCAGAAGAATGGCTGACAATGATTCTACCAGCTATGAAGCCCAGGGAAGCAGTATTATGACCTGCCAACCATGACAGAGGGAGCAGAACCTGAATAGTTAGACGAAGACGTTCGAGCTCCACATCAGCTGAGCGACGAATCAGATGAAGAAAGGTTTGCAAGCCTGCTTGCTGCTAGAACTCCTGTAAACCGAGATGGTTCCGGATCTAGCCAAAGAGACAAAGGCAAGAGCATTGCAGTACCAGAAGAATCTCCCAAGAGATCAACGAGATTCAGTAATGATCCAATTGTTGTAGATATTCTGTAGGATATCAATCCTAGAATTTTCATCAGAAAACTTCTTTTGATTATGCGAGTTTTTTGAAACTAGCGTTATCACGCTCAACCAGCTGAAGTTACTACTTCAAGCAATTGTACTCATTGTTGATATTAATCAGAGTGCAATTTCAGTCCCACTACTGTATCTTTCATGTGTGCATTTGTCTGAATCATTCAATTTGAATATTCTGTTGTTGTTTGTGGTGCTTCCGATCCTACACACACCCGCTTGAGCTTCCGCTGACTAACCTATCAATTTATGACAGATGTCCATGAAGGATTATCCATCATCTCTATCTGAACCTCTTACATGGTGCTTCATTCGAGTATCTACTTTCTTGCACAAAAACATATTGAACTTCCTAGGAATGGAAATAACATACTTGGATTGACAAATGGAACTATAATTACAAGTCTTAACTACCTCAATTACCAAGATATATAATGTAAGGGGCCAAGATCTAGCATCTTTATTTTCTTACATAATGTTATTTTGGTCTCATCAATGAGATTGACATTATTTCCACAAAAAAATATGTCATCTATAGTAAAAGCATAGTTACATCAGCATTATAAAACTAAAGTACAATGAAGGATCTAAGTCACTTAAATTAACCAAGTGATAGAAGGAGTTGAGTCTAGAATGCCATGACCTTGGAGCTTTTTGTGTTTGTGTCCAAGCTTGATGAAGCTTAAAATCCTTATGGTGGTCATCTTTGGCATGAGTGCAAAGGTCTCTTCATAGTCCAAGCCTTTGATTTGAGCATATGTTTTTGCACATAGATGAGCCTTGAGCTTGTTACCCATCTTGATTGTATTTGATTGTAAAGACCCATTTACAACCTATTGCTTTCTTGTTAGATGGAAGATCTATCCATTCCCATGTACGATTTCAAATCGATGAAATAAACTCCAAAATCATTGCCTTATGCCAATCTTTAAATCCTAGTGCTTCTTGTACACTTGAAGGGGTTGGGTAATGAATAATGATGGCGGTATGAATGATCTGAAATAATAGGATTCAACCGATCCCTTGGTGCGTGCACTATGGTGATCGTAGACGAACACAGTGATCTATTTGCACTTTACAGAAGCATAATGATTCAGAGCTAGAGCACTATGATCAAAAAAATTAACAATCATAAAAATATTCTAATCTACAGATAACTTTATCTGCATAGAATGAATCGATCAAAACAGAATGTAAATGCATTCAATAGAGTATAGTACAATTTAGGTTACTGGAACACAAATTAAATAATAATAGAAAGTACAAGTTTGAATGTAGACAGAGTCACGTTCTTCCTAAAAAAATACTCTGATATAACAAAGAGAAAGAACAAGTCATTTTACTCTAGATTGATCAAATCTCTGATATCTCTTGATCTATATATTACAATGATCAAGATCTATATCATTAGGCCACCTCAATTCCAATTGCATTCAACAAATGTCAAAACAAAATTTAGTACAAGATTTGCCCACAATTAGCAAATCCGATACTCCATGTAGAAGCTGTATAATCAGCAAGCATGCTAGAAGTCCTTCCATCTTCAATACAGTCCATACTTCTAGAAATTTGCTAGATCTTGTACACATGGACATTTGTGGCCCTAAGAACCATTTCCATAGGGAGAGCTGTCTATTTACTAAATTTTATTGATGACTTCTCTCGGAGGACTGCAACCTATTTTTTGAAGGAAAAATCCGATACCTTGAAGTTCTTCAAGCAGTTCAAAACATTAGCATAAAATTCAACCCAGAGGAGAATCAAAGCTCTACGTTCTGATGGAGGGGGAGTATTTATCTCCACCGAGTTCAGAGCTTTCTGTAAGGCCAATGGAATACACCTACAACAATCCATAGCCAGCTACTCACCTTAGTCCAATGGTGTAGCTCAAAGGAAGAATCAGACACTCATTGCAATGCCTCTCTTCCAAAAAAATTCTAGACAGAAGCTGTTACTACAGCTATCTATCTATAAAACCGATCCATCACAACGGCCCTGAATGGCAAGACACCTTATCAGGTGTGGACAACATCGAAGCCATCACTAAATTTTTTTAGAGTGTTTGGATGCAAAGCTTTTAACCAGATCACTGTTGATCTACACAAAACTCTGATCCAAGGATCGAACAACAACAGACCGATTTGTATTGGCTTCTCTCTAGACCACAAGGCATACAAGCTCTACAACCTAGACACTCAGAAAGCATTCACGAGTAGAGATGTCATCCTTCTGGAAGACCAATTTTTTGACCACAAAGAGAAAGTTGTAGCAAGTTTTGACCCAAGTATCGGATAACAGAATTTTGATTCAAGGGTCAACAGTCAAAAATAGATACTGACTCGAAATGAGTCATAATCTCGATGGATCAAATCACATCAAAGGATCGAAGTTCAACACAGAAGATTGAACCGACCCAAATAGCCTCCATCTAGATTTATGGATAATCTAGCTTGCTACTTTGTGCAGAAACTCAACACTATTTCAGAGACAAAGTCAACCACTGATGCTGACCAGTGCAAAGCAGAAGAGGACACCAAATTTATATTTCTAGACGAGAATGGTTTCTATCCAAAATTTGGCAGACTCGAATATTCACTTCAAGTCTGTATCGGATTTCTTCACATCAACAATCTTTATGTAGATGACACTCTATTATTCAGTAACATCTGAAACTGATGAAGGATCTGGCATGCATGTTAGCACTGGAGCAAGATTAAAAAATTCAAGATCAAATTTTCTAGAATTTTTTGATACCGAATCAATTCAAAAAAATTCTATATTTTTTGAGTCAGTGTATATTTTTCGAGTCATTGTAAATTTTTCGATACTTGTGTACTGTCGGTCTAAAATCCGACCCAATGACTTCGCATTAACAGTCCACCTATTTTGTACATTCAAAGGCGATTGTAATAAATGAGACAGATAGCATTTAATGCTAATTAGATATTTAGCAAGTAGAAGACATTTTGTAATAGACAAATAAACTGTGGATAGGAAGTTAGTTAAGACATAATCTTCATCATTAAACTTTTTTTGATTATTCAAGTTTCCGTAGCAAGTGTTATCACACTCAACGACTGTAAGCTGAAGCTATCTCTTCAAGCATTGTACTCACTATTTGATATTAATCAGAGTGCAAATTTTAGTCCCACTACTATATCATTTCATTTGCGCACTTGTCTGAATCACTCAATTTGAACGTTCTGCTGCTGACTGTGGTGCTTCCAATCCTACATGCACCCGCTCGAGCTTCCGTTGATTAACCTCTCAATTTCTGACAATTTCTACCCTCAAGTTTTGGCTAATAAGTACATTAAAAAATAATGATTAGATCATGGCTAATATGTAGAGGGTGGTGTCCACGAGGACAACATTAGATGTGACCAAAATATATCATGTTTCCTAGTTGTAGCTACCTACACCTTGTTTGGGCAATAAGCGCTTCGAGGGGACCCATGCCCTTGAAAATATGTGCAACTGGCGCTTGGAATCGGCGGGCTACTGAGTAGCTAGCTTAATAGGTCCCATAAATGCTAGACCAATTCTCAAAAGGTGCTAATGGTAGAATTGGTGTGATTGGCTAATGAGAAGAGGAGTTTGAGAATTATCACACCAGTAAATAAACACATAAACATATTAAGTGCTAGAATAAGTAAGCTCGAGTTTCTCTTATAGTTTTATGACTTTCTACTTTTAGTAGTGTTTTCGAGTTTTTTACTGCTTATGTAATAGTGTGCATGCGTGCCAGCTTAACGGCACACATAGTGTAAAGTTGGGACATGCGTCCCGTAACGGGGACCAAACTACCATGCAGTGGTACCCCACAAAAAATAGAATGTGTATATGTACCCTTAAGTCTCTTTTGTTCATACACTTCAAAAGTGTTCTCTTGGGTTGTGGTGTGATCTCTCTTTCCTGCTTATCTGATTGATGATAGATTGCTTGTAAATTAGTAACTATACTGCTAGTAAGATCCTCGACATGGTATCAGAGCTTGGGAGTGGTGCAGTTCGATGTTAGCTGGAAGCCGAATTTTGGAAAAATTTGAAGAACCATTTACGGTTAGTTATGCAAGCAATCGTTTGCAGATGTAGTAGAATACAAGCTTTAGCATAAAGCTTTTGGCTTAATTTGAGAGAAAAATAAAAAATTGTCAATTTTTGAACCTGCTTGGTGTTTGTGCCCGGTGTGCACTTGTTTGGACGTCGTTTTTAGAGCGGTTTGAAGCAGAGGGCAGCAAGTAGTAGGGCGACCTCAGAGCATGCTATTTGGTCATCCAAAGATTTGAAAAACAACTTCTTGAGGTTTTTAAAAGCCGATGAACTACTTGCACAAAACTGTGGATCTTTCTCCACACAGAGTATTTTTTAGTGCTATGAATGCATAGATAGGGGTGTCCTAGTACTGTTAATGTACTGGTGAAGGGCCGTGAGGAGCCGCAGACAATAGAGAGAGCTGTATCAAGTTTTTGGAGAAGCTTACAACTTTCTGCCATAGCCATCTTGTGAAGTAAGCTTGGAAGAGGAGGAGGACTCGCGGGCCAACGAGCGAGCAGTCATGCCTATCACTTAGCGTACGGAGGGGTCTAGTGGCCAGGGGAGCGCGGATTAGCACCCAAATCGTTTGCAGATCATTGGATCATAAACTTGGCAGATGGACGGGGGAGATCACATTGGGCCATAAGATCCTAAAGAACCAATGGGATTGGCTTGAAGGGTGCTCTGAGAAAGCCTTGAGGAATTGAAGTGCTTTTTACACTTCAACTTCTTTAAAAATTTTCAATGTGAAATTGGAGCTAGGTCCCCAAATTCACGAAGTTTGAAGTTATTTCACTGTGAAAAAATAGTGCATTTTCTTTAACGGCACATATCTTTTGGGTCTTTTCTCCATTTAGGGCCGTCCAAACGTCAAAATCCTCCAAATTAAGGGCATAAAAGGATTGTACCTTGCAAGTACACTATCTGAAAACATAGTGATTGCAGCGGAGAAAGTGTTCAGAGTGGGAAAAGTGTTTTCACCATTCCAGTGGGCAAGTAGTTGGGAGTTGGTGATGAAGGGCATTTCAGAGGACAACACCGATTTGGCTTCCGATTTGGTGGAAAAGCGGCAGGAGGTCCTGAAACTTATTTGGTCAGACCTTTAAGTTACTTTTAAAAGTTCAAATTGCTCTATAGCTTGTCATTGGATTTCATTAAGGCACTATAGGAGCAATTTTTGGCAAAATGGCAGGATTGGTGGAGTACGTGCTTGGAGAAGCCAGTAAATAGCATTTGGAAATTCAAAATGTAAAGTATTTTCATGGAAAAGGAGCTAAGGTTGGAACAACGACCAATTACAACTCCAGCCGATATTCATGCATTTGACAAAAGGGCACATAAGGCCTTATCCTTGATAAATTTGTCAATGAAAGATCATGTCATTGCCCACAATAGTGAAGCTGTAACAACAAGAGGTGCTTGGGATGCACTTAAGATACAGTTTCAGATGGCAAACCCCTCTAGAATGATGTTTTTGAGGACATCCCAAGCACCTCTTGCTGTTATAGCTTCACTAATGTGGGCAATGGCATGATCCTTCACTGACATGTGGCTCTCCAATAGATGTCAACTGGTCTCGTAACCCAAGAAGTTGAATGTGGAGGATGACATTCAAGGATACCCATCAGACAAGAAGAAGAAAGGAAACCGTTTCTATTGCCAAAAGCCTGGACATTGGGCAAGAGGCTGTCACAAGAAGAAGACGGACATTAAGAGGGGCAAAGTGAAGCAGTTGACCAATCTTGCCGAGGAAGAGAATGATAGCAATAGCGAAGATCAAGACACGACATTTGCAACAGCATTAGCATCGCAACATTCCATTGATCACACGCATTGGTACGTGGACTCAGGAGCAATGAGACACATAACTAGCAACAAATCATGGTTTAAAAACCTAGAGCTTACTGATGATGGAGATAGGCGAATGGCGATGAGTGCCAAATTCATGGAGTTGGTGTAGTGCCTATTCAATTTCCTGATGGACATGTGAAGGTAATTGAAATGTGTTGTATGTTCCCGGTCTTCAGAAGAGTCTATTATCTGTTGGTACAATGACAGATCATAAGTTGAAGCTGGAGTTCAACAACAAGAAATGCCAGAACAAGGATGTGAAACAAAGTTTCAAGGTGATTGCTGATGGCTTTAGGGATAAAACTTGTGGTTTGTACAAGTTAAATGTTTGTTACGAAGTGCAATGCATTAGCATCAACATCTATATCACAAAGTGATTTATGACATAGACGTATGGGGCATTTGAACTTCAAGAGCTTGGGGCTACTTCGTAAGCTCAAGATGGTAAACCTAGCTTGGATGACAAAGAAGAGTCCATTTGCAAGGAGTGCATGCTAGGCAAGCTACATAAGATGAAATTCAACAAAGAAGGAGCAACAAGGGCAAAACGAGTGCTTGAGTTGATATACTCTGACCTATGTGGGCCAATGAAGGTAATGTCTATTGATGGAGCATTTTATTTTCTAACCTTCATTGATGATTACTCATGAAAGACCTGAATCTACACCATTAAGCAGAAGTCTGACACATTTGGATGCTTCAAAATCTTCACAGCATTGGTCGAAAATCAGTCAGGTGCTAAGATCAAGATACTTAGGGCAGATCGTGGTGGTGAGTATCGTTCCACAACTTTTATTGACTTTTGCAAGGAGCATGGCATTAAACAAGAGTTTGCATGGGTTGATACACCTCAACAAAATGGGGCCTTTGAAAGGAAGAATCGTACAATTGTCGAAGCAACTAGGGCAATGATGACACATATGGGAGTTACTGATTCTTTTTGGGGTGAAGCTATCAAGACTGCTGTGTTCTTGCAAAATAGAAGCCCTACAATTGCTGTACGTACTCGCACACCCGAGGAGGCATTCAGTGGTAAGAAGCCTAAGATGGATGGGTTGCGAGTATTTGGATGCCGAGTGTATGTTCACATACCTAAATGCAAGTAAAAGCCTTGAAGTGAATTTTTACAGGTTATGATGAACAAACCAAGGGATATAGATGTTATGATCTAGATGGGCTACATGTGCACATAAGCCATGATGTGTTATTTGATGAAATCCATAGATTTGGAGATGAAGAAAAGGATAATAATGAGCTATCCAAGATTTTTAAAGAGGATGAAGCAGTTCTACCACCACAGGAAGATCATCGTGATGATGGTGAGGGATGTGGTACTCCTTCCACCATAGAGACGAGATGGAGAGTGAGAAACAAATATTGTGGATAAGAAAAGACTGAGTTTGCAAGTGACAAAAGGACGAAGCAAGATGCACCATGGAATTCCTATTCACCTCGTAGTGGGTCAGCTCAATGTAAGTTACCTAATTGGTACACTAAACTCATGAGTGACAAGGAAGGGAAAATTGCCGAGTCTAGTAAGGAGGGAGAGTTACGACATTACACAAGCCTAGAGGAAGAAACTTGACAGGTTTCAGGTAAATCTTGCACTTATGAGTGATATTATTCCATCTATTGAACCCTCTTGCTTTGAGGAGGCAAAAAATCAGGAGATATGGCAAAAAGCAATGCAGGAGGAGATTTATTCCATCAAACACCATGACACTTGGGAGATAGAGGATCTTCCAAAGGGCAAAAGACCCATTGGCAACAAATGGGTATACATGACAAAGTACAATGCCAATGGAACTATTGCAGAACACAAAGCAAGGCTTGTAGTGAAGGGTTATGCACAAAGCAAGGGCATTGGCTACGAAGAGACCTTCACTTCTGTTGCTAAGTGGAATAAACTTTGCATGGTGATTGCATTGGCGGCACTATTTGAATGGAATCTACACCAGATTTCTATATAGTAAGCTTGAAGAAGAAGTGTACATGGAGCAACCTAGTGGCTTTGTGGTACATGGCATGGAAGACAAAGTATGCAAACTAAAGAAAGCCTTATATGGATTGAAGCAAGCACCACATGCTTGGTACACCCACTTTGATGAGCATCTTCTAGCTAGAGGTTTGACACACACTTCTTCAGATTTCAATCTTTACCACTTTGCTTGTGACTCTAGTATCACACTGATTGTGTTGTATGTAGACGACCTCATAATCACAAGTAATGATGACGATTTGATTGGTGCAATCAAGAAGGACTTATCTTCTAGTTTTGATATGACTGATCTTGGCTTAATGCACTACTATTTGGGAGTGGAAATATGGCAAGGTTGTAGTAGCATCGCACTAACACAAACGAGGTACGTGAATAAAATTCTGAAGTGTTTCACAATGTGCGATAGCAAGCCAATATCTACACCTGTGGAGGTTGGTAAGAAACTATCTAACCAGGATGAGAGTGCACTAGTTGATGCTACTTTATTTCATCAATTAGTTGATGAGAGTGCATTAGTTGATGCTACTTTATTTTGTCAATTAGTTGGTTCACTGATTTATCTCACAACTACTCGTCCTGACAGTTATGTTGTAAGTGTTGTGAGTCAATTCATGGCTACTCCTAGAGAGATTCATTGGAAAGCAGCGAAGAGAATTCTTTGTTATGTGAAAGGCACGTTAACCCATGGATTGTTGTATGAGAGGCAATATACTTTACCAGTTTTACAGGGCTTTGTTATTCAGATTGGGCAGGCTATATTGATGACAAGAGATCTACCACAGGGTATGTATTTCATGTTGGTAATGGTGTATTCTCTTGGCCAAGTAAGAAATAAAACATAGTTGCTCTTTCTACTACAGAAGGAGAATACAAAGCACTATGTTCGGCTACATAGGAAGCAGTTTGGCTAAGAAGAATGCTAGAAGACATTGAAATTCCACAGAACAAGCCTATTGTGATCAGATGTGACAACCAGAGTGCTAAAAATCATGTATTTCATGCACGCACGAAGCATATAGAAATTAAATATTAGCATTTCATTAGAAAGAAGTTGTTATCTAATGAAATAGATGTAGTGCATTGTAAGACAGAGAATCAGTTAGCTGATATACTCACTAAAGCTTTAAGTTCTGATAAGTTTGAGTTTTTTAAACAAAAGCTCCTTGTAAGAAAGATAAACTAGGGCTTAAGGGAGAGTGTTAGAATAAGTAAGCCCGAGTTTCTCTTATAGTTTTATGACTTTCCACTTTTAGCAATGTTTTCGAGTTTTTTACTACTTACATAATAGTGTGCATGAGTGTCAGCTTAACGACACACGTAGTGTAAAGTTGGGACACGCGTCCCGTAACGGGGACCGAATTGTCATGCAGCGACTGTGTATATGTACCCTTAAGTCATTTTTGTTAATACAGTTCAAAAGTGTTTTCTTAGGTTGTGGTGTGATCTCTCTTTCTTGCTTATCTGATTGTTGATAGATTGCTTGCAAATTAGCTAACTATACTGCCAGTAAGATCCTCGACATTTAGACATAGTAGGCCACCAATATTCAAAATTTTCTAGATTGTAGTCTTCATTGAAAAATGTCCTCGTGCATTTTATTCATGTAAGTCGATTGATAACTATATCAACTTTGGATATTCCTAAGCATTTTCTTAGTTCTTCATTAGGCCCATTTTATGGAGTACATCCTTAATGATGTACTGCCAAGAACATCAAAAGGACAATTGTGAAGCCAATCCATTTAACGAAGTAGAAGCATGAGCTCAGTACACACAAGCTTCACCCATGATGTCATGGCCCTAATGGGGGTTTGGACCATTAACGGTTCCTTGGAAATAGGGGCCGTACCTAACCTCGATAATAGTTAAGTGGGACCTCCTGGATGCACTATTAGCATGTGTGTTGCATTCTAGTATGGGATAGAGTGTACATGCACTATGCTTTTGCATGGGTCAACTTTTTTGAGAAGCCATGGCCTTGAGCCATCAAAAAACTTCTTTGACTTCTTGCATGGCCAAAAATTTGTTGAGTTTTTCTCATGCCCTTGCTTCTAAGAAGCCACCACCATCTGATCATATACCCAAGCAATATGGATGGCATCCTCCAATGAGTTCAATTGGTTCTGCTTGCATTTGTTTTGAAAGTCCGCGGGCAATCCATTCTAAAGTCCAATTGAGTCGATGACGTCGCCTCATGTTGAGTTAACATATACTTAATTTGTTCATCCCATTGCTTAATGCTCTGGTGGGTTTCGAGCAATGCCTCACTCATAATGTACAGTTTCGACTATGGATTATTGTCAAGACTTCCCATACTTCAAACTGGCAATGACATACCCTCGCCAAAAATTCATGTTCCATGTTGGCCAAAATTGCCAAAAACAAAAACAGATTAGAACTTTGGGAAACGGTTCTGAAATAATTTCAAATCAAAAGAAAAAAGATTTTAGATTAAGTAACTTGACAAACTACTCATAGCAAAGACTCAAAGAATTTAAGACAAAAAATGGTCTTTATACAAGCCTTGGACGAGAACAAGAAACATAAATATGAAAAAGGACAGGGTGTTTTTTGTCCCCACCAATTCATGCAACCATAGACCACAAAAAAATGAGTTTATGCACGACATAAAAAAAACTCTGGTGGGAACATAAAACACTACATTTTGTGAGATAACCCAAAAAACACCCATAGCCATGGGCCCCATTAGCTTGTTTTTTTTTTTTTTTTCTAAACAATAAAACATAGGGCCCTTCCATGCCTATGGGGGGTTTTTTTTTGGATTATCTCACAAAATGTCTAAGTTAGCTCAAGTCTTTGTGGAACATTTGTTCAAGTTATATGGATTGCCATCCAACATTGTTAGTGATTGTGATCCAAAGTTCATGGGTCGATTTTGGACTACAATATTCAATAAGCTTGATACTTCTTTGAGCATGGGCTCAATTGATCATCTAGAATCTAATGGTTAGAAAGAGAGAACTAATCAGACGATGGAGCAAATGCTTCGTGCATTTGTTTTGCTTCGGCAATCTCATTGGGAGAGGTACCTTCCATTGATTGAGTTTGCTTATAACAATAGTAAGCATTCAGCTATTGGATATAGCCCATTTATGCTTTTGTATGAATTTCAACCTTGATCTCCAATAACCGTTGAAATTGAGACAACCAAATTTCAAAAGTAGCCGATTTCTTGTGGGAAATGCAAGAGATGTTACAGTTAGCACATGAAAATGTATCGAGTGCCTAGGATCAAGTCAAACATTTTGCTAATTTGAAATTAAGATTGCCTCAGGAGTTTCAAGTTGGAGATTGGGTATATCTTAGAATTCCGAAAGATTCTAAGGTAATGTGTACTGGAAAGCATTACAAATTGTCTGCTCGTTACAATGGACCATATAAAATCTTGTCAAAGATTGGATCTTTATCTTACCAGTTAGATTTACCAAACGAGATCAAGGCTCATCATGTGTTCCATGTTAGTCATCTGAAGATGAGTTTACATGAGGGGGATCACCTTGGTTCTAGTAAAGTTCTAGATTCATTCGAAGATTTATCTGAAAGAATTTCTTTGGAGCCTAAGTAGATACTTGATATGAGAATCAAACGATTGCAAAATTGGGAGGTTATTGAGCATCTGGTTCACTGGAAAGGACATTCTGATTATGAGTATTCATGGGAACTAGAAAGCAATATGAAGAGAAGCTTCTCTGAATTTAATTTATGAGGTCAGAACTAAAACAAGGGGGGCCGTATGTCATGCCCTAATGGGGGTTTGGACCATTAGGGCGTGCCTTGGATATAGGGACTGTGGACCTAACCTCGATAGTAGTTAAGTAGGACCATGGGGTTACATTAGGGGAAATATGGGCTCAAAATGAGCCCTTTAAGAAATTTCACTTTAGAGAGAGGTTATGTAGAGAGAGAATGCAAACCGGTGACTTTTGGTCGCCATTTTCCGAGTTTTCAGCCTTGCCCGACGTTTAACTAGTATGGTTAACTTCAAACAATAGTTAGTTAAGCATGAGATGTAATAACTTCTCTTCATGCTCGTTCCAAAATTCGGGACTAGAGCTTTAAGACTGAAAATCTTGGTGTGCTCAATGCAAAAACTGAAGCGGGAGTGGCATAACTTTTGAAATCACTATATGCTTATAGTAAAATATGAGGCGGGACGATTTTTCAATGCAACATAAACATTACAAAAGTAAGGTATGCTAGATCTAATCATATTGATTTATTGTAGTTTGATGCATTTACATGATTGTAGCTTTTAACAATGGCAATGTTCCATTTGCATGTTGCTCTTTCGATGGAATGCATTCCAATTATTAAGAAAAATGTGAAAGTTGTAGAGAATGCCGCTGCAGTAGTTAGAAAATTGAGAATGAATAATCAAATGAATATAGATTTGTGGGTGGATGGATCAATTTATCCTAATGATCCAGTACCAACTTGTGTCGAGATTTTAAGTCAGTAACTCATCTTCTCAGATTTGTATGTGAAGGAAATAGCGGATTACTTGGATATTGTCAAAGGTTGCGTGATATTGGAATGCATAGCATATCTTGTCTTAATAAAAAATTACAGTTTGCTAATCAACAATTGCAACGTGCAAATCAACAATTGCTTCATTATGTGCAACACGCTAGTGCTGAAAACAATGCACTCAAGAATGCTATGTCAGAGTTGAATGCTACAGTCACTACTCTTCGGGGATCAAACCAAGAAATGTTAGAATCCATGGAAAAGTCGCGATCCGAGAGTTTAAAATCTGCTGTTGATATAAAAGTTATCAATAAGGCAATGATGAAGAGGAAAAGAAAGAGAGTACCGATGAAGAATATTGATGACTTATCTACACATAGCGGCAATCAGAAAAAAAAGAATTCGAGCATTCAAGTATGTTGTCATATAAACTGTTTATTTGATTTGTATATGTCATTTAAGTTTGATTTGCACTTCATAGCATGGATTATTTATTTATTAAACATAATTTGAGTTTCGTATGTTTGTTGTAGATCATGTTTGGTGGCAAAGAACTATTTAACAAATCGTTCATGCATTGGATCATCTTTAAGTCATGTTTTACCAAGAAAGTCAGCAAAGGAAATGATGAAAAATGCTCGGTTTGAAAAAATGAAAAATGAAATTGCAGAGACTGTTTTAATTAAGGTTCAATCATACTTGGATGCAAATGTGATAGAAGGTGCATGTGATGTATATGGAATTAGCAGAAATGCTTATTCTACTTTTTTTTGAATAGTTAAAGAAGCTTTTTCCCAAGTGATGGTGAAGAAAATTTATCTTCCACGTCCATATCAAGTAAGATTAGCAAGAAATTATTATAATGACGGAATGTTTAAAGTAGTTGGTCAACCGCTCCATATAACTGAATTATACAAATCAGAATATGGTGAGCTCAGTTGCAATGATTGCAATAATATTTTCCTTGATATTGAAAATGTTCTAAAATACATTATTCGATTTTATAAAGTAGAAGAACATCAAGTAAATGAAAAGATCATTATTGTAATAAAATTGGATGAATATGAAATCATCAAAAGTCAAAAGTTGGAACGAGCGAGTGTCACTTTGATGAACAAAATTTCATATACAAATGATCGAGCGTTTAGTGTTCACTCGGAAAATCACATATGGTGCTTGGCGACATTCCAGGTATACATTTTAATTTTCATTTAGAATATCGTTATTAACAATTCATACCTTGCCAATTTTTACTGACATGTCATGCATTACTTGCTTCTCTACAGGTCCTGAAAGAGGACCATAAAATACTTTCATGGATATTTTCAAGAACAAATTATGGCGAGATTATAAAGAGACATTTGGAGGGTGAGAAATTTACAGTCGAAAACCATGGAAGTTTTCAAATTCAATGGCACCTTGCAGGGGATTTGAAAACATTAGAATGTATGTATAATGTCTCTCATGTGGCAACATCAAAGCATCCATGTCTTTATTGCATGAAGGATTGCTACAATATGAATTTGGGACGATCAACAAACACTGGCCCAACATGAGAAGCTGAAGATCCAAATATGAAAAGTGTTATGCCATATCATTATAAAATGTTCACATATGCACATTGCATGTTGAGGTTCGTATTATTGAAAAACTTATTTACCTACTTGCATGAAATCATAAACCGGAGTCCGTGAATAAAACAACAATTAGGAGGCTAGAAATAGTTCTGTCAAATGCAAGACTACATAAAGGGAATGTCACGATTGAAAAAAGTGACAAACTCTCCGGGAAAAAAAAGAAACGTTCCTAATAAGCCATCAATTGGATGTGCGAAAGGAAGAAGATTCTTATCCAATCACACATGCAAAGAATCAAGTGTCAGATACGAAATTTGGAGAGAAATTGTTCAAGCCACACGAACATTGGAAGGAAGTAATCGAGTGAAAAATGGACAAGTGTGGACCAACTTAGACAAACTCATAGGTGCTATTAGGAACACAGCCTATATCTATCCACCAATCAAAGTGAGACAAATTTGTACCTACATCGGAATACATTAAATAGTCTATCACTAGATTCTACGAATCATCATTAGCCTTGATCCTAGAATCTGTTCCTATGTCTAATACATTAAATAGTCTATCACTAGCCTCACTAAATCATCATTAAACAAATAATAAACAAATATTAAATGGACAACATTGAAAAACATGTACGAGGAGAATCATTACAGACTTTCGTCCTATTTAAGGATTGTAAAGACGAGATTTCTCCTTTTGAGATAATGTTCATTCAGAACATTTTTATAAGGCGTTTATAATGCTTTCCAATATATATTCAGTGTGTCTCAGATATCAAATCAGTGCGCTTGTGGGGACAATGATTTTTCACTGGACTGCGAGCATCGAATCGCTATTGTAGGATTTCAACATTGTGTTTAGGCTACGAGACACATATGACAAATTTGCAGAGTACTTTAGACCTGCTGCTTCCTCTCCTCCAAAACAAGATTCAAAGAGGAGAAAATGAAAGCAATCTCAACCATCCCAGCTTGTTATTTGTATACAGAACGGGAGTATTTCAAAGAAGATGAGGTCTCATAACCCTCCTAATAAAGCGAGGGATTTTTGAAAGCCATCTCCTCTAAATGAGATTCTATCTGCTAGGCAATCACCTCCCAAGTCTCCTCCTAAGTCTCCTTCTTCTCCTCCCAGAACTCCATTATTAACTTCTCTTGCTAGATCTTCCTCTCCTAATAAATCTCCTCCTCCTTCAAAATCTCTGTCTCCTCCTATCCCCATAAATATTAGTTCCCCACCTCCTGCTCTAGGAAATGATTTAGATGATTTTGTAAATGTAAAGGTAGAATCAATTTTGAATGACAATTCTTTTTGTGGTTTATCTGTATTACTTTCGTCACCCCCTGCACTTGCCTTTCTAAATACTCCTCAATATCTATAGTATGACCAATTGTTGAACACATATCTTAAAGCTTTAGGTCAAAGATACAATTTTAAGATGCCGAAGACCAATGCTGGTCTTCCCCTTTCTAAATTAGATACAGGTGAATTAGAAAGTAGGGATAAAATATTAGGTGACAATGTAGGAGGTGGGGCAATTCAGTACTGGATGGAGTTTTTCCAGTCTCCATTGTTTATAGATGTAGCATTGTTTCCCCTTCAATTCATGGTTGCATTTGATTTCCCTGATTTCAAAAGTCTGCACGATAATATGCTCCAATACGTCAGACCGGGGACTCCAATTCTTGTGATCCCATACATAACAAAGTAAGTGTATTTTTTTTTTCAGATTTTATTAAGTTCACTTTTTCATTTGAATTTTGATTTCACGTTGATTCTCATAAATTTATTATTTTCTGATTGCAGTGATCATTGGAGCTTATATGTGTTGTCGTTATACGTCAATGATGAGGGTGTGTGTAATCTAGTTTGTTAAAGATGAACTCTATTACACACACACACAAAATTGCCAGGAGCCATATCCAGAAAATAGTGGAACTCTTTCCAGTACCAAATGCAATAGCATATACAAAGCTGAAATATGTTGATGCAGAGGTAAAATCTTCCAGATCCTGCATATAAGACAAAACGATAGAAAATACATTGTTGGAGAAACCACCCAACCAAGTAGAAACAACCAATCAATCTCTAGAAGCTTCACCCCCAAGCCAAGAAATAGGAAACATGAGACGGTAGAGAGAGATCATGGCAATGAATCATCCAAAATGATGGATGTAGTAGGGCAAGTTTGGCCTCCTTATATAAGCTCTAGAACCCCCTGTGCATGTGGTAATGCAAGGTCCCACCTCCCCTATACATAAATTCATCTAGAATTGAGTCTCTATGCATGGATCCTCTATTCATAGAATTGCTATTGATATTCTACACATGCATATACGGTTCTAAATCTTGAACTAACTCCAATTAGTATGTTTGGGCCTCACAAGGTTATTAATTACTTGCGGGTCACGTCCAGTATGACGTGGCATAACTATTGAGCTTGATTCACTGGAGTAACGAGTATCCAAGTCTAGGACTATATTGAATCCTATGTTCAGAATGTGGACGTGACATTCTTCCCCCCTTAATCTGGTTTTGTCCTAGATTAATTAAAGTCTCCACAAGTAAAATAACTTATCTTGGGAGAACGTTTTTGAGATCCATAACCTCTCAATAAATACTGGAGTAAAGAGATTCAAAACACTGATCAGAATTCCTAACTCATTTAATAGATCAAGAATTAAATAGTCACACTTAAGAATCATCACAATTCCTTATAATCGTATAAGAACAATTAAGTATCTATTTATGATCCGTTAATCATAAATATTTAGATTCGTATGATTCGTCAATCATAACTCTCTAGAATCCAGATCCATAATCATTTAAGGATACTGGAGTATATGTCCAACATAACTCAAGAACCAATAAGAATCATTCTAAAACCTTTCCCAATAGGAAAATACTGGATTTTAAGAACATTCTCCAAACAGGATTATCTAACAGAAGTGCTAGATATTCAAGTTCTAAATGCCACGGGTAATTAAAGACAGAAAGCATATTAAAATGATGATGACATTATACAAAGAACTTTAGATTACCGTCTAGAATTCAATCTAGATACCCAAAGTCCTGCTAAATATCAATTCAGTTACTATTCTCAGATTCATTATGATTCGTTATCCAATTTAGTGCTCTGGGATACAATCACTAATGATTTGAGTCTATTCCTTAAGTAAGGAATACTCTATCCCAGGAATACTGTATATCCAATGCACATAATTTTAACTGATGAATCTTGATGATTCACTAATCATGCACCTTACAAGCAATTTAATTCAAACATCAATTTATGGTGAATGCTCATCGCACTGATCGTTTTACCAATTAACTTTATCCCGGAGTAATCAACTACTTAAATTAAATTGCCAATGATTTAAAAATCTCAAATGTATAGGTGCAAAATTCAATTATACTAGTATAACACCACATTTAGATCCTTATCCAATCCAAATCATTTATAAGTTAACCCATAAACCTTCCACAGAAAGATCCGTTAACTTTGCAAGTATTTGTTTCAGATTTCAGGTAGTAGATGGGAAGCTATAGAATGCAAAAATATCATATCATTCTATATAAAAATAATGATCATATTGAAGAAAATGACATACTTTCTTATTTTTAATGTAAAGAGATGTCTTAGATTTCCACAAAATCCAAACTTGCAAACCTCTATCCTTCTAAGAATGGATGGTTGGGCAATTATTCTTAGGCCTATTTTTGGAATGATTGGGACAACATCGAAAAGATAGATAAAGTAAAACATGCAAACACAATATTGCTCTTCAAATATGACAAGCTAAAAAGCATGAAATAGCCATATTATAGATTATAAGGAAATCTAAAATGTCATTCTTCAAAGAGGAAAAACTCAGTAAAAAATGGAATATGCTCAAAACTTCATAAGAATAAGGATATCTTATATGTAGTTAACCATATGTATGACCAATGCCATGTTTGTTTATCTGTTTAAGAACAAGTCCAGATGAAATTAAGTATTGGGTGGTTCATCCTCACTTAGGGCAAGTGAGATATGAAAATGAGGCATATAAAAACCCGCATGCAAATAATAAAAGCTCCACTTAGCAAAAAAATGTGTGCGACACTAGAAAAGCAAATAAATACTTGCAGCCACATGATCAAAGCTCTCCTTTTCAACAACATGCTCCTTGTAGCAAAGAATTAAACAATAACTTACAAGAAAATGATGACATTTACACTCACGATTCCCTACAAAAAAGCACAAAAAAACAGATTGGCATCAAGCTATTGCTCTAAGTATTTAAAGCATCTTGAAACTAAAAAATGTCTTTTAGAATGGACACACACTCATCGATAACTTAAAAAATGCGAGAAAATGGTCATGCCCATGATCCCTTGACGAATGCAGCTTGCACAGTTGACTACATCAAAAAACACCTAAACAAAAAAAGAGCAAAAAGTGAAAAATACCACATTATTACAAATCAAGGGTAGAACGACACATGGGATTCTCCTTGTGCAACAACTCACATCTTCCATGACATATTAATTAATAGGATAATTTTATTCACAAACACAATAACAAGAAAAACAAAAAAGGAACAAATAGGAAAGAAAGTAGTTACATAAAACAAGGTTATCTAAAAGATCTTGAAATATACATGTGTAAGCTCAAGAATCATTCAAACTGTTGAAAATTTAAAAAAAACAAAAAAACAAAGATTGGAAACTATAAAGTTTAAAAAAAAATCATCTTCATGCTCAGACTTGCTAGGTAAAGACACATCAGCTTTTAAAAAACAATCATGATGATAGCTTGGCCATGTCCCTATTGTGGCAAAGCTAACAAATGACTTGTGAACTGATATACTCCATATGTTAAAAACACAGTTGCTTAAGGTACAAAGGCAAACAAAATAGAAGAGTATGCAGAGGATGGTGGCTCCCCCTCATATTATGTTGGGTAGACGTAGTGACACTCCAATGAGGTAATGTAGATTTGGGGATAGCAAGTTAGATACCGCTTCTATACATTTCATAGAAACATTGACGGAGCAACTATGTTGGGTATGTAAAGTGACTATTTCGAATGTAACGAGAGCAACTATGTCTCGTACTGACTATTTATAATCCTAGGTGTAGATTAAGCTATTTGACTCCTTTGCATTCCATAGTGGTAGGCCCTATCCTATACATAGTATTGCAATTTGCAAAATGCTTTAGCAAGGCAAAGTCAAAAGCTCCTAGTACTTGCCTTGTTGGCTTTTGTTTGAGTGATGGGGAAGTTGGTCTCTTTATGGGTTTGGTGGATGGAAGATGATGATGAATAAACTGAATGGATGAAGAAAGTCTTATTGTCTGCGCCAGCTTCATGGATTGGGAGTGCTGATATATTTTTCCAGCTTTGATCCTTTCTTACCCATCATCCAGTCTTTCACTTTTGCACAATAATGCATGCATGTAGTCTATCAGCTCAATGACTCATGGTCTACTGTCCAGATTCCATAGCCACCAGCACCTCTATGAAAAGTCTACCATCCTCCAATTCTGTCTCAATACTCTCCTACCCTTCTAGCTTTCTCTTATCAATTATATACAAGAGAAAGCAAAACGTTTTCGCTACCAGTTATAGAGTCTACGGTTGACACTTTGCAGTAACGTTTTACATTTTAGGAAAGTTCTTGCAATTGTAGTGGTATTGTATATTTTCTGTCAGCTATTACATTCAATTCTGTCTTGCATTGTACTATTTTTGTGTATCCTCTCGCACTGCTTTCTTGCCATTTTGACACGGCCAGCAGGATCAGGATTGAGTGGCACAATCATGGCCCACGCCTGCTGTCTGTCTGTCTGTCTGTCTCTTTCTGTACCGATATTGTAGTCTGCTCTGCCACTTGTCTGCAAAGGGTTAGCTTTAGTTATTTGCTGTTGTTTGACTGCTCAGCAAACAATGGACGCTTTTAAGTGGAGCCTGGGAGGCTTGCTCTCAGAACAATTCCCAATAAAAAGCTGTGCATGACCTTGACAACCTTTGTGGACTGTAACAGTGTACAAAGTAGCTACAAAATACAACCTTCTTCCTGTCACGTAGGATGGGCAGTGTGCATAGTGCGATCCAGCTCATATCGTATTGGGCATCATGAAGATCAGAGCTTGCTAAACAAATTTTGAGTTTTATATAGCTCGGTTTGTTTGCGATCACTATTTTGATTTCCAAAGATATGTCATATGAGCAAGAAGATTTGAGAGATCCCAGGCGAAGAATCTTGCTGAGGACGAGGAAGAAATGAGCACAGTGCCTTCAGGTCCTCTTCTGACTCAATTTGCCTGTAGAAGGAGACTAGGACGTTCCTGTATTTGAGTGAAAGTGCACCAAATTTGTACTGAAGGAAATAAAAAGGCAGAGCTCAGCCTTTTTTCACAGTACTGACAGGTTACAGTTGCTTTTGAATATCATCATGGTTGGAATATTTTCGAAGCTTTCTCGAAGCAGGTCCGGGCAGCAGATTTCCGTCGTAAGTCGCCCATCTTTAAACCCAGGAGCCTGTTTTACGAAACGGGCTTTTCAAATCATTTGCTTCTCTCGTATGAGTCAGTTTTTCAGTGTCGGTTTATGTGAAGTCACGTGCAATGAAGATTTTGTACTGCTGTGATTTCATAGGAGGAGAAGCAAGTTTCTGGTTTAGTGAAGGAGCCGTCCTGTGCTCTTTCTAGCAATGGAGTTGATCCACTTGAGGAATTTGTGCCCGTGGAACACCCGATGGAGCCCAGACACAATAATAAGCCTATTCGATGCCCGCTTCCAGAGCCCTGCATTGTGCATGTGAGTCCCTTTCTCATCTGCTGTTGGGAGTATTTGAGAGAGACAGACAGAGGTGGGGTACTGTTGGCTTTGCCTTTTCAAGAATATAAAACATACATAGAATACGGAGAGGCTCTAACTGATTCAGTTGACTTTAATCTGGGCACAGAAGCGCTACAAAAGCAGTTGTCTAACTAAAATTGCTGGATCTTAAGCTACCATTATCTGTCTAGTTTATGCTTGCAAGCAACGTGTCTTGTTTCTGAAGTAGGTTAGAGAAGAACGGATCCAGGGGGGAGGGATTGCTTTGCCATGGCTTGTCTGGTACTTGATAGTTTGACTTTGGACAAAAGAACAGAAGAACAAACAATGTGCCAAGTCAATCTAGATATTACTGTGAAGGTTGATAATAATCCTTTATTATGTGGTCTACTTCACTAGCCTGCGTGTTAGCATGCCTTATTCCACTCAACGATATTATTTCTAGCTAAATTTCTTTCAAATGAGCTTGTAAGACAGAGCTGCTATTTAGATGAAGCAGCTGGACTCTGGTAGAAGATTTGCGGGCGTAAGATTAGAATTTAGAACTAATGATATCTTTCTCTAAAGGTGAAAGTAGAGTTGCAACTGACATCATAAAGCTTTGGACCATACGTCTTGACGTTTAAAAGTGGGCAGGAAAGTTGTCCCTTTCCTGATTGATCAGTGCTAAGCATGTCAGACAGATCTATCACTTCCTCAAACTGGACCCTACTAGAAAAGGATGTAACGTGTGTCATGGAACAACTATTGCTGGAAACCCATTGGTTCTATTGTCCTGAGAATCACATCCAGCAGAACATTCTTCAGCAAGGGGAGTGAACATAAACTAGCCTAAATAAAATTTTCAACTCATCTTTTACCAATCTCATAGCTTTCACAGATTTACTGATCGACCATCCTGGTCTCTATTATCTGAGAGTAAGCATCTGTCTGCTGGACCCTATGATCATTTCAGCAGTCCTGTCTTGAACTTGTCTCAGCAAATGACCTTCAGAGTAACTTAAGCATCTCCATTCTCGTATCTTATCTTGAAAATCTTTGAGCTATAGACATGTAAGGTAAGCCCCTCAAGTATAATTTAGCAAACCCCAGTGAATATTGGGAAAAAAAATCCTAAAATTTCCAGAGAGCCAACAATCGTACTGAAAATGAAGTGAATGAATGGATAAGGCAGAGCTCAAATCAGTGCAGCTGTGCCTGACAGTATAGCTGTGTCTGGCTGTTGACTTGAAAGCTGCATTATGGGGCAAAATGGAGGTTTTCTTTCAAGTTGTTGAACAGAGTGCTAACAAATATGAGCTTTTTGCTGACATGGTTAAAGACTTTGCATGGTTCTACTCACCCTTAGCAGCTTCCATCCAAAAAGTAATCTCTCTTTTCCACTAATACATCCCTTGGAGCAGGTCCTTGGTAGGGGTACTTATTTGTCTCCTTTTTCTTGAGGAAAAATGCATGTCTAATACAGGATGTCCATCTTGTATTTCATTAACTTCAAAAAAAAAAAGTGATAAAAGGGACTATCAAGAACTTCTTGTTCATCTTCCTTTTTCTGCTACCCCTTTCCTCTTATGTTGTCTTGAATGGGTAACACTTTGTGTATCCTCAACTCTAAAGCTTTTGATCATCTCTGCATGTGACAACATCTATTCTAAGGAAGTTAATCCACCTTATGCAGATACAATACGATCCCAGAATACATCTATTGACCAATCATGCAGACATGGCACATAATACTCTCAATATTGTGCAACCATATGGATTACATGGTCGCATAATCATGTATAATTCCAAAGTGCTAGACATGGGACCAAAATTTTGATCCCCTATTGACAACTATGTTAAGTAGCAAAGACAAGATTTGTTTGCAACTCATACTTTTGAATTTTGTCCATCAAAATCGATTGTCCAATTTCAAACCTAATCTACAATTTTCTTACTATCAGCCATCATGAAAGATCTATTTACAATCCATTTTGACCTTCCAAATAATGAGATTCAAATTTTTTAGTTTTCTTATTATTTTCTTTCAACATTTTGAATCTAGATGTTCAATATCATTCTTTAAACCTCATTTTGTAGGGAATTCTTGCATAGTACCTTTCAAAAAGAGGCCGCAGCTATGCCAATGGAGCAGCTTAGAAGTTGTATACATATATTTGTGGTATTATTGTATCTCCAAATTTAGAAATTAAATTTGAGAAGTCAATGATGTTTTGAGGTGAAGCTTGGAAAAAGCATCAATGTGACGAAAAAAAAGTTAAAAGGTCAATATCAAACCAATGGGATTGAGGCCGTAGATAGTCTATATAATGTTGAGAACTTATATAATGTACACACACACACACACACACACACACACTCAAATAAATTGTGCATGCGTGTGTATATGTGAAATGCCAAACTTTTTTTGAAATAATGAGGTTGAGTTTTACCATTTGTGCATGTAAGCATATAAAATTCATTTGAGCTAGTGTTGCTAATGTTGGGAATCATTGTGCATGTAGGATGGAAGAATTTGGAAAGAACGAATTGTAGCCAATGCAAGGAGGCTACAAGAATACTCATTTGTAAGAGAAAATAGTGTTCCTATACATCGTCGAGGTCATAAATTTTCACATGAGCATGTTATGCTTCCATCATGTAGTGCTCCTGAGAAGGCCCTTTTAAAATTCCTTGAATAATTGACATGCTCCTATGAAGTTAAAATTTTGTAGATAATATGGGAGCAACTCGTATGTGAATAGTTTCTCATTTGGAAATGCTTGTTGAACTTGAGAATGTTTCATCACTACCAGCATACGATGGACCAATCCAAGATTTATGTGATTAGATCTATTTGCTTCATGATGAGATCGCTATTTCAAGGGTAGTGTGAAGCACCTAATATGGAGATACACAATCAAAAATTCTATAAAATTATCAGTAATGTATAAATTTTTCAATCATCAAAGTTTTCTTGTATATTGGTGCAATTACCTATGGTCTCATTACATCATTCACATTTGATGATTAGTTTTCTTTGTCATTAGTTAAAAGAACTTTTTGCATGATGTATCACAATTTCCTGAGAATACCGTAAATAAATTGAATGTTCTTATACGTACTCCTTATGATCCTACTCAAGAATTTTTTAAATTCGATTACTATAATGAATACGAGAAAATTATTAGTAAGAAAATTGATGAACTCAATGGTTGCTTTTCTCTAACTATTCCAGAGATTGATTATATATTACGATTTCATGATTTTGATTGTAACGTTCTTAGAAAAAAAGAGAATATGCAACAGATGTTATAATTGATGGTGGGTTGGTGTTACTGCAATATGCCATTAGCCAAGATTCAAGAAAAGAAGTTTTCATCGTCATTGGTCTTTGCGTGGAACAACATCTAAAGCACAACGATGAAGCATTGGAACTTTTGAAAAAGATTTATATACAATGCAGTCCAACTGCAAAACTATTCGTGGTTCCTTATGCATCCAAGTAAGTATAGTATTGAGACTTATTAGCTGTACTGTCAAAAAACTGATTAATAAAAATGAAATTTGTTTTGCAGGCTGCATTGGAGTTTAAATATAATTTCCATGGCCACTATTTCGGATGGGGTGGTGAAACCTGTATGCATCAAAATGAATTCTTGTGAAAATACCCACAGAAGTTTTGATAGACAACTTCTTACGAATCTTCAAGTATTGCCAACTCAGCCACATCTATGGCTAAACCAAGAATAATATCAATCAGGGTATCAACGTTAGTGAAGAATGTATTTAGAATTTTATTTAGATAGACCTTATATGAATATGTATTCAGAATTTATTTTGATAAACCTTATATTTGTTTTTGATTTACAGACTATCCAACAACAAGATGCATTTAGTTGCGGCTGGTTTACGCTCTATAATGCAAAGATATTTTTTGAGTGGTATAATGTTCAACAAGACACGCTAGATATCGAGCAAGTGAGCATCATGATCCTACTTGTTTTTTACTTTATGTATTTTTCATTATGAATGCGGCTGTATTTTTCAACCCAATTTTGTGTGTGTTTGCAGTTCTCGCTTGGTGTGTACACATTTAATGATGTGTATAAATTCAGACAAATTTAATCAAACCCATCCTTACAAAGACAGTAATATGTGATCTTAAACATGATAAGGCTGATTTAGAAGCAAGGTCAAAATTAGGAGCCTTTTCTTCTGATGTCACTATTATGGATCACAAAGGTGTTGCATTTTATAATGAGATATCTACTGTTAATGAAGATATCAAGCCGATGGAGCACAGACCAAAGAAAGAGAGGAAGTCAACATGACCACAAGAAAAAGTAGTCAAGTCTTCAGAATGAAGCATAGTTTGTAAAAAAAAAAGCCCAATGTTTGGGGCTCATTTTTATTGATATAAAAAGCTTTAACACAATAAATTTATTTTTAGATCTCGTGTGCTTGCTTTTGCATATCATGGCTCTTCTATTACCTTGATCATCATATCTAGATTTTTGCATTTTGTAAATTGTTCTTGTCTATTCCGTATCTGCATAAGAAAAAAATGTTTTATTGAATACTGCATAAAACATAACTTTGTATTGCTGACAAATTATTGCATCAAATAAAATCAAATACTAAAAAACTTATCAGTTTCTCATGAACAATGAACCTAAAGTATTCAGGAAGCTCGTATTGTAATAAGACAAGCTCTGTTCGGATATAGTGAAGGCTCCAGTCTTCTTCAATTTCAACAATAGTAATAAGCGTGTCATTGTATCTAATGTCAATTTGTTTTCTTTCCATGTCTTGATCTAATGGTATCCATGTTGTACCACTACTTTTCCATCTTTGATAGTTAAAATTAAGGCTCAATGTTTGTCTTTCAGTTTGACATCGAAAGAAAATGGAGTCGTTTTTTTATTCGGCAATCTATTTCTCCGTTTAATTTATGGTCCCAAACTTTGTCCATAAGTTCTGACAATGTATCATCTGACAAATTCTTACAAACAAATAATGTCGGTGTTTGCACATTTGCAATAAAAAAAAAATCAACAAATACATTCAAAGAACTAAACCAACTTACTTAATCGAACATTTTTGGACCCAATACTTATTTTCATAGAATTCTTCACATCAATAAAGAGCTTGCATTGAAATGGTTCTGAAACAATGTTGTCAGGAGTAATCCATTCTTCATTGTCCAACCTTGGAAGTGGAAGGGCCTCAAGGTTTCCAAATCTTCCATGCGTATCTGGAATGTAAAGTGATTTATAAAAATAGATTCCACTGTCGTCAAGTTCTTTTGAAGATCGGCCTTTGTACTGCAATTTTCCTATATCTGAATGTATGACATCCAATATACCTGCAAGTGATTGTGTGGGCTCCCATTCCGTTATATTTGATAGATATAAATCTGCATGCTAGAATAGATATGAGTTTCCAAATAGATATCCAAATTCAGTATGCTAAATAAAAGTAACTGCATAAAAGAATAGAGTTGAATTTAGTTGCATAAAAATAAAACTGCAATGATTCAGATACTTACAATTGCATTTTTTATGATCATTTGGATTGACGGATTGAATACTCAACTCGGAATGCATATAAACATGTTGAACTAACAAATCTGAAATGGATTGTCCACTTGGCGATGCTCTAAAGTCAAGAATCCTAGCTTTCTAGTTGGACCTGAAATATAACTTGGATCGTTTTCTCTTTCTAAAACGGTCCTTTTGATGATGGATGTATTAATACCCATGTGTTTTTGACGTATTTTTTTGGTATCCATTTTTTCCTGCTTTGTCTTTCTCATTGTGAAGAATGACATAATCTATTGTGGATCTCTCTCTCTCTCTCTCTCTCTCTCTGTCTCTCTCTCTCTCTCTCTCTCTCTCTCTCTCTCTCTCTCTCTCTCTCTCTCTCTCTCTCTCTCTCTCTCTCTCTCTCTCTCTCTCTCTCTCTCTCTCTCTCTCTCTCTCTCTCTCACACACACACACACACACACACACACACACACACACACACACACACACAATTCAAACTTTGACGCTAATTGTAACTATGCAAGATTACTGCGATCACAATATCCAACCAATGTTGTTACTATTATAAACTAGTTTTAACTATGGTCTAGTTTGTAACCATTTTGGGTTAGTAATTTAACTTGAAGAAGTTGATTCGGGACAGTATTGTACTCTATGGGTAGCACAAGCCAACCAATCATATGCGTAAGAGCTGCCCAACGGCAATCTAAAAAATTCAAAAATTACAAGCCAATTTGCTAGTCCCGATGAGCTACGTTACATAGATTTCATTTTTGGGTCTTTTGATTGGTCCAAGTGGAAGCAAAAATTAGAGAAAAAAATAAAAGTATCTTTTGAGAAGGCCCTTTTGTACTCAGGAACTCCTGTAATGGCTCAGGCTCCACGCACCTGCTCCATCTCTCTCCCTCTATGCATCTGCTCAAGCTCCCTCTCTCTCCCTCTACGAAATCCGCTCAAGCAATCTGCACTCCCTTCTAGGCTGTCGCGTCTCTGATCTTCCTTCTAGGTTGTCGCGTCTCTGATCTCCACACATCACCATGGAACCTAGGGTGATAGAGAAGTTCAATGGTGAGAAAAACTGAAGATGCAAATGCTCCTCCTTGAAAGAGATCTGTGAGAGATCACAAATGGTGATGAACAAAAACCAGAGAGCCTGCAAGAAACAAAATTTCCTATATATGATATTGGAAGGCAACTGACAAACCTGGAGAAGACTTATTCGACTACTAAACGTGAAACATTGGGAATGATTTATTCAGTCAAGAAATTTTGACACTACTTATCAATTATGCATTCACATTTTATGTGGTCCACTATGTAATTAAACATTTGGTCAATAAGCCAGACTTATCAGGGAGGATAGCACGATGGATCATACTTTTATCAAAATTCAATTATACGGTTGAAGTTCGACCTGGTAAGCATCATACAAAACCTAAATTTTCAATTTAAGATAAACTTCTAGATGAAAAAATTATGATAATAAAGGCCCGATGATTTTTGGTATGCTGATATTATAAAATATCCGCAAACATTAGAATAGCCATCAAGAATGACTCGAGAAGAGAAAAATGTGTTTCAACGTCGAGTTGCACCTTATACAATAATTCCAAGTGTATTATATAAAATGGGTAATGATGATGAATTGAGAAAATATCTGGAAAAACACCAAACACAATTGGTTATCAAATCTTTTCACGAGGACGATTTTGGAGGGCATTTTGCCATGAAATGAATAAAATCTCAAATGGCAAGTATTGGTGGCCAAGAATGTATAAAGATGAGCACAATTTCATTCTGAACTGTGACCCATGTGACTATTGTCGAGTTGTTAAAATATTTTATGATATCTCATTGAAGAGCAACTTCTTACAATCCAAAAGCAAATGGATTAAATGAAAGAGCTAATGGTATATTATGTAAAATTTTAAAATAAGATCACAGATCAGCATTCCACTGATTGGGATACAAAAATACTAGCAGTTCTCTGGGTGTATCAAATCTATGGGCAGAATGAGCTACCTTTGCGGACTGAAAAAATATTGTCTTGAAACCTTGAAATGCACCTCCTGAGGTTAACATAATAGATAACAATCAACCGATATGTTACTGATAGCTTAAAAGTGAAAGCAACTTTATAAATGCAGCGATGGAGTAGTAAGGGCTCATGAACTGCTTCATTTCCAAATATTAGATGGCTGCTCTATATTATAATTAATGAGCACAGCTGGCCATGTGGACCAAGTTGATGCTTGTACACTAGAAGGATTTATGAGATTCATGTTTGCACTCAGGACATCGCTCTTCAATATGTTTCCATGCAAGTGGTACGTGCATTACTTCATCCGTGGATTTATTTTTGACATGCCAATCCAATACTGTGCCAAAGATTTGCATCGAAACAAATGCTACAATAATGGGATAATTGGAAAATGATATAACATTTTTCATGGCGCTTTATCTCCTTGTACATAATCTTTATAACATGAAGTGTTGCATGTTGGACATTGAAGCTTTTCTGAATGCTCACATCTATATAAAATACGGTCTTCTAGACATGCATGTATTGTCTTGTAATTAATCTCAAGCATGTTCATCATCTTTCGTGCTTTTTTTTTGTGTGTTTTAGGTATCATGTCTTCTTTTGGAATATTATATGCAACAATTTTAAAAAAAATAACAATGTGTTAGAAAAGAAAAAAAACGAGCCCGTAAACAAGTTATAAAATAGATATGTTGCATTTCAATTTAGGTACCCAAATAATGATGTGACACTACGGTCACTTCATTTGTATGTTGCTTGAAGATTTAGAATAAGAGTTGATGTAGCTAGTCTCGAAATGGATGCTCTTGAATACAAAAGGGTATTTGCCTCTTTGCATAATGAGATCTTGTCTTCTTCCATATCAAATTGTTTGTGGTCTTTATTTTCATTAAAAAAAAATGCATCTTGGTTTTCAATAGGGGCTCCAATCCTAAACTTTAAACCCTGAATTATATGGATAGATGGGAGACTATAAATTTGCAAGTATCTCATATTAGCCAAGCTCAAACAACGAGAGAGGCAGAGGATATTTTAGTAAAACTTTACGAAAATGAAGATGTTGCTTCGAAATTGCTATTGAGAATTTCATTCAAAATGAATGAATCAGTTTCCATAATAGAAAGTGTAAATGATTTTAAAGCACTTCTTGAGAATATGGCTAGAAGAGGATCTTCCGTTGAGAATCATGATGCCACAATAGCATTACTGACTATTCTATCTAATGGTTATGAAAACTGGACTATGTTGATAACAACCCAATTTGATTTGACATTGAGCTATAGCCATGCTACTCCAAGAAGAAATCAGAAGAGGAGTGAGTCCTAATATTGATAAATCATTAGCTCTAGTTGCCAAGAAGGGGAAACAAAAATGAAGCTGGAAAATATGGTGCTTATTAGAAAGGATTAAAAAATCAAAACAAGAAATTTGAATCGGACTCTAGTGCTACCAAAACTATGAATATGTTCAACATTATCTACTTCAAATATAAGAAGAAAGACATACTATTAAAGACTGTAGAATATTAAACAAGAAATATCAAAATCAAGCCAATACTATTTCTGAAGAAGTTAGAACAATGAAGAGCCAAATGAGAGGCAGAATGCTTTCATGATCGAATCAAAAACTCGTTCTCATTTTGATGAGTGGTATAAACATTATAACACTACTCAACATATGTCTAGCAATATTGAATAGTTTGGTGATTATTCTTAAAGTAAATCAAATTGATTGGTACACTTAGAAAATAATAATTCACATTAGATTGTAGGAGAAGATAGTGTAACATTGACCTTTGAACATGGTGTCATTATACCAAATGTACGCCATGTTTGAAATCTAACCAATAATTTGTTATCAATGAGTTGAATAACTGATCTTGGACAAAATGTAGTATTCGATAATAATCATTGTATGATTTCGAATAATTCTGAGAAACTACTCACACTAAGACTCAAATCTGAAAACCTCTATAGGCTGAGTCATTGCAATTTCAAAAGTGCACAAGAATTGTCTATTTCGATTTGAAAAAAAGGTAAGTCAACTTTGGAATAATAGATTAGGAAATTTGAACTATAAGGGCATTAGATAAATGAAAGACAAGAAGCTTGTAGTTGACTTCGACTTTGTTCTTTCGAATTTCTCATCTCATTGTGAAAGTTGTAATTTAAGTAAGCAGACTAGAGCACATTTGATCTTTGAAATGTACATGTTTTTAAAAAAAATTGATTTCTTTCATGTAGATTTGTGTGGTCCAATGTGTTCACGTTTAATCTTACTCCTACTCACTTGAATTCATCTTTTGAGTACCCTTGTACTGTGTAAATACTTAGTCTCTACAATGAACAAACAAATTGTTTCTGGCCACAAAGCTATGATAGCTTTAGCGCTCACAGCAGAAGAAAAACAAGGGAGCTGCGTGATCGCGACATAAAAGCTTTGAGGTCCGAAGACATGAAGACGACGGTCAAACGAACACGAACACGAACACGAAGATAAAAGGTTCGCGGACCGAAGGTGACCTAATGACAAAGCCAAAGGCACAAGAAGACACAAAGACCCAAATGACGGCAGATCTTCATGCGTGAAAGGACAGATGAGATTGCGGAAGTACCAAGAGGATGTCATCCTTCGGAGACTGACAGGAGAACGTTAGAATGTGCCTAATCAGTTGTTCTTGTAATCTCTTGATTTGCTAATTGTGTCCTCCTCTCTACACACATGTAGATCCTTTATTAATTATACAGTTGTAGTAGATTGGCAATATACCAATGTAGGTTGAGCATTATGTAGCCAGCAAGCTAAGGTTCAAGAAGTCCGCTAGTAAGCACGACAAGTTTTGATTCGCAAAAGATAGAGTTTCTTTCATGCCGACGCGCTGTGTGGTCTGTCACAACATCGCTTAAGGAATTCTCTGATAATACAGTAGATGTTTTATGCAAAAGAGTCTCTTGGCTTGAACATGATCGAATGCTTAATTGTCTGATAGTTGTATGTTTGTAATCAGCTCGTTTCAATCTTATTCCGCACACTGGATTTACCTTGTCAAATGCATAAGTAAATTCTACTTAGGTCAACAGTGTTTGTCCTCACTTTGGAGGATTGTGGATCCTGTCATAGAGGGTAGTAGACTCGATGACATAATCGAATTTCATCTGGGTTTGTTTATGTGAGAATCTCAATAGCGGGTATCAGAGGATGAAACAATTCGTGTTTGGATACCCACTGCACCCTTATCGGCCCAACAGTGGTATCAGAGCCACGACAGGCTCATATTCGAGACTTGATATAGCTAAAGAGCTATCAGATCTAGGAGATAAGCAGTTAGAACAAGAAACTAGAAAGAACAACTGAAGAATACAATCTATGACAATGGCATCAATCAACAGTATACAATCAAAAATTTGCACAATCCTCGACTCAGCCGGGTCAAAACTTTCTAGCATAGAAGATAAAGACCTCTCTCATATTGAAGGGAGAAGGGCTATGGCCCTGTGGGTAGACGACCCCAAAGAGATGCCTACAACTACTGGCAAAGAGTTACAAGAATGGAGAGAGAAGAACAATAAGGCAGTAGCCGTGTTGTCATCATCCATCGGAGATAGCCTGACGCTTGACCTTGCGACACTCTCTAATGCAAGAGAGATGTGGGATACATTGCTTACCAGATTTCAGACGAAATCACGCAGCCAGATCATGTTTCTTGAAGATCAGTTGACAAATCTGTGATGGGATGGCAGAGACCTTACCTCTTTTATCAGAAAGATGAAGGATCTGTTCCTTTCATTACACAATGCCGAAATAGAAAATGTAGTATCAGCAGAGAAGCATCTCACCTACCTGTTTAGAGCTTTACCAAGATATTCTTTCCAGACAACCCGAACATTGCTAGCGAAGGATCCAACAATGACACTCGAAAAGGCAGTAATCGAGATTCAAGAAAAAGTCAAATCTCATGAGCATCTTGATCACAAGGACGTTTCTAATCAAGTTCTCTATGGCAACAAGGAGAAGCCAAAGAAGCAATTCAAGCCTAAGAGAGAGTCAGACCGAAAGCAAGATCAAGACCAACAATCAGAGGGAGCCAACAAAGGCGGTTGGGAGAAGAAAGAAAAGCCTAAAGAGTAGAATGGCGACAAGAAAACATGCGTGAGATGCAGACGTGAAGGACATACTATCGATTCGTGCTTGCTCAATCCGAAGATTGAGTGTATTCATTGCCACAAGAACGATCATGTAGCCATGGATTGCTACCAGGTTCCGAGGAACAAGCAGCCTCAAGAGAAACAAGAGAAGAATATCAAACTGCACTTCCATCGCCAATACTAGCTTTCTCCACACAATTTCACTACCATTCGCCCCCATATCGCATTTATCGCCTCCAAACGCCTTGTTACCCTATCATGAGTAAGTAATAATGATTTTGAAGCAATAATGCTTCATTGTACCGCCCTGTACAATGATCGTTTTGATCTTCCTCAAAGCTCCGATCGAAGGATCTTTGTTATCTCTCGCCATCCGGATTGCCGATACCCCTCGTATGGAGTCCTCTCTCCTGAGACACTCTGAGTGCTATTATTATTGGTGAAAGATGCTATCCCATAGCTCCACCGGATCGTGCATACCTACAACACCCTGATGCTCTGATACCATGTTGAAATTCTGATAGAATCTAGTGTAGTATGCAGATCATATCACACAATCACCATAGCCACTCCTCACAAGCTCTCATAGATGGCACAACAAAAGTTAAGTCTATTATGAAGAAACATTGTACTATAGCAAAGCCCCAAACTGCATGGGCTCAACAAGTAGAATCCAAGAAAACCATGTATAAGCATGAAATGAGACAGAGAAGAGAGAAGATATGTCTCTCCATGTGTTACATCCTTTTATAACAGGTCCAGACCCTATTTGGCCACTTGGCTTTTTCACCAAAATGCTAACCCTACTATTTTTTGGGTCTAGATTCAAAGTACCCAACATTTAAATTTGAATCTACTCAAACTCGTCTTCTAACTTTTCAACACTTTCAAAAAGTGTTTATTCAAATGAAATTTAGACTAATGAACTTTGAAAAGTCAAACTCTAAGTCTAAGACAAAGTTGGCCTCAATTTGCCAAATATGGAAATATAGCAAATATGATCAAACTAGTTGAATCTTTCACATCCCTTAGGAACTTCCACAAAATAAACCAGTAGGCTATTATGGTCTTCTTGGGAGTTCGGTGACATGCAAGATGATATGACCAATACTTTCACTTGGCCACTTTTCCTTAGAAAAATTCGTGATTTAGATGGATCACTTTGACATCCATGCACTTGGTGAACTCCTTGTTGGCTTGGTTTTATTTTTGACCTGTATAGGTATTGTCTTCCACACGTATGAGGCCACCCATCCATGTGTTTGATCATTTGATCCATTGCTCTTGCTTAAATCATAGTGTAAAGCATCTAGATCAAGATCTAACATCTAGAACTTGATAGATCTTTGGATTAAGCAATCAATAATTCTTAATGATTGATAGTACAATCAATATTTGTCCTTTTTCTCTGAAAATTGACATGGTATCAGAGCCAAGTCTAAGAGTGATTTAAATGATTAATAGTACTTGAGAAATCATTGACAATTTGTTGTTTTTGAGTTCTAATTGAGAGGGCGAGTTCAAAGAGAAAAGTAACATCATTGTTTTTGGTCAAAATCAATTTGTGGGCTGCTGAAGTACTTTTCACACGTGTGAAACCATACAACAACCTTCAAATTAACTTCCATAAGTGTTTTTGATTCAAAAAAGTGCACACTAGTCCAAAATTCAAGGTTTTTAGTGCATTGTCTAGATCTAGGTTCAATCTATTGAATGCTAATGATCAAATAGTGCTTTGAGTCATTGAAGCAATTCATTTTGAAGCATTAGGTAAGATCTTTAAGGCTGATTTGTTTAAATCTTAAGTGTGTGTGAAATATCAGACTAATTTGAACTAGAATCAATTTCTTTGAGGAATGAATTGCTAGGAAATTTGTAGTTGATCTATTATACCATCATCCAAGTTGAACTAGGATTGATTGGGTCGAGATCAGAAGCTTCTTAAAAGCTAGAAATCTATCTTAGATACACCTTATCAAGAGAACTTTGTGTATATCATAGGCTTTCATTCAGAATGACATCCATGGGTGGATATATGTTAGAATCTAGTGAGAAACTAACTTCCACAAACTATTCCATTTGGAAAGTAAGAATGGAATCACTACTAGTGGTTCATGATCTCTTTCATATTGTCTTAGGAGTTGAGGAAGAGCCTCAAGCTCCCCAAGAACAACTAAAGTGCAAGAAGAGGGTTAGATTAGCCCTACATTGTTTGAAGTTAAATGTAAGCAATGACCTCTTGGCTTCTTGTACCACATCAAAAGAGGCTTGGGATTCACTAAACAACATTTATGAATCCAATAAAACTTCAAGAGTGCTTATGCTAAGAAACTTGATCTTGCAAAGCATGAGGGGAAGTGGAGAAAATGGACAAGATTATCTCCTAAGGATAAAATCCTTGAACAAAGAATTGGGATCTATAGGAGAGAAGATCCAAGATAATGAACTAGTACAAGTAATCTTGAATAGATTAGGAGATGAGTTCTCTAATCTATTCAATATTTTGCTATTCAAGACCAACTTCCATCAATTGAAAAATTGCATAATGTTCTTGTGGCCGAGGAGAGTAGGATTCTACACCTCAAAACAAGAATGGGGTCCTTATCACTACATAATGGTGATGAGAGAGCAAACTTCACATCTAAAGGCAAGAAGAAGTCTCATCCTTTCAAGAAGATCCAAGGCAAGGAGGCCGAAGCAAAGGATGGAGCATCTACCTCCAAAGGGAAGCAAAAGAACAAAGCAAAATTGAAGTGTTTCTTTTGTGGGAAGAAAGGACACTTTGCTTTCGAATGCTATAAGAAGAAGAATGCACAAGGGAATGAAGATCAAGGCAATCTTGCACAAGGGGAGGAGGAAGAGGATGGCTTCAACACATCCTTGATGGTAGCACCTACACCAACATCAAGCCAAGAGACATGGTGGATTGATAGTGGGGCTAGTTCCCACATGTCATTCAACAAGCATTATTTCTCTTATCATTAGAGGAGTTCTAAATCCAAAAAAGACCCTTTGTAAAGATTCTTTTTATATTTTTTCTCGATTTTTTCTTACACATGGACCAACCAAAACACTCAAATTTGAAATGTACGTAATGTGACTTTTTGAGTCCACATTTTGATTCCACACTAAAAATGGCATAATTTTTTAGTGGTAAGTCTGAATTTAATGGAGTTTGGTGCATTGGAAAGCGCTCAACAAGGCTTTTGAATGTTTTGTTGAATGACATATTTTTGAGCTATGCTTAAAAAAGTTATGGCAAGTCAAAAGTATTAGTGTTATAATATTTTAATAATATAAACTACATCTTGCACGAATTCTTAAAGTCTTTTTGGAGCTCAAAACTCCTCTAATGCTACTTTTTTGTAATGATTCTAAGAAATCAATCTACACAGCTAGTGATCAAGAATGCAACATAGATGGCATAGGATCTATACCATTATGCTTAGAATCATCTAAAAGGATAGATCTTGATAATGTTTTGTATGTTGTTCCATCCACTACAAAGAACTTGCTTAGTGTTGGTCAATTAATGGACAATGGACTAGATGTACATTTCAAGAATGGAGTATGTTCCATCTTGAAAAAAAATAAGTGCATACCTCGTGGCATTAAGCAAGGAAGGCTTTTCAAGTTGGATGCTAATGTGGCTATTGAAAGTGTGAATATGGTTAGGGAGGAGTTGAATCAAGTGGAGCTTTGGCACAAAAGATTGGGCCATCCTAATCTTCAATCAATGGAATCCATGGCATCAAAGGAGCTAGCTCTCGGCCTACCAAATGTCGCGAAAGCCTTTTCGTTTCGTGTTCATCTTCTCTCTTATGAGTCGTGAACAATTTTCTGTCTTTGAATTTTCTTTTCATGTGGAAGCTCTTACAGGATCCCAGACACTCGACTACGCATCACAGAACATATTTTATTCTAGCAATCAAGAGACACATCACAAGGCCAAGAGATACACGAAATAGAGCAACTATATTGTCAGTTTGGTTTGAGAGCGAGATCTTCAGTGTCTCACTCATTGGCAAATTGACTCTTTACTCTTTCACTGTGTTCCGCTTGTTGGCAGACTTTCATGCACAGTTATGGTATTTTTGCTTTCTTACTCTATTTGCTACATCTCTCTCTGTTTCTTACAGATCTCTGTCAAAATCTCATCACTTTTTCTCTTTTTTTATTATGATCCAGAGAGGATCATTTTTACCTCCATTGTGTGGAGTTTACAAGATAGCTAAAGTAGAATCACAAGACTAGTTAATGCTAATCAACTAGTTAGTTAGTAAAATCAGAAAGTATGATTGAAGATCTTTTCACGAAACCGCTCGACAAGCCACTCTTTACCAAGCAAAGAGAGGCAATTGGATTGAACAAACAAAGCTGCAAGCTTCAAGAGGGAGTGTCAGAAATGGTGAACTTCTGCAACTTTGTTGCGGCACAAACAAGACATGAAGGTCGAACGACAACAATTCGCGACAGTCAACGTGTCTTTGACTCGAAGCACAAACGATTCGTGAATCATTCGCGAATTGTAAACACACCTCTAGGACCGCAAACCGCAAAAGGGGCGCAAAATGAAAACTACGAAAAGAAACGAAAAGAACAAAAACACATGAAGAGAAATCTTTCGCACTGCCAGTTGGCAGCTCAACGGGCTTCACGCACAGCTGAAACGAATAGCAACGACGGAGATTAACTAACTAGTTGATTAGCATTAACTAGTCTTGTGATTCTACGTTTAGCTATCTTGTAAACTCCACACGGTGGAGGTAAAAATGATCCTCTCTGGATCATAATAAAAAAGAGAAAAAGTGATGAGATTTTAATAGAGATCTGTAAGAAATAGAGAGAGACGTAGCGAATAGAGTAAGAAAGCAAAAATAGCATACTGCGCATGAAAGTCTGCCAACAAGTAGAACACAGCGAAAGAGCAGAGAGTCAATCTGCCAATGAACGAGACACTGATGATCTCCCTCTAAAAACCAAAGTAACAATATAGTCGCTCTATTTCATGTATCTCTTGGCCTTGTGTTGTGTCTCTTGATTGTTAGAATAACATAGGTTCTGTGATGCGTAGTCAAGTGTCTAGGATCCTGTAAGAGCTTCCGCACAAAAAGAAAATTCAAAGACAGAAAATTGTTTGCAACTCAAAAGAGAAAAGATGTACACGAAATGAAAAGGCTTCTGCGACATGGTATCAGAGCCTACAGGTTATCACTACTGATATCCCAGTAGTGTTCTTCCAGATAACACAATATGGCTACGATAATCCAGACCAGATTAGTAATCAGTCTTGATGGTGCAAATTACAGAATCTGAAAATTTAAAATCAAAACACTCCTGAAGGGCGAAGGCATCTAGTCGGTGACCGAGCTCTCAGAGGTGCATCCTCCAAAGGGAGACCCGAGGAGAGCTGAATGGATCAAAAAGATGAGCGCGCAATGGCGATCATCATTTCATCCATAAATGAAGATCTACTCATGTAGATTGAAGATTGTGAAAGTAGCCATGCAGTGTGGAAAAGATTAAAGCAGAATTATGAAGTGAGGACTGTAGCTTCAGTCATGCACCTTCACAATCAGTTGCAATCCGTACGGTGGGATGGCAACCAGTTAGATCAGCACGTTGAGAAGATCAAAACAATCTTCACTCAACTCACTGCATCAGGACAGGAGCACCAGGTCCCAGCACCACAGCAGCTGATGTACTTCATGAAATCTCTACTGACGTCCTATCAGCCGCTGAGAATGCTCATACTAAGTCTACCAGATATGACATTCGACAAAGCAGTCAGTCTTGTCGCTGATGAGAGACTGATGAGAGACGAAGGAGAGAGAAGCAGTGATCAAGAGAAGATTCTCTTCATGAAAGGAAAGAAGAAGAACAAAAATAAGCCAAGATTCGAGATGATGAAGTCCTCGAATCAACAATCTTCTTCCTTCGATCACTGCCACAAACCATGCCATATGGCCAACAAATGCTGGTTCAATCCAGCAATACCTTGCATGCACTGTAAGAAGAAAGGACATTCCACATACGATTGCAGATTCAAACCAAAAAGAAAAAACAAAACTGAAAAGGAAAATGTTGCAGAGTCATCAAAGGATGCTGAAAGAAGTGACGAAGCTTTCACAATATTTGATGAAGCTTCGACAAGCTACTCTGAACACGATTACAATGTAGTCATCGATTCAGGAGCAACATCTCACATAACCTGTAGCAAGAAGATCTTGATCAACTTTTGCAAACTTGAAAACAACAGATGCTTCAGAAAATAAAGATCATCTCTGGCATAGAAGAATGTATCATCTGAACATGCGGAGCCTATATGACATGAGCAGAAAGGACATTGTCACAGGTCTCAAGATTTCAAAACCAGAGGCTGAGTTCTGCGAAGCTTGTCAAAAAGGCAAGCAACATCGGAATATGATTCACACATGATGGAAGAAGAGCAAAAGAAGTTCTTGAGCTCGTCCACTATGATGTGTGTGGACCGATGAAAATAGATTCGCTCTAAGGTTTGAGATATTTTCTAACGTTCATAGATGATTACAATCGAATGACCACGATCTACTACTTGAAGAAAAAATTCGAAGTATTTCATTCTTTCAAGAATTTCGTGGCATTCGCAGAGCGACACATCTCGAAGAAGATACAGATCTTTAGATCTGACAATGGAGGTGAATACAAAAGCACAGAATTCTCAAGATTCTGCGAAGAACAGGGGATCAAACACCAGTTCACTCTTGCATACACACCAGAATACAACGGTGTGGCAGAAAGAAAAAATAGAATGCTAGTCGAAGGAGTCAGATACATGATGGCACAAGCTCAATTGCCAGGTCAATTCTGGGTCGAGGCAATAGCTCTAGTTGTACATTTGCAAAACATATCTACAATGATAGTGCTGGAGTACAAAACACCATACGAAATGTGGACAAGCAGAAATCCCGATCTTTCATATGTACGAGTGTTTGGATGTGCAGCATACAAGCACATTCCAAAGGAAAAGGGAAGCAAGCTCGATGACAAATCCGAAAAAACAATCATGGTCGGCTACTCGAACGGAACACATGTGTACAGACTCTACAATCCAACCACAAAAAAGGTTGTTTCGAGCAGAGATGTGAAGTTTGATGAGTCCACATTCCTTGGACTAAAAGACAAAAGAGGCCATGAGATCTTCACACTACTGCCTATTCAAGAGAGAGATCGAGGACATACATCAAATCAGAATGCAGAGCCCAGATTCCAGAGCAGCAGGAAGCAGAGGATCGACCCCACGAACAAGAAATGTTCGAGCAGTGACGAAACGAATCTCGAACGTCAACAAGACAAAGAAGACCTCTAGACCACTATTCTGACAATCTTCAATGGAGCAAAGACACGCAGTTCGAGTATTGCAGCTTCAAGAAGAGCCAGAACATATCAAGAAGCTATCCGGAGTCCAGAGGGAGAATTCTGGAAGTAGGCAATGTCAGAGGAGATCGAGTCGATGAGACCTACGAGGCATGGACATTAGAGCCACATAGAAAAGTAGTCAACTGCAAGTGGGTGTACAAGAAAAAGCTAAAATCAGATGGCACTATTGGCTGCTACAAGGCAAGGCTTGTCGTAAAGGGCTACACGCAAACATATGGTGTCGACTATTTCGACACATATTCGCCCATGGTCAAGATGACAAGCATAAGGCTACTCCTTGCATATGCCACAGAGTACAATCTGGAAATTCACCAAATTGACGTGAAAACAGCCTTTCTTCATGGAGATCTAGAGGAGAAAATCTTCATGAAGCAACCTGAAAGCTATGAAGACTCCGACAATAGACAATATGTTTGTCGATTGCAGAGATGCATCTATGATCTAAAACATGCATCATGGGCCTGGTACAAAAAGCTTGATGATCTTTTGAAGTCTCTAGACTTCAACCCTACTCAACTAGACTGTAATGTCTACTTCAAAAGAGTAGGAAAGGATTTTGTGATATTGACCATTTTCTGGATGATTCGTTGATGATAGGAAATTCCTTGATGCTGATCAAAGACACAAAGAGTCAAATTAATAAAAGCTACAAAATCATAGATCTTGGAGAAACAAGAAAATGTCTAGGGCCGGAGATCAGAAGAGATCGAACAAATGGCTAAATGCACTTGAGTCAGTCAGAATACGCCAGAAAAGTGCTGAAGCAGTACCACATGATGGACTGCAAAGAGAAAGCCACACCAATGATAGCTGGAGCTAAGCTCACGAAACATGATTGCCCAAAAACAAAAGAGGAAGAACAGAAGATAGTAGGTATACCCTACCAGAACTTAATCGGGAGCCTGATGTACTTGACAATTTGTACCAGAATGGATCTGGTCTTCTCTGTTCACGCATTGAGCCAATTCTGTTCCAATCCTGGTCTAGCACATCTGAAGGGTACCCAGAATATTGGATTAACCTACAGAGATAGAAACAAAGAGAAAGGATTCGAGCTGCATCACTACAGTGATGCAAGCTGGACGAGTTGCAAGGATGACAGCAAGTCCATTACTGGAGGATGTACAATAGCGTGCAGAGCTGCGATCAGCTAGATATGCAAAAAGCAAATTCTGGTATCTCAATCCTCTTGCGAAGCTGAGTATGTCGCAACCTTGAAAGTGGCGAATGAGATAATGTGGTTGCGACTGATGTTGGAGGCAATCGGGATACCACAAGAGGGGCCAAGCACGTTGATGATGGACTCCTAGAGTGCCATCTATCTGTCCCAAGATCTTGTCTTCCATTCAAAGACGAAGCACATTCTTTTGAAGTACCATCACATTCGAGATTTGATCTTGAAAGGAGAGCTCCAGATCCAGTTCATAAAATAAAAAAGTATGATTGCAGATATCCTCATGAAACCGCTCGACAAGCCACTCTTTACCAAGCAAAGAGAGGCATTTGGATTGAACAAACAAAGCTGCAAGGTTCAAGAGGGAGTGCCAGAAATAATGAACTCCTGCAACTTTGTCGCGACACGAACAAGACACGAAGGTTGAACGAGAACAATTCGGGACAGTCAATGTGCCTTTGACTCGAAGCACACGAAGCAAAATCTTTCACGCTGTCAGCTGGCAGCTCAACGGGCTTCATGCCCAACTGAAACGAATAGCAATGATGGAGACTAACTAACTAGTTGATTGGCGTTAACTAGTCTTGTGATTCTACGTTTAGCTATATTGTAAACTCCACACAGTGGAGGTTAAAACGATCCTCTCTGGATCATAATAAAAAAGAGAAAAAGTGATGAGATTTTGACAGAGATCTGTAAGAAACAGAATGGGACGTAGCGAATAGAGTAAGAAACCAAAAATATCATAGCTATGCATGAAAGTCTACCAACGAATAGAACAGAACAAAAGAGCAAAGAGTCAATTTGCCAACGAGTGAGACACTGACGATCTCACTCTAAAACCAAACTAACAATATAGTCATTCTATTTCGTGTATCTCTTGGCCTTGTGCTGTGTCTTTTGATTGCTAGAATAAAATATGTTAGTGATGCGTAGTCGAGTGTCTGGGATCCTGTAAGAGCTTCCACACGAAAAGAAAATTCAAAGACAGAAAATTGTTCGCGACTCAGAAGAGAGAAGACGAACACGAAATGAAAAGGCTTCCGCGACACCAAAAGCTTTCAAGAAGTGTGGCAAAGTGTGTGAGGCATGTAGCCTTGCAAAGTCACACAAGACTTCCTACAAGAGATCTTTAACAAGATCTACCTCACCTTTAGATCTTATCCATTCGGATGTACATACTTTTCTCATGAAAGTAATGGAGGAGCCTTTACGTATGTGACTTTTATTGATGATTGTACTAGATACACTTGGATTGAATTATTGCCTAAGAAAACCCTTGTATATGAAGCTTTTGTAAAGTTTAAGTCTCTAGTGGAAAAGCAACTTAGTTCTTGCATTAAAGTTCTAAGATGTGATAATGGAGGAGAGTATATCTCCAACAAGATAAGAGACTTTTGTGAGATCGATGGCATTAAGAGAGAACTCACTTATCCTTACACCCCCCAGCAAAATGGGGTGGCCGAGAGGAAAAATAGGAGTCTTTGTGAATGTGCAAAGTCTTTAAGACTTGATGCATCTCTACCCATCACTTTTTTGGGGGAGGCCATAACTCGTGCTAATTACTTATGTGATAGGCTTCCTAGTAGTGCCATTGGTGGGATCTCACCATTTCAAGCTTTTTTTGGCAATAAGCCCAATGAAAAGATTTTAAAGTGTTTGGATGTATATGTTATGTCCACATTCCTTTGGAAACAAGAAAGAAAGAAGATGCAACTTCCTTCAAAGGTATATTTGTAGGTTATAGTGAAAATAGCAAAGGATATAGGATATTTGATCCTATTTCAAAGAAAGTAAAAGCTAGCAAGGATGTCTTGTTTGATGAATCTCAAAGTTACAAGTTGTCTCCAAATTCATCTAATCTCTTAGGTGATGAAGATCTTGCAACACCAGAGGAGGAGCCTCTTTAAAATGATCTTTTGGAAGATCAAAATCAAGTGCCAAAGGAGCCGAGAAGATCCACAAGGAGCAAGGCTGAGCCTTCAAGGATCACATACTTTGAAAAAGGAAAGCAAAGGGAAGACACATCTCCTTCTACCTCTTACTCTTTTCTAACCACAATGCTTGAAGAGCCATCATGTTATGAAGATGCAAGTAGATCACAAGTTTGGAGAGATGCAATGCAAGTGCTTTGATGCCTTGATAGATAATAAAACTTGGAATCTTGTACACCTTCCATATGGAAAGAAGCCACTTGCATGTAAGTGGATCTATAGATTAAACTACAATCAAAATGGATCTATAAGTAAGTACAAAGCTAGATTGGTTGCTAAGGGGTTCCTTCAAACTAAAGGCATAGATTATGAAGAAAAATTTGCTCCTATAGGAAAACTTGTAACCATTAGATTGATCATTTGTATTGCTACTTTATTCAAATGGAATCTCTATCAAATGGATGTGACAAATGCTTTTTTGAATGGATACTTGGAGGAGGAAATATTCATGTTGAAACCCAAGGGCTTCATCAAGGATGGTGAGGAGGAAAAGGTTTGCCACTTAAGGAAGAGCCTATATGGCTTGAAGCAAGCACCTAGAGCTTGGTACTCTAGGTTGCATGATTTTCTCTACTCTCTTGGCTTTGTGATTAGCTCTTATGAGCCGTCTTTGTACATCAAATGTAATGATGGAAAGATCATCAGTTTAGTACTTTATGTTGATGATATCATATTGACATGAAATGATGGTGAAGGCATAAGAATTGTTAAAGTTTCCTTGTCTAGTGAGTTCAAGATGGTAGATCTAGGACTTCTTAAGTTCATACTTGGAAGAGAAGCTACTAGAGGTAGTGATTTTATGTTTATAAGTCAATCAAAAGTATGCTACTTCCATTCTTGAGAGGTTTGGCATGAAAGATTGTAAAGGGATTGACACCCCTATGGAGCAAACTTGTAAAGTTACTAATGATTGTGATGAAGCATCTTTTGAGGACATCACACTCTTTAGGAAGCTAATAGGCTCCTTAATCTATTTGACAATCACTAGACCAGATTTGAGTTATAGTGTAAGCAAGTTAAGTCAATATATGCAAGGCCCCTTGATGCATCATTGGAAAAGTGCCAAGAGAGTGCTTAGATATGTCTCTTCTACTAGATTTTTTGGCATTCTCTATCAAGGATCTAACTTGTACTTGAGAGCATTTTCGGATTCAGATTTTGCAAAGGAATCTCCCCTGAAATAGTAGTACATCGGATTCCTCTAGAAGACAATGCTAAGCCTGTTAGGGCCAAACCTTACCGAAGTAACCCTGTCTATCGTGAGAGGATCGATGAGGATATTAAGAAATTGCTGGATGTTGGCTTCATTTATGAGGTCCAACATACTGATTGGGTATCACCCATTGTGGTTGTACCCAAGAAAAATGGCAAGCTTCGTATCTGTGTCAACCTCAAGAACCTTAATGCGGTTATGAAGAAAGACCATTTTTCCTTGCCCTTAACGACCCAAATATTAGAGGAAATGGCAGGAGCTGAAGCTTTCAGCTTCTTGGATGGATTCAGCGGTTATTTCCTTTTTCAAATAGCCCCTAGAACGAGGTTTACGTTTATAACGTTATGCCTTTGTAGGGTCGAAGATCTCGCGTAGTATAGCCCTCCCGCCTGTCAACAAGGGTTAGATCACTAGATAGGTACCTAACTATGCATAGATGCTACTTTTAGTTAATTTCCTACTTTCTCCCTTAACTCTTATCACCACTAACACTGTTCTCCTTTAACTCTACTCCTCTACACTAACATTCATCATGATTTGGGTGAAGGGAACGGATAGAAAATAAGAGGTTGAGAAGAGAAGAGAGAAAGAGAGAGAGATAGAGAGTGAGGGTGGAAATTAGCTCAAATGCTCCTTATGCTTGCTAATGGAAAAGCATTCACTATGGCAAACAATAAAAATGGAAATAGAAAGCAATGGAAAACACAATCAAGAGCATTAGCAAGTAGTGAATAACAAATGAGGATGCTTCTCTTCCAAAAATGGTAGAGTTTCCTCCTTCTCATTAAGCATGGAAATAGTGTACAAATGGTGCCTTTTTATAAAATGGGAAAGGCCCTTGCCCCTCAATCCTATTGGCTACTATTCACAATGATCCTATCCATTCATCTTGGACCCAACTTGATCCAAGGGTCCACAAAAAGTACGTAAGAAATCACAAGATTCATGTGAGTCCCAATTTGGACCCAACTCTAAAAAGTGATCTCTAAGTTTAAAAATGACATTGGGCCTCTAGTTTTATTTTAATTCCAAGGCACAAGTCATGTTTAATTTATTTACAACTTTCTTTGCGTGCTCATTGGGCCATGGGCTTATACATGTAGGATGCCGTGCCCTTGCAACACATTTTATTGGATGATTTTATTTATTTACACTTTGTTGGGAATACCCCCAACAAGACCCACGGCCTGAAGTAGTGCCAGTCCCTCGGCACTCTGCCGGTTTAGTATAGCGTCCTCTTTGCCCGCCTCTGGTGGATCAGGTAACCCATAACGTCTTCCATGAAGTTGAGACGGTCCAGTTTCTTCGAGTCCTTGGGCATGTGGAAGGACTTGTGGACTCCTGTTAGCCATTCTTGCTCGGTCCAGGCTTGGAATCAGTGCGTGAATCTATTGCTTTAATGAATTGAGTAATAGGCATTGACACCTGTAGAACTAAGAAACTTCGATGAACCATGTTTGATGGTATTATGAACACTGACCTTTCTTTGAAAGGATGTGCAGGTACACATAAACGTACCTGATGAATCTGAACAAGAATAATAAGCCCTCTGGGCTTAAGGACTGATCTTTCTTTGAGGGTATGTGTAGGTACTCGAGAAAGTGCCAGAAGAACAAGAATCGAATCAAGAAGCTTTCTAAGCTTAAAGACAGTAAACATGAAGGCTTTTGACAAAGTCTATAATGAAGGCTCAAAAGAGTCTATAAAGAACTGGACAAGGTTTAGGGTCTGATCACCCTAGTGACATGTTCCACCATGATTGAGTATGGGCAACCTCTAGAAAATAAGAGCCAATGACCATGATTGAGAATGGGCAACCTCTAGAAAATAAGTGCCAATGAACATGATTGAGGATGGGCAAACTCTAGAAAATAAGTGCCAATGACCATGACTGAGGATGGGCAACCTCTAGAAAAAAAAGGGGCCTAGGAATTGATGGACATTATGCAAAAACAAGACGGACATATACCTTGGCTCTTCCATAGGAAGATCGCACTTGGGTGAATTCCCAAGTTGTAACCATGTAAAGTTGTATGTAATTAAAAGTCAAGTTGAAACCTTGTACCACCTATCTCCCACCTATTTTTCCTCATGCATTCTAGGCAATTTGACACTTAGAATGGGGCGCCCTCCTACACTCTCACTTCATGGCCAAATCACCAAAATAACTCTCCCAAGCTAGTACACATCACCCATTCACCCTCCCTAACTAACACACCTCATCCGTGCACTCCACTTCTCCCTAAGGCCAATCGGAGTCTCCCTCACACCTCATACACTTGAACTTGACACCTCACTCACTTCTGAAGGCATCTCCACTCTCTATATAAGTGGAAATGCACCTCTCTACTAGGAGGATGGAAGATTCATGCATCCAAACTCTGCCATTTTGTTGTTTGTTGTGTACAGGTGCTTTGGAGAAGGGGATTGAGGCATCACCTCAAGGAGACTATGTCATTTTTGTGATTGCAAGATTATTTGGAGCTCAAACCCTCGGATTTCTATCTCACTCTCAGATCACCACACAAACACTCTCTCTCTCTCTCTCTCTCTCTCTCTCTCTCTCTCTCTCTCTCTCTCTCTCTCTCTCTCTCTCTCTCTCTCTCTCTCTCTCTCTCTCTCTCTCTCTCACCTTCTCTCAAACTATAATATGCTCTTGAAACTATTACCCATATGTCAGAATGGTTGATCAATACTCTTGCATGTCATAGCATTTGTGGCCAATTGTCTATGCATGTTAGATGTAGGGCATGCATGTCATAGCATCAGTGGTTTATTGCCCATGCATGTCAGATCTAGAGCTTGCATGTCAGTTTGGAAGCTTGCATGTCATACCATCAGTGGTTTATTGCCCATGCATGTCAGATCTAGAGTTTGCATGACAGATCTAAGGCTTGCATGTCAGTTTTGAAGCTTGCATGTTAGTTATAAAGCTTGCATGTCACTCCATGCATTCCTGAAAGGCCATGCATGTCACTTCATGACAGTTGCATGTCAAGAATCTATGAACCCTTATGATTTCATGTCACTTCAGACAGTTGCATGTAATGAATCTATGAACCCTTATGATCACATGACAAGAATCTAATATCCAACATGATTGCATGTCGAAAAGATTGAGACTGATGAAAAGATGTCTATGCTTTTGTTAAGCTAGATATGGAATTGAGATCTTTGAATATGAATCAAGACTATGTTAAGTTGATGTTCCTACATCTAAGACCCTTTTGCAATCCATTGTATATGTAATTGGCATTGGCCAATTGGATTTGCATAATGATAAGAAAAGAATCCTTCCCGGGGGGGGGGGTCCCCATCTTGACCCCTCAGTGCTTCCGCTATTCAGTGTGTGAATGAATCTATGTGATGCAATTGTTTTTTGAGTTTTGATTTAAAATCTTAGTTGATTTTCATTAAGTTGATTCGAGACTAGCTTCATGTGAATGATAAGCCAATTAATTCTTTTGGCCTTTAAGAACTTTAGGATAGGCCTTCGCACCTCGAGTTCACACGTATACTCAACGAATTTCTCAAAAGCTTCTGATTTTGTACAAATAAAGTATACTACAGCGAACTTGCTGAAGTCATTGATAAACGTAATGAAGTATTTTGCATCAGCCAATGACAACACTTCTCTAGATCAGACAGTTGGGTTGATGACAGATGTGCACCAACATGAACTATTCAATCTATGTCCTTGTCAGGATCTTTAAGGTTTAGTGGAATTGTCTTAGCGGGTCCTTCAAAGGAATTGGAACTTGGTGTAGATTCCTAATGTGGTTGAGGTAACTGGATAACGACGTCATCCAATGTAAAGTCTTTGAATTTTTGTGGAAGATCGAAAGGTGGGTCCACAAAATGTTTTGGGACTTTAGGAATCATTTGAGTTGATTCTTTACCGGACGTGGAAGCTTTGTCGTACTATTTGGTGTCTGTCCCTTCTGACAAGGGCTTGATTGGCTGTTTAAGCTTCTCACACATCTGTTTTTGATGTTCGGTTAATTTTGTATCAATAATTTTATTTTTTTGTAACCGAGGTTTTTGTGCTTTTTGAATGGGCGGTGTTGTGGCCTCACTTGCCATATTATCGTCGATTGTATCCCAGACTTCGTCGGAATACACGTCCCAAGTATATACTTTGGGTTTGGGCCTGTATGCTTGTGTGTTTGGTACTTTGGATGTTAGTGGGACATGAGCCAACGGTCCCGGTGACTTGATCTCCTTAGGAATGACTTTCGACGGATAACATTGAGCATCTAGATAGAGTACATAATCATCCGTCATTTCGACATCATCCATGGAAAGAATGCCTTCTTCCGAAACATGGGCAATAGAGACACTAGGTTCTCCTTGGCACCAAGCTATAGGAATGAGATCTATCATCATAAGCGGGATGATGGGTGTGTCAATGTCTGTAGAAGATGGGAGAATATCCACATCTTCTGCAGCCGTTTTGATACGACATCGATTGGAATCCGCACAATCCACGGTGGTTAGTGCATGACCCCAATTTATTATGTCTGTGGTTCGTGTATAGTGGCCTTTTGGTTGGATCGGCACACTATCTGATTCGTCATATGTTGTAGATGACCAATCATCGTATACCTTGGCGGGCTTGACATGGCCATTTGAGTTAACAGTGACTCGTTTATCGTGGTTTCCTAAGGTAATTTTGTTGTTCTTCCAGTCTTAAACAACACCTGCCATCTGGAGCCAGGGTGTACCAAGAAGGAGTTTATATGTATTGGCATCTTCTCGTAGGTCTAAGATGACACAATCGATGATAAACTTGACACCTACTATTCGAACCTTTATATTTGATAAATGACCAACAGGGTCAGTAACTCGTTGATCATCCATGCGAATTTTATATCGTGGTTGATCGAGGGTATTGAAGCCCCATGACTTTGCCAATGACAAGCCATTATATTAACGTCTGATTCGCTATCGAGGAAGCAGATACTGCGAGATAATCTTTATAGGACAAAGGTAGTGTGATGCTATTCCCCTTAGCAACACCTATATTCATCAGATTCATAGGAATCTGAGGAATTTCAGGAATCTCTTATGGTTTTTGTTGTTCATCAAGAATTAGAGGCAACTGAAAACTACGATGGATATAGCGTTGAAGTCCGGTGAAGGATTTGATTGCACTATGGAATGGCATAGTGAGTTGAGCTTGCAGGAGGTCAAAAAATACTTCAAGTCCCTGTAGGGATTGTTCCTTTTTGGGTATATGAGCTGATAACAGACTTTCCATATGTTCTTCCTCTCACAAAAATTCATCTTGAAATTCGTTGTATTGCCTTTGTTCGACTTTTGGGTCTGGGTAGTCTTTTGGTAATGTGAAAGTCGTCAAATGGCTTCCATGTGGGTCAGCTAATTTTCCATGGTTTTGCAACTGTTCTTGTTATTGGCGTTGTGCTGTAGTAAGAGCTCTAACAGGTTCGGATGTGATATGATGTGCTGGAAGGATCCTGTTAGGTTGTTTAGGACAGTCTTTGAAGCTGTGTTTGCGATCACAGTCGGGAAATTCCGCATGGTATTGGTTTTTTACTTTACAGTCAGCCATGAAATGTCTTGTTTCGCCACAGATAAAGCAGCGGTTGCTCATTGGTCCGATGGCGATAGCGTAACCATCTTGGATGGCTAGTTGTGTTGGGTTTTCTGGTGGTGTGGAATACTCAACTTGTTTGCATGAGCATGAGTTGTTGGTTGGATAATGGTGATGGCTAGATGAAGGAATTGATGTATCATGATTATATGAGTGATCGTAGGAGTTTTCTACCAGGTGTGCATGGGCAGACTCTCGAGGATGTCTATGTTTTTGTGCTCCTAGATCCTGTTGTCCTCGTGGTGGTGGTCCCAAGAGTGCCAGCTGTGGTTGAGGGTCATGTCTAGGTTGTCTGGGCAACTCTTGTATATGAACCTGGTTGTTTCGTGGTGGATAGGGCGTGTGTTGTTGCTGTGAAACAAATGGTTGTCGAGGAGGTTGATAATGTCCTCCTGATTGGTTGTGAGACTGATTCCGTGGGTTATAATAGCAATAAAGGGAGATATGCCCCATAAAGTCGCAGATTTCACATTTGATCAAGGAGGTATCTGGGACCGGTTGGTATGAAGGGCACTCATTGCCAGTGTGTACACCTCGGCAGTGAGGGCACCACGTGTTCTCTCGTCTATGATGGATGTGGCCAGTCAGTAACTGACCTAGCATCGAACTTTGGATAGACTTAAGAGTGTTTTGAAACTCTTTTGTGAGTTTTTCCATCTATTGTTGGTGTTGCTGGTTAAGCAACTCCATCTGTGTCTTCCATAACTGTTCTCGTGTGTCATCGTTTGGTCGAGCTTCTTTGACAGCACAATGTGCTCTCCTTTCACGTGGTTCATCCACATCTGAGTCCTCGTCTTCTTCCCGAATGGCATCAGACATGGCTTGTTTCAATGATGTATATTCATCATTGGAATGAAGTTCATGTCGTATCCATCGTGGAAGTCCACTGAGGAACCAAATGATGAGCATGGATTTAGTAGGTTGCTCTTGTACCTGACTTTTTAATCATTTAAATCGTTCGATGTAGTCACGTATTTTTTCATCTTTTGTCATTTTGATATTACTTAGTTTGACAAAAGGGCTTTCTATCAAGCAAAAATTCTTGAAACGTCTGATAAAGGCCTCCTCAAGAGTGACCAGTCACGTTTATCTTCACGATCAAGGTTAGAAAACCACTCTCATGCTCGATCGATCATGGTCATCGAGAAGAGCTGTACCATGGCCTCCGGTGATGTCTCACCATAGACATCACATGCGTTCTCAAAGACTTGAAGAAATCTTTGAGGATCAGTGTTACCATCGTACTTAGGTAAGTCAAGCTTGGGGGTCCTTTTTTCAGTACATGGAACATTATGTGCAAAAGCTCCGTTTAAGTGAGCTCGTGCATGTGAGGATTCGACAGCATGGAAATGTGGTCGTTCATAGGGAGCTTCATAACGCATAGGTTCCCATCTGTCGAATGGGTTTGTGGATGGGTCTTGGACTTGGGATTTCATCCGGGAATATCTATTAAATCGAGCATGTTCGATGCATGGGGAGACCATCTCTGGTGGATAGTCTTCCGTAGAATTCGGATCATAGGGACGATCCATGACAACATGTAGAGTGTCATAGGATTGTGTAAATATGTACGTGGACTCTGGTTACGGTGGATACATGTGTTGGAATGTGGTTGCTACGAATCCACGGTTGATGCAAGTGTAATGCGACCAATGGCGGATGATACGGCTAAGGTGGTGGGATGATGGTATGTGGTGGTAGTGGTGCAATATGGTTTCTGGCTGTCCGTTGTGTGTTATTGCAGTCTGTTACAGGGTGTGGCTGTCTACAGCTATTTGGTTTGGCATTAGAGAGAGGGTAAGGAGGTACGTGTGGTTGGGATGGTGGATGGGGCCTACGGTTTGGGACGGAGGGTGACGGTTTGCGGGTGGTGGTGTATTTATGGTTATTGTGGAGTGTGAGTGTTTACGGGTGTGACGGTTACGGTGCCTACGGTGACAGGTGAAGAGCGGGTTCCGATTCTCACGGTTTGCGACGGTGAGCGGACGTTTATGGTGTATTGCAATATATGGCGAGTGGTGGTGGCGAGGAAGTCGTAGGGCCGGATGATTGTGGTTTGTTTCGATCTTGGGCGGCCGAGGGTGGAGACGGGTGTATATGGTTTGTGATGAAGGTGTTGTAATGCAGTGGGTTATGGTGGAGTTAGTTATTACGAGATACGGAGAGCGATTGTGGGGGTGGTGGTGTCAATGGCTTATGGTGTTTTCAATGACGTTGTGCGAATGTGGGGAAAGGGTGTTTGATTGGTGGTTGGAGGTGACGAAAGTAGGTGTAGGCCGTATGATTGCGGTCGGTTGCGACTAGGTGTGGCCGAGTAGAGTCGTAGGGCCGTTGGATTGCGGACGGTTGCGATGTGAGGATGGTGGGTGAATGAGAAGGATGGTGTGGTATGCGAAGGTAGTTCTGGGAGGTGTGTGTGGTGGTTGACTGATTCGATGGTTTGGAATGGATGGCAATGGGTTGCAGTCTCCACGGATCGAGAACAGAGATGAGTGGATGGCGGAGTGTTGCGATGATTGTGGTCCATACAGTTTGCAATGGATTGTGGTTCTGATGGTTTGATATGTTTGGTCACAAGAATGCAAGGAGTGAAGTAATGGGTGTTTTGGTGAATGTATTCTTTACGATTGGAAACAGTTGCTACGGTGTAGAATGGTCACTACGGATCAATGTGGTTGTTACGAATGGTCACAATGATGGTGATGCGATTGAATATGGACTGGACAGTCAAAGGATCGGTTGAGAACTGAGATTACCCGTCGGTCGAGAATTGACGCGAGAGCGTCGGTCGAGATCTAATGCGAAGTGTCGGTCGAGATCGTAACTGAAGCTGTCGGTCGAGATCTGACGCGAAGCGTCGGTCGAGATCATAACTGAAGCTGTCGGTCGAGATCGGACACGATGGCTTCGGTTGAGATGCAAGCAAATGCGTCGATTAAGATTTAACTCAAGACATAGTAGGATTGTTTTGTAGTGGCTCGGTCGAGAGTCGATGTGTAGCAGTCCGGTCCAGACGAGAGTCGTGGCTCGACTTGTGAAGCGCCGATTGAGAACTGAGCTTCGTAGTAGTCAGGACGAAAGTGGTGGGTTCTATAATGAAAGTGTGGCAGTCCTGAAAGCAATGGTTGTGCTGCACATATCAGAATGGTTTTTTAGGTGGTTTAATGTCTGTGTAGCTGTGGAACGGCACCAAATGTTCACATATTCCCTCTGAATCTGTGAACACGGAATTATCTCTTGGTTTTGTCTTCTTTACCGTTCTTTATGGTTCTTACGGTTCTCCTTGTTAGAACGGTTAACACGTGGATGGATTACTCAGATTTCAACATGTATTTCCTAGCTTGTCAATGGGAGACATGGTTCTGATACTCAGCTACATGCAAAAAACCAGCCATGTAACCATCTTCAGCTCGAGAGGATCAGCGTTCTGGTACAAGGAGTAGTCCTACCACTATCTACTAGTTTAGAAAACAATCAAGAAAAGATTAACTACTGGAACAAGAAACAAGATTCCTAGCAGCATTTTAATAATCTAAGAATCAAGAAACACTCATTACTTGATGTTTAGATTACTCAAGAACAATCAAGAACTGGGTTGCAAGGGAGTATGCAAGATCTATACCACAAACCAGCCTATCTAGTTTACTTGAATGCTGATTACTACCTTATTCCACAAACAAGAACTGAATCCTAATCCACAACTAAGCAAGAAACAAGAACCTAGTTAATCCGCAATGCAAAGGAATCAAACATGCTCATAGAAATCTCACTCAAGAACATTGCCATGAACAAGGAGCTTAGCTATCATCAAGAACTCGTGGAGGATCCTCTTATTAGCCCAAGAGAACTTGACAAGAGAGGGGGGCCCTTAAATAAGCAAGAAGGCTACCCATGTGGAGCCCATGTGGCAATTCCACCAAATTAGAATTTGCCCTTCTACTAAAGGTCACCATCAAAAGGTGGCTCACTCTAACTAATTTAAGGGAGGTCTACCTTTATTTACAATGCCTAGGAAATATTACTAGCTCCTACATGGCCATTCCTTCTTTGGGATACACCATGTAGGCTCACATAGATAACTCATTGTCTTCCTAGCTAGTACTTCCTCGGCTCTCATGCTCGGCTCTCAGCTTCTTCTACTCTCTTCCTTCTGAGACCTCCTCGGTCATGGGTGAGAGATAACTTGTGTCTTCAGCTTGGCTCGACACTTGGAGATTCTCTAGAATCTGCTAACAATAATTTTAGTGGTATTACCTTGCCAATGGTTGCTCAAAGAATCAATCTCTTTTGTAACCTAAAACTTTCAATATTTGTTGTGTATTAACTTTCAACTTGCATTAACTATAAATTTATAAACAATCAATGTAAATAATATGAATTATTATGGTACAATGATCTAGTAACAAATTTTTACAACAACACACGATATAGAATATAACTTATCCTTTCTATTCTTCATTACACTTTTTTGCCTTCAAATTTGTAAGGGCATCGTCACATCCATTTAGAATGTGGCATTATAGACTTGGTCACCTTAATCATGTATCGATAGGTAACATGTCTAGACGTTCTTCAGTTCATAATTTAGACTTTCCAATTGCCGACCCTCCTATCTACCGAAGTTGTATCAGAGAAAAGTAGGCAAGAAGGCCATTTAAGTCAAATCAAGAACATATATCTAAAGATTTGCTAGACATTGTACATACCGATATATGTGGCCCAATGCAAACACCATCACTGCTTGGTGCTAAATTATTTCTTACTTTTATAGATGACTATTCCAAAAGAACTGTTGTACATTTTCTGAAGCACAAACCTGAAGCCTTTCAGTTTTTCAAGAAATACAAAGAAAATGCTGAGTTACAGACATGCAAAAAAATCAAAGCTCTCAGGAGTGACAACGACGGTGAATACATCTCAAAGAAATTCAAGGATTACTGCTTAGCAAATGACATTGAGCAACAGTTTGCTGCTTCCTATTCTCCACAATCAAATGGACTGGCCGAAAGGAAGAACAAGACCTTAGTCGAGTCTACCAAATGCAGAATAACTCATGCTTCGTTGCCCAAATTGTTCTGAAAACATGCTGTATCAACAACATCTTACGTGCAGAACCGATGTATAACTAAAGGCCTCCCTGACAGCAAAACCTCTCATGAAGTTTGGACAGGATCCGAACCTTCATTGAAATATTTGAGAGTATTCGGATCCACCACCTATGCTCATGTCCCAAAGGACAACATAAAGAAATTAGATGAGCATTTATTCAAAACTATTTTTGTTGGCTACTGTTCTTTTGATGGAATGTATAAACTGTACAATATAGAAACTTGTAAAGTTTTCACTAACAGGGATGTGACTTTCATTGAAGATCAGTTTATTGATTTGAAGGGCAAGGACCAAATGCAGTCTAAAATTTCTGCCCCGACAACTGATACATATCGAAAGACGAATTCGATTTCTTTCAGCAGTCACACTGTAGAGTCAGACCCAGAAGAAGAATAAAAAGCTGCAACTCAGGAGCAGCCGACACAGCCGACACAAAGTTGATTTTCATAGCCAGAGACTTCAACCAGAAAATCAACAAGAATTTGAACCCAACCTGTCCGATATATTGATGAGTTCGCTCACTATACTATTCAGGAGCCAACCACAGTTGAGGAAGCTATGTCACAGGCCGATTCAGATCTCTGGAAAGAAGCAATGGACAAGGAGTACAACTCATTGCTGAGGTACAACACATGGACTGTCATCAAGCTACTAACAGACAGAAAGGTAATCGACTACAAATGAATCTTTAAGATCAAATAGAATGTAGACGACAGTATCGATAGAAGGAAAGCTCGACTCATAATAAGGGGATTTTCATAAATTTCCAACATCGACTACTTCAAAACCTTTAGTGCGGTTGTCAAGCATACTATTTAACTGCTATTATCATATGCTGCTGCAGCCGATCTTGAGGTACACTAGCTCAATGGGGTTATTGAGGAGGACATCTACATGATCCAACTAGCAGGCTATATCCTCAATTGTCGAGAAGCTCATGTATGCAAATTCCATAAAGCTTTGTATGGTCTGAAACAATCATCCAGAGCATAGTTCCATCGAATCAACACATTCTTGATCGATCATGGATTTGAACCTAGCTCTGCAAATTGTAATGTATATTTCAAAGTTATCAATCAATTCTTTGTCATCACCACACTCAACGTGGATGATACGTTGCTGTTTAGCAACAATATCGGACTGACAAAGGACACCAAGAGTGTCAGAAATGGCGAATTCCTGCAACTTTGTCGCAGCATGAACAAGATACAAAAGTCGAACAAGAACAATTCGCGATAGTCAACGTCCCTTGACTCGAAGCACGAACGATTTGCGAACTATTCGTGGATCATAAACACACCTCCAAGACTGCAAACCTCAAAGGGACGCAAAACAAAAAACTACGAAACAAACGAAGAAGAATCTTTTGCGTTTCCAGCTGGTAGCTCAACGGGCTTCACGCCCAGCTGAAACAAATAGCAACGACGGAGACTAAATAACTAGTTGATTAGCGTTAACTAGTTTTGTGATTCTACGTCTAGCTATCCTGTAAGACTCCACACAGTGGAGGTATAAAAAAAATGATCCTCTCTGGATCACAAAAATTATCTGACTGAATGGATTAGAAAGGATGAGCGCTCAATGGCGATCATCGTTTCGTCCATAAATGAAGATCTACTCATGCATATTGAAGGCTGCGAAAGCAGCCATGCAGCATGGGAAAGATTAAAGCAGGAGTATGAAATGAGGACTGCAGCTTCAGTCATGCACCTTCACAATCAGCTGCAATCCATACGGTGGGATGGCAACCAGTTGGATCAGCACGTTGAGGAGATTAGAACGATCTTCGCTCAACTCGCTGCATCAGGACAGGAGCACCAGGTCCCAACACCACAACAGTTGATGTACTTCATGAAATCTCTACCGACGTCCTATCAGCCGCTGAGAATGCTCATACTGAATCTACCAGATATGACATTCGACAAAGTAGTCAGTCTTGTTGTTGATGAGAGACTGATGAGAGACGAAGGAGAGAGAAGTAGCGATCAAGAGAAGGCTCTCTTCATGAAAGGAAATAAGAAGAATAAAAACAAGCCAATATTTGAGAAGACAACCTCGAATCAACAATTTTCTTCCTTCGATCACTGCCACAAACTAGGCCATACGGCCGACAAATGCTAGTTCAATCTAGTAATACCTTGCATGCACTGCAAGAAGAAAGGGCATTTTGCATACGACTGCAGATTCAACAAAAAAAGGAAAAACAAATCTGAAAAGAAAAATGTTGCAGAGTCATCAAAGGATGTTGAAAGAGGTGACGAAGCTTTCATGATACTCAACGAAGCTTCGACAAGCTACTCTGAACACGACTACGATGTAGTCATCGATTCAGGAGCAACATCTCACATAACCTGCAACAATAAGATCTTGATCAACTTTTGCGAACTCAAAAATGACAGAGTGATGATTCTAGGCAAATCCTCTTGCGAAGTTGAGTATGTCGCAGTCTTGAAAGTGGTGAATGAGGTAGTGTGGCTACAAATGATGTTGGAGGCAATTGGGATACCACAAAAAGGGCCAAGCATGATGATGATGGACTCTCAGAGTGCCATCTATCTGTCCCAGGATCCTGTCTTCCATTCCAAGACAAAGCACATACCTCTGAAGTACCATCACATTCGAGATTTGATCTTGAAAGGAGAGCTCCAGGTCCAGTATATTAAATCAGAAAATATGATTGCAGATCTACTCACGAAATCGCTCAACAAGCCACTCTTTGCCAAGCAAAGAAGGTCAATTGGATTAACCAAACAAAGCTACAAGGTTCAAGAGGGAGTGTCAGAAATGGTGAACTCCTGCAACTTTGTCGCAGCATGAACAAGATACGAAAGTCGAACGAGAACAATTCGTGACAGTCAACGTCACTTGACTCAAAGCACGAACGATTCGCGAATTATTTGTGGATCGTAAACACCCCTCCAGGATGGCAAACCGCAAAGGGATGCAAAACGAAAAACTACGAAGAAGAATCTTTCGCACTGCCAATTGGCAGCTCAACGGGCTTCACGCCCAGCTGAAACGAATAGCAATGACGGAGACTAACTAACTAGTTGCGCTCCAACAATTATTCAGTGCGACAATCAGAGTGCCATTGCATTATCGATCAATCCTAGATTTCACTCTAGGAGCAAGCACATCGAGATTAGTACCACTACATCAAGAGCAAAATACTCAACAAGGAGGTAAGTCCGAAGTTTTGCAAAATCCAGTACATGGCAGGTGATGTATTTACAAAAGGGTTAAATCATGAAGCACACAAGAATTTTTGTGCTATTTTGAATTTGAAAATCAAGGCATTCAAGGATCCAGATTAAGGGGGGGGTGTTGGATTTCTATCATCTCCCTAGCTATTGTAAATACCTGTACAATCAAATACTCTGCACATTTTGCAAAAATACAAAGGAATAGATGACAGTGTCTCGACATCTCCGTCGACACCGACTATTTGGCCATCCTTCGACTATTCAGCCTACTCTGACTATTCGTCGGTCAGATTGACTCATCCGACATCAACTATTCGTCTAGACACCGAACATCGACTATTCGACTTCACCAATTACTCGTATGTCAATATCAACTCCAATAATCGAATCAAACAATTGGCGGCTCATCAGTACCTTCATCATGACCCGACAGAATCTCTAATAGACTAAGATACCGACCGAAGGCGACTGCCAACAACATAGTGCCTTAATCGTAATTATAAAGTACAAATTAAATATTCTTTTAATTAGTTAGCCATGTGTATATATCCAGCAACTTATCAATTGCTCGGTTAGCTCAATCATCTATCCAGTTGATCAATCGAACATCCAGAGCGCGATTGTTTTGTTCTTTCTCTCTGACATCACAGAGTATTGATTCAGAAAGAACACAACTTTGTCTGCATTCAAGCTGTATTTTCTTCATGACTGAATAATTATTGTTAATCCAGTAATCTAGGTCGTGTATGCTGTGATTGAATGCTCATTTTATTCATGTTCAGATCGATTCTTGCTTGCAGATAAACTTATTTGTAGATTAAATTGTTCATATGATTGATAGCCGATGTCAATTTGTCGTTCTAATTTTTGCACTTAATACGTTTTTGCAAAGCTAAATCTAACTCAGTTAATTTGTTCATGGCTATGGAATCGATTGTGTCGATCCAATAACATCAAAGTTGTGATCAAGTAGGACAAACTTCGATCTATCAAAATTGGTCTAAATCTGATAGCCGTAGTTGCATGCACCAAGGATTCTGCGCACCCGCCTCTGCTGCGCCATGACATATCCAATCCCAACAGGATGTCCATGAATGATGGAGGAAGGCATCTCTCGAAAGCACAAACGATCTCAATAGCTTTGAGACGCATACGTCCTATATCTATGTCTTTTGAAGATATCCATCTACATATTGGCCACATATAGAAATACAAAATGGTCATGAATATACAGAGTGTAAAGCCCACACCGTCTGCCCATGTACTAAATCCACATATAAACATACCATCAGCCCAAGCCAAACTCCCATGCATGTCCACTGCATGTGAGTACCCCTAACCCATAGTAGCTAAGACTCATGCAAAAGCACAGTGCATGTACATCCTATCCCATACTAGGATGCAACGCACATGCTAATACCACATGCGGGTGTGACCCCATGGTCCTACTCAACTACTATCCAAATTAGGCCCGGTCCCTATGTCCAAGGCACCCCACCCCCTAGTGGTCCAAACCCCTATTAGGGCCATGAAAAATCCAAGTTATAATTGAGAAGATATGCAACCTTGAAGATTTTGATCCTAAATTGTCAAGAAACTGTCATTAAGCCTAAAAAATAGCAATTATGGCCAAACTGCCTTTTTCAAAAAATTCCTTCGTCGTCGTACATAGTTCTCCGATTTGGAAGATTTTTATATCACAACGTAGGTAATCACTCCGGGATAGCTTTTGTCTCGTCAAATTTTAAAAAATAGTCATTTTTTCCATGCCCAATTATCCCTATGTTTTTGCTGTTCTACAAAAAACCACTAGTGGACAGGGTCCTTTTGAGATAGGGACAATCCTCCAAAATAGGGACAAAAAGTTGGGTATTTTCAAAATGAAGATTTTTAATGAAAAATTCCAATTTTTGTCCCTTCAGTCCTTTGTCAAATACACTTCACAGTCTAAAAATGAAGTTTTGTAACTTTTGATCTATACCACATATTTGGGCCCACGAGACTCAATCTTTACCGTCAATTTCTTTTTTATTCCAATCCAAAGGTCAAGGCCTTCTTTGTGCTCCAAAATTAGCTAGTGTATGGAGGAGACCACACTTCAATACACAAAGTCAAAAACTTGACTCAACTCACGAACTTGGCATAGTGAGAGAGAGAGAAAGAAAGAGAAAGAGAAAGAGAGAAATGGAGATCTCTCTGTTGTTTTTTCACCAAATCTAGATATGTTTCTTCTTGCCTCCTCTATGGCTAAGGGCACCCACCTACTAGCGTCCGTTGCAAGCTTTTTGTCGCAAGAAATGGTGCACCATAGCTTCAGCTAGAAGCTCTTTTCAAAAATTTCAAAAAACCTAATTTTTTTCACATAAATGTTCATTCTCCATGCCTGCTTCACCAAATCTTGTTCTGTAACTTTCACTGAGGGCGCCCCACTACCCACAACCTACATGTGAAGCCGTTCAGGCTGATTCACAGTGGTTTGTGAATACTTCTCAGTTTTATGACACTTTTTCTCATTTTTCTTCACAGAAGATCACCAACTTTGTGCGCTTGGTGCACTCAGCACTCCTCTGTCTTTCCACAAACCGCTTCACAACTGCTTTTTTGATGTTATGCAGATACTGTTGAAATCTTACAACGCTTTATTTGGTTGAGAAATGAGTGAAAACAGTTCACTCAAAGTATGATAGCTGAAAAAGCTCAAAATCTATCAAAGCAAGTAATTTTGACAATTTTGCATCATTTTTCTTCCTGCTTGAGCCAGACAAACACTTTCGCCTTCCTTGAAAATCACAATAATGTTTCCCACAACATTAACGAATGCTTTACAGGTTGCAAAATGCTCAAAAGACAGTTTTCCTCCAGACTTCAAGTTCTTCCTGCTTTCACCTCATGTGAGGGACTATCTCACCTCAATACAGAACCAGTGACAAGCCGAACCCAATAGTTAGGCACTTAGGATCAGAAGAGCTTTGATACCATGTTAAGATTCATAGAAGCAATAGTACTATCTAGAAATCACTGTAACACGCACAAGAGAAAGAGGCAACACACAATTGATCATCATAACTGAATGAAAAATAGAAGTACATATGAGACGAAATGTAGAACTTTCGTAGGCGTTGAACTACCATCTATGTTATTGAACTTGGTAATAGCTAATGCTTACAGACTGTCTTACGGCTAGTTAATGAAGAGCGAAATGAAGAGTGAAGTTGAGTATTGAACAACTAGAGACCTATTAGGTGGTCTGGATCGACCACTACCTGAAGTGCTAGATGAAACTCAACCTGCATGTATTCTTTTCAATACTAACATTATTATTCTATATCTATTTTGACTAGTGACATAAATTTATATTATAAGAGAATTACAAAAGAGCCACAAGTACATTATATAGAAATAGTCGATGTAATAACTAAGCTTGGATCATGTGAAGGTGTGGGTGCCAAATGATCATGAGTACTAGGCCATGACATTGCTAATGAGGTAGTGGCTGGCTCACAAGAAGCAGCCACCGTTTGACATCCTCCCAATGCCTTTGCAATCCACGTCCATGTCCATGGATCGGGGCATTTCTAAAATCTCTCTAATTAAGAAGATACTGCATAAAAACCATTCATAAAAATTAGGATATTTAGTCATCAATTTTTTTTTAAAATATTACAAATAAAAAGTCATAGAAATGAAGTGAAAAAATGCCCTAAAATGAACTTATTTACCTACAAAGCTTTGCGAGCACATGCTAAATATCTCTCGTGATTTATGTGAGATGCCTCTCGTGGCCGACTTGGTCGATCCTCTGACGAAACCATTTTTACATCCAAAGTAGAAATACATTACTAACCATAAAAACTGTGATCACTAACAAATGACGTCAAGCAACAACCACAATAACATAAGCTGCAAGAAGAAAAGTTAACTAAGACATGTTTGTATAAGTAAAAAATTAATAACATAGTTAATTTTGGTAGTGGAAGACAAAGTACTTCAACGAAAATTAGGCACTTCCAAAATTTGGACCTAAATTCTCAAGCAATAGTGTTAAGGAATTATATTTTTTTCAACATCAAGGACCTTAAGCTTCCAGAACAATTAACTTTAAGAGGCTTCTATGTGTTTGATTTTCACTAATTTTTGAGACGTATAAGAATATCAGAGGCGCATAGATCCATGAGGTGGCTTAGAGCTCCAAATTTTTTTAATATAGTAGTTTAAAGCAAAGCAAAATGCTAGAGATAAAACAAAGTTGAAACATGGATTACTAGAAGCACATGCTCCACATTTTTTGAGGATTCGCTACATACTGTACATAAAGCATCATATGCCCTATAATTTTAGAAGCAAGCTAACATAAGGTTGAGCAAATAATTGTGGACCTCATGAGTACGATCTTTTATACGGTTAATGGGCTCAAGCATATATAGTTATTAGGTTTTTCTCTGATAACAATCAGTTGGGCTGAGCCAACTGTCAGATTTAATAAACTGTCCTCCTCATCAAAGACCCTTAGACAATACATGCCCTCCATTCCCTCTCCAAGGTGAACGTCCCCGAAGCATGCTTCACCAGTTTCAACCGTCGCTGTAGTAGTACTCAATAGCACACATGATCCAATGTCTTGCAACTTGATATTTGACCCATTTTCTCTCATTTCGTTTTCATTTCTACTGCTATTGCTTTTTGGTGATCTTGCATTGCTTTCTAGTGATCTTGCTTAACGCTTTCTAGTCTTGTAGTTGCTTGATATTTGCAATATAGTTTATTATATACTCTACTTTCTTTTTGCATTGTATTTATATTAGTTAGTTTGGTTTAGTTTTCTTGAAGTAATTAATTTTTCATAAAGTTTTGTTTGTAGTTTTAGCTTCAACATGTTTTTTATGTGGCTAGTTATTGTCCCACTGGTCTTGATGGCCAGTGGAAGTGGTGGACGACACGGTCGGCATGACAGCCAGTCTAACTCTTCTGGGGGGTGGACTTCTAAGGGTGCGCCCACCTCTAGGTCCAGCGGCGGCCGTAGCGCTGGCGATGGCCGTGGAGGTGTCACCTGTGGAGGAGGCACTTCATCTCATGAGAGGCTTACATCCTTTTGATTGTCAGTACATATATGAACAGTTGATGCATGAGGAAGTGGCAACTGGCGAGTCTAGCACACGCCCATATGAGATTCATGATGATGGATCTTTGAATATGGGCGACAATGGATATCCGATTATGAAACGAGCTCGTGTATTGACCAAATTATACATTAGCAATCCTTTCCTAGATACAGTAAACCCTAACTTATTCTCTAATAAACAATTTCTGACATTAGTTGAAACTACTCTTTAGTTAAAATAGGATTGCATTGCATTCAACTTCAACGAAGTACATTAACATATTCCACAAACAATCAAAAGTACATGACACAAAACCTAGCAATCAAAACACACCAATCTCGGGCATTTTTTTGCTGCTGCATTCATTTCTAATTGCATATCAAGAAACTGATTTTGCCCCCATCATGAGGCTTCTCATAAAGAAGACTTGCATGTTTGACATAGAGAGCTAATAGCCACTCCATGTCATATCAACAAGGTGATAAACATATCAAAAGAAGATTTGCATCATTAAGGGCATTCAAATAGTTGAAAATTAGAAAACCAAGATTGCATTTTTTTATTAATGGCAATAAAAAGAACTCATTTTAATGCTCAAACTCACCTAAGAGTGACACATTAACTACTAGGAAAGCATCATAGTGCTTACCACAAAGCTAGAACTAACCAACAATACATTCTACTCTAAAGTGGACATGAATCTTACTCACAAATCAATGTCAGATGTTAACTCGTGCAATGAATGTATATGTTCTTTTTTGTGGTGCCATTAGTATTAGTGCATGTTGCATCCATGAAGTGGGACATGTACATTTACTTCGATAGATATTTATCTTTCCTTCTAAGTTCTTTTTCTTCCTTGTCTTTGTTGTTCTTCCATGGCATATCTTCAGTGTGCTTTTGTAGGATTTCCATGAGAGGAGAAAAATCGAAAGCCAAAGAGATGAAACTGTTATCCTCTGTGGATGAACAATCACATGGGTTTTAGAGCTTCATTTGCTGTTTTGTCCATTGCATTCTGGTGAAGAATATTTGAGTGAGCTATGAGACTGTGAATGTGGAAGATGTGCCAGAAAAGTAGCTGAGGCTGCTGCCTATAAGGGGTTTGGCAGCACCAAAATGTCGAAGCCTGTAAACGCCAGGTGCTGCCATTGTAGGAATTTCCCAGCGGATCGTAGCGAAGCTCTGTGGACTCAAGAAAAATGGACGGCTCCATAGAAAGCGCAGCTCCCAATCATCATCATCGTATACTGGTATCCAATTGCCATTGGTGGATTGTTGTTCCACTGAAGAGAAAGTTGCGTTAGTAAAGAGATCGTTTCGTGGGCAGGCTGACCAAAAGACGGCTTCCACCACATCACCTGCTGTGTACCGGGCATTCTGCGGCACATCCTGTTTCACATCTCCAAAGTTGATGCCTAGAGGCGTGCTGTCAGCAATTACTCCTGGAAGGAATCCTACCAGCCGATCGACCAGATATGGAGGTGTGAGCCCCGGATCGACGCTTGATCCTTCTGCCAGAGCTACGGCAAGTCGTTTCATCTCTTGGATGTAAGCGTTCAGCGTGTAAGGTCCATACAACGTCGACGCACCCTGTGAAAGCAAATAAGACTTTTAAAATGGACTTCAAAGAAATTTGGCTCTTCTAATGCAAATAGTTTCCTGTGAAGTGATTTCATCAGACAAAAATTCATGCAACTTTGAAATAATGTTGTCTAAAGTGTTAGAATTTGCAATTCAAAAGCTACGTCAGCTGCTTTTTCATCTGAGCGTGGAATAGTCACTTACGTACATATAACTTTATAAGAAAAGATAGTGGCTTCATGAAAAGGAGTTAATCTCTTAAAGATAAGGCAGTACTTTAAAGTGAGGTGGACTTGTCCTGACGCCTAGGCAAACTGATGTTCTTACCATATGCTAATTCTTCATTTTTGAATGTATTGTTGTGTGATTGGATCATAGGTACATTGAACTCAATCGATAATGCTTCATTGTTTGCTGTCTGAATGTGTTATTGTGCCATTGGATGTTAATAAAATTGAGCTCAAACTAGTGCTGCTTCATGATAACTCAAGATATTAAAGCGTCTATCACAAAATGGGTAGATTGTGGACTTGCCTCGTAACGCTGAACCTGGTATTCCTCAAAAGTGGTGACATACTGTGAATACGTGTTGGTGAGCCCTGAGATGACCACTTGAATATTTGTGCTATATCCTCGTTCAACGAGCGTAGCTGTGATAGCTTCTCTGAGACGCCGTCCAGCCATTGTAGTAAATTCTGTCTTATCAACGCTCAAGTTCAATATATTTCTTCGTGTGATGACTGAAGAAATTCTGAACTAAATCTGACGATTGACAGATATATGCATGAAATATACATATTTGGAAACTTGGATTGTATAGTAGTATAAATGACGTTTTCCTATTTGCAAGGAAACATGACCAAATAAGAGAACGAAGCCGGTTGAAAGATCAACCTCAACTACCCAACTACCTCACAACAATGGAAATCTTCGGAAGTTGCATCTAGATGATTTAAAAAGAGCGAATTACAGCCTATACCACAGGCAAGTAACATATAAGATGGATAGTGCGGGATTCTTTGAATGAGAATGCTGATGTTTCAACTAGGCGACCATGTTTAAAAAAAGACCGCCAGATGTTTGCAATCAGTCAGTTTCCAGAGAGGTCAGTTAAGAGATGCGTCTTTCAAAAGGCTCCTAATGAAGCAACTAAGATTTTCAACGATAAATAGAACTAAAATCTTACCTCCTGGAACGCTGAGTATGATAAGCTGGCCAAGTTGAAGAATCTGGATCGGGACAATAGCTGGCTGATACAATGTCAGAGAATTTCATAATCAGTCCTTGACAGACAAATTTGATTGTTGTTGAATCCCATGAGCTCAAGATCGTATATACAACGACTGATTCAATCGACGATCTAGTGTTCATAATTTTCAACAGCAGAAGAATGAAAAACACGTAGTTTCTTTTATGGGTTAGACATGGCCTGGCAAGTATGACCGCTCCCGTCTTTCAAGAGCTGATTCGTATAAAAACTAGATACAATTGCGAAGTGCGTTCTACAAAACTGAAAAAAGCTCCAAATATTTTTTGCAGATCTGAAGGTGTAGGCATTTTACGGCCCAAGGAGACGGCACGGTTATTTCTCCTGCATCCAGCAAAATTGGTTTTGGGTGCTGGCACGAGATTTGTTGAGGTGTCGGCGGTTTCAGGGCCGAACCCACCAGCCTCCAAAACAGATTTCCCTGATCCATCCATCAGACAACCACCTCCACTTTGAGCAAGTCATAAATCTTCCACCCCAGATTTAGATACCAAGAAGAGAATCTCGAAGTTCGCACTGGGCAATACATGAACAGTTGCAAGTACATGTGGGCAGCAAATAACAACATAGGGCTTAGCCTGCTGAGCTAGTCACGAAATTGGTTGTACAGGGAAAAGGTTCATGACTGCCTACCATTAAGCACTTGTTTGTTTACCTGATTGTCACCCTGCTTAAAATCAAATGCCCCTGGCCCATCCGTCGTTCCTGCAGCGAAGCTGAATCCTAAGGCAGCAGGGCATGTCGTCATATTTGGAAGAGATGTAGTTGCGGAAGAAGAAAGGTCCACAGTGACTCCGGTGATGTTTAGATAAGTTTGTCTGTAATCAATCCTTCCCGACAGTTTAACCTGTGCGTTTTCGAAAAGATCCACAGCCTTCTGGAATTGGCGTTCAGCAATAATCTTTGTGCTAAGGAACATATCAGGATATCTGGGAAAATGCCAAGTAGAATTGAAATTTCAATTTGCAAGCCTGTAGAATATCACTCGGCAAGCTTTTAAACTTCTCTCTCCATGATCACACCATCAAAACTAGCCAAATCAAAAGGGAAACTAGTTTTTGAAGAGTTGGAGCATACCCTGGACCACGAGCGATGCAGAGTTCATTGAGTCCGTCACAAGTGCTATGATTGAAATCACAGGGCAAACCCTTGTCTGTGCAGAAAGCTCCTAATGTATTGGGGGAAACATCCCCTGAACTCGTCTGAGCAAACGCAGCCACGAAGGGTGTGCTCTGAGTTGTCGTCACGGATGAACGCAAGCGATTTCTCTCGCTTGAGACCTTCGTATTGGAGCTTCCACCAGTGGATTTAGAGTTTGACACCTTCACATCTGCACACAACAAGCATGGCACAATGCTGATTGATTTGCCTGTCTAAAATCTGCTTTGATACCTGTGCTAAACAGGTACCAAATCAAATTGAAAAGAAAGACGAGGGCTTAAGGAGTTTGACACTGGAACGTCAAGTTTGGAGCAAAGAAGAGTTCTGATTTTTGCAGAAAAACGAAACCTTGAACTGAACTGGGCCCTAGGCCAATACGAAGGCTTCTCGCTCGTCAAATATCTCATCTTCATGCTTTGAAGGGCCATAAAAAGCCAGAAGGGACAATACTCTACACGAGAACGACGATAATTTGCCACACAAATATGGCCAGAGCTCGGAACTACCATATGGTCTCTACTAAGCGATGCCCACTGTCGGGAAGTCTGATCCTTCAAAGGCCTATAAAATGCATACCACTATGACGAATGTCAAGCTTGTAACTATGTGATTTATCATGGCGGACACCGGTTGTCTATGGATTTTTTTGGATAGAGTGAGTAAAAGCTGATTGAATGCAATGAAGTGACCATCACAGAGAAATAAATATGGAAAACGTTGCAATTTTGCTAGATGGAGATTACTTGGAAACTCAAGGATCTAGGCAATAATACAGTAGCTCGGTTGCGATAGTGATTGAGGTTGGAAATTGATATGAAAAAGTTAGTCCTGTACCTAGGCTCCACCTAATATTGAATTTTCAGCAGAGAGTACTACAATCTCAAAAGTATTTGGCCACAATCATTAAAGCATTCAGGAAAAATCACAGTTGTTAAAATATGATTCATAGGCAATATAGAAATTTTACCAAAAGAATAATTCTAACCTGCTGCCCTTCCCTCGCGAATTAAGCTAGATTTTTTTTGCCCATTGGCAAACCAATCTTCCATAAAGCGTGATGCAGCTCCCTTATTGTCCCCACTGATGAGCAAGTTAGAATTGTTCATGGAAGTCCCATGGACAGCGAACCAATTTAAAGCTCCAATGGCAGCCCCCGTTCCATCTACAAATTTCAATAGCAGCATGTCTTTGTCGACGTCATACTGATAGCGATTCCGCTCTGCTAATGGATTGTTCAAGTACGCGCTGGGACTGCGATTTATATTTGCATCAAAAAGTACATCTGCACGATAGTAGATACCGTCATGAAATTTATGAATACTACGCTGTAGCTTATATAATCGACATGAACTCAAGCTGCCACTTTACGATATCTAGACTCCAAATGCAACTCTCAATCCCTCATTGGCTTCTGCCCCTGGGCCAAAGCTAAAAAGCAAATCTCATGTCACTCATGTAGATCTCATTCAAGTTGCATGAGACAGTCACTGAACATGAGACAATATAAGAAGTTTCGATCAACTTTAGTCACTATTTTAAGAAATTATTTTACCTTTGTTTAGATATATTGATCCAGGCCTTAAATTTTCGTGAGCCTGTACGATGCTTGTTTCTATGCCATCCACCAATGCATCAAAGGATTGACGAACAAACCCAAGTGCTGTGATAATGTAAATCACGTATTGCAGGTATCCTCCAGGGCCTGAGTGCGTATGAATACCACTTATGGCAACATTCCGTTCGTTGTATAAATCGCCATACCTGCTCATAGTCGAACAATGTTAGCCGTTTTTTATGCAGAAATACCTGGATGGAATACATGACCACGTGGAAATACGGCAAGGAAAATAATCAAGATCATAGATGAGCAAGATTTTCCATAAACAGGGACAGGAGATATTAGATCGGAGTAGCAGGCTTACCTCTGATTGAGCCGGGATAAAACAGCAAGTGTGACGGCCTGAGACCCCATGCAAGCATCCAAATTGACATACGCTATACGCTTGGTTTCGGAAGAAGATGTTGCTGCCTCTGCAATGATGAATGCTCGTGATCTAAGTCTGAAGTGGATGCCTGCTGCATTTTGTTGTGACATAGCATAGCCCATCATGTTAACATCAGCTGCAGGCCCTGTAATATCATAGCTGCCAATCCCTATCAGATATTGGGAGTTCACTGAGGCAGCTCTAACTAAAAGACTTGCTGAGACAATCATAAGGTAGCAGAGAGGTGCTCCAGAGAATTTGAACCAAGTCCCTGATCTCTCCATTCTCTCTCTCTCTCACACTCACTCTCCTCTCTCTCTCTCACTCTCTCTCTCACACACATTATCCCATATTTGTTGTGCTAACGATCTAAAAAGCCTGCATCCTATTCTGTATTAATAAAATAGTGGCTTCCAGAACATCAAAGCCAACTCCACCCTCCATCTGTGGAGCCTTGGCCACTCGTAGTTACTTTTGCTGAACCCGTGATCAGGCCTTTGCTATGAAAAGACAAAATGCATCCCTTTTTCTAAAAACTTTTTGATTGTTTGCTTTGGAGTAATGCTAATGTGTTGAGTGGTGAAATGATATTTTATAGCCCATCTTAGGATGTTTTCACACACAAAGGGGCGCAATAGGGTGGAATGATATTTTATAGCCCATCTTAGGATGTTTTCCCACACAAAGGAGCGCAATAGGGATAGGGACCGTGAGTAACACATACATCCCATTTGTTCCCGGTTTTTTTTTTTTGGTCTTTCTTCATTCTCATTTCACAAACAAATGTGCATAATGGGCATCTTGGCTTGCATTTTGAACCCTGCTAGTTCTCACAACCTATTTTCCTTTCATAGAGATGCAATTTTATTTTTTTGACTTTCCAGTTGAAAATTTATTATTTCAAAAAACGTTGTAGCACCCTGCAGATTGAGTAAAATATTTAGTTATGAAAGTTGTTTTAAATTTCACCTTTTCACCCAAAAAGTAGATACCCATCCCTCACATCATAGGTTTGGTGGGCCTTTGATCTCTCTTTATTGGTTATGGTCATCTACTGTCGTTTATTAACAGAAAATAGGATGCTTAATATGTCAGAATATGCATTACTATTTTTATTAACAAATTTTGAAGGGCATAAGTTTCTACCTTTCAAAAGTGAAAGGTGAATGCGTTGAATGCGTTTCGCGAGAGAGGAGTACGCCTCAATTAATCGCTCAACTGAGAATTCTATGTCAGATCTTTCTTGATTGCAAGGCTGCAGGAGCTGCAGCAGAAACTAGACGGCAAGAGAGATTCAGTCGTTGTCTGAATTAGCTGCCAATGACTTCCAATCACGTGCAGCTCAGTCTAGAACTGAATGTGATGCCCTCAGGTATATATCCACAGGAAAAAGCCACGTAAATTGATTACCGCTTCTGCATGAAGTTCATTTACTGCTCCATATGATGGATGCATTGTGTTGACAATCGCTTACAAAGAATATGAATTTGATCCTCACTCAAGATGGTTACCAAATAAAGTGCTAAATCCAAATATTCTTCAATAAACAGAATATCGGTTCACGATTGAATGCGAGAGAGGCAGCAGCTGACCATAACGTCAGTTAACGGCCTGAAGGGCCCATCATGACAAATTGAAGGGCACACCCTCCCGGGCTTGCCCTTGCAATTTGTCATAACGGGCCCTTCAGGCCCGTTATCTAATACAATAACAACCATCATAATGTTCTCCCACCTAAAAATTCAAATCTCAAGCTCTCCTAAAAAATGGTGGCCCTACATTAGTGGAGATAAAAGGGGTTAGTGCCCGGCATCTTCCCCAAGTCAGCATTTTTTATGCAAAGTCATCTACCATATGGGGGCCTTTGCTTTCTCTTGTGAAATGGGGTAATGGCCTTCCTATCCTTTCTCTCCAATGAGCATTGAGTTTACAGTGACAAATAGACATGCCTTAAGCATGTGTGTGAAAACACGCGGTTTCACATGGAAGAGTCGGGCCATTTCAATTTTTTTTTGCACCTACCTTCCAATTTGAAAGCTCGGATCATTCCAAGTCATAAATGCAAAGCCACTTTTGTTTGGAGGACAAGGCATCTAATGTCTAAATTTAAATTAAATATTAGATTTATAGATTTTATTGGAGGGGATAGAAAGGGCTCACCATTTATCCCCCATATTTCAATAGTCCCAAGGTACTTGTTTGGTATCTTGATTCTTGAGTTACCTTAGATTGGAACCTCTTAATGTCACCTAAAGTCAACTCTCACCCCTTGTGAATGCCACTAACCTTTCATCAACGCAACTAAAGTAAACTCTCACCCCTTGTGAATGAGACTAACCTTTCATCAATGCAACTAAAGTCAACTCTCACCCCTTGTGAATGGGGAATGCTTTAGGAGTGCACTCCAGGGGCAGTTGTAGTGATGGCCCCACTCCATCCAAGGGTGATGGATGGAGTTAAGGGAGAAAAAATATATCTCATGCCACTAACCTTTCATCAATGCCACCTAAAGTCAACTCTCACCCCTTGTGAAATGGGGGCAAGGCCTCTTGGATTAGCTCAATCAAAGTAGAGTATTTGTGCCTTTTGGACTGGCCCCTCACTCCATGTGAAACCACTCTAACAAAATTCTTATAACAAGGTGACCTAAGATGTCACAATATTAAGCTTTGCCATGTGAGATTACGATACATTCAAATAGGTGAACAATAAACAAACAATGATTTCAATCTCAAAGAATAAAAAAGTATATATCAAAATCATTTTTTATGCTCACATTCACTTAAAAGGTACAAATTATTTTTTAGCAAATCATCACAATAATTTACACTTCTGTGGCAAAGCTTACTGTTTTTTTTTTTTCAACCGATTGCTAATTACTAATAAGTAAAGACAAAATCTATAAAATGTAATAGATTTGGGCCTTTCCCATAGATTACATTTGAAAAAACTAATCAAGAAAAGGGAGCCTCCCAATAGTTTAGTTTGAAGTATTGAAATGCAAGAGCTTGATTCCAAGTAACAGTATCTATTTGAGAGTCATAATGAAGTCTCAAAGCTTTATCTGCTCGATCACAAGAATCATCCGTGGTTGATGAATCATCATCTTCCTTTTGAACTGTTGGTTTAATTGTCCATGTCAATGGATCAACTTTGATTGCACGTTCACAATTTTGAAATGTGATCTTTCTTGTTCCCTAGTTATAAATTACTTGCACAACTCGTAACCATGGGCGTCCCAATGAAATGCGGTAAACTGTCGGTGCGTCCGGTAAATCCATTACTACAAAAGTAATGACAAACTGGACATCCACAATTTTCATTTGTATATCTTCAACTATATCTTTCGGTCACGAATTGTAGTCTAATAAGCTAATTTAATAGCAAAATTGGCAGGCTTAAACATTGTAAGAACCCATTTGGCACATAACTTTGTTGAGATTAGATTGACTTCTGAACCTCCATCTATCACGAATGCCTCTAGACTAAATTGTTTATCTTGTATTGGCAAGGTAATATTTCTCTGCTCACACTCCCAGGCTGCCTCTACATTGAGTACTTCATTTGAATCTTCAAATCCGACACAAAATAGCAGTTCCTGCTCGACCTTCGATTCAGTCTTCATCAATATCTCGGCTGATACTTCTTTGGCTTGAGGCATCAACTTCAAGAATTCTCCCAAAGTAATGTTCATCTTACTTGACAAAATATTCACAATAAGTGTGATGTGATCTTTGCAAGGGGTCCTAAATTCGTTGATGGCACATGTATGGAATGAATCTCTGTTGCAACTCTAGCTTTTTCCATAGCTTCTTGTTCTTGGAGATCTTTAATCTACTACTGTGAAATTTCACACATGTGGGAATGCCCTAATGTGTGAGAATGATCTCCTAAGCAAAGCTTATGCACTTTAGATCTTCTATTGATTGAAATCCAGGATCAGTTGATGAAAATCTAAGGCAAAGAGGCAAATCTTCAAGCATGCATTCATAACCAAGTACTTTCACACGTGGAAAATGTACTTCATGAAAAAACTAAGTCTTAACAAGCTCCTCTCCTTGGGTAGAGAGAGAATAGAGTAGTTGGACTTGGGTAGAGAGAGAAAGTGGGATACACACAAAATTGATTGATCTCAAGATTGACTCAAAAACTCACATTGATTAATGAAGGGAATGAAAGTACATATAGAAACTCGTTGAGATCCATAGCCTCTCTAACCCTATTGGATGAGTGATTCATCATCTCTAACTTTTGCCATTGGACCCTTCCAACAAATCTCTCACTTATGATTGGACCCTTTGACTTTTGCCAACACATTCACTGATCACTTATCAAATTACATCTTCACATGTGTCACAAGCATAACTAGCTCGAGTTTGCATCACAATCTACTTTTGGCGAAGTTGAGGCTTTACATGTTGAATTGACCATTTTGACGTATATGCCAATTTTGGCCCTATCAAAGTTCTACATCAAGATGCTTGATACAAAATCTTTCTAATACCCCTAAAGTCAACATGACAAAACTATTTTTACTTTCTCTACATGTGGGAACATGCTCCACACATGCGATATTTTTTTCACAAACTAGAAACACAAAAAATATCCAAGATAAATTTTGACAATTTTTCACACTCCTCAAAAGCTGGTTTGTTAAGATCAAGGAGTCTGTGAAACTTTTTGAGTGGATCCTTTGATATGCATATGAAGTAAAAAATTAGCAAAAGGATCCATCATAGCAGAAAGATATGATCGAACCAAAAGTGTTATGATCAAACCAAAAGTGTCCACACAAGTCTAGGTGCCCTTCCTAACCCTCTTCAAAAGCTTATAACTTTTGATTGGCTCACCAAATGGATTGAAACAAATTGCTACAAAAACTAGACAAAACTAGCTTTCAAACAAGCTATCTAGCACCAAATTTGGATCTAATATGGAAGAGAACTTTCCAAATTGATTTGGATATACTTCACACGTGCCTGCACACTGAATTCCATACAATACCTAAAATGATTTAATCATTATGATAATTAACCCTCGTGATCCAAATTTGCTTGAGATATCATGGGAGATGCAATCAACACTCTCTAGATCTTGATTTTCATGAAAATTTTGAAACTATGGATGATAGATCATGAATCAAACACTTAGGTAGACTTTAATACCATATGAAATTTCACACGTGGGAATGCACTAATGTGTTAGAATGATCTCCTAATCTTATGCACTTTAGATCTTCTATTGACTAAAATCCAAATTCAATTGATGAAATCTAAGCAAAGAGGCAAATATTCAAGCATGCATTCATAACCAAGTAGTTTAACACGTGGAAAATATTGGAACCCCTTAAACATAGCCTCTCTAACCCTATCGGATGAGTGATTCATCATCTCTAACTTTTGATTGGACCCTTCCAACAAATCTCTCATTTATGATTGGACCCTTTGACTTTTGCCAACCCATTGACTTGATCACTCATCAAATTACATCTACACATGTGTTACAAGCCTAACTAGCTTGAGTTTGCATCACAATCTACTTTTGGCCAAATTGAGGCTTTACATGTGGAATTGACTATTTTGACCTCTATGCCAATTTTGGCCCTATCAAAGTTCTACACCAAGATGCTTGATACAAAATCTTTATGATACCCCTAAAGTCAACATCACTAAACTTTTTACTTTTTCTACACGTGGGAACATGCTCCACACACTATGATATTTTTTTCACAAACTAGAAACACAAAAATATCAAGATAGATTTTGACAATTCTTCACAATTTCCTCATGTTATGGTATTTCTTCTTCTCAGAAGTGAGATTTGGATACACCCCTGATGCGATAGGGAATTCGATAGCTGGCACAGATTCTGCAGATGTTGGTTCAACAACAAATCCTTTATGCTTCTGAGCTCTCATGACAATCATTATTAGTGCACGTGATTCATCAGGATAAACTGCTGATCTTTGCTTGTGATCATAATCATATTCAAAGGAGCAGTTATTGATAGTGGTTTTGGTCTAGCTGGACAGTCCTTGTAGCAATTTCCATATCCACATTCTCAACAAAAGGGATTAAATTTTTCTTTATTGGGACATTCTACAATCCTATGATTTTCTCCACATCCAAAACATTCGAGTGGCACTCGAGCCCACTATCTAGACTGTATAAATAGCATATTGCTCTAAAGGACCAATGTTTTGATCTGTATTGTAATTCAATTGTTGATGACCATCTGAAGGTTGTGGTTCCATCATATTCACTTGACGAGCCTGTTGATATGGAGGGGCAGATAAAGCTAATGGTTGTGAAAATCCAAGTCCATGGACTTTTCCATCTGGTGCTTTCCATCTAGGATTTTCTTGATATTAAAACTTAGAATATCTTTGTTGAATGACCCGTGGATTGAGCGAATAAAAGGTTGTCTCATGTTCGGTTGAATTGCACAGACGACAATAGGTGTCCGTCATTCGCCTTTTCATTGTTGGACATTCATTCATAGTATGATTTCCAACACAAATTGCACACCAAACATTTTTTTTAGTAGGAAAAATTTTATCAATTGCTTTGTTGCTCTTAGCTTGATGCTCTAAAAATAGAAATTTTCTCAGAATTAGTACCAAATCTATTTAGAATCTCTCACAAACTTGTCAATAGCTAAATCAAATAGATCAGAACTCAAAAATAATACTAGCGAATGTTTACCAGACAAAGATTAACTCGACGAGGGTCCTTTCAATACTATTTTTGGTAAAAATCCACTTAACTGGCTATTTCTGACAAATTTGAAAAAACTAACCTTTGTCTGTTTGACAGTAGATAAATTTGACAAGGATGAATCTAGAGTAGAACTAGCGAAGGTTCTTTTGGCAAACAATGATTTTTTTGAAGATTGGCAAGGGTTAAGATGAATTTGTTGATAGATTCGATATAACTAAACTTCGTTGAGCTAAAAAACGATGGATCAATAAATTTGGAAATCTCAAACAAATCGACAAAGGTCCAGGCGAAAATTCAAGGGTGATATTGTTATTTTTGCAAAAAAGAACATTTGTTTTTTGACAAACATAACTCGTATAACAACTGACCTTGACTTAATGTTTGCCCAACTTACTGATTACCAAAAATAGTAAGACGGACTGACTGTAACTCCGACGAAAGTTCAGCAGGCAAATGTTCGTCTCATAGAACTGATATCCTTGCATGAAAGGTGCAAAACTTTCTACAAAATGTTACCAACAACTTGTGGAACGGTCACTTTAGTCTTCTATTTTTAGCTTCGCTGACTTGGCTATAAGTAAATTTGGTAAGATCTATACACAGTAGACCAAGCAAAGGATAGTTTTCAGTATTTTTTTGGTTTTGGGGGCTTTTTAATTTTTTTGTGTGGTTTTTCTTCAGTTTTTGGTAATTGGCTGGAAAGTAATGTTCGCCCTTCAAACTATAGCTTCACTGCATCGAGACGGTCCTGCCCGCATCAAGACAAAAGTGGGTTGCAAAGGAACTAGAAGTTATCAGTGTTTGATGAAGATTTTGTTGTTTTTGTCACCAAAATAATAGAAATAAATGATTATTTTTTGTTTCTCTATTTTTTTCAGATCCAAATGGATCTTAAGAATGGTGATCTATTTGGCCTTCCTTGCTCAATAATCAAAACAAATTTCAAGCAAAGAATCCACACAAATCAAGCAAAATTCTCCCAAATTAACTCTAAAATGCATATTTAACACTAATATGCCAAGACAATATGCCTAAATGCAAGCTAACATCCATCCATGGATTAGAACCATGCTAAAAATGAAAAATTGGCGTAGCTACTCGACAACGACACCAAAATTGTAGCAGGTATTTCCTATCCACTTTCAACTTTAGATCCAAGCACATCAAGCATCAAAGGAGATGAATAGGATTAACATGTTGTCACAAGGAGATTCGTTCCCATGAGAGTGATAGTATAGTTCATAATCAAGAACATGCTTATGATCCACATCTAACACTAAGATTAACACTATGATCCATTAACACTACTCAAGGTAAAACTTACTTCTCTCTCTCTCTCTCTCTCTCTCTCTCTCTCTCTCTCTCTCTCACACACACACACACACACACACACACACACACAAAGTATAATAAAGATCAATCCCAACAATTAACAAATCCAACAAATAGCAAAATCCAAATAAGCATGAGAGATGGAGGACTAAAGAAAAGCAAGGACATCTGATTTTAAATCGATAGAAGTTCAATTTGCTTAATTGAAACATGAATGTGAATCACAAGGCACCACTATATAGAGTGGATTTTAGGGCTTTGGCCTCAAATCCTACTGGCCAATTTCTTTCTCCCTTATTAATTGAAATTTGAAATTTGGGGGGAGTCCTTTTTAATCACTAACTTCATTATTAGGCCTTTCGACATTGAATTCCTGCAAAAAGGCCTAAAGTCCTTTTATTAACTTTTAACTAATCAAATAACTATGTGATCATCTGGTTGGACTCACACACCCTGGGTGCCAAATCCCTCTCACTTATTAACTATGGTTAGGGTTGTCTTGATATTTGCAAACCCTCCAACAGAGCTTTTGTGATTGCCCTTGTACTTGGAATATGTTTTTTAGCTTACAGTTGCGGTTTTAGGTAGTTTCAAGATGGTGAACAATGCGAATCCATTTTGAGTGAAAATAGCAAATTGGGTGGCATTTCCAATTATGTAATATGGAAATTCAAAATAAAAAATATCCCAATTGAGAGGAAACTATAGGATGTCATCACAAGGATGAGCGAAGACCACCAAACAAAGCGAACATCAAAGTGTTCGGCAATAAGGCGAGAAGGACATTGAATTTCATCAATTTGTCAGTGAAGGACACCTCATTACACAGTCATGCCAAGTCTGACTTTGGGATGTATGAAAGAGTAGTTTAAGACATCAAATCCATCTAGGATCATGTTTCCGAAGTCAAAATTGAACAGTGCTTGAATGGAACATTGAGAGCACATTCAAACCTACATGACCAGAATCAAGACAATGAGAGATGAGCTGCATTCGATTGAGTGCATATGTGATGTGGAGCTGGTGCACAATACTTTGTGTGACATTGTAGAGTCCTAGTAAATGCTTGTGATGTTGGATTATTCTCCTTCTTACCAATCGACTAATCGATTTTAATTTTCATCCATTGTTTATCCAGTTCTGCGGATTTTTCCGTGTGTTTATACAGTCTGCAGAATTATAAATATGTTTCACAGTCTGAACACTCATGAGCATTCTAGCCCACTTCTTAGAGTTGTTTTAGAGATTGCTATTAAGCTACTGCTTATCAGCATTACGCTTAATTTAGACTTTTTATTTTAGCCACTCAGAGATAGCATAGAGTACGCGGCTTCGATCCGCAACTTATTGTACTCATTTACTTTTGTTATGCTTTCATACTGAATCAATACTATCCTTCATCGCGTTCAATTTTCGTCTCAGAATGTATGTGTTTCTGTATTTCTTTGCGACTAATTCGTTGGACCACAAAGATTGCTACATACAAGATCCAATACATGCTTTGCCTTGATGGAATGTGATTTGAGAAACTTGCTTTTAGAGTGCTTCACATAGATGTAGGATTCACAAAAGAAAGATTTCCTATCTAATGAAGAAGGGAAATACAATCCATCAACTAAATTATCACAACACATATAGGAAAGTGATCTTGTATTCACGTGTCCAAATTGACTATGCCACAGAGAGTGCGTAAAGATTTCCTGACTCTAGTACATGTAGTCATAGTAGTATCTTCATCGAAGATCGTACACTGCTCAGATGAGAAATTAACAATGTAGCCCTCATCAGTTATCTTAGAGACTAATAACAAGTTATTTGATAGCTGAGAAACGTGAAGGATGTTGGGAACACAAATAGAAAGATCGTTGTTGAATGTGATCTTGACTGTCCCATTGCCTTCAACGCTTATGGTGCTTGAATCTCTGAGGTAGGTGAATTGATCTCTATTGTAAGTTGCATACTCGATAAACCATTTATTGCGAGAGGTCATGTGTTGGGTAGCACCGCTGTCTAGGTAGCTATCATGGTCTTCGTTGCCACTGTTGTAAGCCATTAGCAAGTGCGTATCTTGCTCCTTGAATTCTGCCGCATTGGTGGAATCTAGTTGTTGTTATTGTTGCTTCTTTGCCTTGTTGTAGATGCGGATACGACATTCTTTGATGTTGTGATTGGCTCTCTTGCAAAATCTGCAGAAAAGCTTCTTGCGCGATCCACTATTCTCAGCTTGAGTATGAGGCTTCTGTTGTTGTTGTTGCACTTGATTCTTGCCCTTGGAATAGTCTTTCTTCTTGGTGTACAAGGACATCAATTTGTCTTTGATGGACAGGCCGCTGGTCTTTCTCTGCATTTCTTCTTGAAGAAGATGACTGATCACCTTTTGAAGAGTGAGGTCGAGTTGTGTGGAGATCATCACCACAAAGTTTTCATACGACTTTGAAAGAGAAGAAAGCAAGGTCATAACAACATCATCATCTTGAATAGCACATCCTATAGCTGATAACTGATCCAATAAAGATTTGAAACTGTTGATGTGAGAAGTGATGGCAGTAGAATCAGACATGCTAAGAGTAAAGAATGTCCTTCTAAGTACATCATGAGTCTCATAGAGATTTGATAACAAATCTAATGCATCCTTATAGGTTTTGCATGTGGTAACATGAGATATTTGGGAGTCGCCCATGTTGGGTGTGATACATGCTAAGGCCTTCTCATATTTGACTTCCAGATGTAGAAGTTAGATCCATTGAACTTGTCAATGACTCTAGCCTCGTTGGATGATGGAGACGAAGAGCTACCAATATGAGACATGTTAACAATAATACAAATAAAACAACTTAATCTCTCGGTTTATATCAGCTACGCTCTGATACCAATCTGATGGAGAAAATGAGGATAGAGAACGCGAGCAGAGAAGAGAGCAAGAATATTTTCCAAATAGCTCTCCCACTACAATGGGCTGCTATATGCAAAATTAGTCTAATAGAATGTTTATGCTAAGTATAATCATAGCTTAAGTGTTCTTCTGCCCAATAGGATCTTATAAATTAATTCATACTCACAAAAACAAAAACGGAGTATAGTCCACTGAAGAGATTAGAAATGGTCTGTGTGTGGTATTACTGATAATGGGTTTAGTCAGAAGTTTAGTTTTGAAATGGATTGAAAGAGCAATGTAATAGCGTAAGCTTCTCAGGCATCAAAGATAGCCATCGTCTGATCAGAAACTGAGGAGTCGTAGACGTCCATGTTCTGATCAGAGTGAGTGAACAAATGTTATCAAACAACAATAAAGTGCATTCAAATCACAACAAACATTCATTTACGTTATACACAGATAGAAAAGCATGTTGCTGCTATATTACACTGAAGCAAAACAAAATAGCAGTTACAAACAGAATGACGGCGTAACTGGGAGGCTCAAAATCATTCGTCTCATGGATGGAGCATCACGTAGAGTGTGCCTGGATGTTCCATTTATAGATTTCATCCATATATTAATTATAGTAAATGTTTGTCACCTAATTAGGTAAGCCATTGTACTTGGAAGTATTTGGCTTGTGTAACAACTATACATGGTATATACGGTCAACGAATTAGAAAATGTTGACGCGGACGAGGATGCTGCAAATCTCTCACTTCGCAAATTCTAGGAAGTGCCTGGGACATTTCTCGTTAAAAAGTCGACATTGTCGCAAAATAGTTGAACTGTTGAACTATGTTGAACTGTCGCATTTCGGAAAAGTGCAAAAAAGCTGACACTTTCGCATTTCAAAAAAATGCGAAAAAATTGACACTGTCGCAAAATAGATAATTGTTGAACTATGTTGAAGTGTCACATTTCAGGAAAAGCCGACATTGTCGCATCTCCGAAAAAGCTGACACTGTCGCATTTCAAGAAAGCCGACATTATTAAAAACATAGTTCATTTTTGCAGACTGTTGCGACACTTAGTTTATTTCTGTAGACTGTTGCGACACTTAGTGTATTTCTCCAGAGTTGTTCCAAATTCTAATTCGTGGAACTTCTTGAAGATGGCCAAGTCTTCAATGATCTTCAAATTATTTAACTCAACATCTGAACTTGAAATATGATAGGATTGGTTACCCTTTGTTGGAGATCAGCCGGAAGCCTGTTGTAGACATTCTTCAAATAATTTGGCTGTCTAAGTTATGATTTTTGTAGGTATCAGATGAGTAGACGTAGAACCAAAGTTGGTTTCACCTAACCCTAGATCAACGATCGATAAACATGCAGGAAGAATCTTGAAATAGAAATTAGTTATTCACCAAGGAGACAACAATGGACTTAATTTCCAACAACATCCACGCAGTTTAAATTTTCCAGTTTCCGACCTCCAGTGTTCCAACCCTTGGGTGTACAACTGTTGCCGAAAATGATGTTCGCGTGGATAATTCGCGCGTGGACGTTCCACGCATCTGTATCCATGGCTATATCCACGCTGATCCATGACTATATCCACAAGAAGAAAAAAAAATTTCCCGCACGTTTCTATGGATGTTGTGTGGATATTTTGACGTTGTGTTCTTGTGCATGATACCTAAAATGCAAAAAAAAAAAACGAAAGAAGATGAACGTGCTCGAGATTATTTACGAGACAATACATGCATGTCCAGAGATGACTGTATTTTATATAGAGGTGAGCATTCAGAAAAGCTTCAATGTCCAAACATGTAATACTTCATGTTATAAAGATTATGTACAAGGAGATAAAGTGTTGTGAAAAGTGTTACACCATTTTCCAATCATCCCATGATTGTAGCATTTGTTTTGATGCAAATCTGTGGCACAATTAATGGATTGGCACGTCAAACATAAATCCACGGATGAAGTAATCCATGTACCAAGTGACTCACTTTCATGGAAACATATTGAAAAGCAATGTCCCGAGTGCAAAAATGAATCTCATAATTTAAGATTTGGCCTTGCACTGGATGGAATAAATCCTTCTAGTGTACAAGCATCAACTCGGTCCACATGGCCAGTTGTGGTCATTAATTATAATATTCTTCCATGGTTGAGTATAAAATATGACACTTGTTATCAACTTTATTGATCCCAAAAAAGTACAAGACCTAGACTCATATATGTGTATATTGCACCTTTGGTTGAAGAATTGTACATTCTTTGGAATGGTATTTGTGAACTCGAGGGTGAAGGCTTGTCCTAAGTTCTTAAAGGCCAAAAGAACTAATTGGCTTTTCATTCACATAAGCTAGTCTCAAATCAACTTAATGAGAACCAACTAAGATTTTAAATCAAAACTTGAAAAACAATTGCATCACATAGAGTCATTCACACAATAGCGGAAGCATTGAGGGGTCAAGATGGGGACCAACCCCCCCCCCCTGAAGGATTCTTTTTTTATCATTATGCAAATCCAATTGGCCAATGCCAATTACATATACAATGGATTCCAATAGGGATCTCAGATGTAGGAACATCAACTTACATAAACGTAGTTCATATTTCTTGTTCTTAATTCCATATCTAGCTTAACAAACGCATAGAAATTTCTTCATCAGTCTCAATCTTTTTGACATGCAATCATAAGGGTTCATAGATTCTTGACATGCAACAGTCATGAAGTGACATGCATGGTCATTCGGCAATGCATGATGTGACATACAAACTTCAAATCTGACATGCAAACTCTAAATCTGACATGCACAGACAATAGGCCACTGATGGCATGACATGCAAGCTTCCAAACTGACATGCAAGCTCTACATCTGACATGCATAGACAATTGGCCACAGATACTATGACATGCAAAAGTACTGATCAGCCATTCTGACATATGGGTAATAGTTTCAAGAGCATACCATAGTTTTGAGAGAAGGTGAAAGTGAGAGAGGGAGAGAGAGAGAGAGTGTGTGGGTGTTTGTGTGGTGATCTGAGAGTGAGATAGAATTCTGAGGGTTTGAGCTCCAAATAATCCTTCAATCACAAAAATGACATAGTCTCCTTGAGGTGATGCCTCAATCCCCTTCTCTAGAGCACCTGTACACAACAAACAATAAAATGGCAGAGTCTGAATGCATCATCCCTTCATCCTACTAGTAGAGGGGCACATTTCCACTTATATAGAGAGTGGAGAGGCCTTCAAAAGTGAGTGAGGTGTCAAGTTCAAGTGTATGAGGTGTGAGGAAGACTCCAATTGGACTTAGGGAGAAGTGGAGTGCATGGATGAGGTGTTTTAGTTAGGGAGGGTGAATGGGTGATGTGTACTAGCTTGGGAGAGTTATTATGGTCAATTGGCATATGAAGTGAGAGTGTAGGAGGGCGTCCCATTCTAGGTGTCAATTAGCCTAGAATGCATTTGAAAAAGTAGGTGGGAGGTAGGTGGTACAAGGTTTCAACTTGACTTTTAATTACATACAATTTTACATGGTTACAACTTGGGAATTCACCCAAGTGCAATCTTCCTAAGGAAGAGCCAAGGTATATGTCCATCTTGTTTTTGGATAATGTCCATCAATTCTTAGGCACTTATTTTCTAGAGTTTGCCCATCCTCAATCATGGTGGAACAAGTCACTAGGGTGATCAGACCCTAAGCCTTGTCCTGTTCTTTATAGACTCCTCTGAGCCTTCATTATAGACTTATAAATAAGCCTTCTTCATAGACTCTACTAAGCCTTCATTATAGACTTTGTCAAAAGCCTTCTTGTATACTGTCTTTAAGCTTAGAAAGCTTCTTGTTTCGATTCTTGTTCTTCACTTTCTTGAGTACCTACACATACCCTCAAAGAGAGATCAGTCCTTAAGCCCAGAGGGCTTCTTATTCTTGTTCAGATTCTTCAGGTACATTCATGTGTACCTGCACATCCCTTGAAAGAAAGGCCAATGTTCATAATACCATCAAACATGGCTCATCGAAGATTCTTAGTTCTACAGCTGTCAATGCATGTTACTCAATTCATTAAAGCAATAAATTCATACAATATTCTAAAAGAATACTGATCATTGATAATTTTATATCATCAAAGTCTATATGGGTTGGAAGCTGGGAAAGTCTTTATTTCTTAGGAGCAATTTGTCTCTGCAAATTATAGTATTCATGCTTATGACATTTAGAGACATATAAAACGAAGGAACTTTATTGTTTTTGGAATTTTATTGTAGACAATGCATGACTATAAGCCAACTTTATGTCATAAAAATCGGGCTTATATCAAACCATTTTTTTTTTATCTTGTTGTGAAAACTGGCACAAAAAATATTATAATATATTGTACTTGCAGTATGGGGATCCAGCCCGTCTGAAAATGGTAGAAGTAAAAACTTTAAATTTTTATAAAATTCATCCGTCTAGGTTTCAGTGTCCCTATGAATGTTCAATGTATTTGTAAAAATTGAGTTCATAAAAATTTCACATCATTTTGAGTTTATTGTTTTGGAAGGGAAGTCTCAATCATAAGGTACAATCCCAAAAAAAAAGCTGACACCAACTAAGTATGAACACTTCAATTTCAACGATAGTTGAGTGTTTAATTTCAACAAAAAATGAAGGGCATAAGTGAAGTTAAAGAGCTGAAAAATGTCCAAGCTAAGAAAAATAACATGTGGTTGTAACCATCGCATGTACACTCTATCCTGAAAGCTACTACAAAACAATTGTGTGTACATAATGCCAAGTGTTGAGGTTTCTTTGTATTTTGGAGGCACCTCCCCCGACACAATGTTCATGTGAATTTCAGAACCAAAATTTTATGTAATCATTCTTCCATAATCAACCAATCAAATATTGACACATAGCACATGAGCATTCCGGTGGAATGTGCATGTGGACAACCAATGAGGGGCTGCCACATAGCATATGCACATTCCACCGAAAAAAAATTTGCAATATAAAAGCAAAAAAAAAAAAAAAAACCAGCCGGTTGTACGTCCGTACCGTACAGCCCCGAAAAAAAAAAACAAAGTTACCTTCGCACATTGGCATTACGCAAGGGAAGGCTCGAAGCCCTCAAGCCTTCCTTGCTGGTCGGGGCCTGTCCTCGAGCTTTTGCTTTCGGGCAAGGACCCTCCCAGCAAGGAAGGCCCTCAGACGGGGCCTTCCCCCCCCATAATGCCAAGTGCTGAGGTTTCCTTTGTATTTTGGAGGCACCTCCCCCAACACAATGTTCACGTGGATTTTAGAACCAAAATTTTAGATAATCATTCTTCCATAATCAACCAATCAAATGTTGACACATAGCACATGAGCATTGCGGTGGAATGTGCATGTGGACAGCCAATGAGGGGCTGCCACATATCACATGCACATTTCGGTGTCCACATGATCATTGGCCGTCCACATGCACATTCCACCGGAATGTCATGTACTTTTAGTACATCAGTGCTTTTCAAGGCAATATAATATCCATTGTAAGCTTTGTAGGCCCAAAAGGAGCTATTAGCCTTAAGAACAAGGCGGTTCCCTCTTTAGGCCCTCCAAAGTAATTAATAAGGATAATAGGCCAACAAGGGCCTAATATAGTTTAAATAATACTTAACAAGGGCTAACTATTCCTCAAGATAGTTAATTTAAGTTAAGTAAGAGCATTGTCTATAACTAGGCGCTTTAATTTGCACCAATTTTCAAGCCATTTGGATAAGAGATGCAAAAGTTATTGCACTTTTTCCAAAAGCTGTCAAAATAGGAGACTAGAATTTTGCTTTCACTTTGTTTGAATTTTTCAGATCTGATTTGAGTTTTTATTTCAAGTTTCTATCCATAAGATTTTAGAGCATTGTCCTAGCTTTGATCTGATCCATATGTCAGGTCATTTGGATTAGTATTTAAAAAGTTATGACAATTCTTGATTCCTAGCTCTAGTTTTGTTAGCTTTTCTTTCTTCAAAGTTTTCAGCCCTGTTCTGTGATTAATTTGACCTATCAAATAGAGCTTGTTGTTAGCTTTTTAGAGGTATTGAGTTTGTTTGATTTGGATCAATATTGAGAAAGTTATGATCAAATTAGTGGAGATGGGTCAAAATTGCCAAAATTTTGAAAAAATTTTATGGATTTTTTTTCCAAGTGAGAGAGAATCACTTCAATCTTTCAGCTTTAAAGTTTTGTTTTTGTTGTAAATTTTTATCGTATTCTTCATTTTGAAGTTCAATTTAAAAAAATATAACCCTAACCTTCATGCGACCTAAACCTAACCTAGTCCAACCTAACCCTAATGTGCCCCAATCTCTCTCCACACTCGGAAAAACTAAGCTACCTCTGCCCTTCTTGGATCTTCACAAACATCGAATACGCTTCTGAATTACGTCCATGTTTGAGGATGATGATACAGGAAGCGGGATGCCGTGGCTGGAGGCCAAAGACAGATCCGCAACCCCATTGACTGCTGCTGTAATTCATATGAACTGGTGAATTTGATGACAGTTGCAGATCCTACTGTTCGTGGATTTCTGATCCAGGCAATTGTCTCCTTACCAATCCTTCAAAAATAGGCACGATCAACATTGTCTGAGGTTTGCTCCAAAGCAAACAAATCAAAGCTCCTGCACAGACATGCAATGCACCGAACTGCTCCCTCTTGCACACGAGATTCAAGTCACAATACAGAGCTGCGATGGGAAAGCGGATTTGGTTTGCACTATTGAATTCACAACAGGAAATCACTTTTTGGTACAGTAAATATTTGCAAGGCTCTTTGATGATCGATTGAGTATTGACTACGCCCTCTCCCAGTATCCGATGAAAATGGATTGGCAGATGAATTAGAACTAAAAGCCATCGTATATCATTGAAGCGCCACAACGTGCTTCAAGCACATCAATATTCCTGACCGAGAGTATCAATATTTGCTATCTTGTGAAGCTTGGTCGTATTTTTTTTGTGTAATGAGTATTAGCAGACGCCGGTGATAGACTACAGCGTTAGAGTACCCTTGTCGTCCAAAGCTGCATTCACTATGTGCAGGCTGTGATTAAGGATTCCAAGATTAATTATCATGGCTCATTGGTAGAAATGGCGGGCAGTAGGAGTGGAGGTGGGGTCCTGAATCCTTCCTTTGAAAAAACTTTAGGAGCGGCACATCAAGCACGTTTCTGATTTGCTTCCACATGAATCCATGCTCATTTACATTGCTTTGTACTTTTCATTTCATTTCTATTGTGATTCTATGGAAATCTTTGTGTTTTTAGCTTTCTATGGATATGCTATCTTGAATGCTTTGTACTTTTATTGCTCTTAGCTTTAATTCCATTGTAATTTGGCACATGACACGGAAAAGCAAAAAACCTAAAAAAAATTGCAATATAAAAGCGAAACAAAAAGAAAAAGAAAAGAAAAACATCCACGTGCCGTATCGTACCGTACGTCCATACCATACGATCCGAAAACACTTACCTTCGCACATTGGCATTACGCATCAAGGCCTTGCCCTCGGGCAAGGGCCCTTCCTGCAAGGAAGACCCTCAATCAGGGCCTTCCACCCCCCCCCCCCTCCCCCCCCCCAATAATTATGTCTAAAAAACAATTCCATAATAGATACAAACTACCTACCAAAAAATTCTGTCTACATAATAAATACAAACAATCTATGTAATGATGAAAGGAATTAACAAATTGTCATAATGTCCTTAAATATCAAGAATGAAGTCATATCTCATAAGGACGAAAAGGGTTGGAAGGAGATGCCATGAGAAAGAGATAAGAGAATGGTCATCCAACTATCTGATATATGAAGTCTTTGAAGAAGAGCTATAATATATATGAGCATGAGTGTGAATGTGAGAGAATGTGCAGGGCCAGACCTGCACGGAAGGCCCGAGGGGCATAGGCCTTCCCCTGCGTAATGACCTGTCTGAAATTTTTTTATTTCCTAGATTTTGCACAAAATCACTGATTCGTTTACTCAAGAATCAAAATTTTGAAAATATCAGCAAATTTCACATGATGCAATCAAATTCCACCCGTGGAGGTGCATCAAAAACACAAAGGAAAATTGAAGACTTGCCATTTCGTCAATGTATCTAAGTTTTTGCTAGTTCCTTCTGATTTCCTATACGAATTTTCTCGTGTTACACTACAATGCCAAACTCTCTTTGAGGTGAAGAAAGACAATGGATAGGTGGACCGTGGTATTAGAGCACCCATCTGATATTTGGAAATCAAGGAGTTCATGAGCCCTTAGTGCTCCATCGCTGCATTTATGGAGTTGCTTTCACTTTTAAGCTATTAGTAACATATCAGTTGAGTGTTATCTATCCTATTAACCTCAGGAGGTGCATTTCAAGGTTTCGAGACAATATTTTTTCAGTCCGCAAAGGCAGCTCATTCTGCCCATAGATTTGAAGGACTCTTAGCTTGCAAGCTTAGTCTTGAAGATGATCTAAGACAAGCGTGCTTCTGAAAGTCAGAGAGGCACAATTCTAGCTTCAATGCCTGCGTTAAAAATGCCAGAATGTTATATATCTTGGGGCAGAAGACATTTTCAGTAGCCATTTCTTCCACGAAGCTGAGTACTGCTCGTTTTCCACATTATATTATTGTCACTGGTTGAAACTTATCTTTCACCCGTTGATAAGGAGACAAGAGATTCTTTACTGTTGATGTTGTTGCCATCAAGAGACAGATGTCATTATTCTCTACTGAAGAAAGTGATCAGAGCCGTGCTCAGCCGTGGTATTGTAGCTGCCAATGAAGCAGATGCCTAGCTTACAAGAAAGTACATTGCCAACCTACAGACTAGTACGGACTCCAGAGAGCACATTTGGTGCCCACTGACTACTAATCTATAATTGCATTTCCTGCCCACAAAGAGGCAATTTCAAGCTGACATTATAGCGCACTCCTAGCTACAGAATCAGCACATTTTCAGCTGACAATCAAGTTCTCCTCCAGTCTACATAGATACACATTTATGGCAGGGGATCCAACGCATTCATGGCTATATTGAAATACTTTGTCTGCCCACAATTAGGAGTTCCATTAATAAGGCTAATGTCATAATGTGACTGCCATCTCTAGAATGAAAGAATCATCCCTAAGACCAGTGCTCCTAAAAAAGTTTTAAATTAACTTTATAAAAAATTCGCAAAACTATTATGTATTCGATAAAAGATTAAAATAAAACCTTAAAATCAATGATTTATAACTAAATCAGTTGATTTTGAGCCATATAAAAGATTTTTAATTCTAAAATAAAGTGATAAAAATTGAATTTCAACAATTGGGTTGTTTGTATTTGTCGATTTTTCATGAGCATTGGCTGAGACTGCTACCAACTCTGAGCAAGAATTCAAACGTTAATGAGCACTATATCTTCTAGTAGTCACATCTATGAGAGGCATGCCGAAAACTTGGCCCACTGGCCACGTGCACGCGTGCAGGCTGCGCGTTGGGATCCCACCCCAACCTCCTAGCCACCCACTGTCTTCCTGACCCCAAAAGGGCTGGTACCAAGTTACAGGGGAGACAATGTGCAACTGCTTCTTATGAAGAAGAGAACCTAAGGACCCTAATTACTTATGGGACAAATGTGTATGAAATGGCATTATTGGACGCACTCAATGACAGCCGCAACTTTGTGTTGGCTTGCGTTATCATCTCACCAACACCCCCCACTCAAGCAAGCACAAACAAAAGAACCCTTGCTTGGCTCTGATACCATGATAATATTCTACGTAGCAGCAAGAGATAGAAGAGCGAGAGGAGAGCAAGAGAGACAAAGATAAAGAGCCAGCGAGCGATTAATTAAAACACAATGTATGGAATAATCAACAGATCGTGGGCCACAACCCTTTACAATGAGATGCAACGGTTCACTAACCTTTCCATCATGAAAACGACATATTCACATAGAGCAACACAATTACATATATATAGCTACTATTTTGTCCTACATACCAAAGGTCCTTCTCTTATTGGTTACGTGAAAAGTGCGTCAGTCCTTTACAATGAGAGAGGCAACAGTTCTCATCGTAAAGGACTCTCACGAAAGAACCATTGATTTGCCTAGCTAGGATCCACCAAAGCCATACTCTTTGACACCGTATAGAAACCTTGGCCCATTGGCCATGTGTACGCGTGTGGGCCGCACATTGGGATTTCACCCCCAACCACCTAGCCACCCGCTTGTCTTCCTGACCCAAAAGGGCTAGTACTAGGGGACAGGAAACAATGTGCAACTGCTTCTTATGAAGAGGAGAACCTAAGGCCCCTAATTGCATATGGGACAAGTGTGTAGGAAATGGCACCGTTGGGCGCACTCAATGACAGCCGCAGCTTTGTGTTGGCTTGCGCCATTGTCTCCTCCAACAAGGCAGTCCATCATCCTTCTCAACAGATACCCATTGTCAAAAGCCAAAGAGGAGGTATACCCTATAGCCTCATGTCTGAGCAAAATCTACCTATTGGAAGTCTATGGAGTCCACAATGTATCTCTAACCTGTAGCCTTGCACTTGAGCAATGTTTTCTTGTTGATTGGGTGCACTTTTCTGCTCTCATCCTTAGTTATGATGTGTTACACTTGAGCGCTAGCCTAGCACTCTTTCTTTGAGTTAGTTGCTATCTTAGAAACCTTGAAGAGCATTCCAAGAGCCTTCTTGTGCCATACAACCAAGAGTGAAGCCTATTCTACCATTCTACTATTGTGATTGAGATTTTCCTTGCCAAAGTAACAGTAATTCTAGACCACGGTGTGTACGGTCTATTCCTTACATACTCTTTGCATATGTTACTATGAACACCTTCTCACTTGTAGTTTTTCACATGTGTGTGTATACATTGTCTCCTCTTCAAGGTTTCTTTACATATGTTGACATGAATATCTTTTATCTTGCGTTTTCTTCACATGTGGTAATAACTTCTTCTTTACGAGTTTTTGTGTGCTAGTATACATGACTCATTTTCTTATGGTTCCCTTAATTGTCAATACTACATATACTTTTTTAGTCAATAAATTAACATAGTATATATCTTTCCTCTAAAATAAAATAGAAGCCGAGCTCGATGCAACGCCGAAGAAGCCTCAGAGAGCATGCTGGAAAGGGTATACTTGTGCACGCGCTCCAAGAGGGTCTCTTGCAGGTGATCTGAGTTGAAAGTGAGGAGTTGCTCAAAAGGAGGAAGACAAGCTTGGGCAGAGGGGGGGAGGAGCTCTCGCGCAACGATGAGGAGGTGTTGGAAAGGCAGAGAACTGCTATCCACACGAGCAATGCAATTCGTCAAGAGAGGGCGAAAGCCGGAAAGGAACCAAGAAGACAAAGCAGGGGCGACAAGAGCCCACCTCCCAGAAAAAGCTGCAGGTGCAGAAGAAATCGTAGAAAGAAGACCCACACCTCCACAAGAAATGGATAACCGAGCCTGGTTCCGAACTGAAAAGGTCTCCACACCATCCAAAGAACCTGGGCCCAAAAGGCGGCCAAAAACATCCATAAGAGAGTTGTCAAAGGAAGAGAGGAGATGCAAAAAGTCCGAAGTAGGGGGGAAAGTCCGTAGTAGATAAGAAGGACGCTGGATAAAGCAAGACGTCAAGATGCCAAATGCGACCTGAGTGTCGCCCAATCGGGGAAGCAGATCTAAATGAGCAACATCCTCCTAGAGAGCCTCAACAAGAAAAGTAGAGCTGAAGGAAGCAGACCCAAAAGGAACACCCAGAACATATAAGATCAAATCTGAGAGAAAGAAATAAACATAAACACAGTTTGGAATCAGAGCATCTAGAAATTTCTAACAAATTTAAGACTCTTAGTTGAGAGATTTTCGTTGAGGACAACACTTTGTGCATTGGAGGGGTGTAATTTGTAGAGACAAATTGCTCCTAAGAAATAAAAACTTTCCCAGATTCCAACCCAGATAGACTTTGATGATATAGAATTATCAATGATCAGTATTCTTTTAGAATATTGTATGAATTTATTGCTTTAATGAATTGAGTAATAGGCATTGACACCTGTAGAACTAAGAAACTTCGATGAACCATGTTTGATGGTATTATGAACACTGACCTTTCTTTGAAGGGATGTGCAGGTACACATGAACGTACCTGATGAATCTGAACAAGAATAAGAAGCCCTCTGGGCTTAAGGACTGATCTCTCTTTGAGGGTATGTGTAGTACTCGAGAAAGTGCCAGAAGAACAAGAATCGAATCAAGAAGCTTTCTAAGATTAAAGACAGTAAACATGAAGGCTTTTGACAAAGTCTATAATGAAGGCTCAAAAGAGTCTATAAAGAACTGGACAAGGCTTAGGGTCTGATCACCCTAGTGACTTGTTCCACCATGATTGAGTATGGGCAACCTCTAGAAAATAAGAGCCAATGACCATGATTGAGGACGGGCAACCTCTAGAAAATAAGTGCCAATGAACATGACTGAGAATGGGCAACCTCTAGAAAATAAGTGCCAATGACCATCACTGAGGATGGGCAACCTCTAGAAAAAAAGGGCCTAGGAATTGATGGACATTATGCAAAAACAAGATGGACATATACCTTGGCTCTTCCATAAGAAGATTGCACTTGGGTGAATTCCCAAGTTGTAACCATGTAAAGTTGTATGTAATTTAAAGTCAAGTTGAAACCTTGTACCACCTATCTCCCACCTACTTTTCCTCATGCATTCTAGGCAATTTGACACCTAGAATGGGACGCCCTCCTACACTCTCACTTCATGGCCAAAACACCAAAATAACTCTCCCAAGCTAGTACACATCACCCATTCACCCTCCCTAACTAACACACCTCATCCATGCACTCCACTTCTCCCTAAGGCCAATTGGAGTCTCCCTCACACCTCATACACTTGAACTTGACACCTCACTCACTTTTGAAGGCCTCTCCACTCTCTATATAAGTGGAAATGCGCCCCTCTAATAGGAGGATGGAAGATTGATGCATCCAAACTCTGCCATTTTGTTGCTTGCTGTGTACAGGTGCTTTGGAGAAGGGGATTGAGGCATCACCTCAAGGAGACTATGTCATTTTTGTGATTGCAGGATTATTTGGAGCTCAAACCCTCGGATTTCTATCTCACTCTCAGATCACCACACAAACTCTCTCTCTCTCTCTCTCTCTCTCTCTCTCTCAAACTATGATATGCTCTTGAAACTATTACCCATATGTCAGAATGGCTAATCAATACTCTTGCATGTCATAGCATTTGTGGCCAATTGTCTATGCATGTTAGATGTAGGGCATGCATGTCATAGCATCAGTGGTTTATTGCCCATGCATGTCAGATCTAGAGCTTTCATGTCAGTTTGGAAGCTTGCATGTCATACCATCAGTGGTTTATTGCCCATGCATGTCAGATCTAGAGTTTGCATGACAGATCTAAGGCTTGCATGTCAGTTTTGAAGCTTGCATGTTAGCTATAAAGCTTGCATGTCACTCCATGCATTCCTGAAAGGCCATGCATGTCACTTCATGACAGTTGCATGTCAAGAATCTATGAACCCTTATGATTGCATGTCACTTTGGACAGTTGCATGTAAAGAATCTATGAACCCTTATGATCACATGACAAGAATCTAATATCCAACATGATTGCATGTCGAAAAGATTGAGACTGATGAAAAGATGTCTATACTTTTGTTAAGCTAGATATGGAATTAAGATCTTTGAATATGAATCAAGACTATGTTAAGTTGATGTTCCTACATCTAAGACCCTTTTAGAATCCATTGTATATGTAATTGGCATTGGCCAATTGGATTTGCATAATGATAAGAAAAGAATCCTTCCGGGGGGGGGGGTCCCCATCTTGACCCCTCAGTGTTTCCGCTATTCAGTGTGTGAATGAATCTATGTGATGCAATTGTTTTTCGAGTTTTGATTTAAAATCTTAGTTGATTTTCATTACGTTGATTTGAGACTAGCTTCATGTGAATGATAAGCCAATTAATTCTTTTGGCCTTTAAGAACTTTAGGATAGGCCTTCGCACCTCGAGTTCACACGTATACTCAACGAATTTCTCAAAAGCTTCTGATTTTGTACAAATAAAGTATACTACAGCGAACTTGCTGAAGTCATTGATAAACGTAATGAATTATTTTGCATCAGCTGATGATAACACTCCAAATGGTCCACAAATATCTGAATGCACAATTTCTAGTACCTTGGTTGCTTTATAAACATCTTTACTGAAAGGTGTTTGAGACATTTTGCCTTTAAGACAGGATGTAGTTCGAACATTTTTTTGGCGTTGTTGAAGGGGAGATGGTGCTAAACAGTCTTAGGAGTGGGATTTTTTTGTTTGCATTTTTTTGCTATTTTCTCTATTATTGACAAGTTTATTACTCGCCCTAGTGATTTTTTCTAACTTTAGCTCAACGAGTAATGTCTATGTATATATTGCTTGTCAATTTTTAGAGAAAAAGGACAAATATTGATTGTACTATCAATCATTAAGAGTTATTGATTGCTTAATCCAAAGATCTATCAAGTTCTAGATGTTAGATCTTGATCTAGATGCATTACACTATGATTTAAGCAAGAGCAATGGATCAAATGATTAAACACATGGATGGGCGGCCTCACACGTGCGGAGGACGGTACCTGTACGACCTGTTTCACAATAGATGCAAGGGACCTCCTTGGTCTTTAGCACTTGAAGCTCCACCAAAAGTCTTCTTAGCCATAGGAGTTCTTTGGTTGTTGAAGTCAATACCTTCTTGTACTCGGCTTAACAAGAGGAAAGAGAGATTGTATCTTGCTTTTTGGAAAGCCAAGATATCACTCCTCCACAAAGAAAAGTGACAAATGCACTTATGGATCTTCTATCCATCTTATCTCCTGCAAAATCTGAATCCGAAAATGCTCTCAAGTACAAGTTAGATCCTTGATAGAGAATGCCAAAAAAATCTAGTAGAAGAGACATATCTAAGCACTCTCTTGGCACTTTTCCAATGATGCATCAAGGGGCCTTGCATATATTGACTTAACTTGCTTACACTATAACTCAAATCTGGTCTAGTGATTGTCAAATAGATTAAGGAGCCTATTAGCTTCCTAAAGAGTGTGATTTTCTCAAAAGATGCTTCATCACAATCATTAGTAACTTTACAAGTTTGCTCCATAGGGGTGTCGATCCCTTTACAATCCTTCATGCCAAACCTCTCAAGAATGGAAGTAGCATACTTTGATTGACTTATAAACATAAAATCACTACCTCTAGTAACTTCTATTCCAAGTATGAACTTAAAAAGTCCTAGATCTACCATCTTGAACTCACTAGACAAGGAAACTTTAACAATTCTTATGCCTTCACCATCATTTCATGTCAATATGATATCATCAACATAAAGTACTAAACTGATGATCTTTCCATCATTACATTTGATGTACAAAGAAGGCTCATAAGAGCTAATCACAAAGCCAAGAGAGTAGAGAAAACCATGCAACCTAGAGTACCAAGCTCTAGGTGCTTGCTTCAAGCCATATAGGCTCTTCCTTAAGTGGAAAACCTTTTCCTCCTCACCATCCTTGATGAAGCCCTTGGGTTTCAACATGAATATTTCCTCCTCCAAGTAGCCATTCAAAAAAGCATTTGTCACATCCATTTGATAGAGATTCCATTTGAATAAAGTAGCAATACAAATGATCAATCTAATGGTTACAAGTTTTCCTACAGGAGCAAATGTTTCTTCATAATCTATGCCTTTAGTTTGAAGAAATCCCTTAGCAACCAATCTAGCTTTGTACTTACTTATAGATCCATTTTGATTGTACTTTAATCTATAGATCCACTTACATGCAAGTGGCTTCTTCCCATATGGAAGGTGTACAAGATTCCAAGTTTTATTATCTATCAAAGCATCAAAGCACTTGCATTGCATCTCTCCAAACTTGTGATCTACTTGCATCTTCATAACATGATGGCTCTTTAAGCATTGTGGTTAGAAAAGAGTAAGAGGTAGAAGGAGATGTGTCTTCCCTTTGCTTTCCTTTTTCAAAGTATGTGAGCCTTCGAGGCTCAGCCTTGCTCCTTGTGGATCTTCTCGGCTCCTTTGGCACTTGATTTTGATCCTCCAAAAGATCATTTTCAAGAGGCTCCTCCTGTGGTGTTGCAAGATCTTCATCACCTAAGAGATTAGATGAATTTGGAGACAACTTGTAACTTTGAGATTCATCAAACAAGACATCCTTGCTAGCTTTTACTTTCTTTGAAATAGGATCAAATATCCTATATCCTTTGCTATTTTCACTATAGCCTACAAATATACCTTTGAAGGAAGTTGCACCTTCTTTCTTTCTTGTTTCCAAAGGAATGTGGACATAACATATACATCCAAACACTTTAAAATCTTTTACATTGGGCTTATTGCCAAACAAAGCTTGAAATGCTGAGATCCCACCAATAGCACTACTAGGAAGCCTATTACATAAGTAATTAGCACAAGTTATGGCCTCCCCCAAAAAAGTGATGGGTAGAGATGCATCAAGTCTTAAAGACTTTGCACATTCACAAAGACTCCTATTTTTCCTCTCGGCCGCCCCATTTTGTTGGGGGGTGTAAGGATAAGTGAGTTCTCTCTTAATGCCATTGATCTCACAAAAGTCTCTTATCTTGTTGGAGATATACTCTCCTCCATTATCACATCTTAGAACTTTAATGCAAAAACTAAGTTGCTTTTCCACTAGAGACTTAAACTTTACAAAAGCTTCGTATACAAGGGTTTTCTTAGGCAATAATTCAATCCAAGTGTATCTAGTACAATCATCAATAAAAGTCACATACATAAAGGCTCCTCCATTAGTTTCATGAGAAAAAGTATGTACATCCGAATGGATAAGATCTAAAGGTGAGGTAGATCTTGTTAAAGATCTCTTGTAGGAATTCTTGTGTGACTTTGCAAGGCTACATGCCTCACACACTTTGCCACACTTCTTGAAAGCTTTTGGTGTCGCGGAAGCCTTTTCATTTTGTGTTCGTCTTCTCTCTTCTGAGTCGCAAACAATTTTCTGTCTTTGAATTTTCTTTTTGTGCGGAAGCTCTTACGAGATCCCAGACACTCGACTACGCATCGCAGAACATATTTTATTCTAGCAATCAAGAGACACAACACAAGGCCAAGAGATACACGAAATAGAATGACTATATTGTTAGTTTGGTTTTAGAGTGAGATCGCCAGTGTCTCACTTGTTGGCAAATTGACTCTTTGCTCTTTTGCTCTGTTCTGTTCGTTGGCAGACTTTCATGCATAGCTATGATATTTTTGCTTTCTTACTCTATTCGCTACGTCCCATTCTGTTTCTTACAGATCTCTGTCAAAATCTCATCACTTTTTCTCTTTTTTATTATGATCCAGAGAGGATCGTTTTTACCTCCACTGTGTGGAGTTTACAAGATAGCTAAACGTAGAATCACAAGACTAGTTAACGTTAATCAACTAGTTAGTTAGTCTCCATCATTGCTATTCGTTTCAGTTGGGCGTGAAGCCCGTTGAGCTGCCAGCTGGAAGCATGAAAGATTTCGCTTCGTGTGTTTTCATTTTTTTTTGTAGTTTTCGTTCTACGCCCCTTTTTCAGTTTGCGGTCTTGGAGGTGTGTTTACGACTTGGAAATGATTCATGAATAATTTGTGCTTCGAGTCAAAGACACATTTACTGTCCTGAATTGTTCTCGTTCAACCTTCGTGTCTTGTTCGTGCCGCGACAAAGTTGCAGGAGTTCACCATTTCTAGCACTCCTTCTTGAACCTTGCAGCTTTGTTCGTTCAATCCAATTGCCTCTCTTTGCTTGGTAAAGAGTGGCTTGTCGAGCGGTTTCATGAGGAGATCTGCAATCATACTTTTTGATTTTATGAACTAGATCTGGAGCTCTCCTTTCGAGATCAAATCTCGAATGTGATGGTACTTCAGAGGAATGTGCTTCATCTTTGAATGGAAGACAAGATCTTGGGACAGATAGATGGCACTCTGGGAGTCCATCATCATCGTGCTTGGCCCCTCTTGTGGTATCCCGATTTTCTCCAACATCATCCGCAGCCACATTATCTCATTCGCCACTTTCGAGGTTGCGACATACTTAGCTTCGCAAGAGGATTGAGATACCAGGATTTGCTTTTTGCATATCCAGCTGATTGCAGTTCCGCACGCTATTGTACATCCTCCAGTAATGGACTTTCTGTCATCCTTGCAGCTCGTCCAACTTGCATCACTGTAGTGATGCAGCTCAAATCCTTTCTTTTCGTTTCTATCTCTGTAGGTTAATCCAATATTCTGGGTACCCTTCAGATACTGTAGGATTCATTTGGCCATTTTCCAATGTGCTAGACCAAGATTGGAACAGAATTGGCTTGATGCGTGAACAGAGAAGGCCAGATCCATTCTGGTACAAATTGTAAAGTACATCAGGCTCCCAATTAAGTTCTGATAGGGTATACCTACCATCTTCTGTTCTTCCTCTTTTGTTTTTGGGCAATCATGTTTCGTGAGCTTAGCTCCAGCTATCATTGGTGTGGCTTTCTCTTTACAGTCCATCATGTGGTACTGCTTCAGCACTTTTCTGGCGTATTCTGACTGACTCAAGTGCATTTCGCCATTTGTTCGATCTCTTCTGATCTCCAGCCCTAGACATTTTTTTGTTTCTCCAAGATCTATGATTTCGTAGCTTTCATTAATTTGACTCTTTGTGTCTTTGATCAGCATCAAGAAATTTCCTATCATCAACGAATCATCCAAAAAATGGTCAATATCACAAAATCATTTCCTACTCTTTTGAAGTAGACATTACAGTCTGGTTGAGTAGGGTTGAAGTCTAGAGACTTCAGAAGACCATCAAGCTTTTTGTACCAGGCCCGTGATGCCTGTTTTAGATCGTAGATGCATCTCTGCAATCGACAGACATATTGTCTATTGTCGAAGTCTTCATAGCCTTCAGATTGCTTCATGAAGATTTCCTCCTCTAGATCTCCATGAAGAAAGGTTGTTTTCACGTCAATCTGGTGAATTTCAAGATTGTACTCTGTGGCATATGCAAGGAGTAGCCTTATGCTTGTCATCTTGACCATGGGCGAATATGTGTCGAAATAGTCGATACCATATGTTTGCGTGTAGCCCTTTGTGACAAGCCTTGCCTTGTAGCAGCCAATAGTGCCATCTGATTTTAGCTCTTTCTTGTACACCCACTTGCAGTTGACTACTTTTCTGTGTGGCTCTAATGTCCATGCCTCGTTTTGTCTCATCGACTCGATTTCCTCTAACATGCCTACTTCCAGAATTCTCCCTCTGGACTCTGGATAGCTTCTTGGTATGTTCTAGCTCTTCTTGTAGCTGCAATACTCGAACTGTGTGTCTTTGTTCCATTGAAGATTGTCAGAATAGTGGTCTAGAGGTCTTCTTTGTCTTGTTGACGTTCGAGATTCGTTTCGTCACTGCTCGAACATTTCTTATTCGTGGGGTTGATCTTGTGATTCCTGCTGCTCTAGAATCTGGGCTCTGCATTCTGATTTGATGTATGTGCTCGGTCTCTCTCTTGAATAGGCAGCAGTGTGAAGATCTCATGGCCTCTTTCGTCTTTTAGTCCATGGAATGTGGACTCATCGAACTTCACATCGCTGCTCGAAACAACCTTTTTTGTGGTTGGATTGTAGAGTCTGTACACATGTGTTCCGTTCGAGTAGCCGACCATGATTGTTTTTTTGGATTTGTCATCAAGCTTGCTTCTCTTTTCCTTTGGAATGTGCTTGTATGCTGCACATCCAAACACTCGTACATATGAAAGATCGGGCTTTCTGCTTGTCCACATTTCGTATGGTGTTTTGTTCTCCAGCACTATCGTTGTAGATTTTTTCTGCAAATGTACATCTAGGGCTATTGCCTCAACCCAGAATTGACCTGGCAATTGAGCTTGTGCCATCATGCATCTGGCTCCTTCGACTAGCATTCTGTTTTTTCTTTCTGCCACACCGTTGTATTTTGGTGTGTATGCAAGAGTGAACTGGTGTTTGATCCCCTGTTCTTCGCAGAATCTTGAGAATTCTGTGCTTTTGTATTCACCTCCATTGTCAGATCTAAAGATCTGTATCTTCTTCGAGATGTGTCGCTCTGCGAATGCCACGAAATTCTTGAAAGAATCAAATACTTCGGAGTTTTTCTTCAAGTAGTAGATCATGGTCATTCGATTGTAATCATCTATGAACGTTAGAAAATATCTCAAACCTGAGAGCGAATCTGTTTTCATCGGTCCACACACATCAGAGTGGACGAGCTCAAGAACTTCTTTTGCTCTTCTTCCCTCGTGTGTGAATCATATTCCGATGTTGCTTGCCTTTCTGACAAGCTTCGCATAACTCGGCCTCTGGCCTTGAAATCTTGAGAACTGTGACAATGTCCTTTCTGCTCATGTCATACAGGCTCCGCATGTTCAGATGTTTGTCATCTTCTCAATCATACGGCAAGTGTTGCCGTTGAACAAAACTTGAATGTCTAGATCTACCATCTTGGAGACAGATAGCAGATCCTTTCTGAGTGAGGGCACATAGAGTGCTCCTGGAAGCTGCTTGGCCTGACAATGTTCGTAGCTGTAGAGAGTTGATGCCTTTGACATCGTCTCTGTTTCCATCGCCTAGAATCACTGCTCTGTTGTTTTCAAGTTCGCAAAAGTTGATCAAGATCTTCTTCCTACAGGTTATGTGAGATGGTGCTCCTGAATCGATGACTACATTGTAATCGTGTTCATAGTAGCTTGTCAAAGCTTCATCAAATATTGTGAAAGCTTCGTCACTTCTTTCAGCATCCTTTGATGACTCTGCAAAATTTTCCTTTTCAGTTTTGTTCTTTCTCATTGGGTTGAATCTGCAATCGTATGCGGAATGTCCTTTCTTCGTGAAGTGCATGCAAGGTATTGCTGGATTGAACCAGCATTTGTTGGCCATATGGCCTGGTTTGTGGCTGTGATCGGAGGAAGAAGATTGTTGATTCGAGGACTTTGTCATCTCGAATCTTGGCTTGTTTTTGTTCTTCTTCTTTCCTTTCATGAAGAGAGTCTTTTCTTGATCACTACTTCTCTCTCCTTCATCTCCATCAGTCTCTCATCAGCGACAAGACTGACTGCTTTGTTGAATGTCATATCTGGTAGACTTAGTATGAGCATTCTCAGCGGCTGATAGGATGTCAGTAGAGATTTCATGAAGTACATCAGTTGTTGTGGTGCTGGGACCTGGTGCTCCTATCTTGATGCAGCGAGTTGAGTGAAGATTGTTCTGATCTTCTCAACGTGCTGATCTAACTGGTTGCCATCCCACCGTACGGATTGCAACTGATTGTGAAGGTGCATGACTGAAGCTGCAGTCCTCACTTCATAATTCTGCTTTAATCTTTTCCACACTGCATGGCTACTTTCACAATCTTCAATCTACATGAGTAGATCTTCATTTATGGACGAAATGTTTTCAGCTCTCCTCGGGTCTTCCTCTGGAGGATGCACCTCTGAGAGCTCGGTCACCGACCAGATGCCTTTGCCCTTTAGGAGTGTTTTGATTTTAAATTTTCAGATTCTATAATTTGCACCATCAAGACTGATTGCTACTCTAGTCTGGATTATCGTAGCCATATTGTGTTGTCTGGAAGAATCATTGCTGGGATATCAGTAGTGATAACCTGTAGGCTCTGATACCATGTCGCGGAAGCCTTTTCAATTCGTGTACATCTTTTCTCTTTTGAGTCGCAAACAATTTTCTGTCTTTGAATTTTCTTTTTATGCAGAAGCTCTTACAGGATCCTAGACACTCGACTACGCATCACAGAACATATGTTATTCTAGCAATCAAGAGACACAGCACAAGGCCAAGAGATACATGAAATAGAGCAACTATATTGTTAGTTTGGTTTTAGAGGGAGATCATCAGTGTCTCGCTCGTTGGCGGATTGACTCTCTGCTCTTTCGTTGCGTTCTGCTTGTTGGCAGACTTTCATGCGCAGTATGCTATTTTTGCTTTCTTACTCTATTCGCTATGTCTCTCTCTATTTCTTACAGATCTCTGTCAAAATCTCATCACTTTTTCTCTTTTTTATTATGATCCAGAGAGGATCATTTTTACCTCCACTGTGGAGTTTACAAGATAGCTAAACGTAGAATCACAAGACTAGTTAATGCTAATCAACTAGTTAGTTAGTCTCCGTCGTTGCTATTCGTTTCAGCTGGGCGTGAAGCCCGTTGAGCTGCCAACTGGCAGTGCGAAAGATTTCTCTTCATGTGTTTTTGTTCTTTTCGTTTCTTTTCGTAGTTTTCATTTTGCGCCCCTTTTGCGGTTTGCGGTCCTGGAGGTGTGTTTACGATTCGCGAATGATTCATGAATCGTTCGTGCTTCGAGTCAAAGACACGTTGACTGTCGCGAATTGTTGTCGTTTGACCCTCGTGTCTTGTTCGTGCCGCAACAAAGTTGCAGAAGTTCACCATTTCTGACACTCCCTCTTGAAGCTTGCAGCTTTGTTTGTTCAATCCAATTGCCTCTCTTTGCTTGGTAAAGAGTGGCTTGTCGAGCGGTTTCGTGAAAAGATCTACAATCATACTTTCTGATTTTACTAACTAACTAGTTGATTAGCGTTAACTAGTCTTGTGATTCTACGTTTAGCTATCTTGTAAACTCCACACAGTGGAGGTAAAAATGATCCTCTTTGGATCATAATAAAAATAGAGAAAAAGTGATGAGATTTTGACAGAGATCTGTAAGAAACAGAGAGAGACGTAGCGAATAGAGTAAGAAAGCAAAAATACCATAGCTGTGCATGAAAGTCTGCCAACAAGCAGAATACAGTGAAAGAGTAGAGAGTCAATCTGCCAACGAGCGAGACACTGAAGATCTCGCTCTAAAACCAAACTGACAATATAGTCGCTCTATTTCGTGTATCTCTTGGCCTTGTGCTGTGTCTCTTGATTGCTAGAATAAAATATGTTCTGTGATGCGTAGTCGAGTGTCTGGGATCCTATAAGAGCTTTCACATGAAAAGAAAATTCAAAGACAGAAAATTGTTCACGACTCAGAAGAGAGAAGACGAACACGAAACGAAAAGGCTTCCGCGACATTTGGTAGGCCGAGAGCTAGCTCATTTGATGCCATGGATTCCTTTGATTGAAGATTAGGATGGCCCAATCTTTTGTGCCAAAGCTCCACTTGATTCAACTCCTCCCTAACCATATTCACACTTTCAATAGCCACATTAGCATCCAACTTGAAAAGCCTTCCTTGCTTAATGCCACGAGCTATGCACTTATTTTTTTTCAAGATGGAACACACTCCATTCTTGAAATGTACATCTAGTCCATTGTCCATTAATTGACCAACACTAAGCAAGTTCTTTGTAGTGGATGGAACAACATACAAAACATTATCAAGATCTATCCTTTTAGATGACCCTAAGCATAATGGTATAGGTCCTATGCCATCTATGTTGCATTCTTGATCACTAGCTGTGTAGATTGATTTCTTAGAATCATTACAAAAAATTAGTAGCATTAGAGGAGTTTTGAGCTCCAAAAAGACCCTTTAAGAATTCGTGCAAGATGTAGTTTATATTATTAAAATATTATAACACTAATACTTTTGACTTGCCATAACTTTTTAAGCGTAGCTCAGAAGTATGTCATTCAACATATCATTCAAAAGCCCTTGTTGAGCGCTTTCCAATGCACCAAACTTCACTAAATTCAGACTTACCACTAAAAAGTTATGCCATTTTTAGTGTGGAATCAAAATGTGGACTCAAAAAGTCACGTTACGTAGATTTCAAATTTGAGTGTTTTGATTGGTCCACGTGTAAGAAAAAATAGAGAAAAAAATATAAAAAGAATCTTTACAAAGGGTCTTTTTTGGATTTAGAACTCCTCTAATGATAAGAGAAATAATGCTTGTTGAATGACATGTGGGAACTAGCCCCACTATCAATCCACCATGTCTCTTGGCTTGATGTTGGTGTAGGTGCTACCATCAAGGATGTGTTAAAGCCATCCTCTTCCTCCTCCCCTTGTGCAAGATTGCCTTGATCTTCATTCCCTTGTGCATTCTTCTTCTTATATCATTCGAAAGCAAAGTGTCCTTTCTTCCCACAAAAGAAACACTTCAACTTTGCTTTGATCTTTTGCTTCCCTTTGGAGGTAGATGCTCCATCCTTTGCTTCGGCCTCCTTGCCTTGGATCTTCTTGAAAGGATGAGACTTCTTCTTGCCTTTAGATGTGAAGTTTGCTCTCTCATCACCATTATGTAGTGATAAGGACCCCATTCTTGTTTTGAAGTGTAGAATCCTACTCTCCTCGGCCACAAGAACATTATGCAATTTTTCAATTGATGGAAGTTGGTCTTGAATAGCAAAATATTGAACTAGATTAGAGAACCCATCTCCTAATCCATTCAAGATTACTTGTACTAGTTCATTATCTTGGATCTTCTCTCCTATAGATCCCAATTCTTTGTTCAAGGATTTTATCCTTAGGACATAATCTTGTCCATTTTCTTCACTTCCCCTCATGCTTTGCAAGATCAAGTTTCTTAGCATAAGCACTCTTGAAGTTTTATTGGACTCATAAATGTTCTTTAGTGAATCCCAAGTCTCTTTTGATGTGGTACAAGAAGCCACCTCTTTCAAGAGGTCATTGCTTACATTTAACTTCAAGCAATGTAGGGCTAATCTAACCCTCTTTTTGCACTTTAGTTGTTCTTGGGGAGCTTGAGGCTCTTCCTCAACTCCTAAGACAATATGAAAGAGATCATGAACCACTAGTAGTGATTCCATTCTTACTTTCCAAATGGAATAGTTTGTGGAAGTTAGTTTCTCACTAGATTCTAACATATATCCACCCATGGATGTCATTCTGAATGAAAGCCTATGAGATACACAAAGTTCTCTTGATAAGGTGTGATCTAAGATAGATTTCTAGCTTTCAAGAAGCTTCTAATTTCGGCCCAATCAATCCTAGTTCAACTTGGATGATGGTATAATAGATCAACTACAAATTTCCTAGCAATTCATTCCTCAAAGAAATTGATTCTAGTTCAAATTAGTCTGATATTTCACACACACTTAAGATCTAAACAAATCAACCTTAAAGATCTGACCTAATGCTTCAAAATGAATTGCTTCAATGACTCAAAGCACTATTTGATCATTAGCATTCAATAGATTGAACCTAGATCTAGACAATGCACTAAAAATCTTGAATTTTGGACTAGTGTGCACTTTTTTGAATCAAAAACACTTATGGAAGTTAATTTGAAGGTTGTTGTACGGTTTCACACGTGTGAAAAGTACTTCAGCAGCCCACAAATTGATCTTGACCAAAAACAATGATGTTACTTTTCTCTTTGAACTTGCCCTCTCAATTAGAACTCAAAAACAACAAATTGTCAATGATTTCTCAAGTACTATTAATCATTTAAATCACTCTTAGATTTGGCTCTGATACCATGTCAATTTTCAGAGAAAAAGGACAAATATTGATTGTACTATCAATCATTAAGAGTTATTGATTGCCAAATCCAAAGATCTATCAAGTTCTAGATGTTAGATCTTGATCTAGATGCTTTACACTATGATTTAAGCAAGAGCAATGGATCAAATGATCAAACACATGGATGGGTGGCCTCATACGTGTGGAAGACAGTAACTGTACATGTCAAAAATAAAACCATGCCAACAAGGAGTTCACCAAGTGCATGGATGTCAAAGTGATCCATCTAAATCACGAATTTTTCTAACGAAAAGTGGCCAAGTGAAAGTATTGGTCATATCATCTTGCATGTCACCGAACTCCCAAGAAGACCATAATAGCCTACTGGTTTATTTTGTGGAAGATCCTAAGGGATGTGAAAGATTCAACTAGTTTGATCATATTTGCTATATTTCCATATTTGGCAAATTGAGGCCAACTTTGTCTTAGACTTAGAGTTTGACTTTTCAAAGTTCATTAGTCTAAATTTCATTTGAATAAACACTTTTTGAAAGTGTTGAAAAGTTAGAAGGCAAGTTTGAGTATATTCAAATTTAAATGTTGGGTACTTTGAATCTAGACCCAAAAATAGTAGGGTTAGCATTTTGGTGAAAAAGCCAAGTGGCCAAATAGGGTCTGGACCTGTTATAAAAGGATGTAACACATGGAGAGACATATCTTCTCTCTTCTCTATCTCATTTCATGCTTATACATGGTTTTCTTGGATTCTACTTGTTGAGCCCATGCAGTTTGGGACGTTGCTATAGTACAATGTTTCTTCATAATAGACTTAACTTTTGTTGTGCCATCTATGAGAGCTTGTGAGGAGTGGCTATGGTGACTGTGTGATATGATCTGCATACTACACTAGATTCTATCGGAATTTCAACATGGTATCAAAGCGTCAGGGTGTTGTAGGTATGCACGATCCGGTGGAGCTATGGGATGGCATCTTTCACCAATAATAATAGCACTCAGAGTGTCTCAGGAGAGAGGACTCCATACGGGGGGTATCGGCAGTCCAGATGGCGAGAGACAACAAAGATCCTTCGATCGGAACTTTGAGGAAGATCAAAATGATCATTGTACGGGGGGGTACAATGAAGCATTATTGCTTCGAAATCATTATTACTTACTCCTGATAGGGTAACAAGGCGTTTGGAGGCGATAAATGCGGTATGGGGGCGAATGGTAGGGAAATTGTGTGGAGAAAGCTAGTATCGGCGATGGAACTGCAGTTTGGCGTCATGACTACTCATCATTGGTGACAATTTTGAGAGGGCAAGCAATCACTGAAAAAATCTTGTGATCAAGCTCAACTCTTGGGGTTAGAACCGACCAACGTCAGGTGGCGTTTTGGGAGAACACTCTCATAGTCATAATCGATGATGGTATTGTTGAGTCAGGTGATAGTTTCATTAACACACACATCTGTAGCTTGGAAATTTCTCATTTGGAGAGAAATATGGGCTAGCTTGAAGGTACACATATTTTGGCAATCACAGGTGATGGAAGTGTGAGGTGGTGCCAGTTAGAAGCCATTGGGCAAGATAACGGACTTGCATTGGATGAGCTGTGTGTGGGACACATGAAGGATGAAGAATGGGTCGGTAATCACACTTTGGATGCTCTTGGTGAGTGGTGAGTGTGATGATTTTGCAGTTTTGCAGTCGGTAAGTCAATTTTGATCAAGCCATTTTAGTTGTGGAGCAGTGTATCAGGATTGTCATCGAGGAGATACACTTCAACTACCAATTTGGATAAGTCAAGTCAATTTGCCATATCAATATTGCATCAGGGATATAGATTTCAGTAATAATAGGGTGTAGATCGTTTGGTTTGGGCCATGGAAGATCTCACAGGTTCATTGGAGGGAGATTGGCATGTCACTTCATGTGAGGGACTTGATGGTGGCTTTGGAGTTCACATCTCAGTGTATTCTTAGGGAGTGGTTTGGAAACATTCACAAGAGCAGCTTGGAGCTAGCTTTGGGAATATAGGTGGGCGCTACAGGGTAGATGCTCAGACCTTTGTGATCAGGGATGACATTGGAATACTTGGTGGGATAGCACTGTAGGATGACATGGGATGATCATCAAGGGGCAGCTATTTCATATTGGACTTGAGTCATTGGCATGGACAGGACTTACATGGCTGATTCATGATGGAATCAAGAAGCTACAAACACAAATGGACAAAGCGTGAAGCTTTGAGAGCCAGCTCTAGGTTGGAGAGCTGATGGATATCGCATCGGGTGTGATCAAAGGGCAAGCATCATGATCAATGTTTCTCTAGCGATCTACTGCAGGGGACACTGATGGCGAGGACTTCATGGTGTGCTCTTTTGGGAGTACAGGATGGCATTACAGCATGGGGCTAGTTTTGGATGATTGGCATTGATGGGGAGACATCTACCATCACGGGCGTGGATAAGCTATCTATAGCTTTCATGCATTTGGCTATATTTGTAGGAGTCTAGGCTTAGCACAGGTGTTGGAACTTCCATGGTGCAGATTCTCAGGTGGTGAGATCGTGGAGAAGCCTAGAGGGAGTCACTCAAAGCCATATACCTCAGTACAATCAGGGAGATAGTGGTCTCGGGTTCCCATGAGTGGTGACTCAGGGATATGCTTGCGTTGGCATGGTGTCGGGTGGCACATAGCCAGGGAGGGTGAGCAGATGCTAGGGGCCAGGTAGAGCAGGTGATGCTTTGGAGTTCAGCTTGTCTAGAAGTATGGTGACCAAGATCAGAGATATCAGGTGAGCATAGTATGTGGATGACGAGTCCATTGGGGTGGCACTCATGGATATGGTACAATTGCTCAGGTATGATATGTCATTTGATGTATCTCAGCTGGTGCATCATGTGATGACCTAGAGATGGGTCATGCCTACTTGGAGATAGGTGGCATGGAGTGTACCCAGTGGTGGTACATATCCTGAGGGCATGGAGTGCATTACGGGGTGATGTGGATCTAGCATGCCCATGGTTGTGTTCCAGCAGGGATGAAGATGGTTGCTCAGGGAGTGACAACTGATACTTTGACGAGTGATCAGGTGAGCTGCATGGTTATATGCATAGTAATCTCCAGATTGGCATCACATTTTGTTTTTATCCATCATTATTTGGTAAGCAAGATGCAGCTTTTTGATTAGATCTAGTTGGAGTCTAGTTGCACTACAGGTGGACAGATTCTTGGAGAGCTACCAGCGGGTAATGGATACTTGGTGATCAGATGATATTGAGTACATGGTTATGGAGCTATCCTACTTGATATGCTATGGATCGTGGGTGAGTTATTTATCATGATAGTAGATCTAGTTTGCATTTGCTTTGGCTTTGACGTTATGATGGATACAGTGTTGGTGAGATAGGCTCCTTGGTAGGAGGCCTATGTACTGGTCAAATCAGAGTTGGCAACGTCAAGCATGGAAAGTTGAACCTACATGGGATGTAGGATAGGCAGATCATCATCAATATCTCTGGGAGGTTGGCGAGCTACTCCGGTATCAGCCTATGGTGAGGTTGTGTACATTCATTCATTGAGGCCTTAGGTGCAGGCCATGGTTGGAGACCTGATTTAGTGGTGTAGCAGCGGATCTATAGGTGGCACATGTGTTGGTACGACAGGATACCACTTATGGGTAGGCCTTGGTCATGTATTTGACGCTTTATCATTCATGTTGGTTTGCATGAGTGTGTGTGGGCTTGCATGTTGTCTTGTCACAGGAGTCTATATCTGAGTCAGAATTGTATGTGGTTGTGCATTTGCTACGTTTGAAACAAAGTAGTGATTTTATGCTCATTGACTTGGGTGCAATCTTATGGTGGCAGTAAGATTTCCTCATGTTGTGCCTCAGTCACTCATATATGTCAACTTTACAGGTCTAAGCTTGTAAGTGTCTGATAGGATGTCAACCTAGATAGATGGAAGATGTAAGTCTCATGGTGGCAGTGGGATTTTTTCAGTTTGATCCATGTCGCTCATGTGGTCCACTTGTGTTTCGAGTTGGATGGGGACGAGTCAGTTGGTCGAGAGTATGGTAGACTCTCTATATGAGCATTGTGTTTACATGATACTTTTTGAGTCAAACCTGGTGGTTGTTGGTGTGCTTGAGTGTGAGTCAAGTACAGAGTAGCAGGACATGCATAGCATCTTTTGGACACTCCAAACATTGTTACAAATTAAGTGTTTTTCACTCTTATCACATTTGAGCTTAAGGGAGAGAGTTAGAAATCAGAGTTAATCTGATATACATTTTATGTAAGCTCTAAATGTGATATTGTAATCAGTGTACAGTTAATCGGTGTAATCAGTGTACAGTTGATTAGATTTGTTGTATTCAGTTGTGTTTGGGACGTGACCCATTAGGATATATTGATCGGGCACTGATCATGTAGACGGCTACTTGGGTTAACCAGGTAGCCACACATAGGAAGAAATTAGCTTGTACAGTGATTTTGAGTTCATTATGCTATACTCAAGGGCATTTCCTGGGTTTGTCAGTATATGTGGCCATGTTGGGCCTAACTCTAGTTTGGCAGGTGGTAGGCCAGTTTGGTGACACCTGTTGAGCCCATGCAGTTTGGGGCTTTGCTATATGTATAGTGTTTCTTCATAATAGACTTAACTTTTGTAGTGCCATCTATGAGAGCTTGTGAGGAGTGGCTATGGTAATTGTGTGATGTGATCTGCATACTACACTAGATTCTATCGGAATTTCAACACTAACTCCATCACAAAGTCATCTCATCCTCTTGAACTCATACAATCGGATGCGCATTTTGCTAGCACCAAATCTAATGGAGGTTCATCCATGTTTTTAACCTTCATTGATGACTACTCAAGATATTGTTGGGTGTTCTTACTTTTCTTCAAGTCTCAAGTATTTGATACTTTTGTAAAGTTCAAGTTGTTTGTGGAAAAGCATCATAATCATAGCATCAAGATTCTTAGAAGTGACAATGGTGGAGAATTCATCTCCAATATGTTCAAGGCCTTTTGTGAGGAGGAAGGGATCAAGAAAGAGACTTCTTGTCATTGCACTCCTCAACAAAATGGAGTTGCTAAAAGAAGGAATAGAACATTATGTGAATGTTCTAAGGCTTTAAGATTGGATGCTTGTTTGCCCAAATCCTTTTGGGGTGAATCTCTTGTATGTGCAAACTACTTGATGAATAGGGTGTCTTGCAAAGCAGTTGAAGGCAAAACTCATTATGAGATGTTGTATGGAAAGAAACCCAATCTTAATCACTTGAAAGTTTTTGGGTGTATATGTTATGTGCATGTGCCATTGGAAACAAGAAACAAGGAGGATCCATCTTCTACAAGAGGGATCATGCTTGGATATGCAAGCTCAAGCAAGGGCTACAAAATCTATCTCCCATTCTTGAACAAATTTGTTGTTTCAAGGGATGTTATATTTGATGAACATCATATGCATATTCTTGAAGAAGGCTCAAGTGCTCCAACAATCAAGAAGAAGATGGCCGAGGAGCAAGATCTTGATTTTGAGGAGGAGCTCATGGAGGAGCAAGCACCAAACCCACCTATCACACCAAGGAATCTTCAAGGGAAAAAGTGGAGCCATCAAGGCTCACATATCAAGGCAAAGGGTAGCAAGCTGAGGGTATCTCATCCACTTCTTATGCTTTATCTAGTTTTGTCCACTCCAAAGAATGGTATAAAGCTATGTTGGATGAGTATAATGCCTTGATTGAGAATGAAACTCGGTTGCTTGTTGATAGACCTCAAAGGAATGTAATAGGATGCAAGTGGGTCTTCAAGCTTAAGTTGAATGCAAACGGGAAAAGCAAGATTAGTTGCAAAAGGTTATGCTCAAGAGAGAGGGATAGACTATGAGGAAACTTTTACACCTGTGGCCAAGATGGTCACAATAAGACTAGTCATTGCACTTGCATCACATTTTGGATGGATCCTATGTCAAATAAATATCTCTAATGCCTTCTTGAATGGTTTTTTGGAAGAGGATATCTATATGGAGCAGCCACAAGGGTTCATCAAGCATGTAATGGAGAACAAAGTATGCCATCTCCAAAGAAGCATCTATGGCTTGAAGCAAGTCTCGAGATCTTGGAATTCAAGATTACATTGCTATCTTATTTCACTTTGTTCAAAGTGAATATGATCCCACTCTTTACATTAAGTTTGATGATGTTGGTATTGTATTTTTACTCATTTATGTAGATGACATCATCATTAGTGAAAATAGTGTTGATGGTATTGAAAAAATCAGGATAGATCTATTCTTAGAGTTCAAGATGGTAGATCTAGGGTGTCTTCACTTCATCTTAGGCATAAAGGTACTTAGAGAATTTTATTTTATCTTTATAAGCCAAGTAAACTATGCTCAAAGTCTTTTGAAGAAGTTTAAGATGGACGAGTGCAAAAGTGTTGACACACAAATGGAGCAAGATGTAAAATGCCAAATGAAGATGATGAAAGATCCTTCATGGACATCACTTTGTTTAGTCAACTTATAGGCTCCTTAATGTGGATCACTGGAACTAGCCAGATCTTAGCTTTAGTGTATGTAGGTTGAGCCAATCCATGCAAAAACCATTGAATATCCATTGGAAAAAGGCTAAGAGGATTCTAAGATACATCTCGGGTACATTGGATTTTTGGATTCTATATAGAGGAGATGTGATTAACCTTCATGCATTTAGTGATTTAGATTTTGCAAGGGACAAGAGGGATAGGAAATCAACAAATGTCTATTCAACTTTCATAGGAGAAGGTGTGGTTTCATGGCTTTCCAAAAAGCAAGAAACTATATCTCTATCTTCAACCGAGGCCGAGTACAAAGCTTTGACAACCACTACAAAGGAGGTACTTTGGATCAAGAGATTATTGGTGGAGCTAAAGATCATGGATTTAGAGGAGGCACCAGTCATCTACAATGACAATATATCAGACCAACACCTTGCATCTAACCCAATCTTCCATGCAAGGTCTAAGCACATTGAGATATGCCATCACTTTGTGAGAGAAATGGTGCAAGCCAAGGAGATTGCTTTGGAGCATGTTCCAAGCAATGAATGTATAGCTGATATACTTAGTAAACCACTTCAAAAGACACCTTTTATGAAGTTCAGCTCATCACTTGGAGTGATTAGTAAAGCAATGATTGAACCAAGCTAGATAGTGAGGAGGACTGTTAAAAATTCACAATTCTAGCTTGACTAGTTTTGGTCATATGACTTGCAAATAGTTAGATGGTCATGATGTGGCTTGTCACACGTGCCAAATAGCATAGGATTCCATTCATAAGGATGTTCTCAAGTTGACCTAAGTGATAGAACCTTTGGAATGAGTCCAGATCATGCTTAGATACAAGAGAGAAAAAGTAGGAGCTATTTTTGGTAATCATTAGTAGATATTAGAACTCAAAATGGGCCCTTTGTCAAGATGTTGTTTTTGACTTCACACGCTTTCAACGCTTATGTGTCCCAATGAATGGTGTCCATCTGTGACAAACTGTAACAGTTGTTGATGGACGGAAATTGTATTTATCTTCCCGACCAAATTTTTGTGATTTTAAAATATCCCACCAGGCAGCACAAACAATTGTGATTGGACCATAGTTACTACCCGAATACTCTTATGTTGTCCATCATTGTACACTCAAGGTTGATTTGACGTCAATAGTCATAAACTGTGGTTAACTAATCCTTGTAGTTTAAGAACTTCTTGTCATTCATAGGTATACCTCTCATTTTCTTCATTCTATCTCTTATTTTGGATTGTCATTCTTAGGTTTACCTCGCAATCTCTACATTCTCTCCGTTCTTAGCTTGCATACTTGTATTTTTGACTAATGGCTACATATAATCGGAGACCAAGAGGAACCATTGATGCAATCAATATTTGCAATGAAAAAAATGCAGAAGATCAATAGATACCAGGAATATATAAAAAATATCAATGGATCTTGATGCATCCCTCTGCAAAAGGCTCATTCCGAAAAAGAAAAAGATCGGAAAACATTTATAGAAGCTCTTGGAAAGGCAAGATAATGGATTTTAAGTATCACCTGCCGGTCAATCTATCACGGAAGTTTTAGTTCAATATGCTTATCTTCACAATGAGCTCAACATTCATGATTTGAATCCAAATGATAGAAGAAAATGCAATTGTAAGTTTTCAGATATAATTTTTTTAGAGATTGCATTTTATTTAAATTATATTTTTCTTGAGATGTTTTTGTTGGTTTTGCGGATTTGTATCCATCAAATTTTATTGAATGGCAAACAGTTCAATCGATTGCAGGAATAATCGATGTCATACATTCGGATATCGGTATTTTACAATATAAAGGTCGTTCTACAAAATCACTTTTAAAGTCGGGAGCTTTTTTTATGATCACACATATTTTCTTGATAAAAATGGTTTAGTTGATAGATTAGAGCCATATCCTCTACCAGATTTTTCGAGTGAGAGGAATGGATTTCTCCTGATGCAGCAATTTCGAAAAGTTTTCGATCTAGGCTATATATTGATATTCAGAGTATATTAAAATGTAGCACTAGATCAAAGAATAATAGATTAAGTTGGTATCTACCTTTTATTATTTTTGTTGATTTTTTTGCCAAATGCAATGTTCGGAGAACGAAAACAATGTTTATTTGTAAGAACTTGAGTGCTGAAATAATTGTTGAGTTGTTGGATGATGGTTGGGATACAAAACAAAATCAGCAAGTTGAGTGCAGAGTATGTTACTCATCCATGACATTTAGATATCACATCAGAAAACAAATACTCACTTTGCTGCTGTATTATAGAAGATGGATTAAGTGCAAAAATGTTTGGAAGCCACTTGATCAAGATTTTGGTATAAACCCTCAAGAGCAATATTGGAACATCCATTGAAATTAAAGATCCATGGATTATGAACATGGAATTTTGTATTTTGTAATATAATTTTTTGTATACATCATTTTTGAAAATATATGAACCACTTTTTCTATGAGGCTCTTTCATTTCTATGATCTCCATTTCCATGGTGCAAAATACAATGTAATTGCAACTGGATAGTATTGAACTCCAGTGACCACTACAATCAGATATCGAATCGATGCTTGCCTTTGTTGAGGTCTTCTATATATCGGTTGTATTTTTTGTCTTCATTGTCTTGGTCTGTATTGTCCTTGTCTTGGCATATTCGGATATGTTCAGATGATGATCTGGTCAAAGCTTTGCTGCAACAAATCTAAGTGAAGTAATGTCACATGTTTGGATTGGTTGTGGCAAAGGTTCGATCAAATTATCATTCTGAACTTATCCAAAAAAAACCATGGTTAAGACAAGGTAGACCGAGGCTATGAAAAACAAACATGTTGAAAAACCGTAGAAATTGAAGATGAATGAATCATAATCTGAATTCATAAGAGGAAAAAAAAAAACAAGTAAGAAAAACCATAGAAAAACTATAAATATATTTATATTAAAAAATTTCTATACATGTGTCTCATCCACATCAAGTGAGACAAATATTTAATCAGTATCAACTATCTATGATCTTTAAATCCATTTCTCCAGTTGGAAGTAGCTTGGGTGGAGAACACCCCGGCCACTGCAACTGGATATGAATTTTTGATCATAAGCTTTATGGTCTCCTGCCTAAAGTGCATTATCTCCATTGGGGAGACCTTCGGACATTTAGACTGAAAAAAAACATAAACACAGTTAAATGTAGTTAATCAAAGATTAGTTGATAGGAATTTGAATATGAAAAAAAAAATACAGTTAAAAGCTATTAATCAAAGATTACATCTTCCAGATTTGGAAGTCCATCTTGTAGTGCAAGCCAATTGAAAAAGTGTTTGGCATTGCATACGGTATACCAGCCACAGTTGACAGAATCAACCTGCTGGGAGGACTGCAGAATCCAAATTTTAACATTATGAGATATTGGATCAACGTGCAGGATGTTATAATTAAATCTACAACGGAAACCAGCACGCGTCGAACCGATATCCAAAAAATATTGTTTGAATATCGGATCAGCACGCACGTTATGAAAAGAAACCAAACAATAACTACAAGGACGCGTAGAACCGATATTGATAAATTTTTACCTCTGCATCAACAATTTTTAGCTTCGTATATGCTTTTGTATTTGGTATTGGAAAGAGTTCCAGTATTTTCTGGATATGGCTCCTGGCAATTTTGTGTGTGTGTGTAATAGAGTTCATCTTTAAACAAACTGGATTACACACACCCTCATCATTGATGTATAAGGACAACACATATAAGCTCCAATGATCACTGCAATCAGAAAACAATAAATTTATGAGAATCAATGTGAAATCAAAATTCATATGAAAAATTCAACATAATAAAATCTGAAAAAAAAAAAAAAAGACACTTACTTTGTTATATATGGCAGCACGGGAATTGGAGTCCCCAGTCTGACCTATTGGAGCATATCATCGTGCAAACTTTTGAAATCAGGAAAATCAAATGCAGCCATGAATTGAAGGGGAAACAATGCCACATCTATAAACAACGGGGTCTGAAAAAACTCCATCCAGTACTGAATGGCCCCACCTCCTACATTGTCACCTAGCATTGTATTCCTACTTTTTAATTCACCTATATCTAAACTAGAAAGGGGGAGACCAGCATTGGTCTTCGGCATTCTAAAACTGTATTGAGGACCTAAACCTTTAAGATACGTGCTTAACAATTGGTCATACTGTACATATTGAGGCCTCGTGTTGTTTGCTTGGTCCACGTCATTACTGTCCAATAGCGGATCAGCACGCGAAGAAGGAGAACCCAGGATCAGAAGTCAAGTCGAGCACGTCGAACTGATACCTGAGCTCAACCAGACCGATAGCTGGTAGCAGATGGATGCGCGCGAGTAATAGCGGATAGTAGGAAGTTTGTGTATATATAGAAAAAATCCGAAATGATTGCAAACGTGGTGGGTTGGATGTCCGAGGCTTGGATTACGATGATGATTCCTCTGAGGCTTGTCAATCAAATCAAACTAAATAGGGATCTCCAAGATTCCAACCCTAACTTGGTAGGGATGAAAGATCCACCAAAATTAGCACTAGAGATAGGTTTAGGGCTACTCATACTCGCCCAAAACCGGATGGATCATGTATATATAGGTGATGATCTCTCACCAAAATCAATCAAGCAATTTCATGATTTCTCTCTCATATTGGTGCAATTGCTCTCTATGTTTATAATTCTTTGAGTTCTTGTGATTCCTAATGATTATAGGATTGAATGTGGGATGCTGTACTTTCACACGTGTGAAGGCTTCTTCAAGGATTTGGGCCATTTAGTGAGGTCCAAGCATAGATTCTTGATGGATTTTCATGTTCCACCTTGTGCTAACCTTATGAGATCGCAATCTATTGTTTCTCTCATCATTTCAAGTGTTTTAGGATCCTAATTTGCTATAATTTTTACAGTTGTAGGTTTGGAGGAGAGACCATCAACACAACAAAATCAAGTGAGGCATGATAAGAGGGCTAAAAGGGCTCCACACATGATCAAGATGAATGTTACCAATGAGCTTCTCAAGGAGGTTGGTAAGAGTACTTCATCTAAGGATGTTTGGGATTCATTGAAGATCCAAGTCTACTTCTAGAGTGTTGACTCTAAGAAGGCAAATCTTTTATTGTTTGCAGAAGAATGAAGAAAGTCCAAGTACTTTTGTTTTGAGGATGAAAGCATTGAATGATGAGTAGGCTTGCATTGATGTGAGCATTAAGGAAGGAGAGCTTGTTCAAGTAATTTTTAATGGGTTGTTGGATGCTCATGCTAACATTGTTCATAGTATTGGTATTTAAAAGACTTTGCCAAGTTTGATGGATCTTGAAGAGATCTTGATCAATGAAGAATATAGGCTTGAGGTGGATCTACATCGACACTTCAAGAGGAGCTATGTTCACAAAGGGCAAATTCAAGGGCAAAACCAAATGTAAGTGGTCTAAAGGGGAAGATCAAGTGGATGCTTTTTCAAATGGCAAAAGGAAGGATAGATAAAAGCTCAAATGCTTCTATTGTGGCATTAAAGGAAGGCTTTGCAAGTGAGTGCTACAATAAGAAGAGAGATCAAGGAAACAAGCAAGGTAATCTTACTCTTGATGAGGATAGTTTGGATGTTAAGATGCACATGATGATGCTTTCGTGATGTATTCATGTATGCTTGCTAATGATGAAGATTGATAGTGGAGCAAGTTCACACATGACTTTTCACAAAGAGTACTTCACTTCTTGTTGGCATATGGAGATGATCTACACGGCCAATGATGGTGAGTGTGCAATCAAAGGGATTGGCCAAATTCCTATTTCTCTCTCAACAAATAGGAATGTTCATTTGGAGGATGTCTTGTTTATTACATCTATTACCAAGAATTTGCTTAGTGTGAGTCAAATGCTAAGTAAAGGCCTCAAGATTGAGTTTGATGGAGATGCTCGTATGATCAAAGGAAGGTTGTCTTGGTTGGAAAAGGTAAAAGACAAGGGAAGTTGTTCAAACTAGATGCTTGTGTTATCGCTAACCAAGTTGGATGTGTTGCAAGGGAGCAAATACCTATTCAAGAGGTTTGGCATAAAAGGATGGGACACCTCAACTTCAAGTCATTGGAGGTAATGGCTAGGAAGAAGGTTGTGATAGGTCTTCCAAGTTCCTTAAGTGGCATCAAACATATTTGTGACTCTCGCTTTGTCTAGGTCACAAAGACTACCTTATACTAGATCTACATCTAGATCTACAAAGCCTTTTCATTTTGTACATTCGGATATTCATGGATTTACTATAATTAGCAATAGTGGAGGTAAGATGCATGTAACATTCATTGACGATTTTAGTAGATTTTGTTGGATCTATCTACTAAAGAGCAAGGATGAAGTGTATGATGTCTTTATCAAGTTCAAGAATTCAAGGGAGAACCAATTTTTCACAAGGATCAAGTGCTTAAGGAGTACAATGGTGGTGAGTACATATCTACCAAGTTCAAGGCCTTTTGTGATGAGCATGGGATCAAGAGGGAGTATACAACATCAAGGACCCCACACAAAATGCAGTGGCTGAAAGAAGGAATAGGACTTTATGTAAGTGCCAAAGCCATGAGGTTAAGTGCTAATCTTGACAAACATTTTGGGATCAAGCTTTGTTGTGTGCCAATTTCTTGTGCAATAGGTGGTCGAGTACTGTTTTGGATAGAAGGACACCTTTTGAGATGTTATTCAAGAGAAGGCCGAGTGTCAACTTTCTAAGAACCTTTGGATGCACATGCTATGTCAACATTACTCTTGATGATAGGACCAAGGAGGATTCATCTTCAAGGAGAGGTATTTTTTTTGGATATAGTGAGGTGAATAAAGCCTACAAGGTTTACATTCCTTCTATTAACAAAGTGAATGTTGGTAGAGATGTCATATTTGATGAGGAAAACATTCCAAAAGTGTCTTCAAGCATGATTGATGGTGATGTGGATGGATCCTACTTTGGATGGTGATGATGATGGACCTTCATCAAGTCAAAAGCCAAGGAGAACATCAAGGGAAAGACAAGTACCTTCAAGACTCACATATGATGAAAATGTAAGCAAGTAATTTATGGAATATTCTAGCAAATTTTTGTAATTAAATTAATTTCATTGTGACTAGCCAGCAAAGTATAGTTTTCTTTCCTTGCAAGCCAATGTGCGGCTCTCCAAATTCCAAAGGTCCCCTTCTCCAAGTTGAATAGCTTATCAATCGATGCAAAAGTGATGCATTACGAATCTACACATTGATGTAAATATAGCAATATATGTCATGTGTCAATTGGAGAAATTGTAAGTGCCCAAATAGTCTTTTCAAAAAGGCTTTACATGTTACGTGAATCTGCATCTTCACAATGACATTTTTCACAGTGATCTGCAACCATCTATAATTCGAGATAAAGACATATCTGTAAGTTTTGTCAGTTGATCCAAGATTAGTACCCTGAGACTAGTGCAACATGCTCCTAGTAGCCACCACAACATTAGTCAGAGATCTGCAAAACTCATGCTCGTTGAGCAAAACAAGTGAAAACAAACCCAAAGGAAACCTTTTAGGTTAATGCATAAAAGTCATGCATATCAAAAGCATCATTGGGATGTTAAAAAAAAAGGTTTCTATTCATACTAAAAAGTGACAAAAGAATATACTAGTACTTAGAATTTGCTTCAAACAGGAACACGGATCATGCTACACAGTAACACAGACAGAAAACACTCTCCACAACAAGCTCACATAGCAACTGTATTTCTCAAAATGAAATTACACTGTACATATAGTTGTTCACTCAAGCAACCCATGCATGACCCAGGTTGCCGTTGGCGGGACGCGTGTCCCGTCAACTTGCCTCGTGGTGAGGCCAACTGATCCTTATCAACTAATAGGACCCACAGTACAGTAGCACAGTGATTCTACTTTAATTCTAACTCTCTCCCTTAAAGTAAAGTCTACTTTTTATACAGTCATATACATAGCTTTAAAGTTAACAAACTTTAAGTATATAAAGCTTTGATCTAAACTTATCAAACCTTTCTCCAACAAGTGGCTTAGTGAAAATATCAGCTAGTTGTTCTTCCGTACTAGAATGAACAACATGAATTTCACGACTCAGTAGCCTCTCATGTATAAAGTGATACTGAATCTCAATGTGTTTGGTTCTCGCATGGAACACTGGATTCTTTGCTAGTTGAATGCCACTCTGACTGTCGCTATGTAACGTCATGGGATTTTTTTGCTTCATGCCAACTTCTTCCAAGATTTGTCTCAACCATATAGCTTCATGTGCTGCACTACACATTGCCTTATACTCTGCTTCTGTGGTGGATAGAGCAATTGTACTTTGCTTCTTACCATCAATAATCAGATATGCAACATCAAGCATTCACCATAAGCAATCACCAAAGAAGCCGGAAGAAGAACACGCACTATCAATCTATCACACACAACATACTGAATGTAAAATGTACATATAAACCCTGAACCCTGATAGAGAGGGAGAACTAGGAGTAGACTACTAGACTAGCCAACGACTAGTTACAACTAGTAATAAAATACATTGTAAACAGTAACTAAGAAGTGTAACAATGAAGTTTATCATTGATTTCTAACACTCTCTCTCAATGATAAAATTACATTCTTCTATTCCTAGTAGAGTATGAAACTTTTCAAATTTACATCTACCTAATGACTTAGTAAAAATATCTACCACTTGATCTTCAGATTTACAGAAAACAAGATCAATGGCTCCATCAAGAATTTTCTCTCGAACAAAATGATAATGTATTTCAATGTGCTTGGTTCGAGCATGTAAAACTGGAATTTTGGCAAGGTGAATGCATCTTTGATTGTCGCAAGATATAGTAGTTGCATCCACCTGTGGTTTGCCTAAATCCACAAGCAATCTTCGTAACCATACCGCTTCTTGTGCAGCATTGTTGAGTGCTCGATATTCAGCTTCCGTCGAGGATAAGGCTACTATAGGTTGCTTTTTGCTGCTCCATGAAACTGCAATTGTACCATAACTGAATGCATGACCACTGGTAGACCTTATGTCATCAATATTACCTACCCAATCAGCATCTGTATATCCTATCAATATTGGCACTTCAGGCGGATCATACTTCAAACCAAATTTCAATGTCCCTCAAATGTATCTGAGAATACGTTTAGCAGACTTCCAGTGTGTTTGACTAGGATCTTGCATAAATTGACTAACAACACACCAATAGTATAAGAAATATCAGGTCATGTGTGTGTCAAATAAATCAAACTACCCACCAGCTGTCTATACAAATAAGCATCCACTTTCTCAGATTCATCATATGCAGTAAGCTTCGTGTTGACATCCATTGGTGTACTCAAAGGCTTACAATCCTGCATATTGAACTTATAAAACAAATCTCATGCATATTTGCTTTGTGTAAGAAAGACCACATTTTCTTTTTGCCATACTTCAATGCCAAGACAATAGTGCATCAATCCTAGATCGCTCATGTCAAAAGCATTGGAAAGATCTGATTTGATTTCATCAATTAAGCTCTCATTACTTCCTGTAATAATCAAATCATCCACGTACAGCACAATGAACACTATATCTGAATCTTGTCTTAGAATGTAAAGATTAGAATCATCATCACTCTTTACCATTCCCCTTCGCTTAAAGTGTTCATCAATGCAAGAGTACCATGCCCGTGGTGCTTGCTTCAATCCATAAATAGCTTTGTTGAGCTTACAAACAAGGTGCTCTCTCCCTGGTTCAATAAATCCTTGAGGTTGTACTAAGTACACCTCTTCATCCAGCACTCCATTGAGAAAAGTAGATTTAACATCCATTTGCTGGATCTTCCAACCATAGAAAGCAGAAATAGCAATGACAGAACGTATAGTTACCATCTTAGCTACAGGTGTGAAGGTTTCTCAAAATCAATACCTTCTTGCTGCTTAAATCCTCTCGCAACCAACCGTGCTTTGTATTTGTTGAGTTGCCCATCAGCTCCATATTTGATCTTGTATATCCATTTGCAGGTGATAGGCGTCTTACCATCAGGTAGCTCAACCAAGTTCCAAGTCCTATTTTTTGATATAGCTTCTATTTCTGTTTCCATAGCTTCATGCCACTCCTCGTGCTCCTTTGCTTTATCAAAAGTTTTTGATTCTTGAGCCTTGAGCACAGAACCCATTAGGGCTAGATTCATCTCTAATCTTGCAGGAGGTTTTCGATTTCTACTTGATCTTCTAAGCTCTCCCTGCTCACTAGATTCGGGAGTACCTCCCTTCTTTGCACCATCCATGACTGATAAGTACCATTTAGGTACTCTCTTGGGAATTTCAGCATCAGGCTTGCCTTTGTCCAATGGATTTTCTATATCAAAATCCACTTCCTTCTTGACCTGTACTTTTGCTCCCTCATCAAAAGGTTCAGTGATTACTTTAGATTGTTCACCTTGGCCCATCTCGTCAAATGTAACATCCCTAGAAATTACAAGCTTCTGTGCATTTGTGTCATACATCTTGTTTGCCTTGGCCTTCTCATCATATCCAAGGAAAATACACTTGATAGCTTTTGCATCCAATTTCCTTCGTTTCTCATCAGGAATATGAGCATAAGCATCACAACCAAATACTCTCAAATGAGAAATATTAGGTTTCTTTCCAGTAACAGCTTCATGAGGTGTCTTATCTTCTACGGATTTTGTAGGACACCAATTCAAGATGTGCATAGCTGTGCTACAAGCTTCTGTCCAAAAGGTGTTTTGCAGACCCTTGCTTTTGAGCATCGCCCTGGCCATCTCAACAATAGATCTGTTCTTTCGTTCTGCAACTCCATTTTGTTGTGGTGAATAAGGTGTTGTAGTCTACCTCTTGATCCCTTGAACTTTGCAAAAATCAATAAATTTTGTCAAAAAAATACTCACCACCCCCATCAGATCTCAAAGTTTTGATGCAACATCATGTTTGCTTTTCAACTAATGCCTTGAATTCCCTAAACTTAGCAAAAGCATCTGATTTCTTGCTTATGAAATAAATCCAAATGCATCTGCTATAATCATCAATGAAGGTGATAAAGTAATAGTAGCCACTAAGAGATCTAGTCTGCATAGGTCCACATAGATCAATATGGACAAGATCTAGGATGCCACTGGCTCTCCTTGCTCCACTTTTGGGAAACCTCTCTCTGTGTTGTTTTCCCAAAATGCAACCTTCACATATTTTGACTTCAAAAGAAATATCAGGCAATCCTATAACTAGATTACCTCTTTTGAGAATCTGTAAAATTTGAACACTAATATGACCGAATCGTTGATGCCAAAGATCACTTCGAGTATCAACCGTGCTTACCATAGCATGAGCAAAAGGTTCCGCATTCAATTTGTAGAGTCGATTCACGTTGACTCTAGCTCCTGTAGCAATCACTTTGTAGTGATTCTTGATGTCTTTGACAAGACATTTGTCACTGTCAAACTCAACCTTGAGTTGTTGATCAGCCATCGTCCCAACAGATAGTAGATTGTTAGCTAAGATAGGTACATATTGTACATTGCTTATCCACTTTATCTTCCTGTTGACTAGCTTCACTGGTACCACTCCAATTCCTTTAACAGATAGCAATTTGCCATCGGCTTGTCCAAATTCATCACCATTGTGAGTTTCCTTGAATTCTGAAAACCGCTCTTTCCTTGAAGTCATGTGCTTGGATGCACCATTATCAATGTATCAGGTATCCTTGGCTTCATCACTTGTCATTAATGCTGTAATGAACAAGTTTGAACTCTTACCTGTATCATCTTCATATTGATCATCATCGTATTGATGTTGATCAGCATAATTGTCCTCATAATAATCATCATCAAATTGATGTTGATCAGCATAATTGCCCACTTGCCATTTGCCTTTTCTTTGTTCTATCTCCTTCTGTTTCTTAAAGCATTCACGCTCCCAATGGCCAGGTTTGTTGCAATACCTACAATTTCCAGGTTTATTTTGCTTGGAATAGTCGCGTCCTTGACCTCGGCCTTGATTCCAATTGCCTCGATTTGGGCCATCATTGGATTGTTCTTGAAATTGCTGAAATGATCCATGATATGAGTTTCCACCTCTTGATTGGTGTCTTCCACGACCAAATCTGCCAACACGTCCTCTCACTGCAAGAGCTTGATCAAATCCCCTATTGTGATGACTCAAGTTCTCTTGACGTTGTTCTTCCTGCAAAAGCAATCCACCTAACTCTTCATAGGTTGAAAGATTTTCCCGTGTGGCTATACTTGTCACAAACATTGATGTGGCTCACTCAAACTATTCAATGTCAACTGCACGATCTCACGATCCTGTACTCGCTCTCCAACTGCTGCTAATTGGTCACGAATCTCTTTGATCTTCAATAGGTGATCAGCAACAGTTGCACCATCATCCATCCGCAATGTGTGCAGCTTCGTCTTCAGGAATAGCACTTGAGATTTGTTTGTGGTCTCAAACAATGCCTTCAACGTATCCCATGCTTCTTTTGTCCTTCTGAATCCGACATGTAGGGAATAATTGCATCTTTAACTGATAAGTTGATGACATTTTGTGCTTTCCATTTTCTCCTGTCAAATGTTCGCTGATCTTCTCCAATCACTAGCCTTGTCTCTTCACCTGTCACGATCTCCCATAGCTCATTTTCCATCAAAATGTTTTTTAGTTTGAATTTCCAAACTGCATAGTTGTCGGCTCCTTCCAATTTCCTTGACTCATTGAGGACACTCTCGCTTAGAGTTGCCATTACTGAACAAATGAGTCTAGATCAAGTAATTTATCACACCACAAAACTGTATATTTTTCTGGTTATACACTTGATATCCAAATGGAGCACAGAAGTACTGCTGCTCAGGATCCTTCTTAACTTGTGCGCGTGGATCCGATATTGGAGCATGCAATATCGGACTGGCGCATGGATGTACAACTACTCAAAAAAAATTTTAGCTCGTGCGCTTGGATCCGATATCGGTACGGACAATATCGGACTGGAGCGCGGATGTACGACTGCTCGGGTTTCTCTTCAGCTAGCACGCTTGGATCCAATATTGGTACGGATATAAAAAGAGAGAATATAAGAACTTTCAGAGGAAATATTCTAGATTTTCTACTTCGGCACGGTGGCTATGCCGCCTCCTCTTTGCTTAGATTTCAAAATGAGTGATCGTTCAAACAGACAGATCTCAGTAAAGTGAAAGGTATGAAGCCTCAAAGCTCTAAATGGCAGTACTAGACACTGTCTGGTGTGATTTTCAGTACCCCAAACAAACAAATGAGAGATTTCTTGGCACAACTCTCTGAAAAATGACACTTCTCACAAAGACGAAAAAAATTGTAAATCTTTTCCTACTCAATAGATTTTCAATCTGTCTAATGTTGCCTTGGCCTTTCCGATGCCTCCGGGACTGTGTCTTTGTTCTCCACTAATAACTGTGAGCTCCAAAACCTGCAAAATACATCAAGAACAATTTTTTCCAGCCGTTTTTTTTTGTCTCTCCAAGCTTACACCTCCTGTGAAGGACTTTCTCACTTCGTTGCGGAGCTTGTGACAAGTTGTATCTACTGATCAGGCACACAGGACTATCATAGCTCTGATACCATGTCAATAATCAGATATGCAACATCAAGCATTCACCATAAGCAATCACCAAAGAAGTCGGAAGAAGAAAACGCACTATCAATATATCACACACAACATACTGAATGTAAAATGTACATATAAACTCTGAACCCTGATAGAGAGAGAGAATCAAGGAGTAGACTACTAGACTAGCCAACGGCTAGTTACAACTAGTAATAAAGTACATCGTAAACAGTAACTACGAAGTGTAACAATGAGGTTTATCATTGATTTCTAACACTTACTAGACCTGGAAAAGCAACTACCACAAAACTGGAATACATACCCTATGGTGGATCTACGATCATCATAGTCACCTCCCCAATCCGCATCCACATAGCCACACAACTCAGGTAGACCGTCATGTTTCCTGTAAATCAAGCCATAATCTGAAGTGTCTTTCACATAACGCAAAATGTGTTTAGCTGTCTTCCAATGCGTTTTTGTAGGTGCTGCCATAAACTAACTTACAATGCCAACAGCATAGCATATATCTGGTCTAGTCGTGGTAAGGTAAATCAAGCTCCCTACTAACTGCCTATACAGTGTAGCATCAAATCACTGTGACTCATCAAGCTTAGAAAGCTTTTTACCTGGTTCAATTGGAGTATTCACTGGTTTGCAATCCTGCAACCTAAACTTGTGCAGCAACTCAGGCTTTGACATACTTCACCTGTGTTAAGGGCCACTTCGTTCCTTTTTGCCACACCTCTACTCCAAGGCAATAATGCATCAGGCTGAAATCTGTCATCTCGAATTGTTCCATGAGGTCTTTCTTGATCATATCTATCATCTCTTGATTATTTCCCGTAATAATCAAGTCATCAACATAAAGAGCAATCAAAGCAACCATACCATCAAAGCATAAGACATATAGATTTGGATCAGAATGTGTTCTCACCATCCCCTTTCAACGAAAGTAGGCATCAATCCTTCTATACCACACACGTGGTGCCTATTTAAGACCATAAAGCGCTTTCTTCAAGCGACATACTTTATTTTCATGTCCCTTCGCTACAAAGCCTTTAGGTTGATCCATGAACACCTCTTCTTCTAACTCACCATTTAGAAAAGCAGATTTCACATCCATCTGATGCAAAGGCCAACCAAAAGAAGCTAAAACACGTAGAGTATTCCACTTACATACTGGCGCAAAGGTCTCCTCATAGTCGATACCTTTACTTTGTGCATACCCTTTGATCACCAATCTTGCCTTGTGCTTCGCTATACTTCCATCTGCATGGACTTAGTCCTGTATATCCATTTGCAACCAATGGGTTTCTTGCCAACTGGTGGTTCTGCTAAGTCCCATGTGCTATGCTTAGCAATTGACTCCATCTCCTCTCCCATGGCCTTGACCCAAATGTCATCATCCTTCACTTCACCATAAGTCAAAGGTTCTTTGCTTTGAATAATGCTAGATAAGAGAGCATAATTTGCTTCATACCTTTTAGGTTGTGTCTTCTCTCTTGTTGATCTTTGTAGCTCTCCTTGGCTAGATGATCCTGGAAAGTCATCTATGTCGCGGCTCTCCAACAATCTCTCAAACCACTTAGGAAGCTTCCTGTCAGATGATCGGCTTCCTGTTGAAAATGTATCCCACGGTACATCCTTCTCCTTGCGTTTGTCACCTGCAACTTCAATCCTTCTTGCACCAAAAGGTTTGTCTCTACCAAGATAACATCACGACTTACATGGATTTTATTTTCCACTGGATCAAAACATCTATAGCTCTTCACACGATCATCATATCCTAGGAATATACACTTGATAGCTTTTACATCAATTTTACGTCTCTCTTCCTTAGGAATGTGTACAAAGGCCTTACATCCAAAGATTCGCAAGTGGGTCACCTTTGGCTTCTTCTTCGTGAATGTTTCCTCAGGTGTTATCTTTGGTATGGCAATGGTAGGACTTCTATTTTGAAGATAGACTGTCGTACTACATGCTTCTGAGGCAATCTTGTTACCATCTCCAATTTCCTCATCAAGCTGAGGCTTCCCAAGTTCAAGTCACCAAGCCTCTTATGTCACAACTCAGTTTGCGATGGAATGGATGATACGAGTCCATGTTGTCCCTTGATTGTAGCATTCAACCTGTACAATTTTGTATTGGGCTCCCTTACTCCATCCACAATAACTTTGATTTTTTGGTTCACATCCTTCACAAAGCAACGATCATGGCGAATTCTACTTTCAACTTTTGATCAGTAATTGACTCTAACAAAAAGTAGATTTTTCTTCAAACCTGGTATGTAAAGTACCTCCCTGATCATCCTGCTTTTGCCATCAGGTAGTTGGATTGAAACGGTGCCTATCCCCTTGATCTTGCACACATTGACATTTGCTTGTGAAATGGACGTTCCATTATCCAACACTTTCAAGCTACTGAACCAATTCTTGTTACCTGTTATGTGTCTTTTGGCTCCCGAGTCAATATATCATGCTTGATCATCTTGATTAGATGACAATGCAGATATGAAGATGCTAGAGTCTTCAATCTCACCCTCATCGACAAGGTTACCTGCTTGCTTTGGTTTTCCCTTGCCTTGTTCCGCCAGGAATTTGCGACATTCACTCTTCCAATGGCCCTTTTTACCACAATGGAAGCACTTGCCTTTCTTCTTGGTCTTACTGGAAGATCCCTCATCCTCCTGAGTCTTGGCAAATTGTTGTTTAGACTTCTTCTTGCCCTTTCCCTTGCCTTGTTTTTGGCGTGTCGCAAGTGTCTAATCATCAGTATGTTGACGCCTAGCTTTCACCATTTCTCGTCATTGCTCTTCCTACATCAAGATTCCTGTGAGCTCATCAAAGGTTGGCAATCTTTCTCTTGATGTTATTCCGCTCACAAACATCTGATAGGGTTTTGCAATGCCACACAATGCATTGTGTATCAGCTCCACATCACGTATGCGCTCACCAATAGAATGCAGTTCATCCCTCATTGTCTTGATTCTGGTCATGTACGTCTGAATGTGCTCTCCTTGTTCCATTCGGGCACTATTCAACTTTGACTTCAGAAACATGATTCTTGACGGATTTGACGTCTCGGACTGCTCCTTTAGCACATCCTATGCCTGTCTGGGTGTAACAGCATCACAAATGTGGGTAATGATGTGATCCTTCACTGACAAGTTAATGAAGGTCAAAGTTTCCCTCATCTTTTTGTCAAACACTTTGATATCTGCTTCATTTGGTGGCCTTCTCTCATCACCTATGATGACTTCCCACACGTCTTTCTCCATCAGTATGTTTTCCATTTTGAATTTCCACACTGCATAGTTGAAAATCCCGTCCAATTTGCTACTTTCACTCAAAATGGACTCTCACATGTTTGCCATCGCAAAACTGCTTGAAACTTCTACCGTAGGCTAGAAACAGTATGTCGAGGCCAACTGTGATGTCAGAAGTTGAAAATAATGACCTGCACTTTTTCCCTTACCAGGCCACTCGTCGCTTTTCCACCAATTTGAAAGCCAAATCGGCGTCGCCTTCCGAAATGCACTCAGTCGTCAACTCCCAACTGTGTGCCCAATGGAATGGTGAAATCACTTTTGGCGCACTCCGAACACTTTCTCCACTGCAATCACTCTGTTTTGTTGTACCGTACTTGCAGGTACAGTCCGGGTGCCCTTCGTTTGGAGGTTATAGCCTTTCGTTTGGGTCAAAACGGGCAAAGGACCCAAAAATAGGGATTTTCCTTGTTTTTTAACTGTTTCTTCACCTTGAAGAAACTTCACTCTTCACTTGTGAAGGGACCCAACTCAACTTTCAATGTGAAAATTTTTATTGAAGTTGAAGGCCAAAATACACTTCAAGGCCCTTTAACCTTTCATGGGCTCTTTAAGCTGTCATCCAACGGTCACTTAAATCCAATGGTCCACACTGCTTCTAAAAAATACCATTGATTGAGCCTTAGGCAGATCCTACGATGTCATGCAACTTTGCGCACCGAATCAGTTTCCATGGGCCGTTGAGTCCTTCCAGACGCAATGGGACCAGTCACGCTTGTCGCGTGTGACTGTCCGCGCTACCTCCTCCTCTCTTCTCCTCCTACAAGCTTCCTTTCAAGCTTTTCTCCCAAGGTTTTGTAGCTATGGCTGCCAACAGAGAATTGGTTCTGCACTCTCACGCTTCCACGGCCATCCACGACCTTCTCTGGTTTGATTCGCACTGCTAGGGTGCCCTCCTCTGGATTTTCACAGCTTCCAAAATAATTCAGAATGGAGAGAAATCTATGATTTTGTGCTCCCAAATCCCAAACCAGGGTTTTTCACACAAATCTATTCTTGGCTTCCAATTCATAGTGTTCTGACAGGCTTATCTTCTTGCTCTGAGATGCCCTACTGTTTGAACTCTGATGCTTCAATCCGTTTGTCAAACGGTGTCCGATTGAATGCACACTGACTGCAAACACCAAGTAGCCTTCTTTCGGAATTTCAAAATTCCGTTTGCTGAGGTTCTGATTCAGCTGACAACCCTTGTCTCTGAATCCTCACACAGTCTCAGGCTCACCAAGCTTCTGTGTGCTAAACTCTCTGCACCAGTGCTTCTCCTTCCGTCTTCAACCCGTCGTAAACCTCGAACTCTCAAAAGATAGTTCTCCCAAAGCTCTCTTCAACAGCAATGTTGTACTGTGTACACTCCCTGTACGGCTCTGATACCAACTTAGAATCTGCTTCGAACAGGAACACAGATCATGCTACACAGTAACATAGACAGAAAACACTCTCCACAGCAAGCTCACATAGCAACTGTATTTCTCAAAATGAAATTACACTATACATATAGTTGTTCACTCAAGCAACCCATGCATGACCCAGGTTGCCGTTGGCGGGACGTGTGTCCCGTCGACTTGCCTCGTGGCGAATGCCAACTGATCCTTATCAACTGATAGGACCCACAGTACAGTAGCACAATGATTCTACTTAAATTCTAACTCTAGTATGCTTTGCATAGCAACTATATAGGGTATTAAGAGCATTCAAGCATTTACATACAATCTAAAAGATAGAATTCCTCAAGTTTCACACTGCACAAGAAGCTCACTCAAGACATCATCAGTGATACCACCAACTATAAAGCCAAACAATCATCAACTTTTTTATCTCATGCTTCCGAAAGAAGAGAATATAGACTGGTATCTAGACAAGTCAAATGTGGAGCTGATTCGATCATAGTCTACAAGCCTTTATCAGTTAGCTTGTATGCTCCTTTCAAACACAATATTTGAATATTTGACATTCCAGGAGATGGGGACAATGTGGCTGCCACATACTGGTCTGAAAGTCCATGACCATATAGCTTCAGATCAAGAACATGTCATGATAAACCACACATAATAATGCTAAGCAAAAACAAAGTACCTAAGTTCAATTGCAATTTTACATCCGTTTATTTTCATTTTCTAGTGACTAGGCCAAAGCTGTAAAATGACATTTCCAAAATTGGTAACCAAACAATGTCACAAGACTAAACTCAATAGAATTTTTGGATCATTGTGCAAGGATTTCGGTTAATTTTTTGTGATGATTAAAACAAAATGTGTTGCTATAATAATTGCTGAGCGAAAGTTTATTTTTTACAAATAAGTGTCGTAAACTTTCATCGCTATACACCTTTTTTGTAGTAGTGTTTGGAGTTGATTAATTTCGTTTGATATTATAAGCTCTATAGTATTCAATAGGATCTTCACTTTCTATTGTGATGTATTCTAGCAAATTTGTCCAAATCTATCAAGTGTGTTCTTTGGCATCAAGAATCTAGTACTTTGAAAGTACTTGAAAAAGTACTATCAAAGCTTGAGGTTTAAAGCTTTCACAAAAGAAGTTTAAACCTTCTTAAACTTAAGTTTCATAAAAAACTTAAACTTAAAAGTTTTAAACTTTTGTGTGTACTTTCAAAGTACATGTTTTACAAGAAAAACATAAGTTTAAAAAGCTTATGATAAAAGTTTCATAACTTAAATCTTTGTGAAACTTTTATTAGTTGATAACTTAAATTCCTTAAGCTTAAAACTAAGATTAAAGATATGTCTAACTACCGGTCATTGATGACTTTGAGCATTGGCGGCGTTTTGCCATCATGTAGATGGGTAGTAGGCCATTAGACACCTACATACATGATTTTCAAGAAGCCTTACCCTGATTCGCTTCACGAATCAACCCTGTGTTAGTAAAACTTTGTTTTATTTTAGGTTTTTTGAAAGAATTTCAACTTAAACTATGGTGCAACCAACCGCAAACTATCGGGGATACTATTGCTTTGCAAAAATCTTCGATCATGCCCTCTTAGGCCGCCCAACTTAGGCTCCCGTAAGGAGCAAAGTTTATCCAAGGCTGACCAAAAAGAAAAGAAAATTTTCAACAAGTGGGATTTGTTAAAGGCTGCCAAGAAAAGAATGTGTTGTTGACGTTGGACCTTCGCCAAGAAGAACAAGGGCACGTGTGGAAATTGACCTCGGATTGCATAGAGATGAAGATAATATTTTGATTGATAGTAATGAGGAGGATGGATCTTCCACTTCTTCACCTTCTAATGATGAAATTGATGATGTTGAATCTGGAGGCCGCAGACGAGGATATATGTTTTGATATTAAATCCAAAAAAATCTAAATTTTGTACTACAATATATAGGAATTTGAATAAATTATACTACTTGGGCCCTTTCTAATTTTTGTGTAATGTAACTTTTAGGAGATTTGTTGAATTCTTTAGTTTTTACATATTTTGAAATTTTGTTCCAAATTTGTAAAAAACATTGATGTGTTTTTTATGTACTTTTAGTAATGGGTATGATACTATAGGACATTCTTTTTCAAAATGTGTCAAAAAGTGCCATTATTTAATGTGATTCTAGGAATATTCCTTATAGTTCTCATTTCCACGAAATACTACCCACTGATACATTTTACATTCCTCAAAAACTAGCTTGATCAAGATATGATAGATTTATCTACAACCCCAATGGCTGATCTTAGCTTGATGTACTTATTGTTAGAAAAGGATTTGGTGAGGATATCAGCCACACAAACCGATAAAGAAATATGTTGGATTTGGATCTCCCTTGCTTGCACCTTTTCCCTTACAAAATGATGAGCAATTTCAATGTGTTTGCTCCTAGCATGGAATGTCGGGTTGGTAGCAAGTTGTTGAGCTGATTGGTTGTCACAATAAATGATGGGGACCTACTTGGCCAGCAACACTTGAAGCTCTGTTAACAACCTTTTTATCCATAGGACCTCCTTTGTGGTAGAAGTCATTGCTTTATCCTCAGATTCTATAGGAAATAGAAAGATAGTATCTTGCTTTTTGGAAAGCCAACATACAAAACCCCATCACATATGAATATTGCAAAGGCACTAATAGAATTTTGATCCACCTTATCTCCTGCAAAATTAGAATCTGAGAAATCTCTCAAGTCTGTTATGTGCTACATGTAATTAGCCCTTGAGCTTACTAAATGCAAAGCTAAATATAGCCATGGAGCTAAATTAGGATAGAACTAGTCAATAGCACTGTTAATAAAGTGGCTAGAACAATCACGCTATGTTTGTGAATAGCGGAATTGTAATAATGGTTTTAAGGCCCAATTTAGCTAAATAAGGTCCCAAACTTACACTAGAGGCACAACGGACCACTATAAATAGCTGAGCTCGTGCTAAATTTGGAGGCTATTGTTCGTTTGTCTAATTTGGATTCTTATTGTTCTTGAAGCTTCTCTTGGAGATTTTTTTTTGATGGTATTGGCGGTTCATTTGTCTAAAATCACATGAGGGCTTGATCATGCTCTAGATTCAAGCCCTATGCTTTGAATGATAATTAATGAGGGATAATGATACTTTACTTTGCCTATTTGGTAAAGTTTTGCTACATTTATCTATCTTCTTGATTTTTGACTGGTTTTCGTGATTTCTTGTTCTTTCATACTAATTTGATGTTATAGAATGCTTTAGATGTGCACATGCAAATTTTGGTATCAGATCATTAGATCCTTTCCCCATCAGATTTGGTAAGTTTGGTGGAGTTCTTTTTACTAATTTTCTTGTTTTCCAATAGCCAGAATGATTTGACTCAATTTTTGACCTATTAATGTCCATTTATTTTGTGATTTCTTACTTTAGATCAGAAACCCTTCCTCTTAGTTTTTTGGAGGTACTAGTTTTTTTTTTAATTTGGAGCTATAATGACCGAGTTATGGCCATTTTAATGATTTCATTCTACTTTTAGTTAGCTATGGTTTTTCTAGTCTATATGTCTCTACTTTTGGCTGTGATTTTAGCCAAACTTTTTATTGTTAAGCTCTTTTCCCAAAATCTAGCTTCATCCAATTTTTGAGATCTTGAAGTTAGCTTTCCGAAGGTATTGATTTCTTTCCATTTGGATCAATATTGAGGAAGTTATCATCATTTTAGTGAGAGTGGGTCAGAATTGGTAGATTCTAAGAAGTGTCACAGTGTACTACTAGTGGTGCATGGGCCTTGGAAGGTATAAGTTGTTGAACATCTCAATAGACAAACCTCAGTTCTACTAACAAAGTGCACAGTCTAATTGACAAAGGTTGAGAAATCGAATTCAAAAGATTCGACATTTATTCAGTTTAATCAACAAAGGATGATTCGATATTTATTCATTCGACATTTATTCATTCGATCTTTATTCTAATTCAAAAGATAAATGAATAAAAAATTGTCGAACCTGGAAACAGAATGTCATTGTATGTCAACCATTTTAATGGTTAGATCCACTATTTACAAGAGGAAGAAGGCCAAGAGACCTATCCTTTAACAATATAAATACGTGTACACTTACTCATTGTAAGTAGAGGTAGACTGAAGACAGATAGAAGAATCAGAATCAGATTAGAAGAGAAAAAGGCTGATTGATCAATGTTATTAATAGATTGATTCTTACTTCATTGATGTTTCATACTTATTCTGTTAAAATTTAATATCAAGCATAATAGTTATTTTGATTTTCTGAATTATCTATCACACTCATACACATGTTTAAATTTGCACACTTAATTCAATCATAATAGGACCTACTCTATTAGTATATAGGCCAGATTCAAATATGATCTAAGACGTTGATATTTGTTTGATTTATTCAAACTTTTATCGTGTTCTCTGAAGGAAAATTCCTAGTGTTTTTCCTACAATGGTATTAGAGCAACCTTCAACAACCGTATTTGAGCAGACATGTCTTCACTCAGCAACATTCAGTCTAAGATCAGTACGATCTTGGATACAGAAGGTTCGAATTATCTAGTCTGGAAGTTAAAAACTTCACTCATACTAAAGGGCGAAGGTCTTTGGCAAAGGGTAGATTCAACAGAAGAGAAGCCAACTACTCCTGGCAAAGAATTTTGTGAATGGAGGGAGAAAAATGACAAAGCTGTAGCAATTATTACATCTTCAGTGTATGATAGCATAATGCTAGATCTTTCTTTGACTTCGAGCGCGAAAGAATTATGGCAAGAATTGCAAACTAGGAATGAGATTCGATCACAGAATCAAATCATGTTCTTGGAGGACCAATTGACTTACCTACAATGGGACGACAAAGATCTGACTACTTTCGTGCGAAAAATAAAAGATTTGTTTATTTCTCTGTAGAATTCCGGCACCAAAATGCAATCTCAAAGGAAAAACAGCTTAGCTATTTTCTTCGAGCTCTACCCAGGTCATTCCACACAACTCGAACTTTACTGGCGAAAGATTTGTCTATGATGTTTCAAAAGGTGATAGATGAGTCAAAGAGGAAATAGAAGCTTGTGAACACTATGACGACAATGGTGATTCGGAAAAGGCTCTATTTACTCATAAGAATAAATCTTCGAAGAAGTTTCAGTCTAATAGGGAGTCGTCTCAGAAGGCTGATAGCAATCAAAAAAATAATGGAGATCGTTCAGATGAATCCAAGACCACCAAATGATCAACAATCAGGTAAACAACACTCAAGAGATCCTGGTGATATGAAGATTTGCAACAAATGCAAGAGATCAGTTCATACAGAAGACAAGTGTTGGTTGAATCCAAAGATTGATTGTATTCATTGTCATAAATGGGGTCATGCAGCAGTAGATTGTTATCAAAATCCCAAGAACAAGGAGCAAAATCGAAGTGTACCTTCAGATTTTAATTTTGTCGAAGATAACGCAGAATGCTCTAGAGCAGCTGAAGAGAGGACGACAAGAAACTCGACAGCATATTTTTTACTGATCTATGTTGTTCATCAAATTCAAAAATTCGAGATATAGTACTTGATTCGGGAGCCACGTCACATTTTGTTTTCTCAAAACTAATTTTATCGGACTATAAGAAAACAAATTTTTCAAGATACATTGTACTTGGAGACGGTTCTAAGCATGAAGTTGACGGAATTGGTGTATTGTGGTTAGACAGGAATCAGGGAGACAAGAAACTGGAGGAAGTTCTCCATGTTCCTACTCTCGATAAAGATCTTCTATCCATAGCAAAGATAGTTGACATAGGGATGTCAGTAACCTTCACAAAGGACTCTTGTAAGTTGTTCGATGAAGATTCTAATAACCTAATTACTAAAGGTAACAGAAATGGAAGTTTGTATCACTTGAGCATTTGAACTCGAGTCGAGCAAGCGAGTCAAGCTCAAGAATCGACAGATATTCTGTGGCACAAGAGGTTATGTCACATGAACATGGAAGCCTTGTACCAAGCTAACAAGAGTCACAAGAATTGAAGGAGTCACAATCAAGAGTCGAGATAGTCGAACTACCTGCGAATATTGTCTTAAAGACAAACTGACTCGTACAACTTTCAGTAAAGATATTTTTAAAGGAACCAAGGTACTGGAGATTGTACATTCGGATATCTGTGGACCATTCGGAGTAATGTCTTTAGGTAATGCAAAATATTTCATCACGTTTATTGATGACTTCATCAAGTTTGTTGTAGTATACTTTATTCGTACAAAATCAGAAGCTTTCGAGAAATTCATTGAGTATACGAATTGGGATGAGAAGCAGACAGGTAATAAGTTGAAGCAAATTTACACAGATCGTGGGGGTGAGTACATTTCCAACGAATTCAAAACTTTTGGTACTGATCAAGGTATTATGCTTACGAAGACTGCATCATACACATCTCAGCACAATGGAATTGCGGAACGAAGAAATCGTACACTAATGGAAGCTGCCATATGTAGGATGGCTCATGCAAAAGCACCGAAGCAGTTGTGGGCGGAAGCAATTGCTACATCAAACTACCTGTAGAATCATCTGAAATCTAGAATACCAGATAAACTCCTCATGAAGTATGGTGGAAGTTGAAGCCAAATCTGGCTCATGTTCAGACATTCAGATGTGCAGTTTATATGCACATACCAGACAAATTGAGAAAGAAACTCGATGAAAAGATAGAACTAGGTTTTCTGGTAGAATTCGAGTTACATTCTTCATACTATCGAGTCTACATACCCGAAACTTCGAGATGTCAAATCAAACGAGTCCAAGTACATAGCAAACAATGATTTAATCAGCTATGAAATTCTTAAGACTTATTATGAGTTACCAATAGGAGACGTAAAGCAAGCTCATGATGAACAAGAATTACCATCTAGACATAATAGTGATTCAGAAGGAGTTCAAATTCAAGTACCTGAAAGACTCGAATCACCAGTTCGAATTCAAGCAGAACAAGTTGAACCCGAAAATGCAGAATTGAATTTGAGACCTATAAAAATTGTGACAAGATCTACAAGACATAGAATACCACCAAGAAGGTTTGGTCAAGATGTTTCACCTAGCATAGCCATCAAATTTTGTGGTTTCACGAACAAACCTCAAACATTCGAGGAAGCTATTGATGGACCAAATAAAGATCATTGGACTCTAGAAATGGAAGACGAAATGTCATGAATGCATAAGAACAATGTATGGACACTTGCACCTATACCTGATAGAAGGAAACCAGTTAAATGCAAGTGGATCTACAAGATCAAAACAAGTCCTGATGGAGAAATCATCAAATACAAAGCAAGGTTGGTAACGAAAGGATCTTCACAGAAATATGGTATCGACTACACTGCTACTTTCTCATCTGTAGTCAAACATGCATCACTTCGCTTGTTATTTGCTTATGCAGTAGCTCATGATCTTAAAATCCATGTTGTGGATGAGAAAACTGCTTTCTTACATGGAGAGTTAGAAGAAGATCTATACAGGGATCAACCACTTGGTTTTATAAGTCAAGAACATCCAGAATTCGGATGTCATATGGTATAAAAAGAAGGACAAAGCACTACGTTCTTTAGTCTTCGAACCTTTGTTCGCTGAGTCAAATGTCTATATCAAACATGTCGAAGGTGAAATTATCATTCTAACTATTTATATAGATGACACTCCTATTTTCTCAAGAAAAGATAAGTTAATTTCAGATGTCAAAAGAGATATTTCTAGAACATTCGATATCACTGACCTAGGAGAAGCAAAAATCTATTTAGGCTTACAGATCGAAAAAGACTTTGAAGGTGGCAAGTTGTATCTTCACCAACGAAAGTATACTCAGAAAATCAACGAAGATTTCAACATGATCGAATGCAAAGGTGTGCATACTCTCATGATACCTGGAACGATGCTGAGCGAGGCAGATTGTCCACAGACTCTCGAAGAAGAGAAGAAAATGGCCAATACACTCTATCGAAGGCTGATTGGAATATTGTTGTATCTTTCAGACAACACCAGACCTAATATAACATTTGCAGTATACAAGCTAAGACAATTCAATCAAAACCCAGAATCGTTACATTGGAAGTTAGAAAAAAGAGTGGTGCAATATCTCCAAAAATAAAAAAACTATGGACTGTGTTATTCGAAGGAAGCTGAATTTTGAATCGAATCTTACAGTGACGCAAGCTAGGCATCCATGAAAGATGATAGCAAAAATATTTCAGGAGGTTGTACTTTAGCATCTGGCACAGCCATACTTTGGATAAGCAAGAAGTAGACAGTAGTAGGTCAATCTTCGTGTGCGGCTGAATATGTAGCAGCAGCTAAAATGGCAAACGAGCTAGCATGGATCAAACAAATATTGGAAGGATTTGATGAAAATATCTCTGAACCTTATGTCTTACTTATAACACTTCAACAATCTATCTTATGAAAAATCCTGTATTTCATTCGAAAACGAAACACATAGCTATTAAATATCATGCCATTCGGGACTTAGTCGAAAAGAAGATACTGAAGGCAGTCTTCATACCTACTGAGGAAATGACAGCTGATATCTTTACAAAGCCACTAAGTAAAGCTTTGTTCGAGAAACCGCGAAGAAGATTGGGGTTAATCCAACTGCCCACTTTGAGAGGGAGGTGTAGAACACCTCAACAGACAAACCTCGGTTCTACTAACAAAGTGCACAGTCTAATTGACAAAGGCTGAGAAATCGAATTCGAAAAATTCAACATTTATTCAATTTAATCGACAAAGGATGATTCGATCTTTATTCATTCGACAATTATGCATTCGATCTTTATTCTAATTCGAAAGATAAACGAATCAAAAACTGTCGAACTTGGAAATAGAATGTCAATTGTATGTCAACCGTTTTAACGATTAGATCCACTGTTTACAGGAGGAAGAAGGCCAAGAGACCTATCCTATAACAAATTCATGTACACTTACTCATTGTAAGTAGGTAGACTAAAGACAGATAGAAGAATCAAAATCAGATTAGAAGAGAAAAAGATCGATTGATCAATGTTATCAATAGATTAATTCTTACTTCATTGATGTTTCATACTTATTTCTATTAAAATTTAAGATCAAGCATAATAGTTATTCTAATTATCTAAATTATCTATCACACTCATACACGTGTTTAAATCGGCACACTTAATTCAATCATAATAGAACCTGCTCTATTAGTATATAGGCTAGATTCAAATATGATCGAAGATGCTGATATTCGTTTGATTTATTCAAACTTTTATCGTGTTCTCTAAAGGAAAATTCCCAGTGTTTTTTCTACATAAGTATACCCATTGGGCTCTCACTAGTAGTCAGTCAGATTATGATCTCTAGAGGGAAGCAATGAATAGAGAGTATACCTACAAATGCACCAAATTCCTTTGCAAAAACTATGAAATCAATGCAACCACATGGCTACCGACATGCACAACTCAGTGAACTAACAGAGACATGCAATTAACAAGGTCAAGCCCTCCCTTACCATGCAACCAGAGAAAAGCAAAAACAAGAAGTTAATTCAAAAACCTCATGCCAATCCCATGAAGGCCCACTCCTTCTTCCAAACCCTAATAAGGGTTTAAAGGTCCCCATGGTAGCTACAGTTGCCACAACCCTCGATGCAACACCAATGCAGCTCACAATCATGCACAACAGCCGCCATTCCTGCGGAGGAACAGATCTTCTGCTATCTCTGCAACTCGGACTCCCCTTCCACCGCTGCCATCGTTGGAAGTCTTGAGCCATAACCGCACAGAAGCCCACGCATAGAAGCCCACGATCTGATAAGTCTCACCCACGGCTGTCAATAGAACTGCCGCAGCTCAGGATCGTGCCTACCAGATTGAGGACAATCTGTTTTCTATAGTGCTCCAGCCTCAGATTCCTTCCACTCTTCATCAAACACGAACCTATGTGCACAAGACTCACACTCCAAGGGAAAAGGAGGTAAAGATTGCATAATGGGTTCAGCTAGATGTCTGTCATCCAGATGCATCCTTCCACTCAAATCCGCAACAGGAGAGTGCCTTTTGCCATTCATGAGAAACCATAAGGGAAGGAAATCAAGATTGCCATAGTCGTTTTCTCTCTGAAGTACAATCCATGCAAATCAGATATGAAAAAATGACTTCAAGCAACAACTGACTGTCTACGGCCTTTGGCAGCACTACAGAAGTCTCTGATAAGCCACTTCTCCAGGGTTACACTCATTTTTACAAAGATCCAATTTGCAGGTTCATCTCTTAGCACTCTACTTGCGGCCTACACTGGGAAACTCATTTTGTTTCTAGGCAGAATGAATCAACCAGGCTTTCACGACTGAATCAACCATCAGGAAACAAACACTGACTGGGATCTACAGCCGTTTATCAATAATCCAATAGTTTTGCCATCCAACACAAAGGCAGAAGCATGGATACACACTGGTCAAAACCAGAGGTTCTCTTTAAGGTTCTCGAAAAATCTCACACACGTTCCTTTTCCTTGTGAATGCTCTCTAGTTTGTTGCTATTCTCATCACTCATGCCCCACTCTTGAAGCCCTAGAATTTAATTGTTTCAAGTACTCTCTAATGTAAAACAAAGACTCTAGTGCCATCCAACCTTAATCTATACTACCTGCGCTTTTTGGCGAATAAAATCTTTGAGTACTTTCATAAAGTGCTCCAAAAAAAACATCCATCTTGCATTCACAGGGCTTGCTAGTTCTACCTCATCAAAAAGTTGAATTTGGATGTGTTGGATTTCTATCCTCTCCATCTCTATCTCTCTACTAATCTAGATCCATTCACTGGTTGTTGTAAATACTTGTACAGTCGCACTCTGTAGAAATACACTTGTTTCCTGAAAATCTGTAGAAATACAAAGGAATAGATGACAGTGTCCTGACGACTAAGCCGACACCGACTATTTAGCCAGCCTTCGATTTTCCGACCTACTTTGACTATTTGTCGGTCATATCGACTCATCCGACATGACTATTCGTCGGACACCCAACATCGACAATTCAACTTCACTAATTATGTCAGAAATTGTGAACTCCTGCAACTTTGTCGCAGCACGAACAAGAAACGAAGGTCGAATGAGAACGATTCACGACAGTCAACATCCCTTGACTCGAAGCACAAACGATTTGCGAATTATTCGTGAATCGTAAACACACCTCCAGGACCGCAAACCACAAAGGGACGCAAAACAAAAAACTACGAAAGAGACGAAAAGAAAGAAAGCAAACGGGAGATTACAAAATAAACGAAGAAGAATCTTTTGTGCTACCAGCTGGCAACTCAACGGGCTTCACGCCCAGCTGAAATGAATGGCAACGACGGAGACTAACTAACTAGTTGATTAGCGTTAACTAGTCTTGTGATTCTACGTTTAGCTATCTTGTAAACTCCACGCAGTGGAGGTATAAACGATCCTCTCTAGATCATAACCAAGTATCTGAATTGAGAGAGATCTGTAAGAGACAGAGAGAGAGAGAGGTAGCGAGTAGAGCGAAAAAGAAAAATACTAGAAACTATAGTTGTGCATGAAAGTCTGCCAACGAGCAGAACACAGCGAAAGAGCAGAGTGTCATTCCGCCAACGAGCGAGACACTGACGATCTCGCTCTAAAAACCAAACTGATAATACAGTCGCTCTATTTTTGTGCATCTCTTTTGTCTTGTGCTGTCATTTTGTCTTGATTGCTAGAATAGAATGTGTTCTATAATGTGTAGTCGCTGGGATCCTGTAAACAACTTCCGCAACATGGTATTAGAGCCCACAGGTTATCACTACTGATATCCCAACAGTGATTCTTCCAAACAACACAATATGGCTACAACAATCCAGACAAGAATAGCAACCAGTCTCGATGGCGCAAATTACAGAATCTGGAAATTCAACCAGAATACAATGGTGTGGCAGAAAGAAGAAACAAAACGCTAGTCGAAGGAGCCAGATGCATGATGGCACAGGCTCAATTGCCAGATCAATTCTGGGCTAAGGCAATAGCTGCAGCTGTACACTTGTAGAACATATCTACAACGACAGCGCTGGAAAACAAAACACCATATGAAATGTGGACAGGCAGAAAGCCTGATCTGTCATATGTACGGGTGTTTGGATGTGCAGCATACAAGCACATTCCCAAAGAAAAAAGAAGCAAGCTCGATGACAAATCTGAGCAAACCGTTCATGGTCGGCTACACATGTGTACAGGCTCTACAACCCAAGCACGAAGAAGGTTGTTTCAAGCATAGATGTGAAGTTCGATGAGTCCACATTCCCTAGACTGAAAGACGAAAGAGGCCATGAGATCTTCTCTCTACTGCCCATTCAAGAGGGAGATCGAGGACAGACATCAAATCGAAAAATATGTCACAACTTCAAAGGTCGCGAATGAGGTAGTGTGGCTGCAGATGATGTTGGAGGCAATCGGGATTCCACAAGGAGGGAGAAGCATGATGATGATGGACTATTAGAGTGCCATCTATCTGTCCCAGGATCCCATCTTCCATTCCAAGACAAAGCACATACCTCTGAAGTACCATCACATTCGAGATTTGATCTCGAAAGGAGAGCTCCAGGTCCAGTATATAAAATCAAAAAATATGATTGCAGATCTGCTCACGAAACCGCTCGACAAGCCACTCTTTGCCAAGCAAAAAAGGGCAATTGGATTAAACATACAAAGCTGCAAGGTTCAAGAGGGAGTGTTAGAAATGGTGAACTCCTGCAACTTTGTCGCAGCACGAACAAGAAATGAAGGTCGAACGAGAACGATTCGCAACAGTCAATGTCCCTTGACTCAAAACACGAACGATTCGCGAATCATTCGTGAATCGTAAACACATCTCCAGGACCGCAAACCGCAAAGGGACGCAAAACGAAAAACTATGAAAGAGACAAAAAGAACGAAAGCAAACGGGAGATTATGAAACAAACGAAGAAAAATCTTTCGCGCTGCCAGCTGGCAGCTCAACGGGCTTCACGCCCAACTGAAACGAATGGCAACGACGGAGACTAACTAACTAGTTGATTAGCGTTAACTAGTCTTGTGATTCTACATTTAGCTATCTTGTAAACTCCACGCAGTGGAGGTATAAACGATCCTCTCTGGATCATAACCAAATATCTGAATTGAGAGAGATCTGTAAGAGACATAGAGAGAGAGAGAGATAGCGAGTAGAGCGGAAAAGAAAAATACTAGAGACTATAGTTGTGCATGAAAGTCTGCCAACGAGCAGAACAGAGCGAAAGAGCAGAGTGTCATTCCGCCAATGAGTGAGACACTGACGATCTCGCTCTAAAAACCAAACTGATAATACAGTCGCTCTATTTTCGTGCATCTCTTTTGTCTTGTGCTGTCATTTTGTCTTGATTGCTAGAATAAAATGTGTTTTGTGATGTGTAGTCGCATGTCTGGGATCCTGTAAACAACTTCCGCAATATGGTATGTCACTATCAACTCCAAAAGTCGACTTGAACAATCGGCGACTCATCAGTACCTTCATCATGACTGGATAGAATCTCTAACAAATTAAGATATTGACCGTAAGCGACTGCCAACAGCACGTGGTGCCTTAATCCTAATTGTAAAATACAAATTAAATATTTTTTTAATTAGTTAGCCATGTGTATATATCCAGCAACTTATCAGTTGCTCGGTTAGCTCAATCATCTATCCAGCATCCAGAGCGCAATTGTTTTGTTCTTTCTCTCTATTATCACAGAGTATTGATTCAGGAAGAATGCGACTCAGTCTACATTCAGGCTATATTTTTTTCACGACCGAATAATCATTGTTCTAGTAATCTAGGTTGTGTATGCCGTGATAATGCTCATCTTATTCATGTTCAGATTGATTTTTGCTTGCAGATAAACTTATTTGTAGATTAAATTATTCATATGATTGATAGCCGATGTCGATTTGTCGCTCTAATTTCCGCACCTAATACTCTTCCGCAAAGCTAATAATAGAACTCAGTTAATTTGTGCATGGCTATGGAATCGATTGTGTTGATCCAATAACATCAAAGTTGTGATCAAGTTATTACATTGTTCAGAGTCATAATCATGCTACTGCAGGAGGAGACAAGAAGGAATGGAACATGCTCGTCCTCCCTCAACGACTCGCAAGCATTATTCTCGAAGAAGAACACAAGGAAGCAACAAAAGAAGAAATTTGTTCGACAAATCAACAACAATCTAAAATAGTCACAGAATGCCCTGAATCAGAAACCTACTAAAACAAGAAGAGATTATTCTGCAAGTACTGTAAGAGGACGAACCATGAAATCCAGGACTGTTGGATCTTGAAGTTCAACAACGACAAGAAGCAGCAGCCGAATCAACAAGCCCATGCAGAAAGCACGAAGCAAAAGATCCAAGAAGACGACGACGACGAGCATGAAGCCTTCATGGTGAACCATCACCATGTCGAACAATCGTAGGAGTGGTTTCTCGATTCTGGAGCAACGCAACACATGACAAGCCATCAAGAATGGTTTATCGACTATTCGGCCTACGACACCAAGAAATTTGTTCACCTTGGAGACCACAGCTCACACAGAATTGAAGGTGAAGGTACTGTTAGACTGAATTTTCATAATGGACTGTCGAAACTGATATCAAATGTATTGTATGTCTCGAATCTGACGACAAATCTGTTGTCGGTCAGTCAAATTACAGACTTAGGACATAAGGTAGAGTTTCATGTAGATTCTTGTCAAATTCTTGATAAAAACAAGAGGATTCTTGCACTCAGACAGAGGCAAGGATATCTCTATAGGCTTAGTCATTGTAACTCTGCGACTGATTGTGCTTTGAGCAATTCAGCGTCATCTATCAATAAAGAATTGTTTATTGTTGTTTGGTAGATATGACTTGAATGGTGTATCCTTTTGGATTTGATTAAATACATTATTTCTGAGGAACTAAGTAGATGCTCATTGACAAAAACTAAAAGATAGCTCTTTGACTCTCCAATCTGATAGATTGCTTGCTTACTATAAATCAATCATCTTCAATCCTCATAATGATGCATCTAATTAAACTTGTAGTAAGATCAATTGGCTTCAACCACATTTGTAAGTGTTTTACAAAGGTTTTGATTTCTATACCTACTTGTAAGTATATCACAGAGGCTTTGATTGGAAAATTCAGTCTATACGTTGCAAAATATTGTAATAAAATTGTCATGTTCCCTTCTAGAACAAACACAATGGCCTTGTTCAACAGGCAAGTATTTCAATCATCCTTAAGTTCCATGGACAAAACCATAACACATGTAATCTGGATGTACTCATGTCTTGAATTCTCTTATTGCTATGGCTTTAGCCAATTTTACAAGGTAGTCGGCAACTATGATTATGCATCTTATTTCAATACCATATGCCCTTAGAATCTAGCAAATTCTACAATATATGTGCTCCGTTTTTAAAATTGGCCCAATCTAACAAGTTTCGCTGCTATAATCCATCTATAGAATTCTAAATGCATGAAGAATGACAAAGTGGTCATTGCATATGCCACTAGTAAGGCTTATGCTCTATATTGCTTGGTGAAACTAACAAAAGCTAGTTAACAATGAGTTGGCGCTTGATGATTATCTCTCTTTGTTTAGCCTAAGTCAAGCTTGGACTTGCCTATCACAAATATTCAATAATGTCATTTGACCATTTTGATATTACATCAGCTTGAAAATTTGTGGTATTTGGCACTTCATCGTATACCCCCTTACATTCAATAGACACATATCCCATTCTTGACAACAATCACCCATATAGTGCTTCTCCTTGCGCAAAATAAGTCTAGATTTAATGTTTTTAAATAGTTGAACCGCATAGTGCTCCTTTCAATGGTACAAGGTATCTTCATCAATTTCAATAGAGCTTGATGGTTGATGAATAAAAAAAAGATACACAAGGAGAAGAATCAAGGAAAAGCTTAGCACTTTAGGCATTAAACCATTGCATATACCTCCCTCTTGTTGGTAGTGTTTACTTCATCATCTACTTATGAGAGTACTTGCAAAGCACATTTGTATAGTTTTTGTCCTCTCCTAATTGTGTTAATAAAAGAAACAAAAAACATAAATATCAAAACCAAATTCTTCACATAAAAAATGGCCATTTTTAATGCAATATGCAACTTTTTTTTTAAAAAATCGAGTCCCAATTTCAAAAAAAAAAAAAAGTCCTCAATAAACATGACACACATATGCATTAAAGTTCAAATGAGCTTGAAACATGTCAAAGATCAAAACTATGATTCTACGAGTGACTCAAGTACAATACTAAACAAAAAACAACCAAGAAGATGAGAAGTTGAGAATCATCAATGTTCCTCTCAATTAGTGTACATAGATAAATCAGAACTTGATACATTGTCATCATCCTAGCCCTCTTCTCAAATGGGAGTCTTAATTGCACAAAATGGAAACCCTCAAGGTAGTGCCATTCTTCTCCATGGCAAGCTGTCGTCATCCTTCACTTTCTCAATGGCTTCACTTGTAACCTCACTTTTTCAGCACCATGTTTCTTGGACCTTTGTAAAAGATTGTTGTAGATATACACAAGCTTATTTGTGTTTATTGGATTCAATCTGCTCCAACTTAAAAGGGTCCCAAAAAAATTTGCAAACAAATATTGAGGCGCAAGCCTTAAAAAATGTACATTTTCAAACTCATTTAAAAAACGTGCTTTCAAATGTTAGTACAAGCCTGCAAACATATCTTTTCACAATCGTGGTACCAATGGTATGGTGTGAACCAAAATATTTGGTGAGAAGCCCCTTAACTCACTTTAACTCCACAGCTCTCCTACTCAAGCAGTAACACTTCAAAACCTCTCTCTCATAGCATTTAACATCTTTAAATATGTAAACAACTTGTTTCCCTTGTGTGATTGGACTTGTATGAACGGATTGACTTTTAGCATGGGCTTCCAATATTTCTTTACCTTAACTAGTTCCTTGTCTTTAAAATGCTTCAACACATACTCAATAAAATATAAGATTTTGACTTGCATGTTTAAGCAACAAGTTGGGATTGGTACTAGTAGAACTCGAAACATTATGAAACTTAGAATAAAGCTAGCTAAATGTCAAAAGATGACTATAGTGGAATTTGGTACTTTAAGGGGAAAAAATGCAAACATCTATCAAAAGATAGAAGATATCATACAATTTCCCTATCAAAATTATCTTGTGCACTTGTCCAAAATTTGATATAGTTCTTCTAGCAAGTTGTTCATCTTGAATTTACAGTAGTGACAGTTAAATAATTTTGAAATAAATGCAATGAGAGTTTTGCTCACCATGAAAACTATTGAAAAATGATAGTCGGCACATCTTGAAAATTATGCAGAGAAGGGTTATACATACCATTGTAACAAAGAGCAACAATGGCTGTTTTACATCTTCTTTGGCATGGATCCTGCCAGGGAGATTATTCATTTTCAAATGCTCTACATAATCATGTCATAGTCGAGGTCCTAGTTGTGGATTGAGCTTCCATGCTTGAACTACTCTACAGCTTATAATCTACACTCTAAGTCACCAGTGGTTTTAATCAGCTCTTTTGCTCGACAAAATTTCAACGTAAAAAACAGGACGAGCTTCTCCAAATGAAACTATTTAGAAGACAAACTGCCATTGCTTATTCACAAGAACATCTTGGCTCAAAGCTCTCTCTCTCAAAGAATACAGATGCTTCAACATACATACCATATTGGACTGGGGTAGACATTCGGTAATAGACTCAACAAGTAGGTTAAAGTTTCTGTTGCTGACCAGCTTCTACCAAAGATGATCCTAACTGTATCATAAGGGGGTAAATTGGACTGAATTCTTTGTCACCTCTAGCTCTAACCCTGGCTGCATAGTCATCTAGTGTTGCTTTAACTCCTTTCCACACTTGTTCATCCCCTTGTGAGTCTAACCATAATGAATATTGTAAAGGTGTCAATTTTAGACGCTTCATAGGAGACTCCAATTCCTCTGGGGCTCGTGAATATAAATGGTGAAATATGACACTGATTGGTAATTCTTGTAATAGTGGGCTGTTAGCAATTTGTGAGGTCTCAAGAAATATAAAAGGTCGGAAAGCACGAAGAGCACGGTATGGAGATCCAAGTTGCTCCACAGGAAACAGGTGCTGTCCAACAACAAGCTCAAGCTCTGCCATATCCCTCGCCAGTTGAAGCTTTCCAATTTCCGAAAGAGGCCTCACCAATGCAGCATGGCGCACAAAGAAAAATAGCACCCTAGAAGCCATTTTTCTTGCAAGTCTAGCACAGATAGATTCTCCAGCTCCAGAAGCATAGGCAGACTGAGATGTTGGTAGGAGTTTGGAAAGAAACTCGCTCCGAAAATGCATAATTGCCCTTTGAACTTCTTCAAGATACTTAGAACTCTTGCTTTCGATGTCATAGGCCATTTCATCAGAACCAAAGTCCTGATCATGCAACTGTAGAGTGCTACTTTCCAATTTCTCAATCATTGCTTTAAATATAGGAGTGACTGTATCAACAGCCACCCCGTATATTGCACCTAACGATGGTGAAAGAACCTCTGCTGCGGCTTGAGGATAACTAGACAGTATGGATGTAACTTTCTGATGCACTTCTTGGAGATACAAGCATAAAGTGAAATTTTTTATCTGCAATGAGGTCGCAGGACCACCCACCTGGCGTGAATCTGGACCAGTTGATACCTGCACAAATCCAAAACCCAAAACAATGTGGAAAATAGCAATTGCTGTACTGAATCATTCTGAACAATCTTGCATAACAACACTCTAGCTTTATATAGTAGAACCTTATATGTTTATTGTACAGCGTGGCATAGGTGTGGGTTAAAACTGATCAACATATAACGATGAACAGTTGAATGAACCTACTTAAATAAAGAGGGCATCAGTCATGTTGGCAGGAAGCACAGCTGGTCTAAAAATCAATGGCTTCATAAGTCAACATCATATATATTCTTACAGACAAAACACAGCTATAAATAAATAACACACCTGATATTCTGATTTTTCTGCAAGCAATTGAAGAATCTTGCCAATTTCTCGCACAACATATAATGTGAGCCTTCCATTTTGTTTAACAGTCTCAATTTCTTCCTGAATCCGAACAATCAATTTGCTTATCTGTTCTTGTGATGGGATACTTCCTCGAATGGCAACAGGAAACATTGCATGTACGAGCTCAGAGAGCCGATTCAAGACTTGTGCCAAGTAAGCCGTCTGAAATGGCTCAAGGGCAGCTATTAGGTGATCTCCATCCTCAACTTTGATAGCTGGAAGAACTCCCTTCACGTCTGTATCACGTATAATTCTTTCCAACAAGCCAGTCACCATTGCCAAAAGCTTAGGGTAACTCAACACAAAAGTCTCCTTCACAAAACTCGACGCTGTCAAAGCTGATTTCATTTGGCTTGCAAAGGACTTCACGAGCGCTTCCCAAACTCGTTCTGTGAGCATTGGGTCATCATTCTGGAAAGCAAATAAATGACTAGTTATGATGCACAGAAAGTAACATTCTTAAGAAAAATAGAATGTGCCATTGCAACAAGTGAAAAAAATTAAAATCTAGAAAATGTTTGCAGAGAGGGCATAGCATGACTGCTTGGCTTAGCCCTAGTGAAACTGAGAAACAGGTTTTTCTTTAAATACAAATGAATATGAACCAGTCCATACCTGAACTACTTCATCAAGAAAGACAACATGAGAAATAGGATCTCTCTTCTTGAAAAGGACACGCTGCAAGTGCCACACAGCCACAATAATGGAATGCAACTGGTCCATGCAAACCCCCATTCTTTGCCATAAACCCTCCCTGGCCCTTGATCCTCCTCCTAACTGAGGAGTACCACTTCTTTGAATCCCTCCAGGCCCAAGGGAAGCTCCTACACTGGCCGAAATTGCCTTCATATCCAACGCAGCAGCAATACACTTGCTGACTTGTGATTTGTATTTGCTAAATATCTGCTCCACTGTGGATTTTAGCTCCCCCATGTTATAGTAAACTTGCAAAGCAGTGCCTACTTCTGCTTGGTTGAGGGATTCCATCCCTTTCTCTAGGCCCTTCATGGCTTCAGCCCTGATCCTGTTTCCTGCCTCGGTAAGCCATGGAACTTCTGAATCTATTATCTCAATGCCAGAGAGATCGGACTCTTTTCTTAAGGTTTCAACCTCGCTGAAAAGCTGTGCCGCTTTGGAAAGATCTGCCTTGATGCCTCCGGAATCCATCAACTCTCTTAACCTTTTCATCTGCTTCAGTGTCCTAATTACAGATCTGATGAGTTCAATAGTTTCGTGAAGAGAAGAAAGCTGCCGTGATTTCAGTTTAATTTGCTTGTAAGGGTCAGCAATTTCTGATCTCACTCGCTGCACTAAAGTTTGAAGGCTCTCGACTCCTGCCCTAACCACAGTAAGAGTACCTTCGGTGTCTTTAAGGCTCGAAAGCTGCTGCAGAAGGTCATCCTGTCTAAGGAAAACCTCACTTCTTAACTGTTTCTCAAGAAGCTTAATCCCTTCTTCTAGCTTCTCCGACGATGCAGTGGCAGATCCATTCTTAAGGGCGTCGCTAGCAAACAAAGTAGCATTGAAGTCCTCCGAAAGAAACTTAGAAAACACACTGTCCTTCGAAAATTCTTCAAAGGCAACCCGCGCGGCTGCTTCTGCCTCATTATGTAATCCATTAGGCATCAAACCACCTTCTCTGTCATAACGGATTGAGCTGGATCTATCTCTATAGTGCCGCTGCAGCATGGAAGGGCTACCAATAGATGGTGACCGACTTAAGGAGCTCCCTGAACGCTGTAAAGACGCAGGGGCCATTGCATTTGTTTCTTCACACCATTTTCTCAAACGAAAGACCTCAGAAGGGCAAAATCTCAACGCTTATTTACAAAACAGATCAAGCAAAGCTATACTTGATGGATCTTATGAACTCGCATAATACTATCCACGCCTACGTACTAACCCGATCAAGCAGAAACTATACTTGATCAATCTGATAAACTGACATACAGTCTCCTATATTCCTTCAATCGGTACAAGTGACATAAGACTACCCTATGCTTGATCCATCTGATAGATTGGCACACTATAATCCTATACTTCATCAAACTGATAAACTGATAATATTATCCACCGAAAAAGCTAGATCCAAAACAGACACCTCACACGCGTCCAGCTAATCTCTCGTAAGATCTGCTGAAAACAATAGAGGCGGCCTGTTCCAACGCCTTTTACTTTTCATTATACCTAAAAAAACAAACAAACATACTTATTTGCAGCCTCTGGCATGTCAAAGCAGCGATCCCTTCGTTTTCTGGAACGTATTAGGGTAACGAAAGCAGCCATAAACCAGCAAGATATAACAAGCGTCAATAAAAATGCAGATCTAAGCTACATTTATAGCTAACAAATTCATCCTTGTCCTGTATTCAAGATACTGATAATATTCGAAAATTTTGCTCGTTATGAAGTTTGAGACAGCAATTTGGCACTTACTATGACTTGCACATCATCATTGAACTCATTTGCTTGCTAACAAAAGAAGTTGAGACACACGATATCTAAAGCCGATCTGCAGGCTCAGCTGCTCGTCCTCTTCCTGCCAGATCTGCTCGATCCATCGCCTATCTTCTTCTTTTTCTGCCCTTTTTTTCTTTCTTTGTATCTTTCTCACCGCTGCATGTTGAACGCTGGAGCTCATGGAAGCGCATCCTTTGTTTTTGGAAGCGCAGTGTGAACTAATGGAAGCCCTTCCTCATAGACCACACCGCGTGCATTTTCTTTGGGCTACACTTTATGTGAAGGCATGGCTCCCATTGAGGCCCTTGAGAGGTCAAGGGCCCAAATAGCATAAACCTCAACCCTAGGGGTTTATTTGTGGTGTAAACACTGCTTGGAATTTCTTTGGCGAGACGATAATTCAAAGAAGTTTATTTAAGTATCAAAGTTATCAAAAGTTCTTACGAATTTGAAGACCTACTTTCGCACACCATAAGTGCTTTCAAACTTTTGTTCATAGCCATTTCAAATCCATGAAGTCAAATACCCCATCCCCTCGACTAGCATAAATCAAAAGGCATTCCAAAACCCTACACATGAGTGTTTAAGATTCTTAAAGGAGCATATCATAAGTGTTTATGCATCTTCTTATTGGTGCATAGGTGCCTCATGCAACTTAAAACTTACCTTGTCTGCAGTCTCAAATGTGTGCATGATGGATGTTGGTTTCCATGTCAGGCAAAAGCTTCCTATTTCATTCTTCCCACAATTAGTTCTTGCTTCAAGTCTCGTAGTTCTCTTCAAATCGTTGAATTGTCCTTTAATGCTTCTATGTCTAAGTTTTGGATTCACCAAATATCCCAAAAGCACCACTTAGGTTGTCTTGCTTTAGGTGGGAATTCCTCTTTCACTTCATCTTATGCTTTCCACTTTGTTGTCGACGTCTTCATTCACCTAAAATAAGTACCACTCTCTATGTGACGTTAATTTTCACATTGAAAATTTTTTTCCATCTATTTTATTTTCTTCCCGAAAGCATGAAGCCTATTTTTCCACTCATTCTCCACAACTGATGGTACCATTTTAATATAAATTACACTCGTCCGTGATGTCCAATCTTTCTCAAATTTCATAGCAAGAGTCTTATGCTATGTGCCCTACTCTGTTCAGACACATGACCTTCCACCAAGTTGTTTTTGCTACAAAACACTGTAATCTTTTTTGGATTTTATAGTAATTTTTGTGGATTTGTATGATTTCGAGCTCTCTTCGATGCTAGTATCAAGATTATCCATCTATTTCACCCTCCACCAAGTCTTTAACCACAAATTTTTTTTAGAAATAAGTGTTTTTTAGCTCTTTTCTTAGATAGGGTAAAATTTTGTAGAAAATGAAAAAAAATACATGTTCTCTATTTTGACCAAAATTACTCTAGTCTTTGTTGTGGTTGAGGTCACCCTACCACTTTAGTCCCAATAGCTTACTTGGATTGATTTGACTAAGAAATGAGAGTTTTATGTCATTTTTGTCTCAAAAATGACATATTATAGTAGAAAAATGGTAAAACATTTATCACACTCACTTTTTGTCCAATTTTTTCTTGTTTGAAATTATGATTTTCTTTCTCACCTCAATAGCAACCCAAGTGCATTTTATCCACTTTTTGGCCTTGCCTTGCAAAGGCAATACTATGTGTTGAAGTTGGTCAATGTTAAGAAGAAAGTCAACGTTAAGTGGATTGGACTTTGGGCAATGGCTGAATTTCCCAACATATAAGTGATTGCCTTGTTGCCTAAAACACTTCCGCAAGTAACTATGGTAAGTGGTTGCCTAAACACTTCTGCATGAAATTGCTACTATAAGTGATTGCCTAAAACACGAAGCACTTGTGCATGTAAATATAAAGTGATTGCCTCCTTTTATAACCAACATGCAGGGGTTAGGCTAATCGCATCCGACCACCTTGTTTATGAGAGCATTAACATTTTTTGCCATTCTCGAGAGCTAAAACCCTAGAAAATCCTCATCGACGCAAATGACTCGTATGCAGGATCTTGCTTGTTGATCTTGTAAGGCTAGTAGTCTTTTGGCCAAATTTTGGAGTCTCATATACATAATGTCAACTATACTAAGACTTTCAATCGGGTAGTTAAGCATTCTTCAATCATACTTTTATTGTCATATGTTGTTGCAGCCAATTTAGAGATACATGAAGAAGATATCTACATGATACAGCTTGAAGTTTACATTAACAAAGGCAAAAATAATCATGTATGCAAACTCCATAAAGCACTTTATGGCTTGAAGCAATCTGCTAGAGCATGGTTCTAGAGGATCAACACTTTTCTTATCGATCACAGTTATGAACCACACACTTTAGACTCAAATGTCTACTTCAAATTAGTGTAGCGTTCTTTTTACTATTATCACTTTGTACATGGACGACACACTTCTCTTCAGCAAGAGAGTCAAATTTGAGAAATAAATGTTGTCTTCAAATTTTGACATGACAGATTTGGGCAAAGCTCAATATTATCTAAGTATTCAAATCCAAAGAGACAGAAAGAAGAAGTTAGAGATACATTTATAATATGTTGATCAAATATAATTTGATGAATTGCAAGTTAGCTCACTCACCAATGGAGCCAGGACTCAAATTGTCGAATGACCAATGTCTTCATACTATAGAAGAGAAGGAGCAGATGTGTGAGTACCCTCATCATTCGATGGTATATAAGGTTCTCTTATGCATGCAATGATCTGTACCAAACCAGACATAGCTTTTGCGGTCAGTTCTTAAGTTAGTTTATGGATAATTCTGAAATTACACATTGGAAGGTTCTCATCAAAGTTACGAGATATATTCGAGCTACTATGGACCTATGCATTTGTTATAGAGTAGTTGACAATGACAAACTCAATATTCTCATTGCTTATTCAAATGCAAGTTGGGTAGGAGATGTAGACACTCGTCCACATCTAGATTTACATTCTTCGTCACAACGGTTTGATGTCATGGAATAGTCGCAAGCAAACTTCAACAGCTCTATCATCTATCGAATCAGAGTATATCACAGTCTCTCAAGCTACAAAAGAATTAGTGTGGTTGAGAAATTTACTTTCGGACATTTGTCTGAAACAATATAGTCCGATTATTTTATTTTTTGATACAGCCGGCCAACCCCAAGCTTCATTCTAGGAGTAAGCACAATGAAATTAAGTATCACTATGTCAAAAGCAAAGTTCTCGACAAAGAGGTAAACTTGTAGTACTGTCCGAACGCAAGACATGACAGTTGATATTTTTTACTAAGGCATTAAGCTTAAATGTACACAAGAAGTTTTGTGCAAAACTGAGTTTGAAGGTCAAGGCATTTATTCAAATTAAGGGAGAGTGTCGGACTATTCTCCCATAACAGCATGTTAGAAGTCCAAGAATCAAGAAACTAACCAGCCTTTTGATTCTTGGACATCCCAAGAACATCAAGAACTGGATTGTACAGATATATGCAAGAATCACACCACAGACCCAGCCTATTTAGTTTACTTGAATGTTGGTTTCTACATTAATCGACAAGAAAGCAAGAAAGCCAATCCACTCTAAAAAAGCAGCAAATCTAATCCACTCTACAGTCCACAACCACACACAATATGAATGGAAGGGCATGATCATAGGGGAATCACTCAAGAGAACAATCATGATCAAGGATCTTAGTGTAGCATCAAACTCATTGGAATTCTTCTTACTAAGCATGGAGTAGATACAATGCAAAAAGCTCTTCTTCACAAAGAGGGAGTCTCTTAAAAAAGCAAGAGAACTCCTTAGGTGGCATCCTAGTGGAATTTTCACATTTTACAAATTACAAGTGGAATATTGCTCTCCACTAGAGGTCACCATCAAAAGGTGGCTCACTCTACTTTCTTTAAGAGGGGTCTACTTGCATTTATTACATTTGCTTAGAAATACTAGTTCCTACATGGTCATTCCATCTTCCGGGATTCACCATGAGGCTTACACAGTTATTGCTTGTTATTACTAACTAGCATTTCTTGGCTCTTAGTCTTCATTCGTCTCGTCTTCTCAGAGACCTCCTCGATCTAAGGTGAGAGGTGCTCTTGAGTTGCTCTGTCCGATTATCTTGGAGATTCGACAGAATCAGCCAACATCATCTCACCCCTAATGTGTTGCAGGATGCACTGCAACTCATATTGGACGATGTCGCTCCGCTTTCGCATTGGCGTCTTCGATCGTCACTTGGAAAAGCGTAGATCCTCGTTCGCTTACATAAAACCAAGTGTTTATTGTCGCCAGTCTTTGTCACAAAAACGGTTTTTCATGAATTGTCGCAGTTTAACCAGAATGTCTTATTGCTGCAGTTGGTTGACATTCTCAAAATTGGAGAGCTCTCAGCAACTTCACAACTTGTATGCTTGAGTGCTTTCCATGTGTCTCTTTGTTTTGTCACTTGTATCTGTCATTGACAATTTCATCTTTGATTTCTTAGCAGATTCTATCTTCTGGGAGGTCTGTATCCTCCATTTGCCTCTGGGTGTTTCTGTGGTTATTCTCTCAGTTGAAGTTCCAGTCTCAAGAAAAACCTTTGATCTGCAGGTTGCACAAACTTTGGTTATCAGTCTCAAGGGGATGGACTCATCATCAAGAAATTGGTAGTAGGAACAGATTTGGATGGACGGTTTGATAACAGAAAGAAAACATGATGAAGACTTGGTGGAAGGGTGAGGGGACTGATAGTTCTATGGTTGCAGTCTTGGACCCTTGCAACGGTGAGCTTTGACCACCACTTGCTAGGTGAGGAGCTCACTTTATTTCCAGGTTCACGTTTGTCTTCATCTTTCTTTTTCTGCAGCTCTTTCTTTCGATCCGCTACTTTTGGATCTCTTTGGACTTCATAAGAGGGGATTCAACTATCATTGCTCCAGAGAGTTTCTTTTGATCAAGGTTGATCTGACTCATTTGTTGCCTAAGTTTTGTCCTTTCCTCCTCAGCTTCTTGGATCTTTCTCTTTATTTGTTCTGGCTGCTTTTCCTACTTCTTAGATCTTCGTTTGGCTGATCATCCATTGTAGGTGGCAGTTGGTCTCCACAGGACATTTGCAATGATCTATCAGCTGCTTCAGACTATCAAAACTTGGGATTTCTCAGAAGAACAGTAAACGGATGATAAACAAACAGATGGAAGGAAGGATGGTGGTGGCAACGGTAGATGGTGTGAATGATAGGCATGAAAATGGGGGCAGAAGTATGGCAAGAGGTTGGTTGAAGAAAGAGACTGATTTCTCAATGTTTGTGTTTCCCTTTCTGAAGGATCTTCGTCGTAACTAGGGTACTTCTTCTGATTGAGTCTCTTTGGATTGCCCATCTGTCTTCTTAGCCTTGTCGTTTTCATATTTGACTTGTGACCTTGGCTGTCGATCTTGTTGGTGTTGTTGTTGGCAGCGTAACTGCTTCAGGGGAGAAAAACTGTCAATTCCTTGTGAAGGTTGTTCTTGGTTGGACATTGTAGCAGATGACGGAATATCGGTTTCACTTTCTTTCGACAAGGACTCATTTCATATTGTCTTTTTGCATTATGGTGTTGGCGTATTGTGCGGTGTTGTAGAAGTTTGCAAGAAACTTCTCGGTTGGACAGCAGGTTTAACTGTTGGGTTGCTATGGTGCTTGTGTTGTGTTGTCGTGAGGATCCTATTGTGATTCGTAACTGACGTGATGGGCAGGTAGGATCTTGGTCGGTTGTTTTGGACAGTTTTTGAAACTGTGTCTCCTAATACAGTCGGGACACTCAGGATGGTACTTGGTCTTGACTGGACAATCAACCATGAAGTGGCCAGTTTCACCACAGATGAAACATCTGGTGTGCGTGGCCCTTGTATAACTGCATAGCCATCTTGTATGGCTAATGGTTCTGGACTTTCTGATGGATATTCATGATAAGGCAAGGCATTTCCAGATTGTGATGTGTGTTCTTCATATTGTTGGACTATATGTGCGTGGATAGGCGGATATGAAGGACAAGCATCAACAGGATGCGTAGCCCGGCAGTGTGGGCACCATATTGTTTTTCGTTTATAAGGTACCTGTGTAGGGTTTGGCTGACCAGACATATTGCTTTGGATAGACTTCAGGGTAGCTTGAAACTCATTGGTGAGTTTCTCCATCTGTAGTTGATGTTGCTTATTAAGCAACTCCAACTGGGATTTCCAAAGCTGATCTCGGGTGTCCTCGATCGGCTTCGACTCATGGATAGGAGCACGTGGTGCTCTTCTTTTCCTAGATTCATCAACATTTGATCCCTCGTCTTCTTCCTTGATGGCATCAGACATAGCTAACTTTAGACTCGTGTATTCATCATTGGATTTAAGCTTGCATCTAATCCATCTTGGAAGGCCGACTAAGAACCAGATGATGAGCATCTGTTCAGAGGGCTGTTGTTGTATTTGACTTTTGAGGCATTTGAAACGCTCGATGTAGTCTCGTACACGTTCGTCTTTTGTCAATTTGATGTACTCAATTGGACAAAAGGGCTCTCTACCAAGCGAAAGGGATTAAAACACTTGATAAAGGATTCTTTCAAAATTGACCAGTCTGTCTTTTCATCACGATCAAGGTTGAAAAACCAATCACGTGCTTTAGCGATCATTGGTCATCGAAAACAATTGGACCATAGCATCGGGAGATGTTTCGCCATATACATCACATGCATTCTCAAAGATTTGCAAAAATCTTTGAGAGTCCGAAGTACCGTCAAACTTTGGTAGGTCTAGTTTTGGTGTACGTCTCTCAAGATGAGCTCCGTGGGTAGCAGAAATTCCATTAGTGTTGGTTCTAACCCGTGAGGGCTCAGCACCAGAAAAATGGGGTCGTGCACGTGAGGACTCGGCTCTATCAGGTTCTTGTCTGTCGAATGGGTTTGTAGATGGCTCTTGGAGTTCGGCCCACATTCGGTAGAACCTGTTCAGCTACAGGAAACCTGATCTCGTATGGATAATCGTCTGGGACTTGAGGATCGTTTTGTTGGTCCATTGGGTACTGGTAATTTTTTCTGTGCTGGGGTTTTTTTTTTTTTTTTTGGTTTTGCGGTCCCTACAGTTTACGGTTTACGGTGGCGGTGGATTGCGGTTATGTGTGGGTGATGGCGGGTGGGCAGGTCGAACGTTTGCGATTGTGGAATGCGGTCTGTGACGATGCAGTATGGTTTCGACGGTAAATGCGGTGGTAACGGGTCAAGGTATTCAGGCGGGTCAGTGCAATGGTAATGATTTAAAGGTGGAGGTGTTGTGATTACAGTGTCAGCGGGCTGAATGCGGTGTCAATCGACTGATTGTGGATCTTGTTAGAGGGTTGCCTGTGGGTGGATGGAGTGGGAATGATTGCGGGTGAAGGGTCCGTGTGCAGGAGTAAGATGGCGTTTACGGATGAGTTGGAGCGGTTGCGTGCTTCACGGATGCAGGGTGGAGATTTGTTTGCAATGGAGTGCGGTTAGTTGCGGAGGAGATGGCCATGGGCAGTCGTAGTGTTGTTTGTTGACGGTTTGATGCAGTTGTGATGGGCGAAGGTAGGTGTGGTTGCGGTGTATGCGGGTACTATGGGAGAATGAGATCTCTACGGGAAAGACTTGCTCTTCGTGGGAATACGGTTGCTACGGGGTATACGAGTTGTTTGTGGAGGTTAGAAGGTGAATTGTTAGTGGATGAAGATCGGATTGCGATGGGGTGCGGGTTGAACGGCTGGGTGCGATTTTAATGGCTGGTGGCGGTGTCAACGGCTGGATGCGGGTGTTTGTGGTTGTGGCGGTCGAAGGTGGTCGTGGTAGCCGTAAGGCGTCTGTTTGCGGGTCAAGTGCGGTCTATTGCGGTTGATTGTGGTAAGTTACGGGTTGTGGCAGTCTGTTGCGATCAAGGGCGGCCGAGTGTAGTCGTAGGGCCGTAGGAGTGGTGTGGTCACAGGGCAAGACAGAGGGTTATTTGTTTGGGGGTGTTTGCGGTGTTTGTAGAGCGGTCGTGATGAAGTGCGGAGGGTGGTGTGGTACAGTGTAATGCGGTCAGTGCAATGCGGTCTGTAAGGTGGGGAAAGTGCGGATGGTGTGGGGCAAAAGGTATGTTGAATGAGATGGTAGGTGGGCAGTTGCAGAGGTGAGGAAGGTGGGTGACTGGGGTAGCATTTGGTGACAACGATGGAGTTTGGGTGGATGTGAAGCTGGGTGTTGCTGTGGATGAGTGGAAAGTGGTTATTGCAGTTGTTGTAGTGCAATCAGCTGAGGTGGTAATTCGGTGCGGTGCAGGTGGAATGCGGTGGATGTGGTATGTTGCGGTTACAGGGGAATGCAGTGGGGCAGACGTTGCGGTGCGTTGCGGATATTGTGATCGCTATGGTGCAGAGGCTGATGCAATCACGATGGCTTAATGCAGATGTAGGCCCGTGTCGTGGCTCTCATTTACAGCATTGTAATAGAAAGATAGATTGTCAGATAGATCGTTAATGCAGGCTGTGGTTTTGAGATAAGTCGTGCGTATCAGTTCTGATCGTCGTTGGAACTGTTTGTGGCTAGCGTGGATCTGGGTTGGTGGAAGCAGGCCGTCGGTGGAGATTGCACTGGATGGTCATCAGTTGAGATTGGACTGGATGGTCGTTGGTTGAGATCTGACACTATTGAAGACTTTTGTCAAATCTTGACTGGAGACTTCTGTCAATCTCGACCGGAGACTTCTGTCAAATCTCGACCAGAGACTTCTGTCAAATCTCGACCGGAGACTTTTGTCACATCTCAACCGAAGGCATTCCCTTAGATCTCAACCGCGTGTTTTCTATCAATTCTCAATCGAGTGTTTGAATTTACAATATCGACCTAGTCAACTCCAAAACTAAGTCAACTCTATTATTTGACTAGGTTCCAATATTGGCCAATTGCCACAGTTCTCACACTAGTTTCTTGCAAAATCCTAACATTAAACACTGTGCCATTTGGACACCCCACATTATTAGACCCCGTCTAATATTCTTAAAAAAAAAAAAAAACCCAAAGTTACACAAGAGTCCACGAGACCTATATACTCAATCTTTAGGTACTCTAGAGTTGCTATGGATCGTCCTTACGATCCGAATTTCGTAGAGGACTATCCACCAGAGATGGTCTCTCCATCTACCGAGCAGACTCAATTCAATAGATATTCTAGGATGAAGTCCCAAGTCCAGGAGCCCTCAACCAACCCATTTGACAGATGGGAACCCATGCGTTTTGAAGCTCCATACGATCACCCACACTTTCATGTTGTCGAATCATCACATGCACGAGCTCACTTAAATGGGACTTTTGCAAATAATGTTCCACGTACTGAAAAATGTATTCCAAAGTTAGATTTACCTAAGTATGACGATAACACTGACCCCAAAGATTCCTTCACGTCTTTGAGAATGCATGTGATGTCTATGGTGAGACATCACCAGAAGCCATGGCCCAGCTCTTCTCGATGACCATGATCGATCGAGCACGAGAATGGTTTTTTAACCTTGATCATGAAGATAAACGAGACTGGTCACTCTTGAAGGAAGCATTCATCAAATGATTCAAGCCATTTCGTTTGATCGAAAGTCTTTTTGTCAAGTTGAGTAACATCAAAATGACAAAAGATGAGAAAGTACGTGACTACATAAAAAGATTTAAAAGATTAAAAAGTCAGGTACAGGAACAACCAACTGAATCTATGCTCATGATTTGGTTCCTCGTTGAACTCCCATGATGGATACGACATGAACTTCGCTCCAATGATGAATACACATCATTGAAACAAGCCATGTCTGATGCCATTTGAGAAGAAGATGGGGGATCAGATGTCGATGAGCCACGTGAACGGAGAGCACATCGTGCTGTCCAAGAAGCTCAACCAAATGAGGAAACATGAAAACAATTATGGAAAATACAAATGGAGTTGCTTAACCAGCAACACCAACAACAATGGAGAAACTCACGAAAAAATTTCAAAATACTCTTAAGTCTATCCAGAGCTTGATGTCGGGTCAGTTATCCACTGGCCAAATCCATCATAGACGAGAGAATACTTGGTGCCCTCACTGTCGAGGTGCACACACTGGCAATGAGTGTCCATCCTACCAACCAGTCCTAGATACTTCATTGATCAAATGTGACATCTGCGACTTTATGGGACATACCTCACTCTATTGCTACTATAACCCAAGGAACCAGTCTCAAAACCACTAAGGGGGCCATTATCAACCCCTCGACAACTGTTTGTTTCACAAAACCAACACCAGCACTACCCACCATGAAACAACCAAGTCCATATACAAGAGTTGCCTAGACAGTCTATACATGAACCTCATCCACAACTGGCACTCTTAGGTCCACCTCCAAGGGGACAACTTGATCAAGGAGCACAAAAACATAGACACCCTCGAGAATCTGCACAAACACATCTTGTAGATAACTCCTATGATCACACATACAATCACGATACAACACTCCCATCTGCTAGTTCTCAACCATATCCAAATGTCAACTCCTGCTCATGCAAATGCGATGAGTATTCCATGACCTCAGAAAGCCAAGCGCAGCTCGCCATCCAAGATGGTTATGCTATTGCCACAGGACCAATGAGCAACTCCTGTTTTATTTGTGGCGAAACTAGCCACTTCATGGTTGATTGTAAAGTAAGAACCAATACCATGCGGAGTGTCCAGACTGTGTTCGTAATCACAGTTTCAAAGACTGTCTAAACAACCTAACATGATCCTCCCATCTCGACCGAAGCCTTCCCATCACATCTCGACCGAACCCTTCCAATCCAATCTCGACTAACGCCCCTCCATCCCATCTCGACCGAGAGCATCCATCACATCTCGACTGAGCCGAAGCTACTGTTATCACTGTCTCCAATCTCAACCGAGCCACTTTTTCCAGACCACTATTTTTTTCAGTTTTCCACCATGTCCTCCAATCAGAGTTCCAGTTCAGACGACCCAGATGCAAATAAGATCGACATCCAGATGTGCAAACTGGATATTGCAGAGATGCAGACCTGGTACCAACAAGCACAACTCTTTTTCAAGGTGATTGAGTTTCAAATTCCTGTCCTGGCTGGATATCAGAGTCCGTACTTGCTACACATGATGTACGCCAATTATAATGCCACTGGAAGGTCTTGCCAATAGTTTCCCCTGTCAGGAACTATGTCTATAATATATCTTTTGCGGCAGCAGACTTGCATCCATTCGGGTTTCCTCGTGGCCCGAATGATGTTACCAGGACGCTCCACAAAATTGAGCAAATAGCCTATTTCAAATATATTGATCCATCAGTGGAAAAGTGGAAGATAAAGACGGGTACCACCTTGAGGCAATTAATGATCCACAACTAGCGGCTATGTGTGCATACTTCATTAAGTACACACAACGTCCATGAACAAAGGTGTTGTGGGTCCCTATGTCCTTATTCCACATGATGGTAGATTCTCGACTACATGCCGAAAACCTTTATGATTGGGCACAGTTTGCTTCGAACTGCCTTCATGACTGTGTAAAAAACAAGCAGCACCCAAATGGCCAAACACCAGTATCATCACACTGGTACAAAAGCAACCAGATCCAGCAGCAGAGGGATCCTCAACAGCTCAGTAGGCCGACACATCTAAGACCCAGTTGCCTGACACACGGCAACAAAAAATCCGAAGGAAGCTCCAGGATTAAAGGAAATCACCCTGACGGCACAGAATCTGAGGACTCAAATTCTAATTATGGGAGGTCCACCTCACACGCAGACTCTCAGCAACACTCATCATCCTCACACATCATCGATGGGGGTGATGGAGTAGCTACATCTTCCGCAGTAGCAGACATGGGCACAACAACCTAAGTCGTGCCACCAGACCAAGCAACAACCCCACCTCTGTTGATTACGACGCCAACGCCACCACACTCACCGAAGGCACATTCTTTGGGAGGGGGTGAGGAGTGGGGAGTACCATTCCCCAAGACACGAGAGCGGCCCATCAATTACAGGACCAGCAACCACAGGCCCAACAAGTCTATACTTTGGACACATCACAATATTTTGATGTTGCGGACCTGATGGAGATCAGTGATGATAAACCCGAGGAAGCGGATCAGTCAGGAGGAAGTCTGACCCCTCCACTAACCACCACCATCATTTCTACCAACATTGTTTCTCCACTCCCTCCACTTCCACCTTCATTCCCTCCACAACATTTATTCTTTGGATTAGCTTCGTCATCTCACACCCCTGATCAACCGTCACTAACCCTGAGAAGATCTCTGAAACAGCTTGCTTCTACAAAAAAAACCACGGGATGATGATGGAGATGATGGAACTGACAATAAAGATGGGCAAACCCGACCATCAGATGGTAGCTCGGGATCAAATAGCCAGAGAGCCAAAGTTGCTTCCGGAGCTTTTTCTCTTCTCTCTCAAACTTTTAACCCTCTTCTTATTCTGTATTTATTTTTTCTGAAACATTTATTCCCACTTATCCAGTCTCTTCACTTTCCTCCTCTCCACTTGTTGGCTTATTCGTGATTCCAATCCGTTTTTAGAATAAGTAGTAGTAGAAACCACTGAACGTTCATTGGTTTACATGTTGATCTATGAATGAGCGTTTTGGGCTTGCATCTACGTAGAACGTAAGTGCATTCAAGAGTGACGTCCCTAAGTACTCCTCTAACAGGCAGGACAAAGAAAATCTATACAACAGCAAAACTTTGTCCCTTCTGCCTGGGTTGGCATCATAAAATCAAGAAACTATCTAACGAATGCCATGAAGCTTGATAACAGGCAGAAACGGTTCTGAAAAAGAGCCAAAAGAAACGATAAACAACAGGTCCTCTGGAGCAGGGGATTTGTCAACATTTGGCATCATTGCCGGGGATTTGAACAACTCCAGAGAGATTTTTGCAAATCCGGAGACCTGTTGTTTGAACAACTCGCCCTTGAACGATCCCCCGTTTTTTACTGCACTTCATCTTGAACAGTCGTGCCTGCTCTGGGCCGTTGCGACCACATTCCATTGTAAACAACCGCATCCCATTTAGCCGTCATCACGTCTTCCTCCACACAGCCCTTCACACATCTCCAGCTCCCTCATACTAAAATCTCCACCAGAGCCAGAACCATCTCTCAGATCTTGACCGACACCCATTCTCTCAGATCTTGACCGATGCGCTACAGTTACATCTCGACCGACAGCCCTCAGTCCAATCTTGACCGACGGCCCTGCGTCAGATCTCGACCGACACCCATTCTCTCAGATATCGACCGATGCGCTACAGTCACATCTCGACCGACAGTCCTCAGTCCAATCTCGACCGACGGCCCTGCGTTAGATCTCAACCGACGCCCATCTCTCAAATCTCAACCGACAATCAGCATTAGATCTCGACCGATAATCCGTATTAGATCTCAACCGACGACCATCCAGTCCAATCTCAACCGACGGATAGTGTCAGATCTCAACCGATGACCATCCAGTCCAATCTTGACCGACGGCCCTGCGTTAGATCTCAACCGATGCCCATCTCTCAGATCTCAACCGACGGTCAGTATTAGATCTCGACCGAAGATCCGTATTAGATCTCGACCGACGATCCGTATTAGATCTCAACCGACAACCATCCAGTCCAATCTCAACCGACGGATAGTGTTAGATCTCAACCGACGACCATCCAGTCCAATCTCAACCGACGGCCCTGCGTTAGATCTCAACCGACGCCCATCTCTCAGATCTCAACCGACGGTCAGTATTAGATCTCGATCGACGGTCAGTATTAGATCTCGACCAACGATCCGTATTAGATCTCAACCGACGACCATCCAGTCTAATCTCAACCGACGGATAGTGTCAGATCTCAACCGACGGCCATCCAGTCCAATCTCGACCGACGACCCTGCATTAGATCTCAACCAATGCCCCTCTCAGATCTCAACCAACGGTCAGTATTAGATCTCGACTGACAATCCGTATTAGGTCTCAACCGACAACCATCCAGTCCAATCAGATATTTCTTGTAGGGCCTCGGTCGAGAGTTGTCATGGTGTTTCAATGGTGAATGAAACTAGGCTCAGTCTAGTCCAGACGTGAGTCGTGGAGCTCGGCCAGGTAAGGAACGTGAAGCCTCGGTCGAGAACGGAGCTGTACGTCGGTCGAAACCAAGGTGAGGAGGTCCATGAAGATTCGTATGTGAGACTTCAAAAAGATGTTTTGGCAGCACAGATCAGAATGGTATTATGATTATAAATGTCTGTGTAGCGGTCGGTGGTAAAGGCGCCAAATGTTCGTAGATTCCAGCCAGACTCTACGAACACAGTTTATCTTTTTATCTCTTCTTCGTTGGTGGTTTCTGCTCTGGAAACCAAGTGTTTCTGACCATTTTCAGAACTCAGTTCTTTTAGTTGGGTTCACTTGTTTAGAACTTCCAAGCAGATTACTTGTCAGTTCAACATTTGTATTCCCAGCCTGTTAGTGGGATGAAACAATTTCGTCCAATCCAGCTACATGCATTTACAAGCCATGCAACCAATCCTTGCTCAAGCATAGGTTAACATTCTGAAATAGAGAGCAATCTACCAATCTATCTACCAAACTATTCTAATAAGTCAGGAAGCATAAAATCATCAAGATCAAACTACACAACAAGGAACAAGAATCAAGAAACTAACTACCTATAGCACACTAGCATCCCAATAATTAAGAAACACCCATTTTTTGATGTTTGGAATATCCAAGAACAATCAAGAACAGGATTGTTGATGATTATGCAAGATCAAAACCACAATCTCAGTCTATATAGTTTACCTGCATGCTGAAATTACATAAACAATAAACAAAAAAGCTAGTCCACATCTACATTCCACATTGCAAGAGAGAAAGCAAGAAATCTAATTAAGCCACAACCACAAGAAGAAATTAAAGCATGTTCATAGGAATTTCACTCAAGACAATAACATGAACAAGAAGCTTCTCAATTATCAAGAACTCGTGGAGGATCTTCTTTATTCATGCAAGAGAAATGACAATACAATAAAAGCTCCCTCACAAGAGAGGGGGGCCCTTAAATAAGCAAGAGGGCTGCCCATGTGGAAATAGCCCTTCCACTAGAGGTCACCATCAAAAGGTGGCTCACTCTAATTTATTTAAGAGGGGTCTACACTTATTTACATTGCCTAGGAACATTAATAGCTCCTACATGGTCGTTCCTTCTCTAGGATTCACCATGTAGGCTCACATAGAAATAATTTGTCATCCTAGCTAGTAATCCTCGGCTCTCATGCTCGGTTCTCAGCTTCTTCTGCTCTCCTCCTTCTGAGACCTCCTCGGTCTTGGGTGAGAGATGCTCTGTGTTTTAGCTTGGCTCGGCATCTGGGGATTCTTTGGAATCTGCTAACAACTATGTTTGAGACAGTTTCGAGACAGCTTCACAAAATGTTCATGAAAGTTTTGTGACAGTCCAAAAGTTCAACTATTTTAAACACCCTCGACTTTTTCGCGAAATGTTTGCGACAGTTCAAAAGTTCAACTATTTTTATACACCCTCGACTTTTTTGCGAAATGTTTGCGACAATACAAAAGTTCAAATATTTTTTAACACCTTCGACTTTGTTTGCCAAATGTTCGTGAAGAGAGAGAAAATTCTCGAAGGTCATCTATTTTCATGAGTTAAACTGTTTTAAAGACACCTTCATCTTTTTAAGGGCGCCTTCATCTTTTTAAGGACACCTTCGTCTTTTTAAGGGCACCTTCGTCTTTTTCGCAAAATTCTGAGGAGAGAGAAAAATGCTGAAGGTCATCTACTTTGAACGAGAAACGTTCCCAGCCACTTCCCATAATTTGCGAAGTGAGAGAAAGGCACTTCCCTTATAAAGCGAAGTGAGAGACTTTGCGACGCCCTCGTCCATGTCAACATTCCCTATGGGTTGACAGTATACACTATGTACAGTTGTCATAGAAGCCATATACTTGCAAGTACAACAACTTACCTAATTAGGTGACAATCATTTATTGTAGTTAATACATGGATGCAATCTATAAATAGATCAACATAGATTACATGAGACACTTAGAATTTGCTTTGCACAGGAACACAGATCATGCTACATAGTAACATAGACAGAAAATCACTCTCCTCAGCAAGCTCACATAGCAACTGTATTTCTCAAAATGAAATTACACTGTACATATAGTTGTTCACTCAGACAACCCATGCATGACCCAGGTTGTCGTTGGCGGGACGCGTGTCCCGTCGACTTGCCTCGTGGCGAGGCCAACTGATCCTTATCCACTGATAGGACCCACTTATAGTCACACAGTGATTCTAACTTTAATTCTAACTCTCTCCCTTAAAGTAGAGTCACTTTTTATACAGTCATATACATAGCTTTAAAGTCAACAGACTTTAAATATAGAAAGTTTTGATCTATACCTATCAAACTTTTCTCAAGTAAGTGGCTTAGTGAAAATATCAGCTAGTTGTTCTTCTGTGCTACAATGAACAACATGAATTTCACGACTTAGCAGCCTTTCACGTATGAAGTGATATTGAATCTCAATGTGTTTAGTTCTCGCATGGAACACTGGATTCTTTGCTAGCTGAATGCCACTCTGACTGTCGCTATGTAAAGTTGTGGGATTTTTCTGCTTCATGCCAATCTCTTCCAAGATTTGTCTCAACCATATAGCTTCTTGTGCAGCACTACACATTGCCTTATACTCTGTTTCTGTGGTGGAAAGAGCAATTGTACTTTGCTTCTTACTAGACCAGGAAAAGCAATTACCACAAAACTGGAATATATATCCTGTGGTGGATCTACGATCATCATAGTCACCTCCCCAGTCCGCATCTACATAGCCACACAACTCAGGTAAACCATCATGCTTCCTGTAAATCAAGCCATACTCTGATGTGCCTTTCACATAACGCAAAATGCGTTTAGCTGCTTTCCAATGCATTTCCGTAGGTGCTGCAAACTGACTTACAATGCCAACAGCATAGCATATATCTGGTCTAGTTGTGGTAAGGTAAATCAAGCTCCCTACTAACTGTCTATATAGCATAGCATCAAATGACTATGATTCATCAAGCTTAGAAAGCTTTTTACTTGGTTCAATAGGAGTGTTTACTGGTTTGCAATCCTGCAACCTAAACCTGTGTAGTAACTCTTTGACATATTTCACCTGTGTTAAACCCACTTCATGTCCTTTTTGCCACACTTCTACTCCAAGGCAGTAATGCATCAGGCTGAGATCCGTCATCTCAAATTGTTCCATGAGGTCTTTCTTGATTATGTCTATCATCTCTTGATTATTTCTCGTAATAATCAAGTCATCAACATAAAGAGCAATCAAAGCAACCATACCATCAAAGCATAAGACATATAGATTTGGATCAGAATGTGTTCTCACCATCCCCTTTGAACCAAAGTAGGCATCAATCCTGCTATACCACGCACGTGGTGCTTGTTTAAGACCATAAAGCGCTTTCTTCAAGCGACATACTTTATTTTCCTGTCCTTTCGTTACAAAGCCTTCAGGTTGATCCATGAACACTTCTTCTTCTAACTCACCATTTAGAAAAGCAGATTTCACATCCATCTGATGCAAAGGCCAACCAAAATGTGAAGCTAAAGCAATAAGTAGACGTAGAGTATTCCACTTACACACCGGCGCAAAGGTCTCCTCATAGTCAATGCCTCTTTTTTGGGCGTACCCTTTGATTACCAATCTTGCTTTGTGCTTTGCTATGCTTCCATCTGCATGGTACTTAGTTCTATATACCCATTTGCAACCAATGGGTTTCTTGCCAACTGGTGGTTCTACTAAGTCCCATGTGCTATGCTTAGCAATTGACTCCATCTCCTCTCCCATGGCTTTGATCCAAATGTCATCATCCTTCGCTTCACCATAAGTCGAAGGTTCTTTGCTTTGAATAATGCTGGATAACAGAGCATAATTTGCTTAATACTTTTTAGGTAGTATCTTCTCTCTTGTTGATCTTTGTAGCTCTCCTTGGTTAGATGATCCTGGAAAGTCATCTATATCGCGGCTCTCCATCAATCTCTCAAACCACTTAGGGAGCTTTCTGTCAGGTGATCGGCTTCCTGGTGAAAATGTATCCCACGGTACATCCTTCTCCTTGCGTTTGTCACCTGCAATTTCAATCCTTCTTGCACCAAAATGTTTGTCCCTACCTCTCCAACCTGTTTCTTGAGGTTGACTAGTAGTATCTTGAGATGTATCCTCATGTTCATCACTCGGAAGGTCAATGAATGGATCATCATCAGGTGGTATCCTCACTATGCCATTTTTCCTACTGGATGTGTCTATCTTCTCAGCATCTTCGTCTTCATACATCTGGGATTCATCAAAGATAACATCTCAGCTTATATGGATTTTGTTTTCGACTGGATCAAAACATCTATAGCCTTTCACGCGATCATCATATCCTAGGAATATGCACTTGATAGCTTTTACATCAAGTTTACGTCTATCTTCCTTAGGAATATGTACAAAGGCCTTACATCCAAAGATTCGCAAGTGGTTCACTTTTGGCTTCTTCTTTGTGAATGCTTCCTCAGGTGTAATTTTTGATATGGCAATGGTAGGACTTCTATTTTGAAGATAGACTGCCGTGCTACATGCTTCTGACCAAAAATCTTTTGGTAATTTCATCTCAGCTAGCATAGATCTAGCACTTTCCACAATCGTATGATTTTTGCGCTCAGCTACACCATTGAGAGCAGGAGTATGAGCTTGCGTAAATTGTCTTTTAATCCCACATTGATCACAAAGATCATTGAAGTCATTAGACTTATACTCACCTCCACTATCTGATCTTAGGACTTTGATCTTCTTACCTGTCTGATTTTCGACCAAGTTTTTGAAGTTCTTGAAGTTATCAAAAGCATCTGATTTCTTCTTCAAGAAGTAGATCCACGTCTTACGTGACATATCATCAATAAAGGTCATGAAATAGAAGGCTTTTCCTAAGGACATGGTCCTCATGGGCCCGCATAAATCTGTGTGGATTAAATCCAGGATGTTCTTTGCTCTTGCAACACCCTCTTTATTGAACTTCTCTCAATGCTGCTTCCCATATATACAAGATTCGCACATCGATTTCAAGTGATCTTCTATTGTAGGCAGTCCTGTTACCATCTCCGATTTTCTCATCAAACTGAGGCTTCCCAAGTTCAAGTGACCAAGCCTCTTGTGCCACAACTCAGTTTGCGAAGGAGCAGATGACACAAGTCCATGTTGCCCCTTGATTGTGGCATTCATCCTGTACAATTTTGTATTGGGCTCTCTTACTCCATTCGCAATAACTTTGAACTTTTGGTTCGCATCCTTCACAAAGCAATGATCATGGGCGAATTCTACTTTCAACTTTTGATCAGTAATGACTCCAACAGAAAGTAGATTTTTCTTCAAACTTGGTACGTAAAGTACCTCCCTGATAATCCTACTTTTGTCGTCAGGTAGTTGGATTGAAACTGTGCCTATCCACTTGATCATGCACACCTCACCATTTGCTTGTGAAACAGATGTTCCATTATCCAACGCCTTCAAAATACTGAACCAGTTCTTGTTACCTTTCATGTGTCTTGTGGCTCCTGAGTCAATATACCATGCTTGATCATCTTGATTAGATGACAATGCAGATATGAAGATGCTAGAGTCTTCAATCTCACCTTCATCGACAAGGTTGCCTACTTGTTTTGGTTTTCCCTTGTCTTGTTCTGCCAGGAATTTGCGACATTCACTCTTCTAGTGGCCCTTTTTACACAATGGAAGCACTTGTCTTTCTTCTTAGTTTTGCTGGAAGATCCCTCATCCTCCTGAGATTTGGCAAATTACTGTTTAGTCTTCTTCTTGCCCTTGCCCTTGCCTTGTTTTTGGCGTGTTGCAAGTGCCTAATCATCAGTATTTTGACATCTAGCTTTCACCATTTCTCGTCGTTGCTCTTCCTACATCAAGATTCATGTGAGCTCGTCAAAGGTTGGCAATCTTTCTCTTGATGCTATGCCGCTCACAAACATCTGATACGGTTCTGCAATGCCGCAGAATGCATTATGCACCAGCTCCACATCACGTATGCGTTCTCCAATAGAATGCAGTTCATCTCTCATTGTCTTGATTCTGGTCATGTACGTCTGAATGTGCTCTCCTTGCTCCATGCGGGCACTATTCAACTTTGACTTCAGAAACATGATTCTTGACGGATTTGACGTCTTGAACTGCTTCTTTAGCACATCCCATGCCTGTCTGGGTGTAATAGCATCACAAATGTGGGTAATGATGTGATCCTTCACTGACAAGTTAATGAAGGTCAAAGCTTTCCTCATCTTTTTGTCGAACACTTTGATGTCTGCTTCATTTGGCGGCCTTCTCTCATCACCTGTGATGACTTCCCACATGTCTTTCTCCATCAGTATGTTTTTCATTTTGAATTTCCACACTGCATAGTTGGAAATCCCGTCCAATTTGCTACTTTCACTCAAAATGGACTCTCATATGTTTGCCATCGCAAAACTGCTTAAAACTTCTGCCTTAGGCTGAGAACAGTATGTCGAGGCCAACAGCACCGCAAATCTGCTATTTTAACTGTCTAGAGACAGATCTCTGACATAAACCTCAAAATCTCTCCATGACTGGTTGACAGTGTGATTAGCTTCCTTCCTGTCCTTACGGCATCCAAAACGGTGCACAAACAGTGAAGAAATCACCAGTTATGTATAAAAATCGTAACCCCAAGTCCGGTTTCAATTGCTGGCTTCGAAATTGTCAATCTTTCACCAAATTTTTCCCTGTCTGATGCTATGCACAGGCTAATAATTCCTCTGCTGAGCTTAGCAAGCCTCTATAAATTAGAAACCATGCACCAGTGCTTCTCTTTCCGTCTTCAACCCGCCGTAAAACCCCAAACTCTCAGAAGACAGTTCTCCCGAAGCTCTCTTCAACGGCAACACTGTACTGTGTACACTCCCTGTACGGCTTTGATACCAACTTAGAATTTGCTTTGCAGAGGAACACAGATCATGCTACACAGTAACATAGACAAAAAATCACTCTCCTCAGCAAGCTCACATAGCAACTGTATTTCTCAAAATGAAATTACACTGTACATATAGTTGTTCACTCAGGCAACCCATGCATGACCCAGGTTGCCATTGGCAGGACGCGTGTCCCGTCGACTTGCCTCGTGGCGAGGCCAACTGATCCTTATCCACTGATAGGACCCACTTACAGTCAAACAATGATTCTAACTTTAATTCTAACTGAGACACTCCATCCATAAGACATATTATTTGAGCCTCCCAGTTACGCCGTCATTTGGTTTGTAACTGCCATTATTCGTGCTTCAGTGTAATATAGCAACAGCTTGTTTTCTATCTGTGTATAACGTAGAATGAATGCTTGTTGTGATTGAATGCACTTTATCGTTGTTTGATCGCGCTTGTTTACTCACTCTGATCAGATACGGACATCTATGGCTCCTCAGTTTTTGATCAGACAATGGCTGTCTTTGACGTCTGAGGGACTCGCGATATCATATTGCTCTTCCATTTATTGCAGAATCATACTTCACATTGAATCTGATTCTCAGTAATACCACACACAAACCATTTCTAATATCTTCGGTGGACTGTACTCTTGGTTTTTGAGAGTATGAATTGATTTTTAGGATCATGTTGGGCAATTAGAACACTTAAAGCTGTGATTACATTTAGCATAAGTTGTCTATTAGACTGGATTGCATTTAGCAGCTGATTGTAACGGGAAAGCTGTTCCGCAATATTTCTGCTCTCTTCTCCATTCGCGTTCTTCTATCTCCCTTGCCCCATCAGATTGGTATCAGAGCATAGCTCATACTAACCAAGATATAAAGTTTGTTCCATTTGTATTATTGTTAGCATGTCTCATATAGGTAACTCTTCGTCATCATCCAACAAGGCTAGAATCATTGACAAGTTCAATGGTTCTAACTTCTACATCTGGAAGTTAAAACTCTAGATGATGTTGATAGATAGAGATCTTTGGGATGTAGTAGAAGGTGCTGACCTGAAACCAGAAGATGGTGATTAAGCAAAGGCATGGAAGATCAAGGATCAGAAGGCCTTAGCATGTATCACACTCAATCTGGCCGACTCCCAAATATCCCACGTTACCACATGCAAAACCTCCAAGAATGCATTAGATTTGTTATCAAATCTCTATGAGACTCATGATGTAGCCACTAGATTACATCTTAGGAGGAAGTTCTTTACTCTTAGCATGTCTGATTCTACTGCCATCACTTCTCACATCAACAGCTTCAAAAGTCGACCAGTGTCCAGGTATGATTTGTCAAAAGTGAGTTGTACTCGCTTTCCATAGCTTCTTGCCACTTCACAGTATTCTTGGAGTTAATTGCTTCGGCTAGCCTCTCTGGTTCTTCTGATGGAGTCCAGAATGATTGAGGTGCATACCTCTGATGAGAATCGTGAGAAGAAAAATTCACGAAACATTTCCGACTCTCCTTCGAGATTCGAATGAAGTTCAGATGCGTTCGCTAAACACTGCCAGCTGAAACACTCCTATAATCCTCCAGAGGGTAGTCAGGTACTACTGATCTATGTTCATAAAATCAATATAGCATTCGGCTTTCATTTCAACTAAGGTGCGAAATTCAAGGGGAACAAGAAAACTCAGACATATTAAAATAAACAGCATAAGCATTCGACATTCAAGATCAGACACAACCAAAAAATAATCTATTGATTTTCTCTGGTTTCTTCAGGGCACTGCATGCAAATCCACGCAGTGCGTTGGCGTGAGAGAAGCACGGTTCTCTCACGAGTAGTAGTCTCACTTTACTAGCGGACAATCGGATCTTCTGATCCTAGACAGAATTGTCTTCTCGCACGCAGGCGGAGCTTCTATCTGTGTTCGTCTTCTGCTTACTAGCATCAGACTCCTCCTTGTTCTTCTTTTCTTACATAGTTACACACTGTGTATCCTATTGATATATGTCAAGTGTTATTCAGTAAGTACAGTCTCTCTATGCAAATCTAAGATCAGAGTGATTAACCATCTACAACTAACCAGAGAATTACAAGAGTGGCAGTTTAGCCACGACCTAGGGAGTATCTGTTGACGTCATGCCATCAGGTCAGATCTTTGTACTTCTGGTACTTGCATAATCTCTAGTGGTACTCCTTGGAGCGTGAGGATAGAACGGATTTTGTTTCCACCATTGGTTTCGTTTATCTCGTTCGTCTTTCTCTCGTATAGGACCGCAAGGGAATCTCGTTCGTGGATCATTCGTGTTTGCGAAACTCTTTGTGTTTCACATCTTCAAATGTTCGAGTTCGCGAACATGTTGGTCTTCGTCTTCGTTGACTTTTGTGTTTGCGAAACTCTTCGTGTTTCGTGTCTTTAGATGTTCGAGTTTTGCGAACATATTCATCAGTCGAGGGGCCGCAAGCTAGCAAGGCTTTGCATTGAGAAACACTCTGTTTCTTCAGCCTGTTAGGAACTGGTTCAAGTCCATGAGGATCTGCGGACGTTTGGTTGACCGAGATGGGATGATGCTTCTTCGTGAATTTCTCCAGATTTGCTCGAGCTAGCTTGGTCTAGTCTGATGACAGGTACTGTCGGCTGTTCGGCTTCTGTAGCTGTAGCTGCAGATTTTGTAGAAGGAACTTCAACGTTGTTGGAAGAATCCATGCTACGTAAAATAGGATGAAATGACATAGCATCATTTATCGATGGTTGTTTGAAATCATAGTATGTATGTTCTCGAAATATTACATCCCTAGAGGCAAATACTACATTGGTGGATGGATCATAAACTTTATAAGCTTTATGTTCATCAGGATAGCCAATGAAAATACATTTATTTGTCCTATAATCCAGCTTCTTCCTAAGTTGTTTAAGAATCTGAACAAAACATATACAAACAAAGATTTTTAAATGGTTGACACTAGGCTTGTGCCCATGCCAAACTTCATAAGGAGTTTTGTTGTTGATGATTTTGGTGATGGATCTGTTCTACATGTAACAGGCTGTGGCAATAGCTTCTGCCCAAAACTTTGCAGGTACATGTGCTTGATGTAGAATGGATCTGGCTGAGTTGAGAATAGTTCAATTCTTCCTTTCTACAATCCCATTTTGTTGTGATGAATATGAAGTAGTGAACTATCTTCTAATGCCATGTTCAACCATGTAGTCGGACATCTCATTAGAGATGTATTCACCGCCACCATCAGTTCGGAGTGCCTTCACTTTTGTAGACGTTTGTGTCTCAGCCATGGCCTTGAATCTCTTGAAGCATTCAAAGGCTTCAGATTTGTGCTTAATGAAAATGACTGTAGACCATTGTAGTGGGTTTCTTTCCTTGCCTAACCTGAATCCAAGATCTAGTCAATCTAGCATGATAGAGACGGAGTTAGTTGTCACGCGTAGGTTCGTTCCCATGAGAGCGATAGTTTAGTTCAGATTTCAGCATGAATGGAAGATCTAAATCTAGCTCTACATCCATTAACCCTACTCATTAACACTAAGATCCATTAACACTACGATCCACAACAAAGATAGCTTACTCTTTCTCTCTCTCTCTCTCTTTCTCTCTCATAAAAAGTATAATAACACTCAATCCCAATAACGTTCAGATCCAATAATTAGCAAAATCCAAAGAAAGCATGAGAGATGGAGAAGGGAAGAAGAAGAGCAAGGACATTCATCAATCCATTTTTGAAGAGAACCAATCTGCTTTATTGAAATGAGGAAATGAACATGAGGAGCAACTCGAGTTGGTCCCTTCTTATAGTAGAGAGGAGGACCCTGGCCTCTGAATCCTATTGGTCCAGTCTTGCCTCTCTTTTTATTCAAATATAAAAAAGTGTGGGCCATCAAAATTGGAGGGAAACCCAACTTTATTCACTAACTTGACATTTAGGCCTTGCGACATAAAGGCCTAAAGTCCTTTTATTGACTTTTAACTAATCAATCAAGTAACTATGTGATCATTGGGTTGGACTTACACACGCAGGGTGCCAAATCCCTCTCATTTATTAACTAGGGTTAGGGTTGCCTTGGGATCCGCAAACCCTCCAACAGTATCCCCCACCAAAACTGGTGGCGGTCCCACGACACCTGCAATATGCAGTTATTGTGGACTTTTATTGGCTTCGCGCCGAATCTTGATTAAATGGTGCTGCACCTTCTCCATAAAATCGAGGCGTGCAGTATTGAAATCCAAATTGTGTGGCAGAAAACAACGGTGGGCTCCGGCAATCCACTTGGAGGTTGTCCATAATGTGAAGCATGATTCCCAGGAGCCTCCCATCATTGTTGCACGAAAATATAAACGAGCAACCGATAGCTGATCTTTGATTTGCTCTGAGGCCATCGGCTTATTTGGATCAAATGCTAGAGGAGAGAGACAATCGTCCCATCTGGTTGCCACTGACGCCAACAAAGTTAGATCTTTAGCAAGCATTGCCGATTGTCACACCGTTGGATCTGGAGAGTGGACATATTCTCTCTGATAGGCTTGTAAGGCACGGTGGAAATCCACTGAGATTGTCCAACTGTAGGGCTGATGGATGATTGGCCAATTGGGCGTATGGATGGTGATCTTGTCCATAGCCAACCCCAAATCTTTCCATTTATTTCTTCACGACATTGGCACGTAATAAGGATCTACCCGCAATTGCCGAGGGTTGGCGACGTAACTCCTAATTGATGCCAGAGTTTTTTCAAAAATAGTGATTCTCCATGCCAGATGCTCTCCCAATGCAGGTATTTTATCCAACTCTTTGTCGACCTCTATCTCAGTGCTCTCAAACTTCAGAACCCATCCATCACGCGAGGACTCATGCGGATGTTGCTTTAAGAAGGTCTGGATCTGGTCCTCGACGCTGATGGGCCTTCTGAATAGAGGTGTGGTCCTTGATGAGGATGGACCTACTTGTACTGTCGGTAAGATTGGCAGTGGTTCGGCGATATCTGGAGCTCCCCCCTAGTCCATGCTCGAATCTACTCCTATATCCATTGGTATAGCTTCATTGGGCCTACCATTCCCATCACAACTGCCCAGGCCACCTCACCCCCACACACTGAAGCCACCTCACCGAACACACAATTCTTTATGGATATGTTTGATGATTTTGACCCCCTTGGGGCCACTGAAATTTTGAAAATGCCTGCACCCTTTGAACTCCAATCCTTTGGAAGAGGATTCGGACATATCCATGAATCTACTGTTGGTGTTGAAGATGTCAGCCAGCCACCTCACACGGAAGATAGCCCAGTTGCACTTCGGGTCTACAAAGCTGTGAAATCACCGAAACAGTTCGACGCCACAGTGCCTGAGGGATTTGAAGAGGAGGACATTTTTGAAGAAGAAGAACTAGTGGCACCTATTCCACGCCTACCAAGGACAGTACCATCAGGTCCTCCTATTGCTGCCGCCTCCACGACCGTCGATTCTGGTGAATTTCATGTTCATACGGATGCTTCAAAATATGCCATTGTAGTTTTGACATAGCCAGGTGACTATAAGAAGGATTATCCTATACAATTTGCAAGCAGACAACTTACAGATCCAAAAAATAATTATTCAACAACAGAACGTGAGGCATTGGCCATGATTTTTTCTGTTTGGAAATTTTGTCACTACCTCATGGAAACGCACTTTGCATTTTATATGGATCATCAACCGTTACTTTACTTGGTAAACAAGACGTGCAATACTGGACGTATTGCAAGATGGTTATTGCTATTGACTGAATTTGACTTTCGAATTGTAGCTCGAAAGGGGAAACAACATTATCTAGCCGATCACATTTTGCGAATCGAATATGCACCAGTTAACACTGAAGTGGATGACGAATTGCCAGATGCTGCGTTATTCTATGTTGAAGCAAAACCTGAGTGGGCATCAGATATCTAGGACAACCAAATGACTCTCTGACAAAAGTACATAAGAGACAATTGATTCATAAGGCTCAACCTTATCAATTAATTGCAGGACAATTGTATCGTTGTGGATCAGATAATATTTTACGAAGGTGTGTTTTACCACATGAAGTACCAGATTCAATCATGTTTTCACATGATGGCATGAGTAGAGGACACTTCTCTACATATATTACTGTTCGCAAACTTTTACAATCAGGTTGTTGGTGGCCTACGCTTCACAAGAACACAGAAAATTTTATTCAAACATGTGATGTTTGCCAACAAGCACGATGGCCTACTCGACAGAACTATGAACCCTTGCATCCGGTTTTATCGCAAGCACCGTTTGAAAAATGGGGACTGGATTAAAGTGGGTTGAAGCCAAAGCTATCAAAGTTGCTGATGCGAAATCTATGGCCAAGTTTCTATATGAAAATATTATAATCAGATTTGGATGTCCGATCGAGATTGTCAGTGACCAGGGTACACACTTTGTTAATCAAACAATAAAGTGTTTACTGGAAGATTTTTTTGTTATACACAGATTTAGTGCTCCCTACTATCCCAGAGGGAATGGCCAAGCTGAATCTTCTAGTAAGATTCTCTGCACCATTATGACAAAGACAGTTGAAGCGAGTCGGTCTGATTGGGAACATAAACTGTATGGGCATTCAGAACCGCTTACAAAAATAGTACAAATCAAACACCTTTTCAACTGGTTTATGGTCAAGATGCTGTCATGCCGATTGAATTTTTAATCTCATCTTTACGCATAGCGGCCACCGAACGATTAATAGTACAAATCAAACACCTTTTCAACTGGTTTATGGTCAAAATGCTGTCATGCCGATTGAATTTTTAATCTCATCTTTACGCATAGCGGTCACCGAACGATTAAATGATGATACGCCTTTACAACTCCACCGTGAAGCGTTGCACAAATTATGTGAAACCCGATTGATGGCAGTTCATGCCTTACCAGCAAAGAAAGCCCGCCGCAAGGCATGGCACGATCGCCGATTGCACAAAAAAGATTTGAAAGCAGGAGATTTTGCATTAATGTACAAAACCAAGTTGATCAAGGGCAAGTTGAAGTTTACCGGGGAAGGCCCGTATAAAGTGAAGGAAATCTTGAACTATGGCGCAGTAATTCTTGAGCACTTGGATGAAAAATGATTTGATACTCCGGTGAATGGCAGTCACTTACGAAAGTTTTGGAAGCCTGCTCCGCCAGTTCAGCAATTCTGATCTCAATGGTTTTTTAATTTTATTTGTTTTTCAATTTTTTGTTTTTCAGTAATAAATTTGTTGAGTTTTTTTGGAAAAAGACAGTTGAAAAAAAAAATTGAGAAAATACTGATGAGCAAAAGTTAGAAAGTCATCAGCATAGGAAAATGAAGCACAATAATTTTTTGATGAAAAAAGACTTAGAAAATTACTGTTTTGGTCAAATTTAGCGTATTCAGTACCGAAAACCTTCGCTAAGCTCTCAGACTGTACATCCACTCTAGATTTATCTAATTTGAGGTGGGCGAAGGTTCTTGTCCATAAAAACTCCAGTTTTTTGAGTCTGGCGAAGGATCAGTGATATGCCATTTTGAGAACCTTCGCCGAGCATCTTAACCTCATTATTAACCTTCGTCGACCTGTTAGATGATCTTATAATGTCAAAATTAGGTTGTCCATAGGTTCAGGTCTTGGAAAAGTACATTTATGACAGTACCTAGGCGAAGGACCCTCCTGGGCAAAGGTTCATCCTTCGCCAGGCCTGGAAAACGTTCGCCTGATAGGTTCAGATCCCCAGAAACCTTCGCCGATATTTTTATACCCTATTATCACAGTATTGTACATGCCTGCAAATTTTTGTTCAGAACTGATCAGCCAAACTAGTATTTAGTGTAATGGACCCACCAAATTCACCTATAAGTTGACTAAATTCGATTCATTCCTCACTTGTGCTAGCGAAGCTCTTGCGAATTTTTACCACAACCAAAGCCTTCCAAAATTCTTGCACTACCCTTTGAGACACTTTTACATGTTTTATATTTCCTTTCTGATCATCATGTCTTCTACCAATACTTCCCAGTCTCCACGCTATACTATCTAGCGTGATGTCCCATCTGCAACGAACATCATGATCCTTCCTAGCACAAGCATGGTCACTCAGTGGATGACCCTTGCGGAGCCTTTGCTCACTGCAATGGGCATTCATGAGAGAGCCTTTTCTGGTCACATCAATATGGAATTTATCACTCTTTCCTTCAGTACATGGAAGGAAGAGAAATCTAAATTTTATATCACTTTCCATGGAGCCACACACAAGGTGCGCATCACTAGGCCGCCCTTGCAGCTATAGGTATAACATCCGGCACGCAGGCCTCACCCAATCACAAGCACGCCAAACAGGCCATCAAGCCATATATTGACCTCGCCAACGATCTGCATTGGACCAATGACGGCTACCTTCTGGAAGCCATCATTGAGCCTTCAATCCACGCTACTGCCCAACTACTGAACAACTTCCTGATGGTTGGCAACCTCAGGAAAGACCGCATCACATCACAGATCCTCCATAGGATAGTGGAGTCCCACACCAAGTTGGCCAAAACCCCTCTTGAACCATATAATTGGTTCAAGACTGTTTCTAGTGAGCTCAAACGAGCTATTAAGGCCAATACTAAGCAATGAACTACCGCTGGCTCTTTATTGTCTCTTTTAGCCGCTTCTCACTTAGAAAACAGAATCCATGGCTTCCACCTGGATTTTGTGCTTTTGATCTACGAAGAAGCACCGGCAGAGTCATCTCACCAGGCCTCGAGTTCTCATAGTCGTCGTCGTCCACGCAGCGAGATTGTTATTCATGACTCGCCTTCCACGTCACGACGTTGCACTAGGCATACCTCATCAGCTGCGCTTCCACCCCTTGCTGCTGTTCGCATTGAACTTCCCATTCCCCCAGCCTCTGATGCTTCCCTCGCCTCTGCTTCCATTCACGGACAGTCTGTGACATACTGTGGTTCTTGATATCCCATATGGGCATACCGTTGTTGAATTATCCGAGGTTGAAGTTGCAAAAAGCAGTCTCATGATCAGGTGAATTACACAGATGGCAAACACTGAGTTTCATTCGTTTTTTCAATTGAGGACACTCGTTCACTGTGTGATTTCCTGTACAAATAGAACACCAGACATTTTCCTTGGTAGGAAAAGTCTTTGCAAGCTTTTCAGATTCCTTGTTTGCTTCCTTTTCCAATGCTTTGATCTTCTCATCAAATTGCAACTACAACTTTTCCATCTGTTTCTACTGGTTCTTCCCAAGTTTCTCGAACTCATTGAGCATCATTTCTACAGTAGCATTGGCATTCGTTGATGCAATAGTGGTGGATGTCGTAGTAGTCTGCCCTGCTGTATAAGGCAACATACTGATATTTGGCTCCTCATATGAATCTTCATCCTCCTCTCGAATTGCATCGTCCATAGCATTTTGCAAGAGTGCATACTCATTATGGCGTTTCAACTCACGTCTGATCCGTTTAGGTAGACCTGACAATAACCACATAATCATGGCATTTTCGTTAATCAGCTCAGGTTCGCATTCAGATCTAAGACGTTTCATCCGTTCAATGTAATCTCGAACCATTTCCCGCTTTCCCATCTTAATTTTACTTAAAAGCAAGAAAGGGTCTTCCATAAACTTTCGCGGTTTGAACCGTGTGATAAAGGCTCGCTTAACAACCTCCCAATCTGTACGTTCAGTTTCGTCTTGGTTATAGTACCAATCTTGTGCTGCGCCTGTTAAGGCCATAGGAAACAGCTTAAGTTTATCTTGAGGATAAATCTCACCATAGATTTCACAGGATTCAACATAGATCTGAAGAAATCTAACTGGATCTGTTAATCCATTATATTTGGGTAGATCCAAACAGGGTGCTCTTCTAACAATATTGGATTGACTTCCTGTGGAGCACCTCCAGGAGCAGATCCAGGGGCAGCCATCTTTACAAATTTAGATTAAGCAGACAATGAGATTGGATCTAGATTTTTTAATCACAACTATCTCAGATCAGATCTACTAGATCTATTCCATTTTTCAAGAATCTGATTCTATATCATGAAAACGTTTTTGAGATTCGATCAATCGATACTTCTCAAAAAATGATAAATCTCTCAGAATCCAATTCAAAATATATCAGGGAATCGAAGTTGGTCACATAGTCCGCGATGGCCGAACTATTTTGGCCGAACAATCGAAGATGGCCGAATAATCGAGGATGACCGAATTGTTGAATGTGTCCGAACAATCGGGAAAACACCGTCACCAATTCTTTTGTATTTTTGTAGACTGTTAGAAAACAAATGTATTTCTGCAGAGTGAGAGACTGTGTGGTTATTTACAAGTAGCAAGTGAATGGATCTAGATTAGCAGAGAAATAGGGATGGAGAGGATAGAAATCCAACAATTTGAAGAATTATACTTTGGCCAACAATATGTTCAAAGACATGTATCATACAGTCGAGTGTCATTTTCAATGTCGACTACCTCGTATGAGCATTTATATATGAACAACAATTCATGACTACCATTTCTCATGAAGGAATTATGATTATTTTCATCAAATTGGTTAAACAACATGGATTGCTACGACAGAAGAGTTGGACGCAAGACATAAACAAAAATTCAAGGGAATTGGATAAGCATCCGAGTTGGCATGATGTCGAGGAAGTAGACAAAAGAGGATATTGTGGTGATACACTCTATCCATTCCATATAGATTGGTAGCCAACAAGCAATATGTTGCTTCATCAACCTCTTCTTCGACCATCATTTTTCCTTCATGGGAATATGGATTACAGTCTAAAGCTAACAAATGGATTCAATTCAACAACATTGGATCTATAATGATGCAATACGGTTTGGATGACAACCTCAATCATGACTACTTAACATAGGAGATCAAGTTGATCAGACAAGTGTCTTCATTTTTAAGGACAAAAATGTTTAAGTAGGGGGAGTGTCACGTACTTTTAGTAAATTAGTGCTTTTCAAGGCGATATAATATCCATTGTAAGCTTTGTAGGCCCAAAAGGAGCTATTAGCCTTAAGAACAAGGTGGTTTTCTCTTTAGGCCCTCCAAAGTAATTTATAAGGATAATAGGCCAATAAGGGCCCAATGTAGACTAAATTAATACTTAACAAGGGCTAACTATCCCTCGAGATAGTTATGTTAAGTTAAGTTAGAGCATTGTCTATCAGTAGTCAAGAGACATCACTTTGGGAATCTTTTGGCTCATTTGCAACTGAGAGCTCTAAGTTTTCTCTTGTGAATGTGAGCCTTGAGATTTCATTGCTAGGTCTCATGTGCCCTATCCACATGAATCCATGCTCTACTCCATGGCTTGTAATCATTTCCTCATCTTTAATGTAATTCCATGGAGATTCTTGTGTCATTTGCTTTCTATGGATATGCTATCTTGATTGTTTTGTACTTCTCTTGCTTATAGCTTTAATTCCTTTTGTTATTGCTATTTGCTTGGGATTTGGCGCATGACAATGATTTAGATGTTTTACTGTTTTTATGAAATGATTAGATTTTTTGGACCAAAATCAATTTTTAGCTCCCTCTTTACTTTAACAAGAACTCAAATTTTCAAGATATAATAATTGTATCATGTAAGCTCCCAACAATCATTTAATCAGCCCATCTAGCAAACAAAGCCGAACTGACCTTGTATCTGATCATACTAGTATGAAAATCATCACTCTCAAACGGATTAAATTACTGTTTATGTAGTGACTTCTAGTCACTAACTTTTGACCATTAATTAAGGATTACAAGGCTTCAATATGTATGCGTGCCAACATAGACATTCATGTTTCTAAATACACACGTTTGTTTTTCTACATATGAATGTTATTCTAGTCATGAACTTTCGACCATTGATAAAGGATAATAAAGCTTCTACATATGTATGTGTCCCAATCAACAAACACATTCATGTTTCTAACTTTAGTACACAATGTTATTCAAAGCCATCCTTCTAAGTTCTTTTATAATATTCGAAACATCAATTTTATGGTCTTAGATAGCTTGCACCCATTTGTGCCCACACACATGTAAATTCACTCTCAATTTTTTTCTTCCACATCCATTATGGTCAGTTGTGCGTAGCAAGAGAAAACATAATGATTTTAAGAATTTAGGGACTTAGTAGTAAGACAATTTCTTGCAATTATTGTGAGTGCATTAGTTTGATAAAAAGTACAAGACAAATTCAAAATTGCAATTTTAAAATTTTCAAAAAGCAAATACTTACTTTTGATAAATGATAGCCTCAGTTTGATACCAAGTTTAGAAACCCCTTCTTCTCAAATTGACTTGTGAATAAACATCTTACTATAAATTTAGATGCACTTTTATGAACATCAGTGGGTAACACCAATCTAGATGAGCTCAAACACTCAACGCACATTAAGAATGTGATCTATTAAAAAAGTTGCTTGATGTTTTTCATCAACTTCCAATTCACACCACCTTTTAGAAATTTATATAATGATTATGTCTTATCAACATAATCTCACAACTTATCATTCTCACAAAAGCACACATCTCTTGAACAAACTCGAGAATGCTAGTTTTTTGATAAATTCAAGAGAAATCGTGCTTGATTAGGTAAGTTGGTCAGATTGAGGACAATGATTTGTGGGAAAGAGTTAAAATCATACAAAGTGTATCTTCCCTAGTTTGCTCGTTCTGAGGACAGAACTTGTTTAAGGGGGGAAGAATGTTACATCCATGTCCACTATGTAGGATTCGAAATAATTCTTGACATAGATAGCTGGTCACTCCAATGTATATGGTTATTAGTTATGCATCGTCATTCCGGACTTGGTCGGTAATGTAATTAATGTGAAAATTGTCAACATTTCCTAGCTAGTTTGAGGCCTAAATTGGCTAAAATTGTAAATAGTTTTGGTTCTGGAGTTTCACACGTGTGAACCAGGCCACAATGTTTTTATTTACTGTATTTTTTCAGTATGATGAAGTGTCAAACTTCATACCCTTCAAAATGAGACCATTTTGATGTATTTTGGTCATATAAGCCATTTTTAGCTATTTTTCCTATATAGGGAATATCTAGGGTCAAGTACCTTCTAGAGAGAGGAGAGAGAGTCATCTTCCTCATCCATAAATAGTAGGGAAGTCGTGGAAAACAGGTTGGAGAAACCTTTTGTATGCTTCATTGAGATCAATAGATCATTGTCATTGTTTCTTCCTCCATTGAGAGCATTGTTGTGTGTATTGTCTTCAAGCTATTGTGTATGATCTTAGGTGCTTTCCAAAAGTGGTAGGCTGATGTATTATGGACTGTATAATGCTATTTTGGGCCGCACTTGATGTTTATGGAAGTTTCCATTTGTGATAAATGCTTTTTGATCAAGTTCTTTGCATTCTAGGTAGCATAGAATGTGTTGCCAATTCCTAGCTTATGTAGTTTGGAGTGCAAGCATTCAAGCCAATGATCTTGGAGTTTAGATCCACTTAGGATCTGTATTTTTCACATGGTATCAGAGCTGGTTGGCTTCTATTTACAGTAAGTATTCCATTTTTGGTGATATTTGGATGTTTGATCAAGTTCTAGCATGATTTTGCATTGCTTTGTTGATCAAATCTTACTAACCTTTGTTTTGTGAGTTGAACTTGTGGATCAAAAGCATATTTCAGGTCTATTGAAGATCAGAGGCTGAAAAGAAACTATTTTGGATCAGATCATAACACCTAATCATTTGTGATTGTGAGGCTTGTGCATATTCAATACTAACAATGTTCTTTTCAATCCTATTGTTGACAATCTCCATTCTTGGATGAACACTCTCCTTAAGTGGATGAAACTTCTCCTTAAGTGGATGACAAATGCTCTTTTGAGTGAGTTGTAATTCTCCTAAAGGCTGAGCAAAGCTCCCATTTGGATGAAAGATCCCCTTTTTTGGGTGAACATATTGTAAGCTCCATTGTGAAGAGCATATTGTAAAGATTGTCCTCAATTTTGGCATAAATTTTGGTGTACTTTGTTGAGCATGTAAGTAACTCTCCTTATGTAATTTGATTGGAGCATTTGCTGGAAGGTGTTAACCATTATGCAAGTGTGTTTTCAGGTTCTTAACAGGTTGAGGAACATTCTCATGTGAAGTGATCTTAGATCTACATCTAAACACCAAGATTTGACAAGATAGTGAAGCTAGTCTTGTGATTCACTAAGTGTGCTCATTCATTCACCTCTAAATCTTGTATTTATCACTTGCTGGAGTTTATAAACTTTTAGAAGTGTGGTTTACATGTGGTTTTACAGGTTGAATCAATATCTTAGTGTGTTGATCATATGTTGATCAAGTTTGTTCATTACTAGGTAATCTTGGCATCCTAGTTTTGGGTATTTTCTAAGAATGCAAGTAACTCTTCACACCATAACTTGATTTGGTCACTTGCTGGAAAGTTTGAGAGCTTAAGCAAGAGTGTGTTCAGGTTGGTTTGATTTTGTAATCCATTCTTAGTGTGTGCAAAGTGTTGCATGTGTTTCAATCTTCCTTTCTATGCTTGGAAACCATCTAGGTTCAAGATAGAAGTGTTTTAGGGTCCTAAATCTTCATAGATCTCTTTATCTATCATTTGTTGAGAGAAAAGTGAGTGCTAAGTGCTTTAGGACAGAACCTAAAAGTTGAAGAAACATTAGAATCATGGCTTCCAATGGTGGGATCATGCTAGAGTCTAGTGAAAGGTTGAGTTCATCAAACTACTCTACTTGGAAAGTGAGGATGGAGTCCTTACTTGAGTTGAATGAACTCATGGACATAGTTGCAGAAATTGAAGAGAGACCTCTCACACTTCAAGAGCAACAAAGTTTTGATAAGAAGGCCAAAAGGGCTCTTCATATCATTAAAATGAATGTTACAAATGAACTTCTCAAGGAAGTTGGAAAGTGTCAAAGTGCAAGTGAGGCATGGAATGCCTTAAAGAAGCTCTTTGAATCAAAGTCCACATCTAGGGTATTGACCCTAAGGAGACAAATATTTTCTAGTAGGCAAAGAGAGGGTGAAAGTGCTCATGCATTTATCTTGAGAGTTAAGTCCCTAAGTGATGATTTAGCATGCATTGATGAGAACATAAAAGATGGTGAAATAGTCCAAGTTATGTTGAATGGTTTGCTAAATGAACATGCTAACCTTGTGCAAAGTTTTGCCATTCAAAGAGTCTTGCCAAGTGTGGTTGACTTGCAAGAAATCTTATTGGCTGAAGAACATAGGTTGCAATCAAAGCTTGATGGTGCATCCTTGCAAGGTGGAGGTGAAGAGGCTTTCTTCACAAAAGGCAAATTCAAGGGCAAAGGTAAAGGCAAAGGGAAATGGTCCAAAGGTGGTAACTTTGATCATGATGATCACTCTTCCTCTTCCTCTTCTACTAAGAACAATAAGTCAAAGTTCAAGTGCTTTTATTGTGGGATAAAAGGTCATTTTGCAAATGAATGTTATAAGAAGAAAAGAGAGCAAGGAGAGAGGCAAGGAAATCTTACAATAGATGAGGAAGAACATAACACATGTGAATCACTTGTTATGACTTCAAGTTTGTTAGCCAACATAGATGATAATGATCCTTGGTGGATTGATAGTGGAGCCTCATCTCACATGACAAGACATAAGGAATACTTTACATCCTTATTGTCTTATGAGGGAGAAGGTAACATCATCTACACTGCAAATGATGGTCAATGTGACATCAAAGGCATAGGCACTATTCCTATTTCCCTTTCAACAAATAGGAAAGCAAATCTTGAAAATGTTTTGTACATTCCTTCAATCACTAAGAATTTGCTTAGTGTAAGTCAAATGATTGACAAAGGACTTGATGTGGAGTTCATTGGAGATGCATGTTTGATAAGTAAATGTGGATCCTTGATTGCTCAAGGTAGGAGGCATGGTAAACTTTTCAAGCTTGATGCATGTGTGATCTCTAATCATGAAGGATGTATGGCTAGGGAGCAATTGACAAACCAAGAAGTTTGGCACAAGAGGTTGGGCCATCCCAACTTCAAATCTTTGGAGGTAATGGCAAAGAAAGAGCTTGTTCTTGGTCTCCCTAAAAGTCTTGTTGCAAACAATAGTGTTTGTGAACATTGTGCCTTGTCCAAATCTCATAGACTTGCTTATTCTAGATCTACTTCTAGATCTAAAGAAGCTTTTCAACTTGTGCATTCTGATATTCATTATTCTAGTACAACTAGCAATGGTGGGGCAAAGATGTATGCAACTTTCATTGATGACTTTAGTAGGTATACTTGGATCTATCTTCTTAAAAGTAAGGATGAAGTGTTTGCTGCATTTGTCAAGTTCAAGAATGAAATGGAAAACCAATTCAATACAAAGATCAAATGCTTAAGATCTGATAATGGAGGGGAATACACCTCAAATAGGTTCAAAGACTTTTGTATAGCACATGGGATTAAGAGGGAGATGTCTAGTCCTAGGACTCCACAACAGAATGGAGTGGCCGAGAGGAAGAATAGAACCCTTTGTGAATGTGCCAAGGCAATGAGACTACATGCTAATCTTGCTAAGTCTTTTTGGGGGGAAGCTTTAGCATGTGCTAACTATCTATGTAATAGATGGACAAGTGCTTCCTTGGATGGTAAAACTCCTCATGAGGTTCTTTATGGTAGAAGGCCGAGTGTCAAGCATTGTAGGATCTTTGGATGTACATGTTTTGTCAATATCACACTTGATGATAGAACTAAAGAAGATCCTTCATCAAAGAAGGGTGTGTTTGTTGGCTATAGTGAAGTAAGCAAGGCTTACAAAGTGTACATTCCTTCTACAAAGAAAGTTGTCATAAGTAGGGATGTCATCTTTCATGAAGAGAATGTTTCCAATGTTGTTGATGTTGATGTTGATGTGCCTACTAATCATCATGATGTGCAAGATGTCTTGGATGAAGATGGAGATGCCACTCCGAAGCAAACTTCAAGGAAGACTCAAAGGCAAAGGGCTAAGCCATCAAGGCTAACCTATGATGAAAAAGAAAAGCAAGTGGTGGACAACTCTAACTTTGCTTTTCTTACCTCTTTTGATGAACCAACTTGTGTAGGTGAAGCAATTCAAAAGAAGGAATGGATCCAAGCCATGGATCATGAGCATCAAGCACTCATCAAAAGCAACACATGGAGGTTGGTAAAGCTTCCAAAGGACAAGAAGGCAATTGGTTGTAAGTGGATCTTCAAGATCAAGACAAATCAAGATGGATCAATCAACAAGTACAAGGCAAGGTTGGTGGCAAAGGGGTATGCTCAAGAATATGGTATTGACTATGATGAGACCTTTGCACCCGTGGCAAAGATGGTAACTATTCGAATCCTAATCTCTCTTGCAACTCTTTATGATTGGGATATGTGGCAAATGGATGTTACTAATGCCTTCTTGAATGGTGATCTTGAAGAAGATATTTACATGGAGCAACCCGAGGGCTATGTTTCACATGATGAGCCTAATCATGTGTGCTATCTCCAAAAGAGTTTGTATGGGCTAAAGCAAGCACCAAGGAGTTGGTATGCTAAGCTCAATTCCTTCTTACTTTCTCAAAACTTTGTTATGAGTGAGTATGATCATTCTCTCTACTTTAGATTGAATGAAAATGATATCACTTTACTTTTGATCTATGTTGATGACATTATCTTAAGTGGTGGTAACAATCTAGATATAGATGAAATCAAGATGGCACTCAAAAGAGAGTTTGAAATTCAAGATCTTGGTAAACTTCATTATATCTTAGGAATAGAGATTATTAGAACTTCTAAATCTACATTCATATGTCAAGAAAAGTATGTTAACTCTATTCTAAAAAGGTTTCATATGGAAGATTGTAAAGTTGTTTCTACTCCTATGGAATCAAATGTAAAGCTAACTACAAGAAGTAATGAAAGATCCTTCAAGGACATTACTCTCTATAGAAAGCTAATAGGATCTCTTATATGGTTAACCATCACAAGACCTGATCTAAGCTTTGTGGTTGGTAAACTAAGTCAATTTATGCAAGATCCTAGTGAGGCACATTGGAAGCTAGGAAAGAGAGTACTTAGATACATCTCGGGATCTAGAGATTTTGGCATCTTGTATGGAGGTACTACACCTAACCTTTGTGGATTTTCAGATTCAGATTTTGCAGGTGATCAAATGGATAGGAAGTCAACAAGTGCCTTTGCAATCTATCTTGGAGATGGAGTGGTCTCATGGCTATCAAAGAAGCAACCAACTATCTCTCTATCTTCCACCGAAGCCGAGTACAAGGCATTAACAACATGCACCAAGGAGATTCTTTGGATCAAGAGGATGTTATTGGATCTTCACTTGCTGGAACCAGAGAAGACTCCAATCATACTTTTTGATAACCTTTCAGCCCAAAGCTTGGCAAGCAATCCTGTTTTTCATGCAAGGAGCAAGCACATTGAGATTGCTCACCATTTTGTGAGAGATCAAGTCATTGCCAAAGAGGTGGAGCTTCAACATGTCTCTTCAAAGGAGTGTGTGGCTGATATCTTCACCAAACCATTGGGAAAGGACCTATATTTAATGCATAGATCTAATCTTGGAATGTGCTCAAAGACTATGTTGAAACTAGCATCCAATGTTGAAGAGGGAGTGTGAAAATTGTCAACATTTCCTAGCTAGTTTGAGGCCTAAATTGGCTAAAATTGTAAATAGTTTTGGTTCTGGAGTTTCAAACGTGTGAACCAGGCCACAATGTTTTTATTTACTGTATTTTTTCAGTATGATGAAGTGTCAAACTTCATACCCTTCAAAATGAGACCATTTTGATGTATTTTGGTCATATAAGCCATTTTTAGCTATTTTTCCTATATAGGGAATATCTAGGGTCAAGTACCTTCTAGAGAGAGGAGAGAGAGTCATCTTCCTCATCCATAAATAGTAGGAAAGTCGTGGAGAACAGGTTGGAGAAACCTTTTGTATGCTTCATTGAGATCAATAGATCATTGTCATTGTTTCTTCCTCCATTGAGAGCATTGTTGTGTGTATTGTCTTCAAGCTATTGTGTATGATCTTAGGTGCTTTCCAAAAGTGGTAGGCTGATGTATTATGGACTGTATAATGCTATTTTGGGCCGCACTTGATGTTTATGGAAGTTTCCATTTGTGATAAATGCTTTTTGATCAAGTTCTTTGCATTCTAGGTAGCATAGAATGTGTTGCCAATTCCTAGCTTATGTAGTTTGGAGTGCAAGCATTCAAGCCAATGATCTTGGAGTTTAGATCCACTTAGGATCTGTATTTTTCACAATTAATAATCATATGAGGGCCTAGACCTATAATTGGACATAGCAACACTTGCATGGTGTTTGACTGCTATAATGCAAGAATAGAAGGTCAATTGCTTGATCAAGTTGCATGGGGATCCTAAGAGGAAATGGGAGAAAATATATAGTAGTGGCTTCAACAAAGCTTGAGGATCAAGAAGGACCCTCAAAGGCATCCCCATCAACCACCAAAGTCAAGAGGACAAATCCAAGGTGAAATGCTACTATTGTAGCAAGATGGGGCATTATGCCTCGGAATGCTTCAAGAGGAAGCAAGATCAAACCCAAGATGAGCAAGGAGGAGGAGAAGTTTTAGCAAACTTTTCACCTCCTTTAGCACTCTTTTCCTGCTGCTCTTCCAATGCTTTCATCTTCTCATCGAATTGAGACTGCATCTTGTCCAGTTTTATTTGCTGCTTCTGTCCAAATTTCTCGAACTCGGTGATCATCAACTATGCTGTTGCATTGATATTCGGGGATGCAATAGTGGTGGATGTTGTAGTGGTTTGCCCCATTGTATATGGCAGCATTCCAATATTTGGTTCATCATCAAAATGTTTATCCTCATCAATGCAAATTCCTTGTTGAGAGAGGATCTATCCCAAAAAACTTCTTATGGTGTAGTTCAAGGAAAAGCGCTCTTGGTTTTATAAAATGTCTTCTACTTTTTGTCTAGTTATGCTTCTCCTTTTATGAAGGGTCATGAGGGTGATGTATATGAGACCAGATGTGGAGCTGAAGTTCATAGGGGTGATGTATATGGGTGGCCCTAAAACTCAATTTATGTACATGTTATCTGTCGTCGTATATGAGATGTATTCATATTGTATATGGAGTCACGAGTCACGGGGGTGATATAGATGAATCATTACAGCCTAAATCTCTTTCAAAATCGTCATCGCATTGCTTGCTGCCAACTTGCCATATATCCTTGGGAGTGAAGAGGGTGTCGCAATGCCCGATCGTCTATGATGTCCTTGCCCCCAATGATGGGTCAATGGCTACATGTCATTAGTGTGCTGATCAGCCCCCTCTCCCTCTCGTCTTTGCACTCGAATTGCTCACTAAGTCTACCCTAAAAGGCTACAGGCCGTTAGTGTGCTGATCAGCCCCCTCTCCCTCTCGTCTTTGCACCCGAATTGCTCTTGTCTATGATGTCCTTGCCCCGAATGATGGGTCAATGGCTACAGGTCGTTAGTGTGCTGATCAGCCCCCTCTCCCTCTCGTCTTTGCACCCGAATTGCTCTCGTCTATGTCGTATATCCTTGGGAGTGAAGAGGGTGTCGCAATGCCCGATCGTCTATGATGTCCTCGCCCCCAATGATGGGTCAATGGCTACAGGCCGTTAGTGTGCCGATCAGCCCCCTCTCCCTCTCGTCTTTGCACCCAAATTGCTCACTAAATCTACCCTAAAAGGCTACAGGCCATTAGTGTGCTAATCAGCCCCCTCTCCCTCTCGTCTTTGCACCTGAATTGCTCACTAAGTCTACCCTCAATGGCTACAGGTCGTTAGTGTGCTGATCAGCCCCCTCTCCCTCTCGTTTTTGCACTCGAATTGCTCTCATCTATGATGTCCTTGCCCCCAATGATGGGTCAATGGCTACAGGCCCCCTCTCCCTCTCCTCTTTGCACCCGAATTGCTCACTAAGTCTACCCTAAAAGTAATGGAAAGGTGTTGTCACAAGGTTGTCAGCACTTGCCTATACAAGGGTGATTAAAATCGACATTCGTAACCCTAACATGATGTCACAACAATGTGAACAATTATCTATGTAAGGGCAAACCCTAAATGAACTCCAGAGTCTATCCTAGTTGTTTCTAGTCTATATTCACCCTTGGGTAAGTGATGCACATCTCACACTTAGGGTAGGTGGTGCCACCCAAAAGAGACAACCCTTACAAATCCCACACCTATCTTTCTTCTGGTGAAGAGGAGTATTTAGGGTTAAGATTGAGAATTGAGAGAGAACGAGGCTTCTACGTAGATGAGACGCCATAGCCGTGCAGCGCTTCTGCTTAGTCCTCATTCGGAGGCTACTCCAACGGCCGCTCTCCCTCCTCCTTTTCAAAAACTAGTGTTCTCGTTTGGGGTATCAGTACTACCAAATGCTCTGAGCAGGAAGTCACAGTTTGTGGAATATGAAATGATGTGAGCAGGAAGGCACAAAGTGTTACGCATTCCATCTGCCCTACACTCTCTGTAAGTGCTTGGCGTTCACATTCTAGTTGAGTGCCTAGAAGATGTATCGGGAATTCTCATTTTCTTTCCTCTTACATTTGGGATGGTTCATTCATAACTTCAAATTGACTGAGTTATTGAATCCTGCTTTGTATCAGGATCGGAAAAAGGTCAATAATCCGCCTTTGTAACTGAAACACACGAATTTAACTTTGTAGGGTTAAGGAGTTAGGGTTAAGAATTTCGGGTTTATCAGGACACAAGATACAGGTGGGGTGGCGGCCAGGGGCCGTAGTTGGATGGGAAAAGCTGGCGTCGATGAAAGAAGTGGTGGTGGTGTGCTCATCTGTGGATGCTGGAGTGACGGTTTGGGACTTGGCATCTGGAACAACCCTCACTAACTTGAAATCATGTGCATCACCTCGCAATTCGTTGGCATGTATCGGGCAGCAGTTTTTGGCAGCATCACAAGTTCATAAATCGGCTTCATCCGGAGGTGGCGCAATTTTTTTTTGGGCGTGGCATAAGGTTAGATTCTTTCATGCTCTAGTTTTGGTCAAATTTGCGTTTGGACGTAATGCAGGAATTTAACACCTGTGCTTTTCTTTGTTTTGCTTCATTTTGATGCAAACGAAATTTATGAAGCACACATAGTTGTTGGCTTAACTAGTTGAATCTCCACATCGTTTTTCTCAACTAAGAATTTGAACATGAGGAGCAAGGCAAATACGTATGACTTATTGGACTCTAGTGTATTGACATGGGCTAGTTGGTGAATACTTAAAATTGTTGATCCTTTCCATTACCACTTGGCAACCAAGGGTTTTTGTACAATGATTTGACTTCTATTTTTTAGCCCTGTTTTAATTCTACAATAATACACATTGTATTTTTATACAAAGTCATCTATTCTAGACCATTTATTGGATAATTTGCTGATTTGCAATGTAGAATCAAATTGGTTCTAGAAGTTATCCAGTTGAGCCAATAGAACCACTTGCATGCACTAGCGATGGGATTTACCTTGCCGGTGGAGGATCTTCTGGTCGGATATATCTGTGGGAGGTATGTTGTGCTACATCACTTATATACTTTTGAGTACAAATTTGGAAATACAACCATTTATGTTTTTTTGTTGGTTATACATAATCTTGAGTTGGAATATTTAACTTACTGATTTCATCTTTCAAGACGTGTTTTTATCAATGTGCTATACTATAAGCAATGCAATATTAGTCAACTACCTTCATCTTGTCATATTATGAAGTAGGTGCAACTTGACAAACAATGTCCTTATACACACACCTCTTAATGTGATTAGCTAATGAATGTATCTCAAATTTATTTTAGCTGCTTTCCAGTGTACCATTTTAGGTTTCGACATGTATTGAGTTAATGACAACATAAGATACATTAGGTCGAGTAGTAGTCAAGTAGATAAGACTTCCAACCTATTGTTGATACAGATTCTCATCTACATGGTGTGGAAGTTAAAGAAAGATTTGTATGGCTTTAAGCAGGCACCTAGCGCATGGTATATGAGAATTGACAAATATTATTAGTAGCTAAGCTTTCAAAGAAGCAAGTCTATATGTTTTGGTTGAAAAAGGCCAATTAGTTATTGTGGTATTTTATGTTGATGATTTTATTATTACAAATACAAATAAGAAGCTGATTATAAGATCTTTCTTCAAAGTTTGATATGAGTATGCTCATGAACTTTTGTCAAAATTCAAAATGCCTGAGTGCATACCAATTACAACACCATATAACTACTGTTTTAAGCTAGACTGCAATTGGCTGCTCCATATATACTCGCTCTTCAAGACAACCATTTAAGCAGGCAGTATTGACATCCATCTTTTGAATCTTTCAACCAAAATAAGCCGCCAAAGCTCTAAGTATCCTCATGGTATTCATATGTGCAACTGGTGCAAACGTTTCTTCATAATCAATGCCCTCATGTAATCCAAGTGTCGAAAACATACACAAGCACTTTGCTCAATAACGGAAGTATGCTAATGATAAAGCTTCCTTGAAAGTACTCCTTTCAACTATTATTGATGAAACAATGTTTTTCATCAAGTTCAACAGTCATATGCTGCTTAGTTATAGCTGAAACTAAAAGTAGATTCTTCTTCAAATCAGGAGCACACAAGACTTATCTCACCTGTATTACTTGAAGGGATCTGTACTTGTACTACTCCTTTACCTTTCATGTCATTAGTGTTCCGGCCATATTCAGCAAAGGACATGGAATAGTCTTAATATGGTAGACTGGCCCTCCAGTGTTCAAGATTATTGGTCACGACTAGATTTAATTCCACGTCGAGGCCTATTGGTAACTAATGACCTTGAGAGGACCCAGACACTCTAATTGAGACTTATGGAGTAGTGCATGTACGTTTGACGGATATAGGCAGGAGGAATGCATGAAGAGTTGTGACCTATTTATAGTTGACCTGCATGGGGATTGCATGGGTTCATGCATAGGATCCTACTCTCTATATATTGAGGTAGAGATTATCCCATCGACGACTTTGGTCTAGGTTACCAGTTGAGCTCTTCTCCTCTTGCTATCACATGGCATGGCTTGGGGGCTAGATCCAGGTGGGATCTAGGATTGGTTGGGTGGTTTTGCTCCATAATGTTGGTAGATTATGAGGAATTAATTTACCAACATTATGAGGAATTAATTTATCCTGATTGAATAAACTAACGGTTGCTGGGAATCTTGAATTTAATGATTGCATGTGGAGGATTTGAGTTTATTACCAAACTAATCCTCTTGTGTTTCATGCAAATTGAAACATAGAATGGAAATCTTTCTTGGATTGTTGGTTGCTGTCTGTAGAAAGAGTTTAGAACTGTAAAACCTACAGTAACTCTTTTCCTTGTCTTTGGGACACTGATGCATGTTTCTGAACCTCTGTAAAATCTGATTTGGTAGAGGTTGGAAGCTCTGTTCAGTGCAAAGGGAAGCTATAGAGGGTCGTAACTATGCAAGCGCTTGCCTGTTGAAGAAGAGAGAGTAACCTTGGAGAAGAGTTAAACAAGAAATTGAACTCGTTAGGAAACCTTTGCTGCTGCTCACCAGCAACTGGTACGCCCATTTGTAAAGCGAGTGGAGCGGCTGATCCGAACTGAAACCTTGTACTCATAGTTTTAGCTATGATTAGTGGATTCAGATGTTTTCCGCCCTACTGTGAATCCTCACAGACTCAATTTGTGAGTGAGCTAGGGCCGTAGGTAAGTATTAGTGGATTTAGAGGCAAGTTGCTTTCTTTTCAATCTGTTGAAAAGCGCTTACTGACGTGAGGAACAACGATGTTAGGAATTCATGGCTGTCAGAACCTCCGTTCAAGCTGTTGGAGAAGCATACGGATCTGATAATGCTCGTTTTCTACTTGAAGTTGGGCGTAGGGAGTAAATTGGATGGCAGATGGCCTAGGGAAGGGCACGAGATCTTGTTTGAGAGAGCCCTCTCTCGTTTTTCCTCCTGGAAAGGTTGCGGCTGGAAGCCTTCCTTGTGCCGATCAAGGTTGCATCGAACCGCGGTGGGAACCGTTCGAACCATTCGGAGCCGGTTCGAACCGGATTAAAAAAAAAAAAAACCAGAAAGCCAAGAAAAACATTTTGGAATTTTTTTTTCGGTTCGAACCGTTTTCCGGTTCAAACCTGGCCTGACGGTTCAAACCGGAAAGAATTGGCTGGTTCGAATCGGGTCGTAACCTTGGTGTTGATGATGGCGGCTGTAGTGCCTTCATTTCCTCTTTTTCAAAAAACCCTATCTAGTTTTGAGATGGGTCACGAGAGGCCACATTTTGAAGGCTTGTGGGATGCATGGTAAGGGAGGGCCTGACCCTGTTGCATGTCTATCAGTTAGTTCACTGAGTAGTGCATGTCGGTAACCTTGGGGTTGCATTGATTTCATAGTTTTTGGAAATGGGTTTTGTGCATTTGTGGGAATGCATGGCTATATGTAACAGTTTTACGGTTACATAGCCCGGATCTTTGAAGTCTTTGCAAAAATTATGATGTAATCAATGCAATGGTTGATTTGATTAGTGTGCTTTTTGTGAATCAACCCAAATCGACAAAGAGAATGGAATTGCCATTTTTTCCAAACTTCCATGAACAAGGTTTGTAGAATTTGGATTAATGGTATTTTTCTCCAGGCAAGTACCCGTTGCTGGAAAACCAATTTCCTGGTACGGGGCTATTCATCCATCTAACTCTGGAGTTTTGGTACTCCCAGTTAATTGAGTTAAGTGGTGTTTATGGTTCTTCCTTTTCGACTCGTTGGAACTCCGATAGGCTTGCCCTCAATGATTTTGATCATTAGGATTGGGCAAACTAAAGCTTTTGAGATACTTGTTAAAGTGAATCAATGGAATAAGTCTTATCGAAGTATTAAAAGGACCCAGGCCTAAGGAAGAGTTCCTAGAGAGGCCAACAGTTGCGGACCTAATGGGTTAGAGAACTACACCTGGCAGTGTGAAAAACCTTGCACTGGACAATTAGGGCCTGTAGGACCCTCAACCTGTAGCACAACTGCACAATCGATTTTCAAATTCACTTTAATGTTCACTGTATCTTCAAATGCACTAGTGGAAACTTGTCTAGCTGGTTGTCTCAGATTAATGACAACTCAAAGTTGTAGCTATATGAATTCTTTGAGCTCTTAGTATTAAGTATGATTTGAGCTCTTAGTACTAAACAAAATATTAGGGATTTTTTTAAATCGCTGTGCTCTTTAGTTCTTGATTCGTGTGTTTTGAAGTGATCAACCAAAAGCTAAACATTAAATAACGCTTAGTAATGTAGATGTAGCATATATTCTATTGTATGCACAGATGTTTGAAACTTGAATCACATGAATCATGCCACCCATAGGTGCTTCCAAAGGGTCTGTTTGAGATTGCACAAGATTGAGGTATTTGGTGTTATGTGACTTGATTCTCAAAATATTATTTGATAAGTAGCAGAAACCTCCCAAACTGTTGTCCCAGAACGGTAGTTTTATCCTGATTGCACATTTTTTGTACATGGTTGAGTTAAAGTGTTTGTCCTGAATGATTAGGCACCATGCTCTTGTCATCTATGTTGAGGTCCCTAGCTAAGTTGAGCCCCATTGCATTAAGCATCTCATGTTAATCGTTATGTCTTTTTCCAATGCTAGTTTAATTAATGCATTTGTGTTATTGTAACTGGCTTACAGGTTACAAGTGGTAGACTGTTAAGAGTGTGGCCTGGTCACTACAAAGCTGTGAAATGTTTAGCCTTTTCCGATGATGATTCCCTTCTTATATCTGGGGCAGATGATGGATTTGTTTGTGTTTGGCCACTCTTAAGGTATGATCTTATTTTTGTAAAATGAAAGCATAGCATGCGTGATATTTTGATTTTTGATCCAGCTGTCATAGTGCTTATACTGTGTTGTTGTATGCTAATTTGAGTTTGTGATATGAATTTCTGATTCTCGCTATCAAATATCATGCCATCTCAATTTTTGCTCAATTATTGTAGAGAATGATCTCTGTTCTTGTAGGGTGGTGGCTAGCAATCCCTTCCAGGGAGCTGTTGGAGAGGCACAAGCGCCATACCTGCATAAGTGGTCAGAACATACATTGCCTGTTACAGGTCTTATTCCTGGATGTGGTGGCTCCAGTGCCATTATTGTGTCTTGCTCACTGGACCATACATGCAAGGTACCCATCTCTCCAGAACAATAACTATACCCATAATACACTAGCTTGCTTCTGCATTTATAGACAGCTACATCTATTGGGTTTAATTCTGTGCAAGAGCAAGAAAAGTCGTTGCTGCTGCTATTATATGTGATTTGGTTCTGAGCTACAAGACAAATGTGACAGATTTGGAGTTTGGCACTGGGAACTCTACTAAGGTCTATTTTATTTCCGACAGCAATAAATGCTGTAGCACTGGATCCAGGTGAATATGCTCTCTATGCTGGTGGGACTGACGGCAGAATTTTTATCGCTGCTCTTAACTTTGGAGTTCCAACTTCTTCAGGCATAGTTGCCGCAGATGGCCTTCTTGGTACTGATGGGATGGGTCACAGGTGAAGGATCTAGCATCTTTCCCAATTTATCCTCAGAAGCCTCTTTCCCTGTTGTTTTATCAATTGTTTTGATTAGACCAGAACATGCTTTGCCTGCTGGGTAGGTTACTATTCCTATAAACATGTGCAGCTTGTTTCAAATAAAATAAAAGAAGTGGGCCTCCACTTACTTATATGAGACGGTTGTTCTTGAATTAGCAGCCGGTCTGTGACATCACTAGCTTTCAGCATGGATGGAGTATCCCTAGTTTCTGGATCTGAAGATTGTACTGTACGATTATGGGACACTGTAAGTCGTCAGGTTATTCGGACTTTCACCTTAAGCAAAGGTTAGTGATTCTGTTGCTTTGAAACTGAATAACTGCTATTATTTGTTGATTAATTTGACCTGCTATTGTTGATTTGTGTTGACATTTACCAAAAAATGAAAACACCAAGGCTTTCCAATTGACTCAACAATCTAGATCTAAGTGTGTGAATCATCTATGAGCAAGAATTTGGCAAGAGACTGTCCAGATGACATGCGCTTTTGTTGCCTTTTAATGGTAAAACGGCCAGCAACAAAGAAACATTGAGCTCCTTTAGCCTAAACTTTTCTTTTGGTTTACTGGGCTTTTCATGAACATAATATTTCAAGTTATTGAAGGTTTTTTGCAGTATTGAAACTGGCTAGCGAAACACAATTGCTGCAAATTCTGCAGCAGAAAACTGGCTGACAGAACGGCAAAAATTGCCAAAATCAGCCCACATGCATATAGGGCCGTTTTCAAGCCTAAACATGCCCGAGTTCAACTAAACGAAAAACAGACTCTTTCATAGCTTTTCCACCATGAAAACAAGCTCTAAAAGCACGCTTTGATGAAGTTCAGAATAACCAAAAAGAGTTAGAATGATTGCACCTTAATCCCAAATGGTCGGTGGCTCTGATACCAACTGTCATAAACTCCCATTGTCAAAACTGACCAAGGTAAGGTATTGGCGCAATTGGTAATACCTACAAAGATAACGTCCTAGCCCACCCACATGGGATGAACCTTTCACCCTCAAGTAGAATGAATGTCCATCTATCTCATGGAGATCCACCTCTTGATACATAGTGTTGAAATATAAACCTAGTTAAATAAATAAAACATAGCACATGGTTTTATTTGGGGCCAAAGTTTTTAAGGCCCAAGTAAACTTAGGCAAAAATTTTTAGCACCAAACTCGTGGAGGGCCTTCTTGCATGATGATGCCACATACCCACTTGAGTTTGGTAGCCCCTCCATGCACATGTGCATAGGGGAGAACAAGTTAATTTGCCACCTAGCATAGCATGCATGAATATTCTGACACTTGGCAATTGCATGCCAGTGATTGTACATACTCAAATTCTATTTAATAGAGTCTCCACGAGTTGGAGAGTGTGTTGAATGGAATCATCTTCCATCTTCATCATTTTTCATTGTCTCCTTGATCTGAATACTTGTAGGAGGTCGCAGTTGGATCTGATCTGATCTTTTACATGTTTCTCCCTCTCCTCTCATCAGATTTCGATGAGGACAGTTGCATACTGATCCTTGGAGGAGGGCACTACCATTCTTATGCTTTCTAGCTTCAATCAAAGTTTTTCCATGACCAGAACAGCCATCATTCAGATCTGATTGGGCGCTGGATCTGATTTGTTTGTTCCTTCATTTCTCCTCAGTGGATAGTCAGAATTGAATGAAATCAATTACACAAGATTTCTATTGCATAGGCTCTGTCATTCCTTATGAGTAGAAGCAATTAGAAGTCAATTTGAATCTGATTTTTCCAGTGCATGGTCAGTGCATGTCATTGCATGTTGTTGCATGAGCTTGCATGTTGCTTAAACGTTCTTGCATGTCAATGCATGTTGTTGCATGAGTTCTTTTAAGCCTCGAGGCAACTTGTGGGCTTATTAGATCCAAGATCCTCAAGCTTCCGCTAAACTTTGGTGTCTAGAATTGTGGTTTTTCTTGCTCTAGGCACCCTGATTTGCAGCACATAGAACTGGTGGGGTTATTTCCGACATCATGGTCATGTCCAAACCATTGACATGTGTCAGTTGTGCACACTGCTGCAGGTCAACAAAGAAGGGTTGCCTCTTGTAAGTCATTTCATGCTCAAGGGTATGTCACAAACTTGTAAACCTATAACCTGAATTGTGACTTTGGGAACGTCCTCCAAAGTTAGATAGGAGGTATGATATTTGCATGATTGGTGGTGGTATTTATCATAATGTTTAGGCCATAATTGTAAGAGATTTAAATCTGGAATGCACCAGCTCGTTAACATAGGGTGCGATCTGCATCAATTGTCCCAATGAGACATCAAGGTCTTGTGGAGCATGCCCATGATTCAGTCTACTATTTATTCCATGAGTGGTCTATCAGTTTCTCCTTGTTGCAGTAGTTGTATGACCTCTTGTGTGGTCTTCTTGTTAGCCATGTTGGGAGGCTCCACCCGTGCTGCTGCACGGATTTATCTTGGCTTTTGGTGCATTTTGTGGATTCGCTGTCAGTGAATGGCAGGTGTCAGGTAGCCCACCATCAAATTTTATTATTGTTGGCTCAATTGAGATGCCCATTACCAATGCATACAGGTGCATATCTCGTGTCCTGCTGCGTTCTAATGTGCACACATTGGTGGGTCAATCTTCCCGGATTCCTTGTCTTCGATGTTGCCTGTTGCTCTTGTTGAAATCCAAATCCAAAGATCCGATTTTGACTTGTAGTTGGCTTGATCTCCATGTAACTCCCAGACTTTCTCTTGTGGGCAAATTGCTTTAATACCTTTGTGAAGCCCACCTATTGTTCAACGGCAAGATCGTGCTGGAGTCGACAGGAACCCTTTAGTATGTGGGACATGTAACTCATCGCCCAACCGCACAACATTGCAACTGCACAACATTGATCCCATGCTCAGTCCTGTACTTTGGAGACAAGAATAAGCAGTGGCTATGGTGTTCCATACCTCCATAATGCTTCCCACTACCATTCAACTCTACGACCTATTATTCAAGATCAGCTAGTCAACAGGAACCCTTTAGTATGTGTGGGACATGTAACTCATCGCCCAACCGCACACCATTGATCCCATGCTCAGCCCTGTGCTTTAATGCTTTAATGCCGCTAGCTGAATAAAATTATTTTGACTAGACGTCTGGGAACATTCAAAAAGAAATTTCAGTAATTACCTAATGATAATAACTAAGGTAGACACGCCCCAGTAATTGACAAATTTGGACCTTAAATTATCCAGTTTTACTTGCAAGATCTTTGCCATTCTGCTTAATTTTGATTCGTTGTCAATATGAAATTGTATCTACATGGCTTATGACAACAATTTGAGCCTACTTTACACATGCGGGGCTTTCATCATTTCCTGCATTATCAGAAGCAAGTCTCTTCCCCCCAAACAATTGTTTTAGCTTGTTGTACTATTTGATTGCTACGATTGGATGTTATTTCAAGGGTGGTCAAGGCAAATCGGACACACTTTTAGCAAGAACGATTTTAGCAAATAGGAGCTTGAAAGTTTTCCATTGTTTGAAACCAAAGTCTCAAAGGTCTGTAACATTCTCTATTTTAAGCCGTTGATTGGGCGTGCACATATAACAATTGGTTAATCTGTGCGGCTGGGCTAATATTAGGCTTGCGTTTTCAAAGCAAGAACTAGAGTGTTTGGCGTAGCAATTGAGTGTCTCACATAAATATCGAAGGTGCAAATGAGTTGGACAACAATTTGAATCACATCAATATCAAAGGTTCAAATGAGTTGGACAACAATCTGAACGTTTCGAATTCAACTATGGCAGTAGTGTTTTGAAGTAACTTAGTTTATTCATGCCTCTTCTGGTCTTTCCTTATGATCACATGGGAATGAACCTCTTTGGGTGATCAAGGCTCAAAATGTTCGAGTTTTTATTACATTACTGACTTAGGAAGGCAATTCCTCTATTTAAATGAAGTATGTCCTTTATGGTGATCATTTCCTGCTTATGACAACGGATCCTCATAAGTACCCACCTTAGCTATGTCTTCATATATGTCAATTGAGAATCTCTTTGTAATGATTTTACATTCAGGTTCCAAGGATAAACCGAAACTAATTGTACCCTATTGTTTAAGTTTTGTAGGTAATCAGATGACAATAAGCACTAGGATATTCTTTCATATCTTTTTATTTTTTGTTCATGCAAAGTATGTCTTCTTTTGTGCTCATTTCTGTTTTAGATAGTTACTAATACATAATTTCAAAATTGCCTGATTTTTTGAAGATTAAAACTGCAGGACCAATAAGTAATCTTCTAGTAGTACCACAGCCCCCAGTGCTTCATCAGGGATCAATGGCTGAGCAACAAGGGCGTTTCTTGAATCGTCGAGGGCCATTACTTCCAATTGCAAATCTTAGTAAGTATGTAACATCAGATTTAGCCTCACAGGATGCCAACCCTTGGGAAGGACCTCCTATTATACTTCCATCATCATTTTCTACAGAGGAGGAAGATAATGAAGCTTACTCATATAGCGCAAATGCCATGGAAAAACAAATTGGAGAACTTGAGGTCTGTCTGTCTGCCCCCCCCCGAAAAAAATACATATGCATTATTGCAGTCCTATTACGTTTATAAAGGGCATATGCTTTTTTAAGGTCAATCCACCTTGGTTTTCAAGGGGGGCTCAAACCTGGGACCAAAGAAACTTTGGATACCAAGCTGACCAACCCCGAATCAAGGTCAAGGATAACTGAATTTTCATCCTTACCATGTATTGGTCTTAGAGTCATTTCTCTAAATTATGCTTCTTTTACAAGTGCAATCTTTTATATAATTTTTAGCTGCTCAACTTAAAATTCTCGAGGTAAATATGGATCCTCGTTATAACTAGTTTTAATATCCATTGAAACTTTTGAGTGGCAGAGATTTGAGAGCTCTTTGTAGGAGAATTCTTTGATATTGCTGGGTATTTTCATTTGTGCTGCTTTTACAGTTTGCTGCTTTGAACTTCTATTTTATGCATGGTATTGTGTGGATGTGTTCTTAACTGACACTTATTGTTTACTTTCTGTTGCACACCCACCCTCTAAGCTCGTGAAACAAAACTAGCCAGTGATAAGAATGAAGCTCCTACCCACATAGACTGTTTTTTATGTCCTCCGTATGCCATTCTGGTACCGGGTCACATGGCCATGACCGGGTTGATCAGGCACGGCTCTTTGTGCCTATTTACCACTTCCGACATGGTGTAGTGACTAATAACGATCACCCTCATGCCTGACTCCAGCAGCTTGTCTGACTCCAGCAGCTTGTCGGCGAATCTCTCCTCGTGCACTGCCAACTCTGGCTCTTTCTTCATTATTATCGGTTGCCAGCTTGATGACTCCAGCAGCTTGTCGGCTAATCTCTCCTCATGCACTGCCAACTCTGGGTCTTTCTTCATTATTATTGGTTGTCATCTTTCTTTTATAATAATTCCACTGATAGATCTTGTAGTGGAGATCCACAAAGTCTGGTGCTAGAAAACTATTCTTTTGCTGAGTTTCTATATATTGTGGAAATTTTTTGACAATTGGACTGATTGAAAGTGGAACCAAGCTTCTTAGCGCATTCATTGAAATCCATGGAGACCTTAAATTGTCTTCTTAATGTTGTTGATGTTATTGGACTCTTTGACACTTAGTGATGTGTATACATTACCTGATGATTGCTAATCTCTCAATTAGTATTTGTGAATTTCTTATATTGCAATCTCACAAAGAGGTAAGTATAGTCACGTTAGCAAAACTTTTTGGCTGTTTGTTTATACAGAAACATGGATCAACTGCGGCGATGCAGATGGAATTGGAAAGGCTTAGGTCTGAACTACGGCGGGCATTGAATAATGGACAACAATGGCAGCAGCTTCATCAGGAGCTTTACTGTTTTTGTGTGGATGAACTCATGGGAGGTCAAAGAGAAAGAGAGGACGATGAAGAAAAGGAAACAGATAAGGAAAAAGAAAAAGAAAAAGAAAAGGAGCGAGAGAGAACAAGAGGCAGAAACAAACTGACTGAGAAAGCAAGAGAAAGGTAGCCTTTCAATCATGTAAATTATACAAAGTAGCTTTCACAATGAAGGTAAGAGGAAATTGGTGGTTGAATTGATGGCTTTCATCTATGTGAAGGTCATCGTAATTTTGTTAGAGATGGAATCGAGCCAGCCACATTATGAGTCATGTTATTTTGCGAATTTTCAAAATAAGAATATAATTAATTAGCACTGAATTTGTGCTGAGGTAACAGAATTAGATAGCAGAGATGTATTGCTGGGTTAAGGCATCTATCAGTGTTGATTGTGAAGAAAGCATCCATCCATTCGGGCTACCGATAATTTGTAAGGTGAGAATTTGAACAGTCCTCTATTAATAGATAGTTTTTGGGCCTTTTCAGATTGCAAGTTAAGCTGTTTTTTAAACCAGACAAAGTGCTGCACATCTGATCTTATAAAAAGTGTATGGATTTTAGATTTTATAGATTTGAAGTTAAGCTAATTTTCAAAGTGTAGTAGTACTCTTTGTTGTCTTCACCCTCCGATCTCATAAAAATTATACGGTTTTTGGGTTCTTTTTGGAGATTGCAATTGGGGTTGTTTTTTAAACTAGATGCACTCTCTTTGTTGTCCTTCACCCTCTCATTTCATTGGGTTAGGGTGTACTGCCATAGCAGCTGTTTAGCTATGAAGTATCGTTTTGTAGCTACACGTATCTGTGACAAGAACAGATATGCAGTTTATCTAGTAAGGGCTGCAATTGCACTTCTATACAGTTAATGAGGACATTTTTGTGCCCTTTCCCTGAATGTTGTCAGATGTGACATTTTTTGTCATATCCCAATACATTCTTTCTGCAGATTGTAATTTCTATCAATTTCTACCCATGGAGTTAATGATGAAGAAAGTAAAACTAGTTTGATATTGAATTAAGCAAACATTCTCACCCTGTTTGTTATTCAACTATGGTTCTTAAGCTGGGACATACACAACCACACACACACACACAAACCCTTCCCTTCAGCATATTGGCATTTCACTTATTTTTTAAGCAAAAAAATGAAAACATTAGTATGCATGTTCCAACCATGCATGCAAACATGATGGATAAATTAGGATCAATGAAGCACACTTGCTTACAAATGTTAACTAATGTACATGAATTAAACTCAGCATATAAACAAATTTACCTCAATGACAGTGATAAGAAACTAAAAGATCTACAAAGCCACATTCGGGTTACAACCATAAAAAAAGTTAGGATTTTTTTTTTTTAAACCTTGAATGAACAATAGTTTTTTGAAAGCTTTTCATGAGCTGTTTTTTCATGAGCTGTTTGCTAAAGGGTTTTGCTTATAGGAGAGTACAAAGTTGAATGAGATTTGGGTTATATGTTTTGATTATGTTTGGTTTTCTTTTTGATAAGAAACTTATGAAACTCAGATTGTGAGATTATGTTATGGAACTTAAGAAATTGACATGGTAAACTATATGTAGGTGCTAGTCTAGAGTGAAACTAACTTTGACATTCAATATAGCGAGGATTAAGTAGTGGCATCATATGGAACAAGTCAATATATTTTTTCTTTGATGTAGTAGAAAATTCAAACTCGCTTCAAGCAATTTTGTGGAATATTTCAATTTCTCTTCAATGTAGTAGCAAATTCAAACTCACTTAAAGCAATTTTGTGTGGAATCATTTTTCAAAATAATTTCCAAGACAACAAAGGAGAATAGCTTGGCCAAGGAAAGACATGCACCCTACGTCATGGAGACATCTATGAAAAATAATAAGGTGCAAAGGGCCTTGTACAAAAACATGTCTACGAGCTTCATTCTACATGAAATGAAGAGACCTAAGTGAAGTCTCTATTTGTACATTTTTGTAAAGAGCAAAATCTTATGACCAATTAGTTAATGACTCATTTTGTAGAAGTTCCAAGATGTGTCAAAAAAATGGTTTAAATTTTTACTGAAATATGAAAATTAGCTTATTTTGTAATGTCAAGGCACTAGTAAAAGATAATGTGATTGACCATTCTACAATCTCAACTTCTTACAACTACCCATAGAATCCTACGCATTGGCCACCATGGGTCCAATTGCTAAATAATATTCACATGTATTTTTTAGTCACATTCACATTCAATTTTAAAGCGAAGAAATTTTAAATGTTATAAAGTCTTATAGTACAAGGTACCATAAAGCGAAACAAGTTCAGCTATCACCTACTACCATCCCACAACACAAAACTGCACGAGTTAGTACAATGTGGAAGACGTGTGTCATAGCTAAGCATTAATTGCTATCCATGTCCGAAATAAGATTCACTACTAAACAACATAAATACTGTTGAATAGCATTTGTCACGAGATCACTTTTTAGAGTTGGATCCAAATTGGGACTCACATGAATCTTGTGATTTCTAATGTACTTTTTGTGGACCCTTGGATCAAGTTGGGTCCAAGATGAATGGTTAGGATCATTATGAATATTAGCCAATAAGGTTGAGGGGCAAGGGCCTTCCCCATATTATAAAAAGGCACCATTTGTACACTATTTCCATGCTTAATGAGAAGGAGGAAACTCTACCATTTTTGGAAGAGAAGCATCCTCATTTGCATATTTAATGGGCATTGAAACAAAATGGGATGATTTCTTTCTCTCCATATTTTTTGATCCAAATAAGACGCTCGCTTCCGACAAAGTCGAAGACCAGCTGCCAGTTGCTCGCGTATATTACCGAGCTGCATTCCTTGGAGATCCCTGGATGAAACGATTCCAAGCATGAGTGGATCAGGAATGGCTCACAGGAGTCCACAAGTCCTTCACATGCCAAAGGACTCGAAGAAACTGGACCGTCTCAACTTCATGGAAGACGTTACGGGATATCTCATCCACCAGAGGTGGTCCAAGAGAAAGCTCTACTAAACCGGCAGAGTGTCGAGGGACCGGTACTACTTCAGGCCGTGGGTCCTATTGGGGGTATTCCCAACAAAGTGTAAATAAATAAAATCCTCCAATAAAATGTGTTGCGAGGGCATGGCATCCTGCGTGTATAAGCCCGTGGCCCAATAAGCACACAATTGAAGTTGTAGATAAAATAAACTTGACTTGGGCCTTGTACTTAGAATAAAACTAGAGGCCCAATGTCATTTTTAAACTTAGAGATCACTTTTTAGAGTTGGGTCCGAATTGGGACTCACATGAATCTTGTGATTTTTAATGTACTTTTTGTGGACCCTTGGATCAAGTTGGGTCCAAGATGAATGGTTAGGATCATTGTGAATATTAGCCAATAAGATTGAGGGGCAAGGGCCTTCCCCATATTATAAAAAGGCACCATTGTACACTATTTCCATGCTTAATGAGAAGGAGGAAACTCTACCATTTTTGGAAGAGAAACATCCTCATTTGCTATTCACTACTTGCTATTGCTCTTGGTTGTGTTTTCTATTGCTTTCTATTTCCATGTTTATTGTTTGCCATAGTGAATGTTTCCATTAGCAAGCATAAGGAGCATTTGAGCTAACCTCCACCCTTACTCTCTTTCTCTCTCTTTCTCTTCTCTTCTCAATCTCTTCTTCTCCATTCATTCCCTTCAACCAAACTATGATGAATGTTAGTGTAGAGGAGTAGAGTTAAAGAAGAGTAGTATAGTGGTGAGTAGAGTTAAGGGAGAAAGTGGGAAATTAACTAAAAGTAGCATCTATGCATAGTTAGGCACCTATCCAGTGATCTAACCTTTGTTGACAGGCGGAAGGGCTATACTACGAGAGATCTTTGACCCCACACACTTTTTCTTAGATATTTCTAAATCTGTTCATTGGATCTTCACAAAAATTTCACAGTAGCCATATATAGGTTAGATCTAACTATAAAACTCTCTACGAGAGTTACTTCTTGGCAGATTAAAAAAATTTATGAAAAAGTGCATTTTTTGGGTGTTTTTTTGGCAAAATTTTGAGATTTTATGGGAAATAACCTTCGTAGGCTGGTATGTACTTGTATATGAGTTAGATCCACCTCCTTACAATGCTGCAAAATTTAATTCCCAAAGAAACTCAAAAAATCATAAAAAAAATTGCATTTTTTTGGTGTTTTTTGGCAAAATTTTGAGATTTTCTTGGAACTAACCTTCTTAGGCTGGTATGTACTTGTATCTAAGTCAAATCCACCACCTTAAAGAGCTACAAAAGTTACTTCCTGAATAGATTCAAAAAATCATGAAAAAAGTGCAATTTTTTGGTGTTTTTTGGCAAAATTTTGAGATCTTCTAGGAACTAATATTTGCAGGCTGGTATGTACTTGTACCTGAGTCAGATCCACCACCTTACAGAGCTATGAAAGTTACTTCCCAAAGAAACTCAAAAAATCATAAAAAGTGCATTTTTTTGACAAAATTTTGAGATTTTCTGAGTACTAATCTTTGCAGCCTAGTATGTACTTGTATATGAGTCAGATCCACCACCATACAAAGCTGCGAAAGTTACTTCCCAAAGAAACTCAAAAAATCATGAAAAAAGTGGATTTTTGGATGTTTTTTTGGCAATATTTTAACACTTTCTAGGAACTAACCTTCGCAGGCTCTTTTGTGTCACTATCTCAATGAGATGGAGATATAGAATTATCTGCAAAGGTCACTTACCACAGGAACTAAAAATTTTGCCGTCTGAGAGGGTTCTACCGCCTTTTTTTTTGACCTGGGAAACCTTTGCAGAGGGACTTTTTCTGGGAACTAACTTTCGTAGGCTCTTCTGTGTCACTATCTCAATGAGATGGAGTTGCAGAATTCTCTACGCAGGTTACTTACCACATGAACTCAAAATTTTGCTATCTGAGAAGGTTCAGCCTTCATTTTTCGCCTTTTTGATCTTGGGAACCTTCGTAGACTTCTCTGTGTCCTTTTCTCAGATTTATAGCCTATGTTTATGTATAAGAACATAGTTGGATATGTTGCTTATGTGCATCTTAATCTTGTGGATCTGCTATGTGTTTCCTATGTACTAAGTTTATATCGTATATTTAAACTAGTCAGTGTGCATAGACATATGAACAAGTAATGTGCGGAACAGTTACTTGCAGGTTAATGGTATTTCTATGAAGGATAATTCATTAACTTAGTTATGGTCTAGGTCTAGGAAAGGATCTAAATGTGGTGTTATACTAGTATAATTGAGATCTGCACCTAGACATTTAAGATTTCTAAATCATTTACAATTGACTTGAGTAATTGGATTACTCATGTTTAGAAGTTAGTTAAATAAATAAGCAGTGTGAATAGAATTCACCAGGAACTGTTTATTTTGATCTATATTGCTTATAAGACACATGATTTGTGAGTCATCAGGATTCATCTATAGTTGTGTGCATAGAATATCGAAGATTCTTGATATTGAATATATCTTGAATGAGAAATATATCCTAAGTTATTGACTGAATCTCAGTGAGCTCATATTGGATGACAAAGTCTAACTAATATTAAGGATAACCACTGAATTTAGTTGAAATTCAGCATAACTTTGTAATATCTAGATGTTGTTGTAGGTGATTGTATAAAGTTTATATTGTTAAAGATGGATGTTATAATGGCCTTTAATTACATGGTTGGTTGTCGAATTTGGAACTCATAATTTGGTTAAGAATTGGGTTCTCTTGGAATCCAGTAATTTTCTTTGTGGAAAAGATTTCAGAATGTTTCTTACATTTCTTGAGTGGTATGTTGTGCATATCCAGTATTTTTTAATGATTAAGTATGGTTTTGAAATCTTGTAAATTATGATTGACGAATCATAAGATTCTAAATACTTATGATTGACGGATCATAGATTGATACTTAAAGGTCATTACAAGAATATAAGAAAATGTGATGATTCTTAAGATAATGAGTAATTCTTGAACAATCTGGAGAGCCAAGGATTTAGATATGTTATTTGAGCTCTAATTTTTTTTTTACTCCAATGCATATTTGAGATTATGAACATCTCACAGACATTTTCATTTAGTAATTGCTTACTTATGAAAAAATTTCCTTACCTTTACGAATTTAGTCAAGGAATGCTTGTGTACTGTTTTCAGCCTAAAATCTCCAGTTAATTAGGAGCAGTTACGTCTATCATGATTGAATGAATGATTGGGACATTGAATCTGAGTCCATATTGAGAGTAGGGTCTTGGATCTAGAAGTTTCTATGGAGGAAAACCACACTCAAAATAGGTCATAAATAGTGTACAAGCATGGGAGACATGATTATCTCTCTCTTACCCCATTTCATGCGTAAACATGAGTTCTCTTGGGTTCATCTATCCATTGGTGCACTATAGTGTTGATATCTTGCAATTTTGTGTGTAGAATGCAATTGTATGTTACGTATTGGATTCACACATGTGAAATATAGTACCTTAATGTTATTGTATGGACAAAAACTTCACTTTAACATATATTTGATGTTTGATCAAGATCTTGTTGAGTTTGCTTCTCTTTCATCAAGTAGATGTTGATTTTCTACATTGCCAAAGGTGCTAATTGTGTTGTCTTTCATAACCAAAGATCAAGGGATGATTTTGGATCTTAGTGATTAACAAAATCTTCAAATGGTATCAGAGCTATTGTTGTAGGTTATTGAAGGATCAGCCATATTTAGCAAGGATTTGGAGGAGTTGCCAATTCTAGAGTGTGCTAGATTGATTTCTACTCAAAAATCAAGCATTTTGCATATGCAGAATTGATCTTTTGTCGGTCAAAACTCACAGCCTCCACTTCCACAGCTACACCTGTGCCACCACCTCCAGATCCACACCTTGCATTCGCCTCTAGTGTGTCCTCGTCCTCCCGCCCTCACGCATCCTCTCAGCCATCCACATCCCGAGGCACCAGACAGACCACCATGCTGGGATCTCTTAGAGAGGGACAACATAGAAAGGCCACCAGGCGCATAGCACAGATGCTCTATGACTAAACCTCTCGTTCGTCATGGCCTCATCCCACATCTTTCGAGAGAGAGTCTTGAAAATTGCAGTTTGCGGGCCCAGCTACACACCACCCACAGCCGACGCCTTTCGCGGGCCTTTGCTCTAGGGGCGGGTTATCGAGGTCAGAGAGAGACTAGCTGCATTGCACGAGGCCTGGGATAGTTACGACTGTTCCATCATGGCTGATGGGTGGACTGATCGTTGTAGATCTTCTAAGACAAGAAAATCTCTATGCTAAGGAGTCGAAATGTGAGTTCTTTCAAACTAAACTCAAATACATGGGCCATGTCATATTTGATAAAGGTCTTGAAATCAATCATGATAAGGTTCGTAAGGTACAAGAATGCCCATGACCTCAAACAATTTGTGACGTGAAATTTTTTTTAGGCTTCACAGGTTTCTTTCAGAAGTTCATTATTGACTATGCCTTAATAGCATTACCCCTAACGAACGGCTTAAAGGGTTGAAGAAAAAATATAGTCGCAGAAAAAGTCCATTAATAACATGGACTGATAAAATGAATGACAATTCTGAAACTCTCAAGCACTTTTTTTTCTACGGCTCCAATTTTACACATTGTCCATCCTAACCCACTCTTGTGGTGAATATGGATGCTAGCGACTTTGTTGTAGGAGCAGTCCTTTACCAAGACGGTAGACAAGTTACTTTTGAAAGCAAAAAGCTAGAACTTGCTCAGACGATATATTATACCTATGAGAAGGAGCTTTTGCAGTCATTCGTGCGTTGAAAATCTGGAGGCATTATCTTTATGGAGCCAGATTCACGGTGATGACTGATCACCGATCCCTTAAGTATATTTGTGATGCCAAGGACCTTCGTTGTCATGCCCATGACTGATTTCGAATAGCTTATCCCGCTAGAGGTCAGTAGACCTACCTCGATCCGTAAGTTAATTATGATTATGAGGGGTTTGGGGCCCTCATGTGTATATGGTCATAATTAATGGTTGGAGGCCTAAAACTCAAGATTTCGGATTATTATGGGTCGATTAGTGAGTCATAGGCCAATTGGATGATGTGGCCCAGATAGGTTGTAGAGGTGTCTAGTGATGTGTCACAGTGCACTACTAGTGGTGCATGGGCCTTGGAGGGTATAAGTATACCCATTGGGTCTATTAGTGAGTCATAGGGTCCAAATTGGACGATGTGGCCCAGATAGGCTATAGAGGTGTCTAATGATGTGTCACAGTGCACTACTAGTGGTGCATGGGCCTTGGAGGGTATAAGTATACCCATTGGGCTCTCACTAGTGGATGCTTGCTTTTGTGATTAGTAGCTACATGTTGTTGGTGTGATTCCTCCTTCCCTTGTGAAGATTGATCTATAGCTTGGGGGCTAGATCTATCAAATCTAGGTTTGGTTGGGTTGGCTTTTCCACCATCTGATTCCCTTGTGTTGCTTGTTGTTGGCTTGCTTGTGTTGCTTAGCGTCGGATCCTTGTAAGAGGGCTTTATATTTGTGGTCGTAAGACTAGATGGTCGGAACTCATTCAGGAGTTCATATGCGATATTAGGTATCGTAAAGGTACGTTGAACAGTGTTTCTGATGTCTTGAGTCGGATTGGAGATATTAATCAGTTATGCTTTGCTGAAATCCAATCTGATTTGTATCTTTCACTTCAAGATCTTTGTCAAACCGATGGGTTTTTCGGTCACATTTGGCTAGATGTCCTGACGGAAAATTCCAGATCTAGTGATGACATTGGGAAGCAAAATCCAAGCAATCCCGAAATGACAAAATACTTGAAGACTATTCCATAAGGAATGGTCTGCTTTTCCGTAAGGGAAATGTTTGTGTGCCAGATAGAGAGGACTTGCGGGCCCAAATCCTATAGCAGTGTCATGACAACCCTTGTGCTGGTCACCCAAGCATACAGAGGACACTTGACCTTGTCATGCAAAATTTCTTCTGGCCAAAGACGAAAGGTCATGTCGAGGCATATGTTCAAGGTTGTGAGCAATGCCAACAAAATAAAGCAGAAAGACTCAAAGTTGTAGGTCTTTTACATCCTTTGGAAATTTCCAACAAGCAATGGAAAAGTATTTCAATGGATATTGTGATTGGACTTCCTAAAGCCAAGGATGGTTACGATGCCATTTGTTAGTGGTTGACAAGCTAACCAAAATGGCGCAATTTATACCAACTAAATTGACTATCAAGGCATCTGAACTAGCCCAACTTTTTGTTGAAAAGTTTTTCAGATTGTATGGCTTGCCAAATGATATTGTTAGTGACAGTGACTCCAAATTCACTAGCAAATTCTGGGAGTCCGTTTTTGATAAACTTGAAACATTTTTCAGAATACCCCGAATCTGATGGGTAGATAGAACGTATCAACCAAACATTGGAAGATATGCTTAGAGCATATGTTTCTCATTGACAATTTGATTGGATAGATTTCATGCAGTTTTGCAAGTGCTTTTGCCTAACAATGTGTAAAATTGTTTGTGCTATCACTTGGATCATAGACCAATCAAATAGAATGGTTAATTATTATTTTATTTCACATGGTATCAGAGCTTAGGATTGACCAAAAATGATGTTATGATCAATTTTGATGTTCATTGTCACCAACTAAGAAATTGTTGGTTTCTGAATGTCTAGTACGTTGGAAAGGCAAGTCAGATGAGGATGGCACTTTGGAGAGGGAAGACTACTTAAGACTGAACTTCCCTAGCTTGCTCCCTTTAGGAGGAGGCTCTTAAAGGAGGAGGGAATGTTACGTACCCATAAGAATACGCAGCAGGTTATATGAGGTAATTATGGGACAAAACGCTAGCTTGGAGTTATAGGTCTTTTGGGTGCCACGTGTCAATGTCCCTTTGTTATGGACCCGCGTCATTGTGCACAACTGACGCGTGTCGTCGGTCATGCGTGACCCACATGGACTATGTATATAGAGGTGGATCTCCATGAGATTGTCATTCATTCTCTCCTGGAGAATGAAAAGCTCTTCCACTGTTGGTTAGGTTAGGACGATTATCTAGGCCTCAGGATGTAGGTAGGCAAGGGTCGAGGGTAAGGTAACAGTGGTATGGGACACCATGGCTTATCGGAGATCCGAGTTTGCTTAATGGTGGTCTATAGCTACATTGCACGAGGGAGAGGTGGCAGTACCTCTATGGATGGGTGGTAATGTAGCGTTCGTCACTTGATTGTGTCTTAGCAATGACCGGAACGACGATGGAAATTCTAACACTTCTATTGTCTTGTCTTCTACTAAAGCAAAGTATATATTTGTGACACATGCAATAAATGAATGTATTTGGCTTAGAAAATTATTCTGAGTACCATATTTATTGCCCAATTTTCATTTGTGTAGCCTTGCATAATATGATTGTGTTTTGCATTCGGCTTGCTATAGCAAATGCACAGGTCCTTGGTGGCATATAAATACCTTAGCACTCTGATAAGTGTCTTCCAATGTGTTAATCTAGGACTTCACATGAATTGGTTCAGTGTTGACTGCATAAGCAATGTTTGGCCTAATATATATCATGGCATATATGAGATATCCAATGAATGAGTGAAATAGATACTCCTTCATTTGCTCTCTTTTAACATATGTTCAAGGGCAATTTATGTTTAGGTCCATTGAAAAATTTACAAGTGTACAATTCTTAAAATCATAGTCATCCAATAGATTAAGGTATCTTTTTTGACTTACATAAAGCATTATATTGCTCCTATCTCTCTGGATTTGGATGCCAAGAAAGAATTCTCCTAGATGGCAGCACATCAAAAAAAAATTGGCAATATAGCTTTTACTTCCGTAATAAATTTGATGTCCTTGCCAAAAGGTAATGTATCAATGTAAAAATAATAATAAATTCCTAGAGCCTTATAATATACATTTGAATTAATAGCTTGGTTAAAACTATAATTTATATATTTTTAAAAAAAATTATTCTTTGATGCCATGCTTTTGGTGACTATTTCAATCGATATAGGGCTTTATGGAGTTTGCACACCATATGCTCTTTGTGTTGAGTTCATAATCTTCAAATTGGTGCATGCAAATGTCTTCTTCGATAACTCCATTCAAAAAAGTTGTCTGCACATCCATTTGATGGATCTCCGTATTTTTTGCAATTGCATATGATAGTAATAATCTGATAGACTACATGACTAAAAGTTTTTGAGTAATCAACATTTGGTATTTGAGAATACTTGTTTGCCACTATTCTATCTTTCAATGCTACCATTAGATTTATATCTAATTTTGAAAACCCACTTACAGTCCATGACATGTTTTCTAGGTGGCAATTCCATGACTATCCAAGTCTGGTTCTTGATCAAGGAGTGATATTCCTTGTCCATGGCCTCTTTTCAAAAATTCGAATTCGACTACTCCATTGTTTTTTGATAAGTTCCAAGTTCTTGCGTAAAATAGCATGTTGATTTGTCTATGAATCTAGCCAGAAGGGTCCTAATTCTCATTGACAGTTTCTTATTGTTGTGATTGCTCTTATTGTCTTTGGTCTTCTTTCTCATATTCATTGTCATTGAAGTGAACTCTTGAATGTATTAGATATTAGAAAAAAATATGTGATTTTTGTAATGCTTATATACCCAACCAATTTACCTATGTCAAGTCCACATTAGCTACTATGTGGCACATTTTAATGGGAGGTTCCATACAACACTTACTATCCATACATGTGAATTCCATGTACGATGGCATATGGCAGATCTGCAATTATTGCTCATGCAAAATTAATGTTCATATTTACATGGCAAGAGAACATTAACTATTTTGAACACATGGCCTAAGCAAATTGTAGTGTCATATTTTACATCAATATGAATTTGAGGTAGTTTTTATTTTATCCAACAAATCATTAGATAGAATAGATTTTCTTGCTTGCATGAAATACCTGAAAATGTTGCTTTGTGTGCAATTGAGTTTTATTGTATTCAACATGTCGATAGCGCACATTTGTTATAGTGGACTTCCGCACAATGCATGGTCTATATTGGTTGTGATATCATATGGACATGATATACTAGTATGATTCAATATCATGCTCTGTAAAAGGATTGTCAATACAATATAATAGAGGTACATTGATTACATATTATACTCAAATACTACCCAATCTCGTTTCTTCTGTAAATCGGAATACAAGACCTTCGTAAGAAGAAATCTTCCCCTTTTCCACTTCAAGCCTAAGCTATGTATCATCAATTATCTAGGTTAATTATAGACCAAATATAGTAGTGCAAAAACATGTCTGAATGGACCATGGGTTTGAACTATTACTATTTGTGTATTTGGACCATACACTTTGAGGCCTTGGGTCCATCTATTAATTTGGCATATATTACATTCATTTGTGATTCATATGGTCATTATTAGGCTTCAATCCTAACTAACAGATCCTAGGACCTCACAGCATAAGTAAACTCATGAGCCTCATTATTGATTATTGAATGATTACGAAGTAGCTCTCAGCTTAGGTTAACTTAGCTTCAATCTAGCAGCAAACGCCTTGCTTAGATCAGTTCATTTAATCTGTTATCAACAAATTCTTGTGGAGAACATTATTATTTCATTGATTTTTATTGTTCTATAATGCTTCATCAGTACATCAGCAATTCACCTCTCCGTAGTATATTCTATAAAGATGTTTTGCTCATATCCGAGTCCATGATGCAATGCCCTATGTCACGTACACCCCAAAAAAAGTGTCCTTACCCTCGATGACATTGCTAGGATATGTTTGTCCACAATGCAAGCACTGCCACTATTTGCTCTGGACCCAAAATAAGGACCCTTATCCAATACCTCAACCGCTGCACACATGCCTTGACCTTTCACAATCATGTCTAGAAGCCCCAAAAAAATAGCAAATCATACTTTAAAATGATGTGAGGTAACAAATCTATGTTGCAAACACTCTAAAGTACTTCGAAATACCCATCAATTTGCTAGCATGCAGCAAATAAGGACTCTAAACCCTAAGGAATGAAAACATTGCACTAGCCACAACATGCAAGAAATGAATACATAGTTCTATTCTTAGCCTCACTACATTGAAACTTAGCAACAAAACTGACATCAATTGGATCATCGTAATTTTCAACACGTAAAAATATCCAAGGACTTCCCCGTTTTCTGAGGACTATTACTCATAAAAGGGTTAATTTGCCTTGATCAAAAACTGCCAAGAACTTCATGATACTGGTTTTAAGAAGATGCCATTCCTATACTTTGCCAGCTTTCCCGAACATTGAAACTAGGGTTCTACAGTCCATATAAAATTTGGACATGTTTCTAGGGTTCTACAGTCCCTATAATCTAGCAAATTCCCAATGCAGTATCTGGAGATAAAGGGCCTGGACAATGTATAGTATCTGGCAAAATAGGGCCTGTACAGTGCATATTATCTGGGAAAAATAGGGTCCTGTAGTGCTTAAAAAAGTTTCAAAAAATCCCCTTAGATTGCCCATGCTAAACTCCGCAAATTAAATCTCATATTCAAACCCAAAAAACATTTAGAAACAGTGTTCCGCTGCGTTCCTACACAGAATTTCAGAATGTGCTGTCCCAGAATGCGCTATGCAATTATGGCATGAATATAACGAGCATTGATACTTAACGCTGAAAAATTGTACCTTTTTCAATCAGAATTTGGTAATACTAACTTTCGCAAATTACTGGCACACAATCTAATTACCAGTTGCTTTTTCAAGTGTGCGTGCATACTTTCACACTAGTAGTATGTGCATTCTTGTGTCATGTTACAGAGAGTACGCATTGTATTGCTTGCAACATCCATCAACTGCAAGTACTCATCAGCTCCATCAATAAGACACTGCAAGAGCCAAAGAGTTGATCACTTTTCATTTACTATATATTGTCAACAGATCTGCAATATGTCATCAAAAGTTCGGAACTCAATTTCTGATCACAAACATCCTCTAAGATGTCCCAAAAGAGGGGATGTTAAACTACTTTGATTTTGCTAAAGGTAATACTACAAAAATATCCATTATGATAGCTGCTGCAGAGAGGAATTTGCTACCTTGTCAGCTTCTGACAATCTTTCACAAATCCGAGCCTTCTGGTCATCCGATAAATCATCTGCAACAACTATCAAGTCATGCAACTGCAACACACAAGAACAAGCAACTGTCGATCTTCGATAGGAGAGATCTTAGTTTTATCTTCAGAACCTTTTTTAAGGGTTAAGAAAAGACTGAAAGCATCCCCAGCCAGTATACTCAGTAGTAATTCAGGCTGACAAACTAGAGAAATTAATTTTTGTCAACTAGCAAAGGTGCAATGCTTGTGAGAAATTCAAGTAGCTGTGGTCTTTAGACCCGTAACACTCTCTGCAAATTTCATTTGGACCCAATTTTCAGTCAAATGTAGTGAAGTTTTTGGAGCTCCAGCAAGACTGGAGAATTCAAGAAGGTTGCATTCTAATAGACTGTATATATGTACTCTCTCTCTCTCTCTCTCTCTCTCTCTCTCTCTCTCTCTCTCTCTCTCTCTCTCTCTCTCTCTCTCTCTCTCAGAGTCGCAGGCTGTCCACAACCGCAAGTGCCTTCTTGAGAAACTCACTGACCCAAGGCAGACGCCCGATGGAATGCAGGAGGTCCAGTGAGTGTGCGGCACATGGAGTCCACACAATGGAGGGGTTCTCTGCCATGAGAAGATCCCCCATACCTCGGCAGTTGGACGCACTATCCATCACAACCTGTCGCGAACAGTTGATTCAATTAATGCACAATTTGATAACACATTGCGCAATAAATGATCAAGCAACCAATGAAAGATCTAGTACGAGGACAACGCGTTGTGGCCCAACCTCCTAATGATGTTGATGAGTGGACGTTTACGACGATCAGTCCACCCATCAGCCATGATGGAACAGCCATAGGCATCCCAGCCCTCGTGCAATGCGGCCAGTCTCTCTCTGACCTCGGCAACCCGCCCCTGGAGCAAAGGGCCGCGAAGTGAGTCGGCTGTGGGTGGTGTGTAGCTGGGCCCGCAGATTGCAACTTTTGAGATCGCCTCTCGAAAGATGCGGGATGTGGCCATGATGAAGGGGAGGTTCAGGTCATAGAACATCTGTGCTATGATCCTGGTGGCCTCCCTGTGCTGTCCCTCTCTGAGAGATCTCGGCACGATGGTCTGTTTGGTGCCTCGGGATGTGGATGGCTAAGAGGATGCGGATGGACGGTGTGGCTCTAGAGATGGTGGCATAGCTACAGCTGCGAAAATGGAGGCTATGGATCCATGGGGAGTACTGGCGGAGGGGGTGGGGGTGGCGGTGGGGGTGGGAGTGGAGGTGGCGGAGGCAGGTGCGGTGGCGGCGGCAGGTGCGGTGTGGGGGTGACAGTGGGTGCACTAGTGGATGTGGATGGCTCGCCGGCCTCAGCACCTAGCTCAACATATGTGTCAAGAATGCGAGCCCTCTCCGCAGCAGGGATGGATGTACAAACGCCGATCCTGTAGCGTCCCCCTGTGGGCCGGGTACGCAATCCTCCCAAATGTGCTCGTACCCGGGAGGCATTCCCTCCCAACTCTTTCTGACAAAAAGGGCAACGCTACTTTCTGTCGGGCAACATCTCCACCTCGTCCCAGATGGGAGAGAAGCGGCCATCTCTCTCTCTCTCTCTCTCTCTCTCTCACACACACACACACACACACACCCTAAACCCTAAATCCAATATCTCTCTCTCCTCCTAAACCCTAAACCCAAGCACACACACCTAAACCCTAAACTCACACACACACACAACTCCCTCCTCTCGGTCACTCTCTCTCTCTCTCACACACACACAAAATCCTCACACACACACACACACACACATCACCATCTTTCACACACACACACCCTCTCTCATCCTCTCTCTCTCCCTCTCTCTCACTCACCATCTCCATCTCTCTCTCTCTCTCTCTCTCTCTCTCTCTCTCTCTCTCTCTCTCTCTCTCGGGTCTGGTAGCGCAGGTTCTAGATCCGTGCCTGGTTTTTTTTTTTTTTAAATTGCGTCCGAGTCCTCGGCGCGCGCCTGGGACCTGGACGCGCCTGGACCCGCGCCCAGGGGTATGTGATGAATCCGATAGTGTCCCGATCCAACCCAATGGCCACTATACAAGATCCACGGACATAATCAATTGGGGTCAAGCACTAGCCATTGTGGACTGTGCTGATTCTAATCAATGTCGTATCAAAACTGCTATAGAAGATGTGGATATTCTCCCATCTTCTACAGACATTGACACACCCATCATCCCACTTATGATGATTGACCCGATTCCTATAGCATGGTGCCCAGGAGAACCTAGTGTCTCTACAGCCCATGTTTCGGAAGAAGGTATTCTTTCCATGGATGATGTAGAAATGACGAATGACCATGCACGGACGCGCCTGGCCCGAATCCTCATGTCTGATATATATATATATATATATATATATATATATATATATATATATATATATATATATATAAAGAAGCGGATGGCGGACGCGGACGCGTCCGTTTTTTTTCAAAAAAAAAAAAATTCAAAAAAAAAAAATACAGGCACCTACACTGTCCCCCATCCCAAAAGCAAAATAAAAGCAATTTATGGCCCCTGTTTTTCCCCCGGAATTAATTATCAGAGGGTGTCTGGCACCCACCTGCCCCCTCCTGTTAAAAAATATGAAAACGGTACCAAAAAATTTGCAACAGACCTAACCACTGGGCCATGCCTCTCATAACTGAGATATTACTAAACAACCATGGCTAATGAGCAGTTCATAAATTATTACGAACCTTCATTGGGAACTAAGCTCCAAAAAAATGGCAAAGAAAAATCTGAGAGTGGTTTCGAGTGAAGATGATGGTTTGTATGGCAAACATATTACTGGTTTAGGGTTTAGGGTGCATCAATGACTGTCTCAAAGAAGTGAGTGCTCGCCAGAGGATTGGGGAGAGGTGAATGCTCACCAGAAGAGTGACAAGCTATTAGGACCAGAAGTCTCTGGGGGAAATTAGGGCTCACCAGAAGAGTGACAAGCTATACACTACTGTGACTCGGTTGATGAGATCGGTTTTTTCCCGGATGAACTTCAACAGCTTGCTTATTAGTTATGGCACTACTTCAACACGCTACAATACGATGTCGAAATTTTGCGTACCAACACAGGGGCTCCGAAACATCTCCCAATTTTCAGGTCCCGAGCGGACAAAGTGTCCCTGAAGCCCTGTTTAACGTCGAACTTCGGACGGACGTTGTGGGCTGACCGTCGGTCGTTTCCTCGTCCTGGTTGTTCCCACAGGTTCATATCGAGGTTGTCCACTGGCCGAAACAGACGGCACCCGAAACGGATCCCGTTTGGAGAAACAGGACCATCGGACGGAGAGTTGCAAAACTAGTCCTTTTAGCTTGACCTAATTGCGCTTCGCTCCAATCGAAGGGCCATTTTGACCGAACGATACCCGAATCGAGCCAGGCTCGATCCCTTGGGTTCGTATCAGGATCATGAATAGTTGCACCCAAATCCGATAGACTTTTTGTGAATCCCAAATTGTGTGTGTGAAAGATGGTAATGTTTGTGTGTGAGATGGTTTTTGTGTGCATGTGTGTGTTTTTGAACCTAACAAATCTAAACAAAACTGCACATTATAAGCACAATACCAAACATACGAATATGTTAGAAATAATAAATGATAATGTTAGTTTTCCATAAATTACTTTGACCCAAAAGGTCGAGACTTGTGTAACCATGGATTAGGTTTATTATTTAGACCATGTTAAGTTAGTTTTAGCTAAGTTGGACCCAATTTTGGTCTAGTAATAACTCGTGGGTCCAGGTACAGTCTAATTATGTTAAGGGGCCCTATCTTGACTTTTGGGGGTGCCCTATTATTAGTAGTGGATAAGCTTAGGATTTGGAAGGTTCTAGAACTTAGGGTCCTTGGAAAGCCTATTTATATCTACTCAATATTCATTTGTAATTCATTCCCTTAGCATTGCTACTACTTTCCCTCTCCTTGAGGGCGCCTAACCCTCTCCCTCTTCTTCTTGTATATGGAGATTGAATGTTAGAAGGATCTTGACACTTTGATTTCCTACATGGTATCAGAGCCATGGATCTTCTATGCTTGATTTAGGGCATCCTACCAAAAGAGATCGTCTTCACTTAGGGATCACAAAAATTCAGCACCTTTGCTGATTTTTTGGAGTGAAGATCCGTTCAATTTTGACTCTTTTCCATTTTGCAGGAGGGCGCCACACATCAAAGGAGATAATAGGATTTTGGGCGCCCAAAAATCAGTCGGTTGTTTGCTAATTTTTCAGGTTGCAGGTGCCATTAATTATCTTCTTCGCCAACATCCATGTAGGTTTTTCCTACTTCCGTTGGTCCGCTACTGCCCTATTTTTCAGATTTTGCTCCTTTGCAGGAAGGCGTCTATCTACAAGCAAATTCAACACCCTTGCTGATTTTACCAAGTGAAGATCCGCTTCTTTTTGTTTGTTTCCAGGTGTGGAAGAAGGCGCTAATTTTTTGTGATGATCCGATCACATTTCGAGGCTGAAAATTGGACAGCATATTACCATTTGTAGGGTGTTTGCAATAGCCCTATCCGTGTGTGTATTGTTCACACTTTTTGGCAAGAAAGAAGGGTTCCGGAAAAAGCTTTGTTGGAGGCTAACTTAATTCTTTGCTTGCTGGTTTTTTGAGTTTGTAATGCAATTTCAGGCTGAAATTTTCAGCACACAAGGCTTGTAGGAGGGCGAGTTCCTACATCCATCTAATGTGTGGTTTCGACACATTTCGGTGCTGATTTTTTAGATTTGATACTTGCTGGTTTTTGTGTCTTTTAGGGCACATTTAGGGTTTGAAAAAGTTTATCTTCTTGGCTGGTTCTTATGGCAAGAGATTTGGGAGCAATTCGTACTTGTTCGGGCGAAGATATGTTCGATGACACCAACTATTCTTCATGGAGTTGCAAGCTGAGGTTTGGCATCGACGTGATGATCAAGCTCTTTCATTGATTTATCGGTAACAAGATCTATCTTTTTATCATGTGAGATTTTGCAAGACTTCTAAAACTGCTTGGGACACACTTTTAAAGATGTACCGAATAAAGGATTCATCATCATGCTTTCTCCTCTCTACTTCATCCTCTTTGAAGGTAGAAGAGCAAAGGCATGCAAAGTTTGATCATTGTCTTTCTACAAGTACAAGTTTGCATCGGAACGTTGGTATGGTAAAGCATTCTTCTTCTCTTGAGCCATTTGTTGCAAATGATGGATGCATTAGCGAAAAACGTTATGAGCAAGCTTCTCAAGTTAATGTTTTGGAAAAGGCTGAAATCAAGCATTCTTTGAAGCCATTTTGTACTAATGGAGGAGGGGAAAAAATCATGTCAATTAGTACATTGGTTCAAAGTGGCGTGTTGCTGGATTTTTTGGGTGTTCAAAGTGGCAAGCTGTTGGTTTTTTTCTTAAATATGGTGGACAGCAGATTCAGCCCTGGTTTATTGATCATTTTCAGCCTATGCTACATCGTGAGCATCCTATAATGCATCGGGAACGGCCCGTGGAAGGTTTTTGGACAGCAAGGTCCACATTTGAAACACTTTGGACAGCAAAGTGTTGGTGATTTTGTGGCTGTTGGATAGCCTGCTACAACCTCTTGTTGGCCCGAGTCTTTGCGGGATAGCAAAGCATCTTATTACCTTGGAGGAAACACACATGCCTCACCAAAATCAGTACCTTATGCTGATTTTCCTGTTTTGATGCTTACTTCTTATGATGACGGTGTTGCCTTACCTAGTGTTGGTGAGCAGATCATTGATAGTAAGATTCGGGAGGATGTGATGGTAAAAGAGTATCATACTCTTCTTTATGTTTCTTGTGGTAAGATGACTTATGGAATCATGTGGGAACCATTGATGGATTGCAAATCCATATTTCGACTTGTGGCTGGTTTTTTGGTTACCTACTTTGGATGGAGCATGCTTGTCTTCACTCTTCGACTTGATGCTACTGCACTTCGTATTCTACATCTCTTCTACATCAGGCATGATTGGGCCTAAGATTTCGACTACTTTGAGTTGGAGTTTTTTCAAATTTGCTCCCAAATAATGTTTTATGAGCTTTCCTATAAAATACTGCCAAAAAACTTTCCCAAACATAAAGCCACAAATATTCTAGCAATAGCAGAAAAATGCAAACTAAAAAACCACTCCTAGGACTGTTTAGCACCGTCTCCCCGGCGACGGTGCCAAAAAAATGTTGGACCCTTTCCGTGCCTCTCTAATCGATCAGGTCTAGAGGGCAAAGAAGGGGTTCTATCATCTAGTATCGGGCTTCGATCCAATAGGAAGAGGGCTAAGCAAAGAAATAGGAGTGGGGATCTAGGCTTGCTAAGGTTGTCAGTCTTAGCTTTGGATCTACTCATGGAATAGCCTAGATCTGATGCTATCTCTCTTTTTGGTCTTTTCTCGGTTTCGTTTATTCGTGCTTATCTAGGCGTTCTTGGCTCTAGATCTTCTCCTCAAGAGGTTGGTCTTCTCAAGGGAGGTGAACGGTGAAAGAAACCCTACCTATGGATCTTAATGATCGCTCCATGGTTTTCTTAATGAAGGGGAGAGAGAGAGAGAGAGAGAGAGAGAGAGAGAGAGAGAGAGAGAGAGAGAGAGAGAGAGAGAGAGAAACGAATAGAGTTTTATTAGGAAGAGTAGAAGAAGATCAAATACAAAGGAAATGGCTCCCTCTTATAGATTTGAGAGGTGAGCCCCCTTCACTCTGATTGGCTATTGAAGTTCCATCAGGATCACTATCTTGACCGTCAAGATCACTTTGTGTTTCTTGAGGTCAAGTTGTGTTTCCTAACTTAGGAACTTTAAAAAGGCTAAGTTTAAAATACTTTATTGAATAATTGTGCTCCATGGCACTTATTAGCCTAAGGCCCCATGTTGGACTCACACACGCAGGATGCCAACTGGTCGCCTATTTCTAATACTTCCGACTCTCTACTTCTGTTGTATAGTGTTTGGGCTTATTGCAGAAGCCTCTTGCCGTATTCTAGAATATTCCATGTCATACCCAGAATCGGACAACAACAGTGTCCCACTTGCAGCACGAGCTACTCGACCTATCACGAGGAGACTTCATCCTCCTAGACGACGTCAGCGACCACCAGCGGTCCTTCATGTTGCAGCCCGTATTACATCCTTTTATAGCATCAACAGGCCAGGATTGGATGATAGTGTCATACCTTATTCATGACATTTAGCAGTATATATGCTCCCACATGTTTCGTATATCATCACAACTATTTCAGTTCATAGCATTTAGATTTGTGATTTTTGTTATCGTTTTGGAGACGTTTCATACGCTCCCATTGTTACCACATACTTGACATGTACATTTACTAGTCTTATATGCCTTTTGGCATGGAAAAGACATTAAAAAAGCTTTCTCTCTCTCTCTCTCTCTCTCTCTCTCTCTCTCTCTCTCTCTCTCTTTGCAACTTGTCTTCTCACTCTTCCTCAGCTTATCGATCATATACCTCTCTCTATCTTCAGCTTATCCATCTTCTCAATTTTTGTCGTCAACTTGGCCATCTTCTAGTTCTATGTGCAAAGCTAAATTGAGATGAAAAATTATTAAGAGATAAGCAAATCACTTGGGGACAAGATGACTCTCGGATGGTTTCCATCATGGCAAGAATTAGTGGAAAACTACTTATGCTTGGCCCATGTACAAACTACTTATGCTTGTCCCCGAATTCAGCTGAAGACCATAGCAGCTTACCACTCTACTATGTGGAGAGTGAGAAGGGACATTTGTTACCTGTGTATGCTTATCACCTCCGAGGGGATGGTATTCTGCGCATGGTACAATGTTTCGGATGTGGTGGAAGACATCATCAATCAGAATGCCCACATCGAGGTGATCCAACAGTCTTTTTACCTTGGTGTTCACAATGCGGCGTCAACCATCCATGTCTAGATTGTCCAATGAGGCAATTACAAAAAACTAAAATGGCATTATCTTACAAGGACCAGCATGTACCTTGTTATTAGACAAATCCACTCAAGATGCACTACAAACGGAAAATTTTAGTGCCACCTGGTTTTGAGGCCAGTGTATTACACGACAATCCTCCCAATCCAAAAAGTACAAAGTGTCACCTCAAACTCAAGTGACTACAACATCACAAGAGACGGAGCTGGTAGAATCCATCAAGCAAATTGTAACAACAGAAATTACGAGAATTCTACCCAGCCTTCTACAACGGATGGTGGATGCTACATTACAACAGGTACCTGTGGCAACTCAAACTCTTGGCGGAAAACCGGCACAAGGTTTGCAAGCAAGCATGGTCACGCAGTCTTCAAGACCGCAAGACAATGGGAAGGAAAAGGCTAAGGTCGACAATTGCCAACCAAGTCCAAAATCATCGATGGGCAATGTCCAACCAAAGTCTAATTGTTCCACAAATCAACAGACCTCTAGTCCAGTTCCAAATCCGGGTATAACAGTGCTTGAAAGGCCAAATCCAGGGAATTCAAGCCCAAAAAGGCCAATTACACAGCAAGAACCAGCTCCTACAATGTCTGCACCTTGTCCTTAATTTGTAAGATTGACTACCGAAGAAAGTCTTCAGATTAAAACATACCACGAATACCTAGATAGACTAAGCAATCAAGAGCGCGTCCTTTCCACATTACGAATTGAGAGAGACCACGACAGTACAGCTGGGGGAAGTAGCACCACTCTATCAGGATCAATATCAACCAGCCTTCTCATGGGATCCTCTGATCGATGGTGTCGACTACCCATTTGTCGATGAACAAGGTTATCAGGAATGGCCACCAGACTCATATGGTTATTATTGAAAATTTGGCAAGTCCATGTTCTTGCTGATCGTCATCAAATAAAGCCTCAGGTTTTACGTAAGCGAACTCATAATCTACGCTTTTCCTGGAGCACCAAAAAAAAATAAAAAATCTATACATATGCTCTTTACAGACTTTGACAATGCGACTCGTCATCATCCCAAGGACCAGTCAGAGGCAGAGTGCCAAGGGACTGGCACTCGTTTGGTAGCAGGAGCATGTTGTCCGATTCTGGGTATGACATGGAATATTCTAGAATACGACAAGAGGCTTCTGCAATAAGCCCAAACACTATACAACAAAAGTAGAGAGTCGTATTAGAAATAGGCGACCAGTTGGCATCCTGTGTGTGTGAGTCCAACATGGGGCCTTAGGCTAATAAGTGCCATGGAGCACAATTATTCAATAAAGTATTTTAAACTTAGCTTTTTTAAAGTTCCTAAGTTAGGAAACACAACTTGACCTCAAAAAACACGAAGTGATCTTGACGGTCAAGATAGTGATCCTGATGGAACTTCAATAGCCAATCAGAGTGAAGGGAGCTCACCTCTCAAATCTATAAGAGGGAGCCATTTCCTTTGTATTTGATCTTCTACTCTTCCTAATAAAACTTTGTCCGTTTCTCTTTCAACTCTGGCTCTCTCTCTCTCTCTCTCTCTCTCTCTCTCTCTCTCTCTCTCTCTCTCTCTCTCTCTCTCTCTCTCTCTCTCTCTCCTTCATTAAGAAAACCATGGAGCGATCATTAAGATCCATAGGTAGGGTTTCTTTCACAGTTCACCTCTCTTGAGAAGACCAACCTCCTGAGGAGAAGATCTAGAGCCAAGAATGCCTAGATAAGCACGAATAAACGAACCCGAAAAAAGACTAAAAAGAGAGATAGCATCAGAGATGAACACCGCACCAATCTAGGCTATTCCACGAGTAGATCTGAAGCTAAGACTGACAGCCTTAGCAAGCCTAGATCCCCACTCCTATTTCTTCGCTTAGCCCTCTCCCTATTGGATCGAAGCTCGATACTACACGACAGAACCCCTTCTTTGCCCTCTAGATCTGACCGATTAGAGAGGCACGGAAAGGGTCCAACAACTGTCTCCGATCTCTATGGAAAAGTAAGTCGTCATCATCATCAAATACTAGGTCGTCCTCTCCTCCTGGAGAAGAAAGTGATCTAAGGCTGAGAAATATGACTCTGTTGGGCTGTCTGACACAAGTCTTGTCGCAGTATAAACATCTCTCGTATCATGAGTGCAACGCATCGAGAGTCCTCATAGGCTAGGAAGGATCGTAGGCTGACAGGCGTGTCATGAAACAAACAGTGTATCTCCCTCTGATCTCGTAATACACTGGGCACCTAAAGATAAAGTGCTCCTTCGACTCCACCTCATCCAAGGAGCATAACTGACAAATCTGCTCCTCTCGGGGTACCCTGGAATCTCCCAGTCTCAATAGCCAACTGATGTGATGATACGCGGAGCTGTCTCAATGTAAATCTGAGGCTGTGTGATAATCCCGAGTCCAAATAGTGTGGCAAAACTAGGAGCCCTGCTATGTCAAGCTCAAAAAGATGAGTCCAGTAATAGTCGAGTTTAACCCCAAGCTGTCACCTCCAAGTACGATCGAGATATGCCCGATATAGAAAAGCGCCTGATATATTGATGAGTACCTGAGGGGCGCTCTGTAATGGAGATACCAAATGACTCAAGGAGGAAGTGGGATGCCTGAGAGAACCACGACAGTCGGTAGTCTTGGTCATGAAGGGAGTGTGAGGAAGCAAGTGTTGTCTGTGTATATCTCATATCTGCATTTGGCAGAGCCTGAACTCTCTGAATATATGTGATAAGCTGGAAAGTGGCATCTATCTGAATGGGTGGAACGGCAAACTCTGCAAGAAGGTTCTCGTGTGGAACCGAGGGCTTCGCCCGAATCATACGAGCTAACATGGTGGTTTGTATTCATGAAATGCTGGCCTAGTGTGATGAGGAAAGACCGGTACACCATGTCTCTGCTACATACAAGGCTATGGGGGTGACAATAATATCAAAAAGTCTACACTTATTGCGAGCATGTCGGATGAACTTCCTGAAGCAGAACCGCTCAAGCTGAACAAGGGAGGAATGCCCCTTCCCAAGTCAGGTAGTGGTTGCCTGTCACATGCTGAAGGTAGGACTAGAAAAGAGTATCCCCAAATACGTATAAGAGGAAACTACCTCTAAGGCTTTTCCATCTAGGGTGAGTTCCTGGTGCTGCATGAAAGCTCGAGAAGTGTTGAACACCATAACCTTGGTCTTCGCAGTGTTCACCCCCAATCCCCATCTGGTACAAAATCCCTGTAAACAATCCAGCTGCCTCTATAATCCCTCTCTGGTCGGGGATACTAATACCACATCATCCGCATAGAGGAGAATAGAAATCAAAATGGTGCCAAGTCTACAGGCAACTCTGCCACACTGTGAGATGACTCGCTCTAACTCATCAATGTACAATTCAAAAAGAACCGATGAAAGAGAACATCCCTGCTTCACCCCACTGGTGCTCCAAATGTGATCAGAGATGCCACTGCCATGTCAGAAACATCCCAAGACCCTCTCATAAAGAGCCATCATTGCCAGAACAATATCCGTGGAGAAACCAAGGTCACGAAGTCTCTGAATGAGCAGGGAGCGTGGTACAAAAATCAAAGGCTTTCTTGAAGTGCACAAAACAACAGTAAACCCTCTCCTTCCTAGACTTAGCTTCCTCAATCAAAGCTTGAAGTGTGAAGATATGGTCAGTGGTAGAATAATGAGATCGGAAACCTGCCTGTCCCAATGCATCTAATCTCTTGGATTCCGCCTCTGAACTCACTGGATTCCAGAGAGAGAGAGAGAGAGAGAGAGAGAGAGAGAGAGAGAGAGAGAGAGAGAGAGAGAGAGAGAGAGAGAGAGAGAGAGAGAGAGAGAGAGAGAGAGAAAGAAAGAAAGAAAGAGTTTATTAATGTCTATAAAGTGCCCGTGGGCACAAAAGACAAACACAGTACATGCATAGTAGGAGCCATGTCCATATGAGGACTTATTTCTAGAAACTATCTCTCTACCGAAAGTCAACTAAGTATGAATAAAACAACAAGCTCTCATCATGCAAGAAGGAGATGCAAGAGCTTAACCAACCACTCTGCTGAGGTACAAAGGCAAGAGCTTAACCACCCGCTCTGCTGAGGCAAACATCTAAAGATCTCATCTAAAGAGACACCAGAAAGAACTGAGTCACTGAGTGGCTGATCTGAAGAAGCGAGTGATAGGCTGTGAAGTGCATGCTGGAGGCTGACGAACGACTCGGTAAGGCCGTCGTGGGGCTCTGGCTGATTGTGATGAACGGACTGCATGTCTCAGTCTGGAAGGTGGTCGCTGAGTCTGCACAGCCTTTTGTCGTGCCGGGATATCAAGCTCATCCTCTGAAACCGCCTCCCTATCCCTCTTCTGTAAGAAATGTGTGATGAGAGTCTGACTGTAAACATCATCTGCCTCCAAATGTAGAAGAGATGCTCGCAACGTAAACATCTCTCTCAATAGGAGTCCGACACATCTAGAGTCTGCATATGCCAAGAAAGAGCCAAGGGAGAGAGGAGTGTCTCTATAGAGACAATAACAACGGCCTCAGATCTCATAATAAATAGGGCATCTGAAAATGAAATGTGACTCATCCTCTACCTCCTGCATCGAGCATAACTGGCAAATCCGCTGTGGTCTGGGTGTATCAGTATAACGACCAGTCTAGATAGCGAGCTGATGTGAGGAGACACAAAGCTGCCCAATACGGTATCGAAGACCATATGATAATGGCTGTGAGAGATACAACGGTAGGATAGGTAGCCCCATATCATCTAACTGTAGGAGGTGAGTGCCGTAAAAATGCATCTTGGCTCTCTCTGGATCCAACTGCGACCATACTGTCTAGATATAATTGCGATAAAGCTGACGCCGAATATAAGAATGAGTCCCATTAGGGAGAGCTGATATAGATATCCCGCATCTACCAAGAAACTCAGAGACATCCCCAAACCATGACGACTTAGCCCGCTGACTAGCAATAGATCGAGATGAAGTATAAGCAGCAACCAGATATTATGATAGTCAAGAACGAGCACTGTATGGGCACTATATGTGATATCAGCTAAGACCACTGAAGAAGTCTGTGATACGAGGCCCCGAAGATGATACTGCAGTAGAGGATGGACACTGATGTCGTCTGTGGTGTCTTTGTGGGTGCTGACTGAGTGCAGTATGGGACCTCTAAGGGCAAACTCTCCTAGTAACCGGAAGTGCTCGGACCATGGTAATACCTAAGGTCAAACGTTGTCTCTGATCTCGATGAGCTAGGTCAATGTCGATGTCATCGTCTGAGACTAAATCTGGTCGAGGACAGCGACTAGTGAAAAAGTCTGTAATCTGAGGCTGTGTATCACTATCCACCGAAGCACGGGCTCTCCGTAACAAGGACATCTTGTATATCATAAGGGCGACACATCTAGGATCCACATGAGTGATAAGAGAATGTAAGGTGGATGCATCTCTGACAAGACAATGGTAACGTCCCCGGATCTCATAATAGGCCGAACATCTAAAAAGGAAATGCTCCTCCGACTCAATCTCTCCCAAGGAACACATCTGACATAATCTATCCTCACGTGGAGTACCCTGGTAACGACCAGTCTCAATAGCAAGCTGGTGGGAAGAAACCCGAAACTGTCCAAGAGTAAACCGTAAACAATGTGAGAGTCCATAGTCAAGATAGTGTGCCTGTATAGGAAAACCTGCTCGATCAAGCTCTAGGAAATGTGTCCGATAGAAATCTGATTTGACACTCAACTGCCCCTGCCAAGTATGCTGGATATAAGCCAGATAAATGAAAAGTCTAATGTACTCATGAGTGCCTGCTAGGAGATCAGAAACTGAAATACCAAATGAGCTCAAGAGGCGTGCAGCCTGAGAGTACCATGAGAAATGGACTCCACTATCATAGAGTAGCCTCGAGGATGTGACTGCAAGGTAGGAATATTTGTCAGAAGGGAGAGCCAATACTCTCTGGATATATATAATGAGCCTAAAAAGGGCATCCACTAAAATAGGAGGAACAGCAAATTCAACAGTGATAATCTGGTGTGGAACTGAGGGTTTAACCCTAATCATCCGAGAGAGCATGGAGGTCTAAAGTCGAGATATACGAGACCAATCCGAGGAGGTCAGACCTGCACACCAAACCTTTGCTGCATATAAAGCTGTAGGAGTGACCATAGTGTCAAAGAGACGACACTTACTGGGAGCATCATGAATATAACTCCTAAAACAAAGTCTCTCAAGCTGGACGAGGGAAGCATGACCCTTCCCAAGTCGATCTGAGACTGCCTGCCACATACTGAAAATCGGACCACTGAATAGCACACCCAAATAAGTGTAAGATGAAACAATCTCCAAGGGCTGACCATCAAGGAAAATCTCCTGACGCTGCATGAAGGCTCTGGAAGTATTGAAGACCATCACTTTGGTCTTCGATATATTCACCCTCAATCCCCAACGAGTGCAAAAAGTGTGTAGGCTGTCCAAATGTCTCTGGAGTCCCTCTCTAGTCGGTGAGACTAAAGCCATATCGTCAGCATATAGCAGTATAGCAATAAGTATGTCACCTAGATTACAGCCGATCCCACCATCCTATCTGATAACTGTCTCGAGCTCATCAATATATAGGCCAAAAAGCGTAGGTGAAAGGGAACATCCCTGTTTCACCCCATTGGTGCTCCATACTGGGTCGGAAATGCCTGATGTGTCTCGAAAACAACCCAAAACTCTCTCATATAATGTCATCACTACCAAAATGGTATCTGTGGAAAAGCCTAAGTCCCTGAGCCTATGGATGAGTAAATGGCGTGGAACTGAGTCAAAGCTTTCCTAAAGTCCACAAAGCAGCAATAAACTCGATCTCGTCTGTGTCTGGCTTGCTCAATGATAGATCGGAGTGTAAGGATGTGGTCTATAGTAGAGTAGTGTGTCCGATAACCAGCCTGACCCAAAGCATAAATTCTTTGAGTCTTTGCCTCTGTACTCACTGCTGACTGGAGAATGGTGCCATAGAGCTTAGCAATAATATGTCTGATCATAATAGTGCGATAGTTATCAGGTTTCATGGGATCCCCGCTTGTGGATGGGGTGGATGATATTAGTGCACCAGGAAGAGGGAAAACCGTGAATAACTGCTTGGTTAAGGAAAGTGGATAACATCGGTGCTAATGTGTCAGGAGCATGGAGGAGGAGTTCAGATTTCAGGTCATCAATATCACGGGCGCGGTGAGTTCTTAACTTATTAATGGCTACGAGAACCATGTCAGCAATGAAAGACGAAAACTCAGAGGGACGAGGAGAAATAACAATTGGGATATCAGTAGGTAAAGTATATAAAGTGGTGGCATATTCAGTCCAGATATGGAGATCAGTCAATGGGGGGGTTGGAGAACGAGGGGTAAAGGCGCGCCAAAAAGCACTACTAGAGGAACTGGTAAGAAGATTAATAAGCCTTTTTCCCTTATTCGTGTTATAAGTGCATTTTTTATTGCAGAGGACCTTTCGGTATGTGTGCAGGATATCATGGAGGAGATAGGGGGATTGACACTGGATAACTTGTCGATGAAGGAGAAGACAGTCAGAGTCATACCAAGGTTGTTTAGGAGCACGAGATTTACGTGAAAGAGAGTTGGTTGGAGATCGACGAGAAGGGAAAACAAGTGTGGCTGCCGTATGAAGAGCATTAGTGAGGAAAGTAGCTCGATCCTCCAATGAAGTATCAATAGGGAAGTGATGAAGTAAGGTGGTAAGAGATTCTTGGTATTGAGGAAAGAGGATGGGATCAAAACGGTATATAGGTGCACGCTTAGGAGTAGTAACAGGAGTAGGATGTATATTAGATCATGCGATATGCCCAAGGCAAAAAGATAGGCGTGAATGATCGGACAATGTAGTGGAAGAGAGAGAGAGAGAGAGAGAGAGAAGAAGAAGAAGACGAAGCTTTATTAATGTATTTTCCATGCCAAAAAGCATATAAGACCGATAAGAGTACATGTCAAGTATGTGGTAACCATGGGAGCATATATAAATGTCTCCAAGAAAAAACTATGCATAAAAGATGAGCAACATAACTATAAACTACAAACTGTCCATAAGTGGGAGCTAAAATAACTGCTAAGAATAGAATCATATCATCTAGCACTGCTGCTGAGAAAGGATGTAATACGAGCTGTAGCAGGAGGTAATATGGAACGTCGTTGATGTCGTCTAGGAGGATGAAAACTGTGTGCTCTCATGACAGGGCGGGTAGTGCGAGCTGCCACATGACTGTGAGTGATACTCCGTCTCTGATATCTGTGAAGTGGTGTATTGTCGTCGGCGTCATCATACTCGAGGTCTTGGCGTGGTCGTCTCCTAGAGAAGAATGACATAATCTGAGCCTGAGAGCTAGGATGTGGCTGGTGAGCTGACTGGTACATATCTTGTCGTAGCAAGACCATCTCTCGTATCATAAACGCAACACAGCAAGGGTCCTCATATGCAATAAGAGATCTGAGTGTAGTAGGCATGTCCCAGAATAGGCAACGGTATCTCCCTCTGATCGCATAATATATGGGGCATCTGAAGATGGAGTGCTCTTCGGACTCTACCTCATGTAACGAACATAGCTGGCATAATCTCTCCTCTCATGGTGTACCCTAAAATCTGCCGGTCTCAATAGCCAACTGGTGTGAGGAGACTCTGAACTGTCCCAAAGTGAAACAAAGACTGTGTGATAATCCTAAGGACAAATATCGAGGTAGGTATTGAAGACCCTGATTTTGGTCTTCGAGAGATTCACCCCTAAACCCCACCGGGTACAAAAGGTGTGTAAGCAATCCAACTGTCTCTGTAATCCCTCTCTAGTATGAGAGACTAATACCACATCATCAATGTATAGTCCAAAAAGAATGGGTGAAAGAGAGCACCCCTGCTTAACCCCAATAGTACTCCGGATCTGCTCAAAAATGCCACTACTATGACGAAAGCAACCCAAAACCCTCTCATAGAGAGCCATGACAGCTAGAATAATATCCGTCGAGCAGCCCAGGTCGCGGAGTCTCTGGATAAGTAGAGAGCGTGGGACAGAGTCAAAGGCTTTCCTGAAGTCCACAAAACAATAGTAAACCTTTTCCTTCCTGTGCCTAGCTTCCTCAATGAGAGCTCGAAGTATGAAGATATGATCAGTAGTGGAGTAGAACCATGCTTGATCCAATGCATGTAATCTCCTGGACTCTACATCTGAACTAGCTATAGAATGAAGGAGGTTGCAATATAACTTCGCGAGAACATGCCTAATCATGATAGTGCAGTAATTACCAAGCAACATGGGGTCACCATTTTTATGGATAGGATGTATGATGTTAGTGCACCAAGAGGATGGGAAGCCTTCAACAACAGCATGGTTGAGGAGAGTGGAGAGTGTGGGGGCAAGAATGTCGGAGGCGTGAATCAGTAGCTCGGATTCAAGATCTTCAATGTCTCTAGTTCGATGGGTTTTCAGTCTTTTGATTGCTGCTCGAACCAAATCAGGGGTGAAGAAGGTGAAGTCTGAAGGTCGAGGAGAGATAGAAATGGGCGTATCAATGGGTATAGTGTAAAGCTGAGTAGCATAGTCGGTCCAAATATGTAGATCGTCCAGGAGAGGGGGTGGAGCACGGTGGATAAACTCACGCCAAAAGGCACCAGAAGAGGAACTGAAAAGGAGGTTCACAAGGCAGCATAGGCACGTATTTTGCGGTGGAGTGTGCGGTCGTACAATTGTCGTGAGGAGCGAAGGAGATGGGGGGCATGGAAACGAGCATGTGTGATAGTGTGGTGAAGGGAGCGGCATTCCGCATCGTACCATGGTGGATGGAAAGGTCGAGGTGATCGCGGATGAGCTGGTTTGTTGTTGTGAGGTTTAGATGGAAAGGCCAAAGTTGCAGCAGTATGGAGAGAAGTGGTGAGGAAGGCGGCTTGAGACTCCAGTGGTTTGTTGTGTGGAAAAGAGTGAATTAAGGAGGCAAGGGATTCTTGGTAGAGTGGTATGTTAAGGGTGGAAAGTGTATTTGGGTGCACGGGGTAGTGTGGTTTGTGGTGGAGATTGCAGTGGTGGAAGGTGGTCAACAGCAAAGGAAAAGAACGAATGATCTGAGAGAATGGTGGGAGAGAAATGGAAACTGTGAATGAGGGGAATGGATGAAGGTGACTGCATGAGGTAATCAACAACACTATGACCGCCACTATGAGGGTGACAAGTATAGCTGCCAGAATTAGGCGAATGAGGTAGGCCATTATAAATGGCTAACTCAAATGCCTCACCAAACTATAACAAATACTCACCATATGCTGTAATAGGTCCCGGTCCATCCTCAGAAATCCTGGTGATCCCCGGCGTGAACTCGGAACTAGTCTGTAAATCATGGAACTCTATCTGTCGTGAAGCGGTCCGGGTATTAAAATCCCCAGTAAGGAAAATATGCCCCCGCTCCGCAAATCTGATGATATCCACTGAGAGGTCCAGATAAGGTGAGCCAACACCCTCAACAAAAGAAGAGGACTCCGGAGGAAAATAGCAAACAACAATGAAAATGTCCCTGTCCAAACTAATCTCCCGTCCTGTAATACGAGTCCAAATATACCATGTGTGCTCATCATGCCTGATGAACTCAATCACCTGATGAAGGGACTCTCTATAGAGACAAGCCACGCCTCCAGAACCACGGCCACTAGCGTGAGTCTCCATGAAAAATAATAGGTCTCGTCCAGTAATAAAGTCAATCAGATCACCTGCTGTAGAGGGTGAGTGAATGCCATCACAGTTCCATACCCAAACCTGAAGACGGTATGGATGGGGCCCCGGGATGCTCCCAATCCCGGGGGCCCCAATTCCCTAGCTCTGGGACCTACTAGAGGTGCCAGCAACAAATCGTATTTGCTCATCACGATAGATGACCCGTCTACCAGTCTCATCCCGAAAGGCTTTACGCCTCTCCTCAACCTGAATATAAGTGAGATCATCATCCATATATATGGTGGTGCCGCGTAGTTTGGCTCTACATCGTAAAGCCTCTCTATGACTGGCTAAGGATATGAAGCCAATGATCAATGTAGTTGCATCTCTGGTGGTCCTCCAGGCTGTGCCTAACCCATCTGTCACATGTCCTAGGGTAGTCTTGAGAAACCTCATAGCCTCAGCAATGGCAATCTGTGTATCTAGTATCCCACGAACCCTAATGTTGTGGGCCTTTTGGTCCCTTGATCACTCTTCCAAAATGGTGGCTGAGATGACTGAAGAAATTGGGGCACTAGGTTTGGTGCCTTTCTTCAATACTGCTGCCCATGAAAGGGTTTCTTCTTTATGCTGCTCAATCTTATTTTCTAGCTCCCGTATCATGGTGGAGGTCGATTCCGAGGTTGCAACGTGCTTAATACTGAGCATTTGTTCCAATGAGGCAACTTTGGACTGCAAGAAGTTCTTTTATTTCAGTAGAACTGTGAAAGTTCTTGTTTCAAAAGTTGGAAATCTGCTTTCATTTGGTCAACTTCCGAAGAGGAGAAAAGCTCGATTGATTTGGAGGGAGTGTATGGGATGAGTGTTGTAGACGGAGTTTCTTGGGAGATAGGAATAGGAAGGAGGCCATTAGGAATGGCCAGATCAATCTGATTGGGGTTCAACGACGAAAAAGCAGAAGAAGAGGTGGAAGAAGAATGAGGAGGACGAGAGGGAAGGGGCAGCGCTGCTGCCTGCGTAGCAGGCAGCGCTGCCACATGTGCAGGCATTGAGGTGGCAGCGAGGGGGGGTGAGGTGGCAGCGAGAGGGGGTGAGGTGGCAGGCGAGGTGGCAGGAGGAGGAGAGCGAGGGGGGTGGGCGGCGACTGAGAAACTGAGAAAGCAAGCTGCCAGAACTATGAACATGTCTTGATCCACAACAACGGGATTTTCTGCCAGAACTAGGAATGCCTCGTTCTGTATTGGGGTTTGAACTACGGGATTTCAGTTTGTTTATTTTTTTAAGTATTAATAAAAAAAGAACGTACTGCACCAGTACTCTCTGACCCCAAAACCTAGAAACGGGTATCTGAGTTGACCATCAACTTTAAAGCAATGTGCACTAAATGTAAAGAGTTCACACATTAAACTACCAAAATGTGTTGCTAACAAAAAAAGCCACAAAATCATAGCAACATACAATGAAAGGATATACCGACACTTAAGAGCTTGAAATTTATAGAATTTTGTATTTTTGAGATCAGACCTTAGATCAAACAAAATCAAGGGTGAGTACTGTAATTATCCAAAGGCAATGCCATATGAACAAATTTATGGACAAAGTACCCCTAAATTCTTTTGTTCTCCCTTATTTTTCGACTATTTGGGTCTAAGTCAATACTGTGACGAGGGAACATGTTCCCATGCATATTCCCAACCATGACCATTCTGGGAACACGTGGCACATCTAAAAAGCCATCTCACATTCCCTGGTCGCTGTCGGGACTGTATTTGACTTGGTTAACAGTTATTGAAGACCAAGCTAGAAACTTGTATTTAATTCAAGGCAAATGTACTGCATATGGGTTTTTAGTCCTCGCACTTCAGGGTCACCAAGATGTAAATAAGTACTTTTCAGTCATGTGATATTAAAATTTCCATAATATTTCCTGATGTGAAACGAATCGATCTCAAACAAAACTCTAGGTGTTCATCCTTCTGCAGGCTTCTATTGACAAATTCTCATTTCAGAACGAAATGTTTTAGATCTTCTTGTTCTATGATAAATGGAACACTGGAGAGTAGTGAAAAGATGTTCTTGTGCAAGTAAAGAGCTAGATGTAGCATTTTGAGGACCTGAGACAAGACTTGAGAAACCGGATAGCCTTCAGCAATGATATTTGTGACTTCCTTTTGGGACTGGTCAAATACACCAGTTTTGCAGGCTTCAAAAAGTGATTGGATAACGGCATGTGGAATAATCTGCAAAAAAGAGACATCCGAAACATGTCACGTGACTGTTTTATCCTTCACACATGCCACAATTCTTTCACAAAAAAGGGTAGTTTTTACTTCATAGCTTCAAGTATGGCAATCTTCATCCATGCATTAAGTACTATGGCTATGCCGCTATGGTGTCATCAAATCAACTGAAAAGACAAGCACTGGTGTATTTTCTGGGATTTACTCAATGTTATTGGAGATTCTAACATAAAAAACTCAAAAGTCTTCACAGCAACAATGTTTTGAACCAAGTCTTGTGGATGATTGTTCTTTACCTATTCAATTGAAAAAGGGGGAAGATCAGTTCTGTAAAGCTAATATAACCTGCTATATTCTATGGCCAAAAGCTGCACACGCTAGCAACAGCTCTTGGGCACCACAGGCACATCAAGGCTCAAAAAGTTCCCTAAATTGGTCGTACTCATTGTAAACTTTCAAGAAGACTATGGAGATACACTCAGTGAAAGGCAACTTCTATATATTTAAAGAGAAATCTGAAAAAGGTGATTTTAAGACGTTGAGATGAAGATTACTGCTCCTTGGGGCTCCTTGTATATAACATCTCAGGAATGGGTGACCAAACATTTAGGAGATCAGGTTTCCAGAATTAACATCCATTTTGGTCCCTACAAAGGACAAAGAATTACTTCAGAAGAACGATCATCAAAGTTTGCAATGTCTGCCCAAAACACTCTGCTTCAGAATCCACTTTACAAGAAGTTAGGGAGCAGACCATGAAATTTGCTTCTGGGGTGATTCAACCCAAAGGAGGAAATCTGCCCAACGAGGTGCTTGCCTTGATCCAAAAAATTTTTAAAGGAGTACTAGAAGCAAGGGCACGCATGTCCACCCCAAATGAAGCAATTTCCAAGGCAGTCAATTATTTTTATCTTAAAAAATCCAGGTACTCATTTCAGCAATGCCAAAGTCTTCTATCAAAAACATCAAAGAGCATTTTTCAATGTCTTTAAAAATGTCTACGTTTTCGAACTTTTCAGACCTCTGAGTTGTTCTATTTGGAAGCTATAAATATAAGTGGGAGTTCAAAAAATAGAAATCTATCCTCATGATTGAATAAAGAGGTGCGTGCAGTCTTACTAGTTTTTGGCAAAAATTTACATATAAGAACGTATTCAGCGGAATAACTTGACGTTTACAATTTATGCAGGTGAAGATACGATGAGTTTATCCTCACATGGCATAACCACACAAACTTCATAAAAATAAATGAAAACAAAAGGAAGTCTGGGATTTGAACAGCAATAAAGAGCTATAAGTCTAAGCATGATTCTGCTCTGCTTTCAGTAAATTGGGATCAAAAGTTTCCTCACAAGAGTCATGAAGTTCCAGATCAAAAGTTTCTTGTTTATCATTGCAACTCCTGAGCTCTTTTTGTTATTACCTGAACCACTACTAAGGACAACAGGATGCAATATCTAACAACTTCATATACTGCAATATAACTCTGAGTTGGAAAACAGGAAAATATTATGTACATTCAGAGAATATGTTGGCAATCTTACTCCAGAAACACTGATGATGTTCTCACTTGATATCGATGAACCATACAATCGTGCTGAACTCTGCAGAAATAAAAACAATGCCAAAATAAGATTATGTTACAGGGAAGAGACATACAAACTAGTACAGAACACAGATATTCCAGCCTATTTTAATACAAAATAACTGTTTTTTAGTGTTTAGGTTGCAACGCAGATTATAATTAATCAACAGTCTTGAATTCTGACTTGGGAGTTGGAACTCCGGAGTCCCACCTACTGTCATGATCCATACTACATAGTACATACATTGATGGTCAAGACTCAAGGGTCATGTAGTATCCCTCGGCATCGTCTTGACTCTCTCTAGCTTCTAGAACTCGTCTAAAGACTCACATTAATTGATAATCACACTAATCTAGATTCTTTTATCCAACACTAATCTAATCTATTATCTGATACTAATTATTAATTAGTAATGAATCATGATCAACTAATCTACCCTCACATAATCTGTCACACACAAAAAGAGCAATACTAATCTCTCTCTCTCTCTCTCTCTCTCTCTCTCTCTCTCTCTCTCTCTCTCTCTCTCTCTCTCTCTCTCGGACTTCTTTCAACAGATCCATCAGTTTGAGTCTGATGACGAGATCGGCATTCCTACACGGTTGTCTAGGCCTCGTAGATAGCTTCTTTACCTGGTTGTGGGCACTTTATTCATGTTTCTTCAATTTCACTGTGGCGACATTGTCTGGCCCGGGTTGTGGGCATTCATATTTTTCTCTGCCAGCCTGCCATGTCTTTCTTACAGCTATTTCTTTGTGTTGTGGGCTTTGATGAGTCACTTAGCTGTCGTGTTTTCATTTCCTGTTTTTTCACATGTCCACTCATGGACTAAGCTCCAACACATTGTACAGATTTTTCTGGTCTAATGCACCCTCGGGGGCTATATAGACATTAGAATTTTTTTTCTTTCTTTCTCATATTGTTTTTGACTTATGGCTATATGTCTTTATTCCAGGGTTGTTTGTCCCGTTAGTTCTAGTTTTGCTATATGCATTCATAGTTTCGGAGATGTTTTTTACGCTTCCACAGTTTTCAAATTTTTCTTTACTAGCTGGTTGGAAAATGAACCACAGATTTGAGAAAAAAAATGATCAAAAAAGTTTGTAAAACAATGACCTGCCAGCAGAAAACCAGTAACTAACACTGTCAAAAAACGTCCAAAATAGGTGAAAAATGCGCCTATAGTGAAGGAGAAATCTGCCTAGAAATATGCGCCTTCTTGCTGCTTGGAAAATGTGCCAATAAATTTGCTCACAAAGTCTTGTAAAGTGGGCCCAATCTGCTTAAGAATGCACCCTTCGGAGACTCCATTGGCTGGAACAAAATCGCCCATTCTGCCTACCTTCCAATATGCATTGTTATCTCCAGGATGTAGGAGCTATGAGTGTTAATCACGCAGCCTATGAACCCGCTCTGATACCATGTCGGGATTCAATGTGAACTAGAAGCAGAAACATTCACAATGAATTAAGCGATTAATGTTCTATGAACAATCACAAATTATGCATACTAGTGGAAGCAAAGTAGGATATCAATGGAGACAAATCTCTACACAAAGAATGTGTGTACATAAGGATTGCCACTTTCCCCTCTTCAGTAGAAAGAGGGCACCTATTTATACTAGTAGAGATAGAGAAATCCAAAGGCCATGGTTCCCAAAGTGAATATCCAAAAGCCAAGAGCAAGAGCCATGTGTTACATAGGAGTTACAAAAGCAAATGAAAAGCCTTGGCATTGGACAGCCAAGTGCTAATCAGAGAAGAAGGTCACTTGCCCCATGGACCCCCCATTATGAGTTGGGCCCCTCCAAACTTGAGTACATGGACCAAAAGTTAAAAAATGCTCCTTGGGTCCTAAAAACCATGCACAAATAGCCTACCACCTTCTCTCCGCTTCCTCAATTGAACTTTTCATAATCAATGTAGTTGGGGTCAAAATTATAATGCTTGAAATGTTAGAAAAAGGACCATAGGAAAAATCTCTTAGAAAATATATCACACATAATGCTATCAAGTGAGTGTTACAAGATTGATGGAAAAACTTTCTAGTGAAAAACATGAAAATAAATGCTATTTGAGTTTAGCTTTTAGAGAAAAACTTGAGCATTTGTCCAGTTCCCTCATCATGCAAACTTAGTCATAGGTTCTAAACATGAAACTAATATATCCATTATTTTTTATGTTAAAAACTCAAAATACGGAAAACACACCTGTAGACAAGTGATGGCACGACGAAGATCTCCTTCAGAAATGCGACTCAAACTAGAAAGTGCCTATGCAAGCCAGTACCAACAGTTTGGATGCCATTAGGACGTGCAATTGATATAGAAGGGAAAATTATACCTCTTATGAATTTTGACCGAATATTGTGATCTATGTACATATTTTGGTCAAGAAACCTCTGAGTCAAGGTGAAGTCCTTCTTCTTGACAAATGTAGGAGATTCGTTGACTCATGATGTCTTCGACGAGAGGTTTGAACCTAAACTTGGCACACCGTGAAGCCAGCGGCTCAATTATCCTGCATGCATGAACAAGTTTTTATATTTCCAGGCGACATGACCTAGTAACTCCCTCAGTCAAGGCAAAACCCACAAAAAAGGTTGGATGGCCTACAAACAAGACCCCAATGAAAATAGAGACATTTTACGACTTGAAACAAAAGAACCAAGTTAGCATATGCCACCTGCTTATATAGTTGCAAATGAAACAGAAACGTGTGACTTTCGAGAACGTCTCCATTGTTCGTCGCAGAGCATTCTATTTGGATAGCAAAACCAGTCAAAGTGGTTGAGGCCTTATGAGAAATTGAAAAATAAACCATGCATTAGCTAACAAACAATAGAACTAACTAAATAGTGAAGCTATCAAACTCATATCAGACAAGCTGCTTGCACTCCAGAGCATTAGTTACAATGGATGAAAGAAAAGATCAACCAAACAAAAAATTGGCAGGACATTTTGTAGTTGGCAGCGAGTAGCATTTTCTTTCACCAGAGAATTAAAACATGTACCTGAGCATCTTCTGTCATAGAATCGGCCTCATCCAGAATGATTATCTTGAATGGAGGACATGGATAGCCACTGCAAGTGATCAAAGTTGTTCACTTGAAATGCATAGTGTAATACAAAGCTTGTTCTAGCACTCTTATCTAAAAAAGAAAATACTAACAGCTTCTAGAAGACAACCAAGACAGGGCAGACATAAGCACAGAGTAGTCAGCAATAACAATGTAGAGCAACTGAGTATCTCTAAACAAATCTGTCTAAAAGCTTCACCAGTGAGTACTTCAATAAAATGACTACTTTTAACCTGATCCCTGAGCCAACTGCAACTGCAGCAAAATCTTTGATTTTAGTTCGAACAACATTGATGCCACGATCATCACTTGCATTAAGCTCCAGGACTCTTGTCTTGTACAGTTCTGGCCTGTGTCCATGAGTTTACATTTCAGAGTCACAGGTTACAGAGAGTGGTGGCACAAACAAGCATGAGCATCAGCAAAACTACCTATCTAGAATGTCAGAATCAACAAACTTGATATAGTATAAAGCCCAATAATAGCAAGATACAAAATGTCAAAACAAGGATCAAGAACACGACAAGAATATCAAGGCCATCTTCCAACCTTTCACAAGATTCTCAGACTCTGCAAGCTTCATCCAAAAGAACCAAATCTATGCAAACTAGGCCTATACAATATCATATCCTCAATTATAATATTGATTTCACAAGCCTTCTAACATGATTTTTCTCCAATATATTACTGGCATTGGAAACAGTTAGCAGGTTCATCAGATTGAGAAGCAAAAGCAGCTAGTTAAATAGAGCTCCATGCCTAACTACTTATTGGTTCAAAGTCACAGCTACTGCTTTTTCAGTATTTCATTATGTCACTTATGTAAAGTTCCTAACCCAATGGATTAGAGGAGGCAGCCCAAATGAATATACTCAACAAACACAAAAGGTCGCACTTTCCACTGATGTCTTTCTATTTTTACAATGTTAGAAGAATGGAGCATGCACTTCATTGAGCAATGAGACAGAATCACATATCAAGATTAGTGGCGTACCATGCTGGTTCCAGTAACATTTTCATAGCTATTTAGGTTGCAACATTGTATGCATCTCATGGAAGAACCTAATCAGGCTCGACAGCTTGGCACAAGACCTAGAAGCAAGACAAGCATGAAGGACAGAAAGCTGACAGTCGAACTAGATAACAATAACTTGCACTAGATTAGGTTAAGAAGGCTTCACTCAGAAAGACACCCTTACCTTTAGCCCACTGGATCATACTTGGAGCTACCTCAAGCTAAATTTTGTTGAAGGTCATTCAACTCACCTAAAAAGAACCACAATCCTTTCTTTTGACAATTTGCTTCAGTCCAATATCCAACTTGCGTAAGACTGAGTCTTGGGGAGACATTGCCAGGCAACCAAAAATAGTGGGTCCAATTAGGCATCCAACTCCTGGGGAAGTGAATTAGACCCTTTGCCATGCAAGACAAAAATAAATAAATCATTTTTTGTCTTGAAAAACATGTAAAGTATAAGGTCCAAAGCAGTTTACTCAATGGCAGGTCCATGAGAGTCCACCACAATGCCCTCTTTGGACAGTTTCTACAAAATTCATCTGACCATAATTTTCCCAAGTCTCGAAAGCCCATGATTAAACAACCAGTAATAGAATGAGAATCTGCAAATTCTTGGAAAGTCACGTAACAAATACAGCAAAAAGACCGATATTAGCATTTCTCAGAAGACCAAGGGGCAACAAGCTATAGACTGATATTGGGGCTAGCAGGCAACTACTGGAGTTAAATAGTGTCAATAGCTAACAGGAGCCAAGTTAAGGCGATTCATAGGAAAAGGTTAGTGTTATAAAGGCACGGTTCCATACTTCTCTGTAAACATGACTCAACTACTGTTGGGCACCAATTTATCATTTATTGCAGTACTAAATGATTGTTAAATGTGAAAAGTAGCGCACAATACAGTTGTGAGGGACATTTAAATTTCCTACCTCCCTATTCTTTGTCCTTTGGACCCTTCTATAAGTTTTTAAACTGGTAAAAATAGGGGCTGAAGACTCTCATTAGCTAGTTGATCACTTTTTGTGGAAGAGTCCCATTATTTAAGGGGCTCTGCTTGAGCTATTGGCGGTCTGAAATTTTCATTGAGTTTTCTGAGGGGGAGAAGCTTTGTAATGCTATTTGTCGCTTTCATACTTTATTTTCAACATGTTCATAACAGTTAGACTCTTCTGCATGAGCCAACACAATGGAACCATTACCTAGCGACTAAGGTTCGATTGTTAAGAGGACTGCACAGTTGGGAGAAGTTGTGTTCTCTTACCAGTGGCTTTAGGTAGTCAGGAGCTTAGGTGAGAGAGCTTCTAAAAAGTTTATGATAGAATGGGCTCCTTATTTCAGAAACAATCATGCTTGTAGAGAGCAAGTCTTTTCTTATTTGAAGCTGATTTTTATCTATAAGAGTATCCGCAACTTGCTCTGGGAAGCATACAATGGACAATAGTAAATTGTACACCCAACTAAGATCTCAATACAACCAACAAAAAGCTAAATATAAGAAGAACAGCAGGTCCTACAAAGAATAACTTCCTTGAGTGTCTCCTTCCACGAAATCTTAAATCTCCAAGTAAACAATTGCCCAATGACAAAAGAATGATTCTACTTATACTGATTGTATGCCACTTCAGAGTTTCTAAAATGTTCTACTCCAGAAGTTTCACTCAGGGTTGGGCCGCTGATTTTATGAACAGATCTCCATGTTCAATGCTCCTACCAGAAAGTCCATGCACATAAAGAGTGACCAAATGACATAAGCTGACCTAAATGAGCAGATAATTGCACCTAATGTAATCAGCTTTGAGTTCCAAATGAGCTAGTAATGCCCCAAGAATATAATAAATTTCCAAAACTCTCAGCTACTAACAAAGTATTGTCCTTCATGTTTGACAAAATTGTAAATAATAAGTCACAAAATATTGACGCCGAAGAGAAGATCAAAAACTGATATGCTCACATACCATAAACATGCATATGCTGAAGGTATCGCAGCAAAAGTATCAAGTACATGCGAAGAGAGCGGGAGGATTTACCAAAACCCTGGACCGTGTGTCAAATCGCATTTTTGTGGTACATGTGAGAAAAAAGAAGGGCATTTTACACTGAAGTACATCATGAAATCAATAAAGACAAACCTATCCCATGGGTTTGTGTAGCTGATCTAATGCTATGACTAAGCTATCTCTAGAGAGGATTAACAATCATCCATCTAGTAATAAGGAATCAAAGGCTAGTATAATTGTTGGAGGACCCACAAGTTTAAGGTTAGGTCAGCTTTTGATGGGTAGGACCCGGTACTGCCAAGAGACCTAATAATGTGTGACCAAATGTCATACCATTAAGGGGCCCAAGTACCAGACTCCAGAGCATAAGTGTTATGAACAAATTCACAGGTATTAGTATCAATGATGCATAAAAACAGCAAAAGGCATTCACCTAGCATTCTCCAACTAAGAAACTGTATGAATATCAATGGCTGCCGATAGCTTAGGCAGATCTCCAACTAAGATCTCCAAAATAGTACAACTCCCCTACAAGAAGCCCGAGACTCGAATGATCAAAACTAGCAAATGACCAGCCTTAGTGGCTATTTATAGTGGACAAACCCTACCTCCCTTCATATTGATTTGGAGGGAAAGTGAAATTCAAAATTTAGGGCCAAAAATAGAAAACCATGTAAAATAGTATTTCTAGGCCCGTCACGTGTAAATATAAACTGCGTGTCCACTAATAATGTCGAAAGTAGTGAAGTATGGACTATAATGCGTGTCCATAACAATAAGGTAGAATGTTGAATCATAAGCAATCATCAAAAGCCCAAGGTACTCTGCATAAATAGCCTATAACCCTCCCTGCCTCCTCAAAAAGACATTGTCCTCGGTGCCGGTATAGCAAACAAGAAACTACTGCAAAAATGACTATATTGAAGCTGATGTCACAGAATGTACATATAGAAGCAACAACATAATAGAACAGAGTATATATACCTAGAACCTGCCAAAATGTGTACATCATGGTGGAAGCCTCAAAAACAATACTGACCAAGAGAACCATTAGGAAGTAGCCAACGTAGAACTTTGTCGCATATCGTGATATGCCATGCTATGTGCATTAGCCTCGAGTGCCACATATAGGTATTATAAGCTGGCATACTCCTAGGCTTGAAGATTGATAAAACCAAAATGTGAATGCCACAAACCAGAAACTATTGCTTACATGCACAAATTGAAGCTGAAGCACAAATTAAATATATAAAAGCAAGAACATAATCCCACTGACATATACACCAGGAGCCACCAAAATGCATATCTTGTTGTAGAAATTGCAAAAACAAGAATGAATACACAGGGTCTACAATTTTTAGAAGGACACACTCAATGATAGCATGCTTTAATTGTTCAAAGCTTGCTTATTGCAGTTCAATCCACTCACCAAACTTGTTCTTTTGAGTCATGTCTATCATAGGCACTACAACCATGGAGTAATCCTTAACATATTTTCTATAAAACCCCATCCCGCCAACAATCCAAGGGAAGATTGTAACGATGTCAAATCAACTGGCACAGGCCACACAACGATCATAGCAACTTTCTTAGAATCTAGTCTTACTCCTCCAACGGTCACAATATGACCTAAATACTCAATTTCCTTTTTAAATAGTTCACTCTTTTTAGTGTTGGCAAACAACTTGTTCTCCCTCAAAGTAGGCAACACAATCCTAAGGTGAGTCATGTGCTTGACCTCACCTACACTGTAAGTCAGAATGTCATCAATAAAAATCATAGCAAACTTACCCATATACGGTATGAGCACGTAATTCATCAACATCATGAATGAAGTTAGGGCATTAGTTAAACCAAAGGCAAGATATAGGGACCAAACTAGGTTCGGAAGGCAATTTTATGGGAATCCTCTTCATGAACTCTACCCTTATGATAGCCACTCTTCAAGTCTATCTTACTAACCACAATAGCACCATGTAGAGCATCTAGCAAATCATCTATACGTGGCATAGGATATTGATGCTTAATAGCATAGTTACTTCGAACTGCGGTTCGAACCTTTGAATCTAACGTGGCCGGATCTCAGTGGAGAAGCCAAGGTCTCGGAGTCTCTGGATGAGCAATGAGCGAGGAACAGAATCAAAGGCTTTCCTGAAGTCCACAAAACAACAGTAAACCCTCTCTCTCCTGTGCTTAGCCTCCTCAATCAGTGCCCGCAATGTGAAGATGTGGTCTGCAGTAGAGCAGTGGGCTCGAAAACCTGCCTGACCCATGGCATGTAATCTCCTAGTCTCCGCCTCTGTGCTCACAACAGACTGTAGTATAGTACCATATAGTTTCGCCAGGACATGTCCAATCATGATGGTGCGGTAGTTACTCGGAATCATGGGGTCACCATTCTTATGGATGGGGTGGAAAATGTTAGTGCACCAGGATGATGGGAAACCGGAAACAACTGCGGAATTAAGAAGGGTGGCTATGGTGGGGGCAAGTAAGTCATAGGCATGGGAAAGGAGCTCAGAAACAAGATTTTCAATATCTCTGGCCTTGTGGGACTTCATCTTCCTAATGGCTGCAAGTACCATGTTAGATGTGAAGAAGGAGAACTCAGATGGTCATGGAGATATAGAGATCGACGAGTTGGTAGGGACGGTATACAGGCTGGTAGCATAATCAATCCAAATGCGAAGGTCTTCCAGGAGAGGGGGTGGAGAGCGAGGGATGAACTCACGCCAAAAAGCGCCCGAAGAAGAACTAAAAAGAAGGTCAATAAGACGTTTCCCTTCAAAATCGTCATAGGAACACTTCTTACAGCGGAGAACACGATGGTAGGAGCGTCTGGAAGATCGAAGCAAATGTGGGGCATGGTATTGTACCATGGAGGGTGCAATGGTCGAGGTGTGCGGCGAGTCTTTTTGGGATGGGGTTTTGTGGGGAGGGTTAGTGATGCAGCCGTGTGGAGACAGGTGGTGAGAAAAGCAGACTAGGTGTCGATTGGACTGTCATGAGGAAAGGAATGTAAAAGTGAAACCAAGGACTGACGGTACAAAGGCATGTAAGTGAATCAAATATGTATGTGGGTGCGCGGGTAAGCGTGGATGGTGTAGATGAATGAGTGGGTGGAAGGTGGCCAATATCGAAGGAGAGAAATGAGTGATTAGAAAAGGTGGTGGGAGAGACGTGGAAGTCAGAGACGCTATGTCCTCCACTGTGAGGGTGGCATGTATAATTGTCTGAATGTGGCCAGCAAGGTAAGCCATTATAAATGGCTAGCTCGTGTGCCTCTCCAAAGTGTAGTAAGTGCTCACCATATGAAGTAGTAGGTCCCAAGCTATCCACGGAGGTCCAAGTAACTCCAAGCATATCACTGTCAAGGGCACGAACACGCAGCTGATCAGTGGTGTCGAAGAACTCTGTCTGTCTCGAAAGTGTAAGACTGGTGACAGTATCTGCAAGTCCATCTCTTCGCGCCCGATGTGCCAAAGGCTGCAGCGATGGTGACGTGATCCCTATCCCTCGGCATGGTGCCCCCCCCCCCCCCCCCCCCCCCCTCCCTCCCTCCCTCTCTCTCTCTCTCTCTCTCTCTCTCTCTCTCTCTCTCTCTCAGGTGACAGTCTACAGATCTCTCTAAGTTTTAAGTTCTAAGTTCTAAGTTCTAACTAGACTCTACTATCTAGTAACTACTTAGTACTAACTAGTAACTACTGACTCAAACTAGTCACTAACTCCTAACTTCTAAGTTCTAACTTCTAACTTCTAACTAAGTAGCTACCCAGGTCCCACACCCATCTCACAATGCCCACTGCCCACACACACACACAATCTCAGTGCTCAAGCCTCACACAAACTCACAGTGCAGTGTGCACACATCTCAAAACTCACAAACACACACACACACAATGCACACATGTCACACACACACGCACACAATATCATAATATCACACACACACACTCTCTCTCTCACACACACTCACTGATTCACTCACCCACACTGTACACATCAAAAGACAGTGGACACACACACAATATTACACAATCACTCACACACACAAAATCACACCATTTTCTCTCTCTCTCTCACACACAGCACTGAGCACACACACACAATCTGAATGGCAAATGCACAGTGCACACAGAGTGCACACCCACCCTCTCTCTCTCTCTCTCTCTCTCTCTCTCTCTCTCTCTCTCTCTCTCTCTCTCTCTCTCTCTCTCTCTCTCTCTCTCTCTCTCTCTCTCTCTGGGGCGCGAACAGAATCCCGAGGGCCGATGGAATCGTTTTAGGGCCAGACGATTCGAACCGGGTCCGAACGATTCGATGGTTCAAACCGTAAAAGGCGGTTCGAACCGCGATTCGATGCAACCTTGTTGTCAACATTGCAATTTGCCCTTTTCAGTTTTGTCTTTCAAGTTTGAAGGTTCAACTTTTAGTTAGGTTTTAACTTGTAACTTTCAAACCATCTTGTTTTGCCATTTCAAATCTAGGGTTCGAGGTTTGCTGCACATTTGCAAGATGATCGTCTAGCATCTTCCTCCTCTTCTTTCTCTCTCAAATTCCATATGGTGGTTTATTAACAAGACGAGATCTAGGAATTAGCTCAATCTTGTGTTCAACATTTCTACTAAGTGGTCATGCAGATGGAAAATCATCTACAAACTCTCCTACTTTCACGGTCTAAGTTGATTGAAGTATTGTCTTGCACCTACCACGTGCTACTCTCTCTAGTACTAGTAGTCATGCTAGCAGAAAACAAACATACATATTTTCACAACTTACCTTACACAACTATGTACCTGAGACCAGTAGTCTTGGAGGCACATCCTACTCGCCAGAGATTGAAAAGTCGCCAAATAATCAGTCTCCTAACCAAGAAAAATTGGATGTAGGTTGCCTTACATTGACTCCACGGGCCTTCCCCCTTCATCTTTCTACCAAATCCTACAAAAAAGGAGAAAGATGCACTTTCTCTCTAAAAGGAGCTATTCTCTCTCTACAACAAATTTCTCCTAATGCTCTAATTCCAAATGTAAGGTGCTTAGCTCTCCAAGCTCCTCAAGAAACTAACTAGCCGATGAAAGGATGAATTTCCTCCCAATCATAGGCAAACTCTTATGCTAGTGACCTGCTATCTCTATCTTGTGGCATGAGGTGTCCATGCATGGGTAGCTAATCCATGTAATTGGTCAAACAAGCCCTGTCACACACGATAGGTGTCACAGCTAAGATGAACTGGCAATCCATGCTCCATTGTGCTTAAATGTAGAAATCTTAATTCAGAAGAAAAGCTAAAGAATGCATCACCAAGAACAATCTAATCGAACTATAAAGACTTTGATTTTTAGTAACAAAAATAGGTGTCACAACTTAACTTGAAAAATATCTTGTTATGCTTACCCATAAAGTTGATGTGCGATAGCAAGAGCAGTAGATGTCTTGCCAGTACCAGGAGGTCCATAGAAGAGTAAATGTGGTAGCTGCAAAAAATTTCAAAGGGTCAATGCTTACATATTTCCTAGCATATCTCAAAACAATGCACACAATTTGAGAAACTTTTCATTATTATCAAGCACTTCTTTTCAAGACAATGGTTCTTTTGAACAAAGAAACCTAAAAAACAACCTAACAAATTTGTCATGATTAGCAATCGCATTTCCAAAGACAATAGTTCTTGAAGAAAGACACCTTAAGAAACAACTTCTTTTCCTGCTATTGCACTACAATTGAAAGTTAGAGAAATCTTGCAATTGTTGATGGTGCATTTTTTCACTTCCTTCTACAAGAATGAAGAGATTGACAACACACAACCAAGTATACGCAATGTGGATGGTTGCCTATATGAAGCCATAACAAACGCTATTTTGGTCAAAAAGCAAGGGTCTTTTTTATTAAACATAGGTATTAAGTTTTGCACATATAAAATATTTTACACTCTAATATGCTGCAACTTGTACAAGTTGTCAAAGGAACTCGTCTAACTCAGAACACTACTTTTTTAAAGTTAATTTGTACCAATTGTACTTGATTGCAAGAAAGGAAAAAGCGATCCAAATATATCTGATGTTGCCTACCACACTATATATCTATTGACATTCCTTCAGCTATAAGGAAAGTACATCTAGAGTTGTTTGATGTGAGGATGGCCAGCATAGAACAATTGCATGAGAGACTACAACAAGAACCTGGGAGTATTGAGAGGCTTGAGAAACATTTTGATGGATTTGATGAGAGTAAAAATGTTGATGATAAGTTAGTAGCAAAACAAAAAGACGTGGATAAGGAACTGGATTATAATGGCTTGAATCTTGGCCCCATGGCTTCTAAAGCCTCGAACATCTTGACCAGCTTCTAGAGAGCCATATCTTAGCTGAAATGGGAAAATTTTAAGATGCTCAAAGAGAGGCACATCTTGAGTTGGATCTCGAGTAATGAAAGACCTATTTAGGGGACGTGAGGCCTAAATCTTGGGGGAGGATAGCCTTAAACCTTGAGGATTAGACTTGAAATGTAAAGAGCTCTTTGAAAATCAAAAACTTTGAGCCATGAAGAACATTCGACAAAACATTCTTGAATGGGAGAAACAACAAAGGATGTGGATAGAATAGGTGCTCTTGATATTGTTTCAAATGAAGGTTTGGGTTCTGTAGAAACATGTCACCCAAGAAAAAATGGATTGATAGTGTAGCATTAATGGTCTTGTTCACCATCCTACTACCACTCATGCTTCATCGCATTACACCTTGCTCTTGTGCGTCCAAATGTTCCATTGACATCCTATGTTCAATCATTTTGTCCACATATGTCAATTTTATCATCTTCTTCACATGGGCATTTTTAGGGGATTTCACATGAGGATTGGATTTTCCAGATGTCTTCCATGGGAGAGCATTCTATCTTTCAATGTCCTCTCTATTAAAATATTTGTAGGAGATCCTATTGCCTCTTCCAAGATCAGTTGTGATTTTACACCCCTAGATCTCCTATGTTGACCGAAGATGTGTTGCCCTAATGATCAGAGGGATGTTTGACTTGAGGAGCGATGTTTGCAGTGCTTACAATATTGTTGACCATGAATTACTGCAATCACTCATCAAATCACCTCGTACTTTCATCGTCACCACTCACAATAGGATTTTGATGGTGAAGATGGTTCAAAGGATAAGGTAGATGTGCCCACTTGACAGTGCACCTTGAGACAAAGCAGACAATCTACACATCACACCAAAGGAAGCACGCTTTGTCGTATTGCTCCACATCCACAATGTTTAGTTGCTCAGCAACAATTGTCTAGAAGTATTACATCAACAATCACTCCCACTTCCACCACAATCACGTCATTTTTCAGTCCTCATGGACCTACGTTTTAGTCTCATTACACTCCATGAGTTGCACTTGTCAACTTGACTAAGTTAGTCCAATTTAGTTGCTCAATTTCCATAGTACATGCTTTTTAGCTAGTTCATCTAGAAGACATCTTATACACTCCCATGATATAGCACACACTTGCGATGTATTTTTCAGTCTTATGTCCCGTATAGTACCTAGAAGACAATGATAGAGCTTGCTTTCATCCTTTCTAGTCACTCTTTTCCTCCATTTCTCAACAACAATCCTCCTTTGTTCCATCATCATCTACTCCATCCATTTTCCACCACTTCCTCAATCACACTATATCCCTCTTAGTTTGTTTCATAGTGTCCCTATTGCATTCAAAGCCAAGATCAAAATCAGCAAAATTGATGTTAAATGCACACCTAAAGACTTGATGATAGGCTCTATAAACCTACTTCTCTAATCATCCTACAGATGAGTTAGAGCAGGCTCATGAACTTGACATCCCTCTCATTGACTAACTTGAGAAGCAATAACGAAATTCTTTGCTGAGATAAAGACGCCCACCATTCTTCCTGCCACCACAAAGAAGCTATTTCAATCCTTAGCTATGGTTGGCAATCACGTGAAGGCTATAATGGTCCATTTACCCTCATCAATAGATACAAATTTTGATAATTCAAAAAACGTTAAATTACAAGTCTTGTTCTTTTGACAAGATCCACATTGCTAAACAAAATCAAGGTCATCCTGTCAAAGGCTTCTCCATATGAAGCTTTGATTGATCTTATTATATGGCAGCCAATGTGACCTCTCATTGAAGTAGAAAGCACTTCTTCCACAATAACTTCCAAAAAACATATTGTGCCACTAGATTGGTTCTATCTTACAACCACATTAGGCCATTCTTGAGCTTGAATCATGGTTTGCTCATTCAAAAGAATCCACCAAAGTTTTGAATACTGGTGCAACCTCAAAATCCTCCAAATATTTTCCTGGTATATTGGAAATCCAATCCTAATGTATTTCAAGAATCATTTCAGCTTGGCAAGAGCATATTAAAGATGAGGTATCAACAACTACATTATCCATGCCCTTCTTATAGCAAGTATCAAAATCATAGCCCTACATGAACTTTAACCATCATCTTTGCTTATGAGAAAGAGTGGTCTACGTTTAGTATATTTCAATGTTCAATAAACTATTTTCACTCTAGATTGACTTCCATAAAGATAAAGACACCACTTTTTTATCACATGGATAAATGCTAGATTTTCTTTTAGCATCTCTTGATCGTTTACCTTCCTACAAATCTATTTGTGAGATTGAAATATATCCAGATTCACAAATTTAATTTGAGAGGTCAATGATGTCATTAGGTTAAGCTTAAAAAAAAGCATCCTACTTTTGTACAAGATCACCCCTTAATCTTGTTGTAACTAGTGGCAAGCCCCTTCCACAAGCATCAACTTTCACTATGAACATCCCACTAAGATCTAGACAATTGAAAAGTGGAGTGATCCCCTTTTTTATTCTACTTGGCGATAACGAAGAAGGTACGTCCAACAGTATGTAATCAATTGCTAGAAATGCCAAGTAAATAAGGCATAACGTCTAAAAGCAAGCAACCACTAGAAATCCCAGCCGGCAAGTGGGAAAGTATTTCCATGGATTTTATTGTAGGGTTGCTGAGGATTAGGAAAGGCCATGATTCCATCTGGGTAACAATAGCTTTCTTAACCAAGATGGCACACATGAATTCCAACCACTACAACTATAGAAGCTCCAAAACTAGGTAGAATATTTGTAGATGGACTTTTCAGGTTGTATCGGTTGCCAGTGGATATAGTAAGTGACCGGGATAATAAATTTACTAATGGATTCCGAAAATTGGAAAGCCGTATTCCATAAGTTACACACCAAGTTGAATATGAGCACTTTAGATCATCCACAGATGGATGGACAAACTGAACGGGTTAATCAAGTGCTAGAAGACCTGTTGAGAGCATATGCCAGCAAAAAGCAAATGGATTGGGATGAGTACCTTCCAATACTAGACTTTGCAAATCTTCTTACAAGCCAATGATAAATTTGTGGACTTGCATCCACTCAAAAAAATCATTAGAAACTTTAATTGGTATTTCGTGATAAGAATCTACATAAACCTGAACAGAGTTATTTTTTTGTCTATGCAAATGTCAAGGCATTCATAGCTCTCACATGCTCTGAGGCATGACAAACTGGGTTCCAAAGGCTTGTGAGGATCAGACCACATCGAGGGACACGCTGGGGTGCGCTGAAGCTTATGCCACCACTGGTCCACCACATCTGTGAGATGATAAGCTGCCTTTTTGACCCACCAAACCTCATCTATCAAGGAACGACACAAGTCAAAATAGGCCTCCCACTTACTAAACCACTAATCCATAAAGTCGACGGTATGTTGTTGAGGCGTAAAAATTAATCAGAATGGCTTAATATACTTATCATCCGCCAACTAGCAAGGATGATAAGGAAATGGAATATGAGGGAGGACATTGTCCACAAGGGAAACAACAACAAATGATTGACTAGACAAAGGAAGTTATGTTCGTAACATCTCCACCGACATAAGACGATCGTTTGGGGAGTACCTAAGGAAAACAACATGCCAGATGTTGCGGGCATCGCTTCATATTGTGGGTTCATGGACGATGAACCCACAAGACTAGGGACATTGACACATTTGGGTTCTATACCCAACAAACATGTTACAAACACTCATAAAAAAAGGGAAAAAGAAGAAAGTATAGTGACAACAACCAATTCTTTTCCAAAATAGAACTAACATGTTACGGAATTTTCCAACTTCTGAAAATCAAAGAAACTAGACATGAAATATAAATAGCAAATAGACAAGAAAGGATGGATGCTCTCTAGTGATTATAGGACAAAAAATCAGCTTTCAGTTTGCTAAGAAGGTTAGACGAAAAGTTGCCACCAATTTATGCTGATTTTAGCGCCTACAAACACATTTTTCCCTAGATCTTTGCAACCACAACTCCAAATTGATGACATCTAGTTCTCCAAGGTCACCCTAGTGTTGCCTATCTACTCCCAATCTTCGAAAATTCTAACATGTAATCGATGCCCAAACTGGCTGGACTGTTGCGCTGGTTTTCTAGGGCAGAATCTGGTGTTTTAAAGATATCTTCACAACCGTAGCTCCGAATTAAGTGGAATCACGTCGTTTGAGGTCACCGTAGTGTTGCTACCTAGTCCTGAAATTTCAAGATGATCGGACGACTCCCTCAAAAAAAGTGAATTTCTAGGGCTATTTCAACGCCTAAATTGCCCAGAAAATGCTTTTTTCTCTCACGAGTCACTACTATAAACGTGTGAAATCAAAGAAATAAAGATAGATCTAGACTGCTCCTATAGCAATTTACCATTATAAAGCGATTGGCAACTTTCTCTCTCAAAAATTTCCCAAGAACATGCTACAAATTTGTGTTTTTTCACTCTCTCTCTCTACAACAAGCTATTGTCTCTCCAAAACAAGGCTATGATACCAAATATCAGAATGATAGCTTTCCAAGCTCCTCCTAAAACCTACTAGCAAATGAAAGAACGATATCCACTCATCCATAGGGAAACCTATAAGCATAGCTACCTGTATTCCAACCTTGACCCATGGCACCCATGCATGGATGATTAGTCCACCTGGCATGCCATGTCAATCTTGACCCATGAATATGTGGCCAATCCTCGTGCCCCGGCCATGCCTAGATAGTCCTTCGGACCTGATCCTGGTCACTACCGACTTGACTACGAGCCGAAGACTCCACTCCTATTCGGAATTGGTCGAATCGGAATCGGCCTATTGGTCCTTTTTGAATCGGTCCTAGGGTTTTCAAGTCATTGATCAGTTTTAGGGTTTCAGAACTCAAATGTTTTTGTAGATTTGTCTAGAATTTAGAAAAGACAAAACATAGTTGCGTAATGCATTGATGATAATAGATATCATGATTGAATTATAAGCATTAAAGATTTCAAATTCCATATTTTACAATTAATCGTTTAAACTTCACCTGATACGTGTTACTTGACACCTGTATTATGTACACTTTTAGGGTTTGAACTTTAAAACAATAAACTTGAAAGTGATGTCAAATCGTAAATGGATCAAAAAACAAATAACAATAAAATTATAAAGTTATCAACTCAGAACATTCAACATTCAACAATCTAGATTCCAATTTAAATTTTACATAATTCATAAAAATGTAATAACTCGTAATTCTCTCTCTCCCTCTCTCTCTCTTTCTCTCTCTCTCTCTCTCTCTCTCTCTCTCTCTCTCTCTCTCTCTCTCTCTCTCTCTCTCAGCATTTTACCTCACAGCCATTGATTACTTCGTTCTTTACTAGATGGAGATCGCATGATTTAGTACCTGAGGATGAGGATTATGATGAGGATGACGACGAGGCTGTTGGCCGCTCTCATGCTCATAGAGATCAGAGACAGTGTACCTCTCACCATCAGGATACCACCAGGATTACTAGACATTCTACGCAGGGGCGTACTACTACTACTATCACACATACACGTGCTCATACTCACAGATGCCGCCGGCAGACTCCAGTGCTTTCCCATATTGTGGCTCGCATTACATCTTTTTATAGCAGCAGCACAGCAGATGCAGCACAACCTTGACATCTTACCCGAGACACGTATGATTATTATTATGCACATTCTCGCATACGTGTCTATTTTAAATTGCACTAGATGTTTTTCTTTATTACAGTTTGGAGACGTTTTTTATACGCTCCCATGGTTACCACATACATGACATGTACTTCATTAGTCTTAAATGCCTCTTGGCATGGAAAAGACATTAATAAAGCTTTCTTTCTTTTTTTCTCTCTCTCTCTCTCATGCTGCAGCTCGTATCACATCTTTTTATAGCATCAGCATCAGCAGGACATGATGATAGTGGTATCCTTTATTCTGGAAATCCAGTTGCATCTATGATCCTACATATCTTATCGCATTTATTTCAGTTCATAGCAAACGTTTCTTTCTTACTGTTTCGAAGACGTTTCAAGCGCTCCCATTGTTACCACAAACTTGATAGGTATTTTTACTAGTCTTATAAGCCTTTTGGCATGGAAAAGACATGAATAAAGCTTTATTTCTTTCTTTCTTCTCTCTCACATAGACACACACGTCATTGCACCTCACAAGAAAGAAGAACTAAAAAAGAGAAAAACCGGACCCCTCTGAATCATGTCCCGTGAGAAAAAAAAACTCCAGGGCAATCCAGTTTGGAGATTTGAATCTGAATCAAGATTCAATCGGCATCGAATCTCAATTCAGTGAAACTATATAAGGTGCATTGCATTTGCTTGTTACAATAAAGTACACAATAGCATTGAAAGGCTGTGACGAGCCAACATTCTTCACCTTGGTTTCTAACTGTAAACAGAAATCTATCCTGGATATCAAGCTGGAAGAAGAGATTTACGTCATGAAATCTTCACGTGTGCTTCAATACATGAAGAAAAAACAACGGCCTATCTCATTACCACATTGATGCAACCCTTGCAAGTGGATTATTAAGGGCAATAGGTTGTGGTCACTGCCTACCCTTTTGGCATTGAGTCGTTATAAAGAGTCAGCAATGTACTGTTAGCATTTACTACCATAACAGTGGTAGTGGGCTGGTTGTTGGAGCATGTACAATGTAGCCTGTAATTGAACTCTAGCTTGCAGGATGGACTCAGGCCGTACTATAAACGTGGCTGAATTTGGCCTGGAGGGCCAGCAGGATGTGTGCCTTTTGCCTGGTCCTGCATGCTGGTCTCCTGACATTACCACCGGCCTACTGTGAAGCTGGTCCTTGGAGACTTTTCTGTTGCTCTGCAGTAGTAGGTTCAATATTTTTCCCTGTAAATGGAGCCAGACTACCATCCAGAACCTGGCTCCAAATTGATGCCAGGGAATCAGCATATTTTGCATTGCCACTGTTGTGACAGTGCTGGGGCCCTTCCGTCCTTGCAAGAAGAAGGGGAAGATGGTGGAGCTCGCATCACCACCCTTGGATGGTGTCTACACCATCATTGACTTGTTAGTGATCGTGCAAAATGTGTGACCCATTGATGCCTGCATCATCACCAGGAGATTACGCAATTAACCTTCCTGGTGCTGTCAGCACCGCCATGACCTTCCTGTAACCTCTCCAAGAATAGAACAAGCTTAACCAATGTTACGCTGCTGCAGCAGCTGAACCCAGTCAGTTCAACTTTACATGATCTCAATTTGAGCTCAAGTCATGCTTGAATGCACATTGCTACCTGCTTGGTGCTCGCAGCTTGAACACTGCCACAGCCGGTTTTATGAAAAATGTAGTTTGATCTTAGTGCTTATCAGCATCCGGCAGGTTGCTATGGCAAGAGTCAGAATTTATAATTTGAAGGAATTTGACCAAACCATAGCAAAGAAGCATAAAGAATGCTGAAATTGGACCTGGTGACTTACATTTCCAGTTTCCAGAGTGTTCATTAGTGTCCGAACGACTTCATCCTGGTATGCAACATCCTTTACCTGCTTTGGTCGGCTGCATGCAATCAACAAAACAACCCAAATCAATATGGTGCACTAGCTGTGCAAGGCATATCATCGCAAGGACAGGTAGCTTCTGAAGTTGAACAAATTGTTTCTCTTGATTAGATTTGAACAATCAGTGTTGGAGATCCTTTAGAGCATAGATATGCCAGAAAGCAGCACAAAGACAGGTTGCATTGTGATACATTTCACGCAATATATGAAAAATGTTACCAAGAAACTCACTATTTCTCCACCCATTGCTGCGAGGTTCTTTGAATGGGTGCCATATCTCTCTCTCTCTCTCTCTCTCTTTCTCTCTCTCTCTCTCCTTTTAGCGCTAGTTTTTTCCTAAAATCTAAAACCCTAAACCCTATGTCCAAGGTGAGGGACTATTCTTTTCTCCTTACCTTGACGTGTATCGAATAAGAAAGATATATACTCCCCCTAGGAAAGATATATACTCCCCCAAGGGAAGTTTGACAAAACGTAAGCTCAAGGTGAAGTTTGATACCTCAATATGGAAGTGCATGAGCATGATGTTATTCATATTTGTATCTACATTGGCTTGCAATAGCCCACAAGATCAAATTTGATCAAGATTTGATGATTAGTTTCCAAATTTGTGAATTTGCAATAGCCCACGAGACCAAATTTGATCAAGATTTGATGATTAGCTTTCAAATTTGAGAATAGTGCAAATTCACATTCTACTTCATGCAAACAATTAAAAATTCCTCTATATTGGACAAAGTGCTTACATTGTATGGAATTAATCTTGCATACCAAGACATGTGAGAAAAATGTGAGTCAATTATACAAATAAGGTTTGTGGCTCCTACATTTGAATAAACTTCAATGCATATGAATAGGAATGATAGCAATAAAGTCAAAGCACCACCAACGTTTGAGATTGAATTGCTCTTGGAGGAGTGCCCAAGCAAGAATTGCTCAGTAAAGTTGTGAAACTCATGCCACAACATATGGAATTAGCCTATGTTTCGCTCTCAGATCTAGTCATTTTTTAAGTAACTTATCAACCCTTGCAAGAATAGGTATTTCATGTTCCATAAGCACTTGTTAGTCCTAACATAAATCCATAAATGAAAAAATTTAGGTAGTACGTCTATCTTAGGGCCCCATCAAAATCTCTCTCATTGTTATCATACATGTAGTTAGAACATTTGGGTATTGAAGACTTGTCATGTGCTGCATTGCTCCAAAATCGAAAAACCATTCATCCGATTGTTCGACATCGTGATGATTCACCATGAAGGCTTCCTGCTCATCATCGTCTTCTTGGACTTTTTGCTTTGTGTTGGTTGCATGGGCTTGTTGATCTGGCTGCTTCTTCTTGTCGTTGTTGAACTTCAAGATTCGACAATCCTGGATTTCGTGATTCGTCCTCTTGCAGTACTTGTAGAACAATATATTCTTGTTCTGAGTAGGTTGCTGACTCTGGGTCTTTTGTGACTGCTTCTGATTACTGTCGGATTGTCTGACAACTTTCTTCTATTGCTTCCTGGTGTTCTTCTTTGAAAACAATGCCTGTGAGTCATTAATGGATGATGAGGACGCTCCAATCATTCGAGTTTCCTCCCAGCAGCATGATTATGACTCTAGACAAAGTTATATATGAGTGTGTGGAAATCATCATCACCCAGTATTCATAAGAGAATGGCAAGCTAGACAATAAGGTCATTACAACATCTAAATCTTCGATTACTGAACCTATTGCTGCCATTTGCTCTAGTAGAGTTTGGAACTGATTTACGTGATTCTGGACAGAATCACCTTCTGACATTATGAGTGAGAAGAACTTTCTCCTCAGATGCAGCTTCGAAGTGACATCTCTCACCTCGTAAAGTGTGCTCAATATATCCCAAGCTTTGATAGGACGATAGAACGTGAATAGAGAAGAGAGAAGGAAATACTTGCAGAACGACTCTCCCATTATTATGGGTTGCTGTACATTAAATACATGGTCAGGCGAAAAAGCTGACAAAGGGTTTATGAAGAAACAAAACGTTTCTATTACCAAAGCTTTGCTAGCTTTCAGCCCTCTGCTGACGAAGATGTTCGCGAACGCGAAAGTCAAGAGACACGAAGCAGAAATGTTCGTGAACACCCTGACAAAAAGACACGAATGAGAAAAATTCACGAAAGAGAATTTTTCGCGGTACAGTAGGAGAAAGTCAGACGACGCGAAAAGTCAAAAGACTCGAAACGACACGAAAATAGTCATGACACCTTTTCTGCCCTCACACTTTAAAAAGGTCAAGAAGATCATACAATTACCCATAAGTACAGATATCTGATCTGATAGCATGACATCAGCAGATGCAATCTAGGTTGTGGATAATCTGCCACTCTTGTAATTTCTAATTAGTTGTAGATGTTTAATTACTCTAATATAGAAGTTACACAGAGTGACTGTATACTTTCTGGATGATACTTGATACATATACATGAAGCAGTCTAATGCTAGTAAGCAAGAAGACGAACAGACAGAAAAGAAGTCCGCCTGCGAGCGAGACAAATTCTACATAGGATCTGTGATCCACAAGTCCGCTAGTAAGCGAGACATTACTTGTGGGAGAACAATATTTCTCTCACGCCAACGCACTGCATGGATTTGCATGTAGTGCTTGAAGAATCATAAAATCAATAGATGATCTTGTAGCCGTTTGCACACATATCACTCTTTTCATGTCTGATCTTGAATGCAAATTAGTCTGTTGTTATTTGTGTGTCTGATTCACTCTTGTTCATTTTAATTCTGCACATTGGTTGAATTTTTGTTGAATTCTACTTAAATTTTCTAAACGTAGATCAGCAGTGCCTGACTACATTCTGGAGGATTGTAGGAACGGTACAGCTGGCAGTGACCAACGATCAGATCCGAACTCCATCTGAATTCGCGTTTTCTTGAATTTTGTCAATAGTGGTATCAGAGCCTACCTACCTTGTCATAATCTGACGTAGCCAAAAAGGGCTATCAGATTCAGGAGGCCAAGCATTCAGATGAACACCCATCAACAAGAGAACAGACTTTAGAAGCAATGGCTTCAATCAGCAGCATACAAAGCAAGATCTGTACAGTTCTTGATTCTACAGAATCTAACTTTCTAGCCTGGAAAGTTGAGACATCATTGATACTCAAGAGTGAAGGTTTATTTCTCTAGGTGGATGGCACAGAGGAGATGCCTACGACATCAGACAAAGAGCTACATGAGTGGAGGGAGAAAAATGACAAGGCAGTAGCCTTGCTATTTTCATCCATCGAAGATAGTCTCACACTTGACCTGGTTACACTCTCCAAAGCTAAGGAGATGTGGGATGCATTGCTCACTAGATTTCAAATAAAATCAAGAAGTCAAATAATGATGCTGGAAGATCAGCTGACAAATATACAGTGGGATGGGAAAGACCTCACTTCTTTTGTAAGGAAGATGAAAGATCTATTTCTGTCACTACATAACTCTGGAGCAGAGAATGCAGTGTCAACTGAGAAGCAGCTCAATTACATGTTGAGAGCCTTACCCAGATCTTTCTAGACGATGAGAACCCTGCTCACAAAAGATCCTACCATGATCCTCGAAAAGGCAATTGTCGAGATTCGAGAGGAAGTCGAGGCGAGAGAGAACCTTGATCACAAGGATGGTTCTAACCAGGCCCTCTACGACAACACAACAAAATCCAAGAAGCAATTTAAGCCTAAGAGGGAGTCGAATGAACGACATGACTATGATCAGCAAGCAGAGGGGACCAACAAAGGCAACTGGAAGAGCAAAGGGAGGTCAAAGCAGCAAGGTGGATAAAAGAAAACATGTGTGAGGTGCAGAAGAGATGGGCACACGGTTGATACATGCTGGCTCAATCCAAAGATTGAGTGTATCCACTGCCACAAGAAGGGTCATGCAGCCATTGATTGCCGCTTGAACTCAAGAAACAAATAAGCATAGAACAGACAGGAGAACAACAACAGTTCATCCTATGTCGAGGAGCCTGAGAGCTCAAAAATTGACGAAGAGAGATCGAACAAAAATTGTTCGACTGCCTACATTTGTAAAGACGTGTGTGTAGCGTCAACATCTGACACACAGGAGGTGATTCTAGATTCAGGAGCCACCTCACACTTCGTGACATCAAGATGAATCATGTCTGATTTCAGAAGTGCTGATCCATCAAGATTCATAGTTCTTGGAGATGGATCTAAACATCAAGTGAACGGTATTGGTTCACTGTGGCTCAACACCAATGACAGAGACAGACGTCTCGAAGACGTTCTATTTGTACCTACACTGCAACAAGACTTGCTTTCTGTGGCAAGAATAGCAGATGCAGGGATGCGTGTGACGTTTTCTGACGAAGCATGCAATGTGATTGATGCCAGTACCAGTACCTTGATCACTCAAGGCAGAAGAAAAGGTAATCTATATCACCTGAAGGTACGCCTATCTACAGATCAGGTGCATCAGACTCATGATGATTCGCCAGACACTCAATGGCACAGAAGACTATGCCACATGAACCTAATGGCACTTTACCAAGCAAGCCATCATGGAGCGATAACATGGGTCAGCATCTCGAATGCAACCAGTTCAACCACCTGTGATGTATGTTTGAAGGGTAAGACCAAGATTATGGAGTTAGTGCATTCTGACATCTGTGGGCCTTTCAATGTGATCTCAGTAGGAGGCTCAAAATATTATATAACCTTCATTGATGATAATAATAAATTTGCCAGAGTGTACTTTATTCAAAATAAATTGGAAGCACTTGATAAATTCATAGAATATGTGAATGGGCTGAGAGATGTACACGCAACAAAGTGAAGCAGATCAGGACAGATCGAGGTGGCGAATACATCTCGAATCGCTTCACTGACTTCTGTAATGATCGTGACATCATTCACAGAAGGACTACAGCCTACACATCGCAGCACAATGGTGTTGCAGAGAGGAAGAATAGTACCCTGATGGAAGCTGCCGGATGCATGATGGCCTACTCAAAGGCTCCAAGGGTACTGTGGGCTGAAGCAGTAGCTACAGCCGCATACATCCTGAACAGAACATGGAAGTCTGGTGTCCCTCACACGACACCACACGAGTTATGGTGGGGTAGAAAGCCCAACTTGTCTCACATCAGAATCTTTGACTATGCAGCTTACGCACACATTCCCGATAAGCTTTGAAAGAAGCTTGATGAGAAAGCCAAACGGGGATTTCTAGTAGGTTATGACAACAATTCGTCATACTATAGAGTCTACATGCTAGACAAGAACATTGTAAAAACAGTGAGAGATGTCAGATTTGATGAGGGCAGGACAATGGCCAATGACGATCCTGTCAGCTATGAAATTCTGGAGAGACAGTACTATGACTTGCCGCCAACGACAAAGGGAGCAAAAGACGAACACGAAAACGAAGAGTTTTGAGTTGCTTCCCATTCGAGTGATGAATCTAAAGACGAAAGATTCGAGAGACAGCCTATTGCTACAGTTCCTATAAACCATGATGGTTCTGGACCTAGCAGAGCAGACCAAGACAAAGGCATTGCTATCCCATGAGGATCTCCTAGAAGGTCGACAAGACCACGAAGAGCGCCAACAAGATACGTGCCAGACACCTCCGCTTCTACATCAGAAGAGTTTTGTGGATTCAGTGACAAACCACAGACTTTCGAGAAAGCAATTGAATGTCCAGAGAAGGACAAGTGGATCCAAGCCATGAACGAAGAGATGGAATCCATGAGGAAGAACCAGGTATGGACGTTGCAGCCATTACCACATAAGCGCAAGACTGTCAAATGCAAATGGGTTTTCAATTTTAAGTATGGACCAGATGGGAATGTCTCAAAATACAAAGCAAGACTGGTAGCGAAGGGATTTTCTCAGAGATATGGTATTGACTACTCTGAAACCTTCTCTCTTGTCATCAAACATTCGTCCCTACATCTGTTATTTGCATATGCAACTGCTTATGATCTTAGGATTCACATTGTGGACGAGAAGACAGCCTTCTTGCATGGTGAGCTAGACGAGGAGGTCTACATGGATCAACCCCTAGGATACGTCTCAAATTCAATTCCTGATTACGCATGCAGAATGCATAGAAGTATCTACGGTCTGAAACAGTTAGCTCGACAATGGTACAAAAAGAAGGATCAAGTCATGAAATCATTAGGATTCAAGCCACTGTTGGCTGATTCCAATGTGTATGTCAGAGTTACAGATGGGCAGATCATTATTGTGGTTGTATATGTGGACGACACTCTGATACTTTGCAAGAGTGAAAAGCTAATTGCTGAAGTGAAGACAGACATCTCGAAACATTTTGAGATTGTGGATATGGGAGAAGCTAGGTGTTACCTCGGCTTGCAAATTGAAAGGGACTACAAGAGAGGTAAGCTATACCTTCACTAGTCCAGATACACCCAGAAAATCCTAGAGGATTTTGGGATGCTGAACTGCAAAGGAGCGAATACTCCAATGCTCGCAGTAACGATGCTGACAAATGATGATTGTCCGAGGACTGAAGAAGAGAGAGAATAAATGCAGCTCACACCTTATAGGAAGCTGAACGGTCGTTGATGTACCTTGCAGACAACACACGCCCTGACATTGCTCATGCAGTATTCAAGATGAGCCAATTCTGCACGAATCCAGACTCGACACATTGGAAGATTGCAAAACAAATTTTGCAATATCTTCAATTAACGAGGATTATGGCTTGTGTTATTGTCGTGATGCAGGTTTCAAGATGCTTTCCTACAGTGATGTTGCTGAGCATCCCTCAAGGACGATTGTAAAAGCGTCTCAGGAGGATGCGAAAGAGAATTTTTTGCGGTACAGCATGAGAAAGTTAGATGACGCAAAAAGTCAAAAGACTCGAAGCGACACGAAAATAGTCGCGAGAACTTTTCTGCCCTCACGCTCCAAAAAGGTCAAGAAGATCATACAAGTACCCAGAAGTATAGATATCTGATCTGATAGCATGACATCAGCAGATGCAATCTAGGTCGTGGCTAATCTGCCACTCTTGTAATTCCTGATTGGTTGTAGATGTTTCATTACTCTAATCTAGAAGTTACACAGAGCGACTATATACTTTCTGGATGATACTTGATACATATACATGAAGCAGTCTAATGCTAGTAAGCAAGAAGACGAAGAGACCAAAAAAAAAAAATCCGCTTGCGAGCGAGACAAATTCTGCATAGGATCTGTAGATCCACAAGTCCGCTAGTAAGCGAGACATTACTCGTGGGAGAACAATATTTCTCTCACGCCAACGCACTGCGTGGACTTGCATGCAGTGCTTGAAGAATCAAAAAATCAATAGATGATCTTGTAGCCATTTGCACACATATCACTCTTTTCATGTCTGATCTTGAATGCAAATTAGTCTGCTGTTATTCGTGTGTCTAATTCACTCTTGTTCATTTTAATTATGCACATTGGTTGAATTTTTGTTGAATGCTACATTAATTTCTAAACGTAGATCAGCAATGCCTGACTACATTTTGGAGGACTGTAGGAATGATACAGCTGGCAGTGACCAACGATCAGATCCGAACTCCATCCGAATTTGCGTTTCCTTGAATTTTGTCAACAGTTTACTTATTTGAAACAATTGAAAAGAAGTTACTGTCGAGAAATAGTGACATTCCTGAAGTTGTTGAAGAAGTCGGACACTTTGGTTGATGAACGAAGTTGTCAAAGAAGTTGGAGACCCTCATCTTGAATTTCCACAAGTAGTAATTCGAACCATCAAGTTTGTCTACCATTAGAGCAGACTGTGATTGCGAATCCATTGGGAAGTTCAGGATGAGTGTATGTATATAGTAGATTATATGATTGGAGTCAAATCTAGTAAGTGTCTACTCTGTATTAGAACAATCGTTCCGATACGATATGCTCTAAGACCACACTATATCTATGAAGGAATTAGAGAGTAGAAACCTTGCTCTGATACCATGTCGGGATTTAGCGCCCTGGCAAGGGAGAGAATCCTCCGTGCATAAAGCCACGTCTATCAGATTCAGGCCGACTCCAACTTCGAAGAATCGGAGACCGCCCTACTTGATCACAACTTTGAAGTCACTGGATCAAGGCAGTCGATTCCATAGCCATGCACGAATTAGATTGATTTGCAGATTTTAACTTTGCTGAAGCATTTTAGTACGGAATTTAGAGCAATGTGATCAACAAAGACTATTAGTCACATAAAACAATTTAATCTACGAATAAATTTATCTACAAGCATCAAACCATCATAATAGTCGGTGTCGGATGTTGGCCGAATAGGCAAACGGTAAATGATGGCCGAACAATCGGATGGTGGCCGAATAGTCGATGTTGACTGACTTGACAAGATACTGTCACCGATTTCTTTGTATTTCTACAAACTGTTAAAAAACAAGTGTATTTATGTAGAGCGTGCAACTGTACAAATATTTATAGCAAATGAATGGATCTAGATTAGCAATGAGATAAGAGATGGAGAGGATAGAAATCCAACAACCCCTTTGCTCTATCTCGCCTTTTATGTCATCTCCCACTACCTCCCCCTGCGTGCCAAGTGGCCTTTTCTCTCTGATCGCCTTTGCCTGCTTTGCCAGTTGCACGAAGAGACAACTTTTGCACCCGTTCTTTCATTTGTAGCAGGCACCTCTGGGGGGACTTTGCGCTCTTGCTCAATCATTGTGTGGCCCTTCCCCAGCTCTTAGTGGCTTCTGTATTGCTAGGTGACTTGCATTGCATGACTAGGGCTTCGCTCACCTTTTGGCATGTATTTAGGCTCTGTATGTTGTGAAAGCTTTGGATTGTGCGAAACCAATTGGTTATTGACAACTCTTTATCACCGCCTTTGGCTGCTATGTGCTTTCAATTTGCAATGCGTCTGCTTTAGCTACTTGCTGTACATTTTTCCTTCTCGTTACTCTTACTGGACTGCCTCCCTATGTGGTGTGCTTATAGTCCTTCTAGGTTTGTCCACATAGTTCTCATGGAAAATAAAATTCTAACCAATTGACAAGTGTAGCTGATCAAGAAAGACATGTAATATGTAGAGCATGAGTTGAAGTTAAGGAGAAAAATTTTCCGTAAGAAATCTCACCATGCAATCAGGCTTCTATGAATGGTGTGCTCCGTTTCTGTTGCAACAAAATGAATCAAGAACTCATAAATACACAACTGCTATAGGAGTGCATGCAGATTGGATAACCGACTTGAAAATTGAAATCTCTTAGATGGTGCTGCTGACGATGATGAAAGCAGAGATCTCATCCTGACAACGTATAAATGACGTTTGCAAAACACACTAGAAACGTTCATCTAAGACTGAGAGAAGACAACCCAGGTTTGGACACAGCTGGCTGCTGCATGCAGCGACACCGAGGAGATCGAGAAAGGAAACAAACGTGATAGAGAAACAATAAAGAACTTCAAATTTCACACTCCAAATGTCAATTGTCATGATTCAAGTTCATTTGAGATTCCTGAAGTCCTTGGAAAATGAAATCATGATCTTTTCGAAAAATTCCAAAAATTATTCCGTGTCAAGCACACGAAAATTGCAAAGGACGCAAAAAATATATATATATAAATATTTGAAAAAAAATAAAAGAAAATAAAAGATCACAAGCAGGTTAAAACCAAACATGAATACAATAAACCTCTGCCTATGCCAGCCTACGGCAGGGCCAAAAAATCATACAAAACATCTCACGACACTGATGAATTAGCATAACCTTCAACAAATAATCACAACAACGACAATGTTATATGATAGTCATTTGGATCATGTTTGGACAATCTCATACAACCCAACTTGTTTTCATGGAGTATCATATTGTTATTGGAGCTACCATATATTATTTACAGGCACCATAACATGAACTATGGACTTTAATGTTAATTGAAGGTGATCCATAAAATAAAGACCTTTTTCTGTGATTGCATTGTTCACTTGGCTTGGAAGTTGCACTCTTCCTCTTCTCTTTTGTTTTTGCCTTGTTGTCTTTGTGGCTTCTTTTTGGTAGCCACTTACATCTTATCATTTTTTGAGGTAGCCTGGTGCTATCGACCCTACCGGAACGGATGAACATCAAATCATCATCTACACTCACGTTTTAACACGTGGCAGTCATGGTATGAGCAGCTCACGGACCCCACGCCGCCCTCCCAGCGTCTACAGGAATCTTCGTAGAATATCTCGTAAATGATTTTTGAAGAAAGCTCTTTTGAGAATCGGGACGCTACGTCTTTCAGATTGACAGCCAGGTCCAACCTTTTTCTGGTATTTTCTAAAAATAATTTTTTCTCCCTAATATTTATCAATCCTCAATTTACAAAATGTAGTTTAAATTACCTTTTTCCGGTATTTTTAATATTTGTGCACAGAAACAACCTGGCTATTTCAGGGTGTGGTGACCGCTTGAGCCGGTGGCTCCTGTAATTTTGTCTTCTCCTCTGTACCTTGAAACTGGACGAATAAGTCATGCTGACGTGGAACCGGCAGGTGTCGGTTATCTTTTAGCTCTGGCATGCTGCCGTGGGTAAGAGAGAGAGAGAGAGAGAGGCCACCCTTTTTGAGGGTGGCATTTTGAACGGAAAGACGGTCTGGGGTCCACCCTTTTGCAATCCTTAAGGAAAACAGTGGAGCCGGTCATTCTCTCATTTTTAGACGAGCTAATAGATGGATACCGGCACGTGTCTGGTACCATATTGCAGCGCTGGCATGCTCTGGAGGTGATCGTTCAAATAGAGAGAGAAAGAATAGAGGACACCCTTTTTGAGGGTGGCATTTTGAACGGGAAACCGTTCTGCGGTCCACCCTTTTGCAAGCCCTAAAGAAAAGAGTGGCATTCATCAGATAGATCGTTGGACGAGAAAGAGAGAAAAGAGAGACAGTGAGCAAAGAGGAAAAGGGAGAGCAGAGAGATCTAATCGAGAGAAGTGATTAGATCCACCGAAAAGAAGGTTTTGTAAGAAGCACATAGGTGTGTTGAAGCCATGGCTGCAGTGATCGGCACTCCACCAGCAACTCAAACCGATATCATTACAAGACTACGCCTCGAGCTGGCAACTCTCGATCAAATCAGGTCCCTTTAATGATATTGTTTGAAGATCCAGTTTAATTTCTTTCATTATCTTCAGATCTATGAAATATATTCACTGATGTAAACCGTCTCATCCAAAACTTGATATGATCTCTAGGACCGATAGCACATTCAGCAACTGTAAAATTGCTGTAATAGTATCAGGATTTCCAAGGACCTGGACAATTACGGCTCCATACTCTGTTTACATGCGATTACTTTAGTATTGTTCACGAGTACCAAGGATGTTTTCATATTAAGGCTCCATAGTCTTTGTTGCATTTGATTCTTTTGATATTATTCACGAATGCTAAGGATTTGGCAGATTATAGCTCGATAGTCTGTGTTACATGCGACTATTTTAATATTACTCACGAATCCTGATGATGTGGCCAATTATGGCTCGATAATCTGTTTTTACTTGTGATCCTTCTAATTCTGTTTATGAATGCTAAGGATTTGGCTGATCATTGTTCGGTAGGTGTGATTTCAATTAGCTACTTTGCTTACATGGATGCTGAGAGCAGATTTGGATTTTTATCTGCAGCGACAATGAGAAGGCTGGATTTTTGAAGCTAGTAGAGCGCCATTTGAGGTCAAATTTACTACCATATAATATACTCCAACTCATGCATTTGTTATCTTTTGAGCTTTTTCCAGTAGTCAATGTCCAAATTATGAATACTTTTCATTCTATTTGGCTTTACAGTGGGAAAATAGAAGAGATTGATTGGGAGAAAATTAAAGCTCCGACTGACGAGGTTGTTGTGCCATATGGAGATTTAGCACCATTATCGGACGGTATTACAATATTTAGTTTTTTTTATCTTGTAAAATAGTCGTTTTCTATTTTGGTTCAGCATGAGGTCCTGTACACTAGTCCTTGGAGAGTTCCGAAGCCTTAACAGAGCAGAGATCTACTTAATACTCTTATATCATCTTTGTATCCTTGTTTTGAGAGGACAATGGACATACATGTGGTCCGGGTTCAAAGAGCAAAAATCAAGTCAGCCATATTGTATGGAAACAAAAGAGGAAAGGAGAAAAGTGCAATATTCTATTAGCTTTTGAATCTGATCTGTTTAGATGACTAACATATAATTTTGCAGTTTAGTCCTCCCATAAGTGGCATGTTGGTTAAGGCCTCCTCAAGGTCTGGGGTTTGACTCCATTGCTTGGACTATGAATGAAACAAGTTAATTTTTAAACATTCGCTGTTCTTGATTCTATGGAAGAACTGTACTATTTTCAGTTGCTGATGTATTGGTCATTTCAGATCCATCCGAAACCAAGGCTTTACTTGATAAGCTAGCAGTGCTGAAATTGAACGGTGGCCTAGGCACAACCATGGGCTGCACAGGGCCTAAGTAAGATCTATTCATTATTTGCATCATGGTTCATGCTAGAAACTGGCTCACAAATTATTGGTGCAAAGTGGATAGACCTAAAAAGTGAGGAGCAGTGAAGAATAAAATTCTGCATATAGATACTAGCTTATCTTCAGTTGTTAAACTTGTTGATCTTATATCAACTATAACTTTTGTATTTGATAGTTGCATTTATATATTCTTGTTTAGATCTTCAAGTCTTGTTGAGATATAATCATAAAATGCCTAAACTAGTTGCGACTAGAGAAGCCAGATCCAAATGTTTCCTTTGTTTGTTGCACCTTGTTGATATGCTTCAATAAGATGGTTGAACCCGATGCAGATCTGTGATAGAAGTTCGAAATGGTTTGACATTCTTGGATTTGATCGTTCAACAGATTGAGGCAAGTACTTGATGCCCCGAAACATCTGTGCTTTGATATGGTTGGAAGCAAATGTACTTGATCTTATTCTTGTTGTACAAACATGATCCAGGAGAGAACTAAAGATTAGCTATTTTCATCCATGCAGGTTTTAAACAAAACATACGGTTCGGATGTGCCACTTGTCCTAATGAATTCCTTCAATACGCATGATGATACTATTGAGGTAAAAGTTCACCTGATGATTTCCCCTGTAGCCAATAGATGACCCGATGCTTTGCACTAGAAACCAGGGCTGTAATTCAAAAGCAAGTACTGCTCATGTTATCGTATCTGAATTGATAATGTGTCTATACAATTTTCAACAGATAGTCAGAAAGTATGACAGCTCAAAACTTGATGTTCATATCTTCAACCAGGTAAGAGATCTCTGCTTGGAGTTCGATTAGTTTCTAGTGCATATTTACACTCAAATATTAGCTTTTAGCATTTGTTTTATAGATCCAAGGATCTGCTGGAAGTACATAATCTTTTGAAGAGTGTTCCTTTTTCTTGTTCAGTTTGTGGTAATATAAGGATTCTTCCTACTCAGAGGCTTGTTGTAATTGGTTGCAGAGCCAATATCCTCGTATTGTTGCTGAGGACTTTAGTCCTTGGCCTGCCAAGGGTAAAACTGATAAGAGTGGCTGGTAAGTCAGACTGACATTTACCTGTTCTATGGTTTGATTTGTAAATATGATTAACTTTATCTGCCAAGGTCTAGGTAGATCACGATTCACATAGAATTTTAGTAAGATGGGATCAATTTTATCTGCCGAGGTTTAGGTGTAACAATAATCTCATAAGAGCACAAATTTGCATCTGTATGAAACAAAGATTGTTGTCAAGATATTCAACACTTATCACCGACTTGATATGAGAAAATTTAGCGATAAGAATCTACCGAATTTGAACTTGAACACGCCCAAACTGGAGTAGCAGTCTTGTATTTAGATGCAATTAATGACTATCGATGACTATTGCTATCCCCTTTATGCTTAAGAGCCCACAAAAGTTCAAAACCTCAACTATATGTTACTATGCTCAGGATAATCTGGCTGGAATATAGGCAAGGATAGAAGTACCACAGTCAATTTGAATCAAATCACTATATAAATTGCTTCAATTTTTTGAAATGTCAGAACTGAACTCCTTTCAGACAGTCCAACAAAATGAAAAGAATCACATCTTCAAGAAAATCACAACATTAGAATCTTTAGTTGAAATTAAAATTGGTTCGAAAGCTTTTAACTCCTGACTCTTTGAACTGTGGCACAGCATTTTACCACCATCCGGTATTGCAGTGTATTTGAATCTTGATGTATGGAAACTGCTAGTTTTCTAAGCAGCATCTGGTCATAAAAAGACAAAGAAAGTGTGCATATTTATTTTACATCAAGAAATATTTCAAATTATCCTCGCAACGTTTTCTAGGTTTGAGCAAACCACAGGCTCCAGTCATTCTTCCACGTGATAACGGGTTCATAACATGCATGAGCTTCAAATAGGATAGGCCATATGTAAGAATATGGAGAGTATCTTTTGAAGTAATTAACCTGTCAACCATTATTTTTTTCATGTCGTCCATATGCTCACTTGTATCACGTTGGAACATCGACTTCCCTAATTTGTCCCTGAAAGAGTCTCGCCAGGTCTCACCATGCTCTACAAAGGAGCCAGGTGAATAGACGTGTCACCATAGGTTCACTACTGTGGAAGCACTTGGATGAAGAAATACGACCACCATCTTTGAGTATTTTGTTGACTCCTAAGACGAAAGGACTTAGGAAGCCTCGGTCTCACCTTGAGATAGTAGACACTAAAACCCTATATGAAGATGAGATAAATGATCCAGAAGATGAGAGGTAAGAAGGGGACTCGCCCGAGAAACAATTGTATATAATTTTAGATATTACACTAGAAACCCCTCCATTAGCAGCCTCTGAGGTAAAAGTTATAAGCATGGCAGGAAGACCGACTGAGCCGTTAGTAATCCCTGTCACAGTAGGAGAGTTACCCAAGCTCAAAGGAGCGATTCTTGAGTATCATGGAGCCCCATATGAAGATGTTGAGTTTCACATTAATGCATTCTGGACCGCATGTCTCATTAATCGAATCACCGATCCCCACCACAAAATGATGTTTTTCACACTTACCTTGACTGGATCAGTGAGGAGATGGTAGGATATCTTGCCTAGGAGATCTATTGAGACCACTGAAGATTTTCTTAGACTATTTCTACTTGAGTATGCTCCACGTCACACCCCCGATGGTCTGTCGTTTACAATTAGCTCACTTCAACAAGGTGAAGGTAGTTCGTTCATCGTAGATTGACCGAATTAACACGGCAAGTAGATGCCATGGTGCAATTACCCCCAAACATGCTCAATGTTTGTTGCACATCTTAGTAGATGGCTGAAAATGGTGGTAATGTGACCCATATTAATCACCAAATGACAATATGTATGCTAACCTAGAGTGTGACAAGAGTAACCTAAGCTATGATATGTGTGGATAGTATGTATCTTTGATTGGATTATATGTTTTGTCACATATGGGCATCCCCAAACACTTGCATTCGTATGCAAAGGTATGGGTGTATTGCAGTAGAATTGCAACACTGGCCTGGACAGTCCCTTAGAAGGAAATGTCTAGATCTACTGATGTCGTCCTGTCATGAGGCTTGAAAATTGAAAGAAAAATTCGAATTCGGTTGTATTTTATTACTGTTACCCATTACCCGTCTTGAACCTCCTGTTAAGAGTCTTAAAAATTCAAAGGAAATCAAATTCGTTTGTATTTCTTGACTTGAGCACCAAATGCTATGGAGACAATGTCATCATGCCATAGCTAAGAGCTTAGGGATTTGTATTTTATGCAAGTTGTTGTTAAGAGATTAATTTCCAGTAATCACCTTATCTTTTGATCTGTGGTGAGGTAGGTATCCTCCTGGTCACGGTGATGTTTTTGCTTCTCTTGCAAACAGTGGAAAACTTGATGAGTTAATTTCAAAGGTATTGTAGACTCATTGTATGACTCTGCAGTTAACAGCCGTCTCTTTTGAGTAGTGGGTCTTTGCATTTATGTACGTGAGTGTTATGAGTTCCAGGTCAGCGTACAATCTTTGTTATGAATTTGCAACGTTACTTATATAGTTTTTTTCCTTGTACTTAAGTTGTCTGGCAATATTGGGGAGATGCTCATCTCATATTGTGGTTTTCTAATCAGCTTTTAATTTTTGCAGGGAAAAGAGTACGTGTTCATAGCTAACTCTGACAATCTGGGGGCAACTGTTGATTTTAGTATCCTTTTTTTACAACCTGTTTTTAAGTCACTGGAGTTGTTATTATAGACATACATAATGAACTTGAAACTCTTAAATACAACATATCATGGTTGGATGAACGGTGATATAATGTAGATTGAAGTTGTATTTGCTTGATGGTTATTCACTTACAACCAACAAAAATACTATAATACTTATCCTCTCTCACAAAAGAATGCTGAATTTGCTCATGGCAATCTGCACACACGTCAATCCACTGCATTACCAAATGTAGTGTTTCATGAACAGATCAACCATAGACATGGATGCCATTCTCTTATTTCACTTTCCTAACGATTCACTTTCTTCCTGCTTACGCGGACAGATCTCTGTAACAAAAATAGCCAATAGCCACATTTTGAGACATCGCTTGTTGCAGAGTAATTGAGTCATTTAGCAGTGATTTTGGCATGCCCATTTGCTTATTAACAAATGTCCTGCAAAGAACCTGCTTTGTTTCAAATTGCTATCCTCTCGCATTGGAATGTTATGATTAGGCCATTTTTTGTCCATCACTACAACATTCAAGCATGCACCATCTCCTTTGTACTATTTTTCACTGGTTTCCCAAAACCATCTTTATTTTGTGGAACAATTATGTTGTCACCTTGACAATCTGCAGAGATTCTTCATCATCTGCTTAAAAATCAGAATGAATATTGCATGGAGGTGAGATACGAAAAAAGATAATTCTTTTCCAAATTCTGATTTGTGGTAACCACTCAATCAGCGTGTTGATGGTAGTATGTTTTATTTATGCACAATCATGTAAGTTTATTACCAAATTTGTTTTAGCTTTTCAATAGTCATAAGCATCTTTGATTGACCTAGGGCATGTGGATGCCAACCTTGATCATGAAGAAGTTTGTTTTTGTCTCCGAAAACACTGCTAACAATTTTGCACTTTAAATTGCATTTTTCTCTAATAATCTGTAGATGATGGAGCCTAAAGATTATGTGGGTGTTGGTGTTACGAGTGCAAAGTTGTTAAGTAATGTGTTATGTATAAAAATTGCTTCTTCATGTACAAAAGTGGTGCTCTAGCTGGGTCATAAAGTTCTTGGATCTTTTGGCCAGGTGACCCCAAAAACTTTGGCTGATGTGAAAGGTGGGACCTTGATCTCTTATGAAGGCAGAGTTCAGGTGTGTGCATTGTTCCTATATTTCCGTAGGTGTCTTAAGTCAGGTGCAAAGGTTTTTGCTCTGCAGCCTTGTTTCAAGTTCTTGAGTTTTGTTTTTTATATGCAAATAGAGTTCAAAGAAAGATGTACTTTTTTCCCCCATGTCAGTTTCTCATTCGGATAGAAGTGTCCAGCAGTTAATGGTACTTACATGCTTGCACTTAATGGCATACTTTTTTGTTTCTGATCGGAATAGTTAATCCAAGCTGGTGTATCTTGAAACAAGTCTTCTGGTTACTACTGTATGTATGACGACGGGCTAATAGTATGCACACTATAGTGGTTCTTTTTCAGCAAATACCAGAAATGTTGGAGGGTTGAGCAATGAAAATCCATCATGTTAAGTTTCATATACTTGTAAATGATAGAACTGTGGTGTAAAGGTAGGTTAATGTGATTTCACATTGTATCATTTTGTTAACTGATAATATGCTTTTCACACATTTGTGCAGCTTCTGGAGATAGCACAGGTCCCAGATGAACATGTAAGTTTTTTAATTCATACCAACATTCGGAGTAGATTTCTTGCAATGAAACTTAACGTCATGTAAGCGATAAAAAAGGCAAAGTGCTAAACTTCAGTTTAGTTTACACTGCTATTCTGAATCTTCACAATCTTTATGTTTCTGAGATAGACGGGAAATCTGATTATGCATTGCTTCACAGGTTAATGAATTCAAATCAATTAACAAGTTCAAGATCTTCAACACGAATAATTTGTGAGTGAAACTCGTTACCTGATTTATCATCATACGCTAGGAGTTTCAGCAAGATTTTAGTGAAAAAGTGTAATACGTTGAACCTTTTGTTATTGGCCTGAAAACTAATAATCTATTGTATGTTTGAAAGGTGGGTAAATTTGAAGGCGATCAAAAGATTAGTAGAAGCTGAAGCTCTTGAAATGGAAATTATTCCTAATCCGAAGGTAATGGTAGTGAATGTTGTTAAGTTTTAAAAGACACAATACCCTCACTTGGTTTCGTTATGTATACCTCGTCCTTGATACTGGCGAACTTCAACCCATGGCCCATGGGTGATTTAATTCGCATTCAAACTTTTATTGCGATTTCTATAGGAAGTGGATGGAGTGAAGGTGCTTCAGCTTGAAACAGCAGCAGGAGCTGCAATAAGGGTGAGCAGTTTAATTGTGGCGCAATAAGTGAAGAGGAATCATTAAAGCAGGCTTTATAAACTGTAGTGTCATAATAAGTTCCAAGCTCAAACTTGTAAAACATCAAAAAAAATAATTTATCTTTTGTCGACATGGAAGCGAAGTTTGAGTTCAACTGAGTAACACCTTTTCACGATAGCACTTCGCTTCTTGTTATTTGACATGTTTTATTTTCATGTCTGAAATAAAAACGTTCTGTAATGCGTTTGTGGCAGTTTTTTGATCATGCAATAGGAGTTAATGTGCCACGTTCTCGTTTCCTGCCTGTAAAGGCAACTTCGGATTTGCTACTGGTGCAGGTAATGATTTGCAGCACACAAACTAGATTCGGGTATTGTTTGATGTATTTGAGGAATAAATAGGATCGTATATTAGGCATCTGATCATTTTTAATAGAAAAATAAAGATGACAGTCTCACATTCTGACTGGGTTTATACTCTGGTACTGGTGGAAATGTATACAGATGATTGGCTCATAAATGCCAATGACTATTTGTTAACTAGGTTATCTATTGACATGCGTGCTCTATGTTGCAGTCTGATCTGTATACTGTTAAGGATGGCTCTGTTCTACGCAATCCTGCAAGGCTGTCACCTGAGAATCCTTCAATTGACCTGGGTCCTGAGTTCAAAAAGGTTCTTTCATTATCTCTTTTTGGAGAAATTTTTTTGTCCTTTCCTCATTAGATGGATGCCTGGAGTTCTGTTTGAATGCATGCTCCTGCATGAATGCATATATTTTCAACTTTTGACAAAAGAAATATGTCATCTTTGAGCTGTCCTTTTGTTTTCTAACAAATGCACTGCAAACAAACAGACTGTAGGATCAATGAAAGACGAATCAAATCTTAAATCCATGTCACAGGTGTTAGAGAATATACTAGAAATCTTTGAAGAGTAGTTATTTGTTGGTGTTGATGGAAATTTGACTACCTATCTATCAAGCTTAGAAGCCCGTTCCGAGCAAAATGGGTCGGAACGTTCCGTTCCGTCCGTTCCGTCCCGGAACGTACTGGGTCGGAACGAGTTCATGTAAAAAAGAAACAATGCATCAAAGTGCCACCCTCGTATCTTAGTGGCACATATGAGTTTGGCCCCGACTCAGTTTGCCTCATGACACCTGTCCCAGGTGCCGCCCTGCTGGTGCCCGCCTTGTTTGCCCGCCCTGCACTTGCCTCCTCCCTGAATTCTTGCCACGTGGCGTTCGACCGTTCAATCCATAAGCATTTCAGAAAATACTCTCTACCTGCATATTTAGTGGAATTGCCTACTAGTGTTCATGTGTGCGTGTGAGCCTGGGCATGTGTGCAATGACCTGGTTCGATCGCCGGCGCCTCCAGTGGGTGTGGTCTCGGGCCGCCGGCGTCAGTGGTCTTGGGACGCCGGCGCGAGGCCCTGGTGCCAGGGGATTTATTGTCCCTTGCCCGAACTCCACATGGCAATAGCCTGATTGGAACGGGGCCAAAGCTGTCCCCTTGCCAATATGTGCCAATAAGCGCCAACGGAGAGCCCTGCTGGCCGTGATCTTCCTTCTTCGCACTGAGGGACCCTTATAATGCACTGAGGGACGCTACAGATCAGAAATCGATTTGAAATCATTGTTCAAGACGTAGGTTCAAGAGAAGACATATATCCGAGGTAGAATCGCTGTATCTTGATACATTGAATACAGTCATCAGGGGAAAGAGGCTGCCAACCACTGGCCTACATTCCAAAGACTTAACACGTTGATCTTGAGTGGCTTTTGCCACGACGCAAATTTAAATCAAGAAACTGCCTTAAAAAAAAGTGACTATTACGTTTGCTATTACGTAAAATACTGCCATTTGCTATTACGTTTGCTGCTTTCAGTTGTAGTGTACGCACTTTATTTGTGATCCAAGCTCAGGCTTTCTAGCAAAGATTTTGATGCTGATAAGAAAATAGGATATCTTTGTATCTAAATAGGACAACGCTATGTATCTTTGTAAAAAAACGTATTATTATTTTTTTTTTGGGAGTCCCGTTCCGTTCCGGAACGCGTTCCAGAACGGAACGGGCAACTAAGCTCAGAACGCGTTCCGGAACGGAACGGGCAACTAAGCTATCAACTAAGCTTTCATTCAAGTTGTACAATTCTACTGTCATAAGTTGCTGATTCAAATCCTTGGTTGTCTATAGGTTGGTGATTTCTTGAAAAGGTTCAAGTCTATCCCAAGCATTGTTGACCTTGACACCCTAAAAGTAATTGGTGATGTGTGGTTCGGCCAAGCTATTATCCTTAAGGTGCTCTCTCTCTCTCTCTCTCTCTCTCTCTCTCTCTCTCTCTCTCTCTCTCTCTCTCATGTTCCTCTGAAATGCTTTACAGAATTTGTGTAACGTTTTTTTGAAAGTCAAAGGCCATAGGAGAGTGTTTTGAGTGTTGAAATGTGAGACCACTATCTCTTGTGATCTACTAAGTTGTCTCGACATTATATGATACTAGTCACAATCGAGATTCTGAAACTCCAAAGAATCAGAGAAACATAACAAACTACCATGATCTATCCAAAAAACCGACAAGGAGGCTTTATTTAGCAAACCGATATCAAATATGTGAGAAGTTTTCACTTGTGTGAAGCTGCAGCAAGTACAAAGGATCAAAAGAATGAATGATTGCACATGAAACTAGCTTCGAATTCAAAAACAATGAGTTGGAAATCGAAGGCAAGCTAGTTAAGATCAAGGCAAGAGCATTCATCACAATCTACATTACTTTACACATCAAATGAGTGAAATGGGAAGCTTTACTTGAAAGAGTACATTTGTGAGGTACAAAGCCTCCTTATTTATACACAAGATGGCCTTCTAGAACTCGAGTTAGAGAGAGAGTATTCTATGTGCCAAATGCTTCTATCTCTCTACTAGACGACCTAAGGAGAGTGGATAAGAATTGGGAATCTCTCTTTTGTGAATCTTAGACCTACAAAGGTAGCTTCCATGCTTCTTGCTAGGTTCTAGATCTACACATCGCTAAAGAAAACACAAGTAACTTAACTCTAATTAGAAGACTAGTTGCCTAGTCTACCTCAAGTTTGGAAATATTATTTTATTTTACAAGTACTTTTCACAATATGTATTATGAAGTAATGATGCACACTAATCAAGTAATACAAAGCATACACAAACTTCACAAAGCATTTAGGCTTTAGCAGACCAAACTTGAAACTTGAAAGCAATCACATAATATAGTGTATATGATACAAAAACATAGAAAATGATCCACATTCCACACATGCCTCATGAGAATGATCAATATGTCACAAATGGTAAACCATCTGATGTATATCAAGGAGTGGGCCAATGACCAAGTACTTGAATATGATAGATGGACAATGGACTCATAGACTCATGTGAAATAAAACCCTAAATCCCTATGACTTAGAGGCATCATGATCAAATGAGGATTCCTTGATGAACCAGGACCTTGATTTTGTGCCAATAGAACCTAGCTGCCCACCAATTTGTAGCTTGGGCCCAGCGCTCCTGCTCCTCCATATGTGCTGAGTAGGTGCTCTCGCTCATTTGCAGGAACTGCCATACATGGGACAATGCCCAAGATCCGTCGGTTCAAAGATCGACATCGACCCTTCAGATCATCCAGTAGATCTTTTCCATACTTATGCTTGTTGGCCAATGGAGGTGAGTTCTTTGGGGGATCATGGTCCTTCGTGACATTCGTTGACGACTGCAATCACAAGGTGCACATCATGCTATTAAAGCAAAAGAGCCAGGTTTTGGGAAGCTTTAAGAAGTTCAAACAATTGGTAGAAGTGCAGGTGGAAAGAAAGATAAAAAGAGTACGGTGGTGTGAAAATGGTGGAGAATAGCATAGCGAGGAGTTTTACACCTTTTGTACTTCTTAGGGCATAAAGAGGGAGAACATAATGGTGTGGTAGAGAGAAAAAATAGGGTGTTCATTGAAATGGTTCAAACATGCTTCATGACAAGGACCTCCCCAAGTTGTCGTGGGCAGAAGTTGCCAACATTGTGAGTAATATCATCACAAAAAGCCCTACCAAGCTCATTGATGGAACTACCCTTGACGAGCTTTGGTATATCGCAAAAGGCCTAGTGTACAACATTTTAGGACCTTTGGATATCGAGCTTTCTCACACATGACTGAAGAAAAATGTCAAAAAATTAGATCTAAATGGGATTGAATGTGTTTGTTGGTTACTCTGATTCATCAAAAGGTTACAAGTTGTATAGCCCCTCACGAATGTGTCCTTTGATGAAGAAAATCTGATGCAGCTCAAGAAGTGAAGGAGCATCCTTGGAGCACATGAAAAGAAATTCCAAGCCTACCCATCATAGTGATCTCTAAGCAGCAGCTAGTGAAAGGTGCACACAGACGTTGTAGTCATCCAAGAGAACTCAAGCGAAGAGGGAGGAAATGTTGGAGCAAGACACTACTCTTGAGGAAGAAGAACAAATTCAGCAAAAACTAAGGAGATGAAGAAGACTAAGGAAAACATCAAAGAGGTTCGATGACATGGCATTCCTAGTCCAAGGATTGGCGGATGCACCTAAAAGTTACACAAAAACAAGGCACAACGAACATTGGACAAAGTGGAAGCAGACCATGATTGAGGAGATTGATTTCATCAACAAAAATAGAGCCTAGGAGTTTGTTGATTTACCAGATGAAAGGAAGGCTATTAGGTGTAAGAGGGTCTACAAACTGAAGTATGGAGCAAATGTGTTCATCGAAAGATATAAGGTCCGCTTAGTGGCAAAAGGATGTTCTCAGATTATGAAGATCAGATATTAAGGTTGTTATTAGCTTGGGCTAATGCAAATGATATGGAAATTTGTTAGCTTGATATAAATACGACCTTGCTCAATGGAGACCTACAAGAGGACATTTATATGAGGCAATCAGAAGGTTTTGCAAAAGGAGGAGGGCAAGTTCTCGAGCCCATAAGGATCTTTATGGATTGAAGCAGGGAACATAGGTGATATGAGAGAATTGAGTCTTTCTTTAAAGCTAAAGGTTTCTTTGTTTGTCGAGTTGACAAAAGTGTCTTTTGTAAAAGGCAGAATGATGTAATCATTGTTATAGCATTGTATGTTGATGATATGGTTATGATTAGCAATGATACAAGGAGGATGCAAGAATGCAAGCAAACTTTGGAAAAATTAGGATAGAATGTTTACGCTTTTAGGAAGGTTTTAAAACCCTTCAGAAATACAATGCTCACACCCGAGTTTCTTATTTTAAGTTCACCTAAACATAATTTGATTATATATACATGCATTCAGGTGATGACAAGATTTCCGGAGCTATGGATTAGCATGTTTTCACAAATCTAACAACTCTGCTAGTTCAAAATGAGTACTTGTGGATACATGATGGTCTGCATGTCTGAAGTCTTAGCTGTAGTTATATTTGTAAAGGATGTGTGCCTTGGATATTGATATCTGAGGCTTATCTGTCTTGAAGAAAAGCTCATATTTAGTCCTAGTCACACTCCATTCCAAACAATCTAATTGCTGCAGCAAATGATCTATAAAGATTTTTCCTACTACTAGTGTCCATTGACGGTGCTATTTTTTATCGCTTGAAAATATATCTATAAATTAGAATTTATCCAATTTCACAAATTCACGCTCGATACTTGCTGTTTTCTTAGTTCTAGTGAGTAGCTAAAGAAGAACTGCTAATTTCAGGGTAAGGTTGTGGTTGAAGCAAAGAAAGGGGAGAAGGTTGAGCTTCCCGACGAACTTGTTATTGAAAACAAAGTGAGTTGAAACTTGATTCTATTTTAAATCCTCATTTCAGTTTCGCTTGATCAAGGTCAACTGTTTTATCATTTGCTTGTGATCTTAGAGATGACTGATCAAGCCATTTGAACGTTACACTTGTTTTGCAGATTGTGACCGCAGGACCAAGCTTCAAAGATTTGTAGATTTTTGTGATCTTGTTAAATTAAGGTCAGTTTTTGCAAGTATTAGGAGCTGTTTTGGGTAGAGAGATGATCTCATTTATATGCCTGTATTAATATGGGCAGTAAGAATATGCTTGATGCAACCCTGGGTGGGTTCCATCTGAGTTATGGTAAAATTTCTGCTTACTGCAAATTTTTGTTTCAAAGTATTTTATTCATCATTACAAAAGCTTTAGCTACAAATGATGTCCAAGTGGTACTTAGCTTCGAAAATCCAATATCTATTATAGATGTTTGCATAGTATTTTCTTTTTTCTAACTGTGATTCATAACGACAAGGTTAGAATCTGTTAGCAAAAGCTTCATATACCTTCCGTCATGTCCAGAAAACACTGATCGTCATGGTTTCATGGGCAGACATGCAACATAATGAAATTAGAGTAATCCTTAATTTGCAAGAATCCAGAAGTTAGTCCTTACAAGTAAATTTCTGCTTGTCCAGTTCTTGACAAAAATCTTATAGTTCATTTTAGAGGGAATATGAAACCAGACCTCATGGTGGTATTTGTAACAAAGTACAAGATAATTACAACACTGACGTGAACTTGATTTTGCTCTTTTGAGCTTTGCGTGATAGTGATCGGCACCTTGTGGAAAGCTCAGTTAGCACGAATTGGATCGGGCCAAAATGCATCAGGAAAAGCTAGAAACTACCTGTAGAATTTTTAGTTCTGACACCTGATTAAAAAGGTCGCCAAGACAGTGTACCATTTAATTATTTATGCATGAAAGCAATCATTATTCGCTTCGCTCATCATAAAGTATCCGACAACAAAAGTTTAATTGGGCGAAGGAAGGAACGAAGCTGATTTCCTTAGCTGATTTTTTTCCAGTGGAGGGCTCAATATTAACCCAAATGTTTCTAGTTGGCCGTACAACATACGAGTAACTTGGATTGTATCTGTTTTGAAATACATAGTGATTTAACATTTGTTTTCAGAACCTCGAGGCATCTTTGGTTTCTTCCAATACCTATGCTAATGTCATATTGTGAGTAATTGGTGCTATTGAAATAAAAGAACATGTATATAAATTGTTGTACGGAGTGTGATTCTTAAAATAAGTCTACATATTTATTATGTAATTGTGGGCCAAGACGGGAGTGAATGTGTCCTGAATGGTAGAACATGTCGCTCAACGAACGTGCTATGAAACAGTTTGGCCTACAAAGGTTGAGCCATGAACTTCCTTTTGGTGTCAAAACACATGGCACATGACCCAAGGCCTTAAAACATGCAAGAAGTAAGCATTTCATAAATGACATATTACTAGCTTTATTCTAGAACCAAGCGATATTCGACTATCCTAACGTGGATAATGTAGCCAAAGAGGGCTTCACAAAACCATGTCTTGAATTGCCAAACTTAGATTGATAATCACAAGTGAGCAAGTCATTTATCAAAATAAACTTGAAATTGTGTGTCCAACTGAAATAATGAACATGAACTAGGTTCTAATTAAAGGTCTACATGTGGATGAACATTACCTTATAATTTTGCAGACCCCCAAAACTAGTGTCATATATCATAGATTTGTTGGTAAATAGGGTGAAAACACATCTTATCAAAGTAATTGTAGGAAAATCAAATTGTAGCGTTGCCTGAATTGTGAATTTGGCTAGATTGCCTTCTTCTAGTATGTATTTACCACTTTTCACTCTTTTAAATATTGTAAATTTGATGGGAGGTGTAGGATGATTTGAGGTAAGTCATAAAATGTGCAATCTTATCAAAGCAAGCATGAGTTTTGTAAGGAATAGCCTCACATCAATGTCCCTTAAAAAAGCCAAAAACACATTAAAATATTGATAATCTACTCAATGCCCTTCTTCTTGTTATTCTTCTTCTTCAACATCTTCAACATGCAAGTGCCTGTAGTTCTTGCTTGGACCTAATTTGTAACATTATAATTGGACCTTGACATATAGTCAATGTCATTGGTGTTTCATGTCATATGTAAAATGTCTCAAGTAATGAGAAGTTTGGCACAAATGTTTTTGGCTTTTGAAGTCTAGAACTCTCTAGATGTTCATGGGGAACAGAAGGAAGCAACTGATCATAATTAGGAGGTTATGCTAAGATTTTTCTTTTTGTCTCATTTGTTTGTTGTCTTGAACAAGAATGGCCTTGGTTGTCTGTCTTATTTGCTCAATTTACAGTGTCTAACTCAATTGTGATGGAGTTGGTTCATCTTGGTATGTTTTGAATCCAAATTCTTTCCATGAAAGAGTGTTTCTTGTGCAAATTATTGTTGGAAGTGTTGAAGTTTGACAAAATCATGAATCACACTCTCCATGCTTAGGTTGATCATATTCTCAAGGATGTAATGTGGTTGTTATCTTCACTTGTAGTCATGATGCCATTGACTACATGAATCTCACCCTTTTTGAAACATAATCTCCTACCAATTTTTTGGGTTGCATCTTTGGGCATTTTTCTTATTTTCATCTTTATTTCCAATGTATGTTTGTAGAATAGGAAAATTTGGACTTCTTGAAAATGTTTGGGAACTTAGATAAGTGGCCATGCATTGGATATTTGGCCATGCATTGGGTTTCTAGTATTTTGTATTTTGTCTTTGTCTCAATAACTTGTCTACATATTATGGTCCTTGTTTTTTTATTTCATTTTATTTAAATTATTATCCATCATCATTATGTTTCCTTTCTTCTTACTGATTGTCTTTTGCTTCTTAGTCAACAATGGGTCTTCCCAAGAGAATACGAATTCTTCCAAAGCCCAGTTAACAACTTATGCTTGGGTATTGATGAGACATAAGCAATGATGTTTCGCTAAGATTTTTTGTTTATTGAATTCTATATTTTTGTTATGATTTAGATCCTTTGACATTTTGGGTTGCTTGTACATTGTTTCTAATCTTTACCTTATGACATCATTGACATCTCTATTTGTGAAATTGGATATATTCTAGTTTCTTAAATAGATATTTTTTTGTCACTTTACCTGACATGCAAATTCTCAATGAATTTTCGTCCAAGTAGTGGCAGCTGTATGTTCTTATTTGCATATCTTGAGAGGGTGTGCATGTCCCTACAACTAACTTTGATATTTCACTAATCAAAACGATGTCACATTGGTAAGGTTTTTGTTGTTTCATAGTAATTTTATGGTTCTCTGTCTCCCTTTTCTTCTTTTGCAAACTTTGTTTGAGTTCTTAGTTTATTGCTTTTTAGGGTTAATCACTTGTTTCTAGCTCACCCAAATAGTCTCCTTTCCTCTACGTAGCTCTTGTTTCAAAAACTTTATGATTTATTGCCTATTAAGTTGTGTTGTACCTTCATCATTTTTTTGATTCTCTTCTACGCATTTACTTTACATATTTAAAGTCTAATTTGTAAAATTGTTCTTACTTAGATTAATGAATGCCCTACTTCCTTTCTTTTCAACTTTCAATATTGGTTACTCCTTGAGTGGTAAAAATAAAAAAAAATAAAAATAAAAATTCCTTCTCAAGAATTTTTTGGTTGTCTTCATTAGATAAATATTTCAATATTCCTTAATGTTTAGGTTTAGGCTCCTGTTCTTGATGGTACCAAAGTCATAAAGTAAGTTTCATGTTAGCTCTTGCCTCTTGTAAAGAATTTTGTACATTTGGTTTCATTATGAGATTTTTAACTATCTACCAAACCACAATTCTTAATAATAAACATTCAAGCAGTGGCATAAAAATAGCACACCATATGCTATCTTTTCGTTGAATCATGACAAGAAAGAAACTCACAAAACTCACAAAATGCCATGGCCCAAAATTTTCATAAAGTTTCTAAAAGACCTAGGTTTATTGCGGCAGCCTATAAAACTACACTGACTGACCTTTCGAAGTGGCTAAGTAATTGCTTCAAAGTGTTGAAGTTGGAAGAGATTCAGATAAGATTATAGAACAAGAGATAGTTTGCTCAAACTCTGAAGCCATAGATGCTCGCTATCAAAAGCTTGCTAAAAAACCATTCCCTATTATTATCTGGTTCATCTACGATGCATATGCTTCAATTAAGGGAATAGAAGAAGAATCACATCGTCTGGATTTTCTATAGAGATATAGAAAACAAACGCCATTCCTTTGATGAGAATGTGACATTTTCTATTGTGGAAATCACAATATGTATTTCTTTTAAAGTATTCATGTTGTTTAGAGTACTTTCTGTCATGTTTATGCTTAGCAAATGGTTGAGAATGTACAAGGTCATTGAAATGAACAAAACTACAATTGTCTATATTTTTGATAGGAGTAGTAATAACCTGAGAACAAAACTACAATTGTCTATATTTCTAATAGGAGTAGTAATAACCTAAGAGAAATTATCAAGTGGAACAAGTAATTTAAAACGATTCTCATAAAAAAACTTATCAATATCAGAAGGGGCAAAAAAAAAATACTCCATTTTGTCAGATGGAATGTCACTGGCTTTCAAAAACTCCCTAAGATTATTCTCACTAGACTGTGAAGAACTTGCCATAGTAAAGATGACAAGACCCGGGCTGATATCAGTTCAGCGAGCACAAACGTTTCATCTCGCGAACGTTTGAAAAAGGCACGCATTGATTCGATATTTCAGATGAAACCGGACTAATATCGGTTTAGTGCGAGAGCGTAAGAAAGATATCCATAAAAGTTCAAGGTGCACGTTGATTCGATATACAAAGAGAAATCTCTGTTGAAGCTCTAAAAAAGTTATGAGAAATGAATCACAAAATCAAAATAATATGCAAATGATATATTTACAGACTTTTCATGTTAATCATAGCCATACATTTGTCAAGTTATGAATGAAAATCTTAGGCCGTAAAATGTCCACCAATAATATTGTGACAACGGAGGCCCCACAACGACCAGTCATTAAAGCTTCATCATTTGAAAGGACAAAGGCTTCCAATCATTTGTAGGGTCTAGATCTCATTTATTATTGATTTGATTTTCGAGATTCCAAAAAGATTGCAAATTTAATGATCGTCGAATTTCGTACCGAGATAGTGGCAACTCTTGATTGGTCTATGAAATATTACAAGTCCAATCATTTCCATGGCCTGCTCTATATAAGTTCTTGCATAACCATAAAATATTTTAAACTTCTGATTTACCCTCAATATTACTTTAGTGTGCACAATTAGCTTATTCAGATTGAATGTGTATGGTTCATTGTGATATCGGATCAACGCGTGCTTCATTAACCCAACACTGTTGCTATCTACACCCATGCGCCGATCCGATACCAGGAGTGAGCATGGCCCGAACTAAGAAAACAGATCGGATTCATCTTGGTGGTGTCCCACTTCATGTAAGCCGTTAGAAAAATCCACCACCACAACATCCACCTCCACCTCCCCCAAGGCCAAGGGGTAGACCACGTGACCCACCATGGCTGAAGGATATTGAAAGTTCTAGAAGACCAACAATCTTCTGATCCATAAGGCTCACATCCAGAGATCCATCAGACAAGTCACAGGGAGTCTCTCTAGAGATGTGAGATGGATAGTCACTGTAGTGGAAACCCTACACACAATGTAAGAGGATTTTCAAGTAAAATTCTTCTCATATTGTGTTGTTGCAGCTGTTCATGCCAAGCGGGTCATCATTATGCCCAAAGATTTTACAATTGCGTTCACACATATGACAAGTTTGCTAAGTGTTTCCGTCGAGCTCTCTCCTATCCTCCGAAAGAGGCTACTGAAAAGAAAAAGAGAAAGCAATCTCAACCGAGGCGATTAATCTTGTAGGTGCAAGGTGGGAGAGTATCAAAGAGGAGGAGGTCACTTGGTACTCCTTAGAAAGCAAGGGATTTTTCACAAACCTCTCCCTATGAAAATTTGGTAAAAGTTATCTATGTTGAGTTTAGGCGTGTTTAGAATTTTTTTAGCCTATTGACAAATGTTAGTAGATAATTAGGCCAAATTTGGTGAGTGATGTAGCTCTAGCTAGCTTAGGCTTTCTATACTTGGCATGTTGAGAGAGGGTAAGTGACACTTCCATATGTGTTGTCATGAAATCATGTCACCAATCAAAAGAGAAAGTTCCATGAAATTGGTCCAATCAAATTTGAGGGACCTTATGTCACTAAGCCAATCAAATTAGGAGGAGGAAAGAAAGGGGTCCAATCATATTTCACTCATCCTAGCTCAGATTTCTACTTGTATGAGGGAGAGAGTCATTTGACACTTAGTTTTTTGGAGAATTCATTGAGAAAAAAGCAACACTTTGTGATCATTAAAAGACAATTTCTCAAGTTTTCATGGCTTCCTTGGGATCCTTTCTCTTGGATTCTAGTGAGAGATTAGCCACCTCCAATTACTCTATTTGGAAGGTGACGATGGAGTCGATTTTGATCTTCCAAGATGTGATGGATATTGTCCTTGGACTTAAGGAGGAGCCTCAATTGCTTCAAGAAGTCCAAAGGTACAAGAAAAGAGCAAGAATGGCTCTTCACTACATAAAGGTGAATGTTTCAAATGAAGTGTTTTGAGAAATTGGTGCTTGCACCTCGGCCAAGGAGGCTTGGGACACCCTTAAAGCCAAATATGAGGCCAAGAATACCTCTAGACTACTCACACTAAGAAATCAAAGCTTACAAAGTTGTCAAAGAAGTGATGAGAGTACATCCAACTATGTTTTGAGAGTGAATGACATCCATAGAGAGATTGCATGCATTGGAGACCACATCAATCAAAGTGAACTAGTGCGAGTAATCCTCAATGGCTTGAAGGATGATTTTGACAATCTTGTCCAATCATATGCAATCAAGGAGGAGCTACCAAGTTTGGAGGCCTTATAAGGAGTACTTATTGCTGAAGAGTGTAGACAAGAAAACAAGCTCATGAGGATGAACAAACTCTCAATCAACAATGGTGGAGAAGAAAAAGCTCTATTTGTCAAAGACAAGCACAAAGGGCAACATCAACAAAACTTCAACAAAAACAAAGACAAAGACAAGGACAAAGATGAAGAGGAGGATAATACCTCTCAAGCTTCAACATCCAAGTGGAAGAAAAAGACGATCAAGTGTTTTTTTGGGGGGCAAGAAAGGCCATTTGCAAATGAGCATTCTAGTATGGAGATCCATTTCCATAGCAAGGAGGTGAAAAAGGACCATACGACTGTCTTAGTCGAGTGAGAGATGTCTGCCGATTACTGTTGGGCACCTTGCTCAAAATGCATCCGACCCTCTGGAAAGGATTGAAAACATACATAGATGGACCAAGCATCGATAGAATAGAGACGAACCCTACCAATCTGGTGTCTAGACGCAGGACCTGAAGGATCACAACTTGTCCACCAAGTAGGAGTAGGATGGGAGAAAGATGCAAAACATTTTATGATCCCAATCATGCATTGGGGGTTTCCACAAGAACTAGCCATAGTTGATGGAGGATCATGAGTGAATATCATCTCCTCCAAGCTATACCACGCATGGGCACGTAGGGTAACCACCTCTGTGTCAAGTGTTTTGAGCATGGCCTCGTGAACTGCTTGTTGATATTTGTATAGCTGGATCGACCGTGCTGACGGTCTTTGTAATATTCGACCCTCTTTCTTTGGAGTTTTTGAGCGGCCGATGTTTCTTCTTCTGCAGCTGCAACTATTGATCAAGGGCAACTTGGAAGGCTACACCTGTTGCATGGCTTTGAGCTCCAGGGCAGCCTGTTGGGCAGAAAATTCTCCCTCGTGCTGTTGTGGTTTTCTCCCTGGAGACGTTGCGCTCCAAGGTGTAGATCAGGTCCTTGAGAGACCTCTCATTGGCTTCAGGGCCTCTCGTTCCAGCTCCAGCTCCCTAGACTTCAGCACAAGGTGCTAATGATCTAATTATTAGGTCGGTCAGGGTGTCTTGTCTGCATCAAGCTCAGCCTTGAGGTTGAACACGAGCTGATCCTGATGCTGAGCAATATGAGCTTGGACCTTGGCCTGGCTCCTTTTATTTTATTTTATCTCTCTCTTTTTGCAACTGCGCGACTTGATCAATCAAGGCCTACAGTGTTTGCCCTGCCACCAATTGGACGCGGGATTGCTCAGTAGCTCATTCAGTGAGCAGTTGGTGAAGTTGTTGTTGGAGGCTCGTTAAGGCTGTCCAGCAGCCCAGCGCCTGAGTGTCCCAACAAGCCGAAGGTGGCATTGTTATGATGGGTGGAGGGGAGAGGTGCAGTCATGGAAATGGTGGTGATGGGGGGAATGGTGGTGGTAGTGATGGTCGTGATGAGGGGGGTGGTTATGGTGATGAAGAGAGGGGTGGTGATGGCTGTTATGGTCGGAATGATGGTTGGTGGGCGAATAGGGGATGAGGTGAGTGGAAGGGTAACAGTGATGGAGGGTGACATGGCAATCACTAGAGTTGTGATGGGGGAAGATGAGGCTGTTGCAACTATCAACAGAATTGACGAAGTGGCAGCTAGACAGATGGGATGTGATATTGAGGAAGGGGGAAGAGTGAGTAGGGTTGGTGCGTGCGAGGCTAGTATGAGCGTGAATGGGAGATGGTGTAGGGGTTGGGATAAAGATTGGTGACTTTTGGCTAGCCTCCAGTTGGTGTGATATTGAGGAAGGGGGAAGAATGAGTAGGGTTGGTGCGTGTGGGGCTAGTATGAGCGTGAATGAGGGATGGTGTAGGGGAGGCGATAAAGATTGGTGACTTTTGGCTAGCCTCCAGTTGCGCGATCCTGTCTTGGGGGGGGTTTGGGATGGACCAGTTGGTTGGACAGATTGGAGAGGTGATTGGACTCCTAGATTCTCTAGGTGGGTTATGGCGAGAACTGTGAAGAACCCACCACAGGTGATCCTATTTGGGCATTTGAAAGCAGCTTGCAGCAACTTTGATCAGAACTGAAGCCCAATCATAGATGGTGTTGGGGTCGTCCATCACGTGCTGGGAAAATGGAGGCCCGTAGTGGATGGACAGGTCGAGTAATCAGATCGGAATGGTCCTACTATTGCACAAAGGCAGCGGTCGACTGATTCTCTCGGTGCGTGCACCTACAACAATAGTAGGTGAACACAAAAGTAAAGTAGAGCTTAATTGCACGGTTGTTTGCGGAAGTAGAAGAGCAGACAATTAGACAAAGCAATAAGAAAGTCAGACAAGAAGATGTAGTAGCAACGCACACAATTATGACAAGAACTCAAAACACAAATAAAAAAAAGTGATTGATTCAGATTAATGTATAGAAATTATAATTTGTAGAGACAAATTGCTCCCAAGTGATAAAGACTTTCCCGGCTTCAAAGCCCAAATAGACTTTGATGATATAGAATTATCATTGATCAATATTCTATTAGGATATTGTATGAATTTGAATACTTTAATGAATTGAGTAACAGACATTGACACCTGTAGAACTAAGAATCTTCTATGAACCATGTTTGATGGTATTATGAACACTGACCTTTCTTTGAAGGGATGTGCAGGTACACATGAACATACCTGATGAATCTGAACGAGAATAAGAAGCCCTCTGGGCTTAAGGACTGATCTCTCTTTGAGAGTATGTGCAGGTACTCGAGAAAGTGCCAGAAGAACAAGAATCAAAACAAGAAGCTTTCTAAGCTTAAAGACAGTAAACAAGAAGGCTTTTGACAAAGTCTATAATGAAGGATCAGTAGAGTCTATAAAGAAGGCCTATTTATAAGTCTATAATGAAGGCTCAGAGGAGTCTATAAAGAGTAGGACAAGGCTTAGGGTCTGATCAGCCTAGTGACTTGTTCCACCATGATTGAGGATGGACAACCTCTAGAAAATAAGTGCCAATGAACATGATTGAGGATGGGCAACCTCTAGAAAAAAGGGCCTAGGAATTGATGGACATTATGCAAATACAAGATGGACATATACCTTGGCTCTTCCTTAGGAAGATTGCACTTGGGTGAATTCCCAAGTTGTAACCATGTAATATTATATGTAATTAAAAGTCAAGTTGGAAACTTGTACCACCTACCTCCCACCTACTTTTTCTCATGCATTCTAGGCTATTTGACAACTAGAATGAGGCACCCTCCTACACTCTCTCTTCTTAAGCCAAATCACCAAAATAACTCTCCCAAGCTAGTACACATCACCCATTTACCCTCTCTAACTAATGCATCTCATCCATGCACTCCACTTCACCCTAAGTCCTATTGGAGTCTTCCTCACACCTCATGCACTCGAACTTGACACCTCACTCACTTTGGAAGGACTCTCCACTCTCTATATAAGTGGAAATGTGCCCCTCTACCAGGAGGATGGAAGAATGATGCATCCAAACTCTGTCATTTTATTGTTTGTTGTGTGCAGGTGCTTTGGAGAAGAGGATTGAGGCATTACCTCAAGGAAGCTATGCTATTTTGTGATTGTAGGATTATTTGGAGCTCAAACCCTCAGATTTCTATCTCTCTCTAACATCACAACACACACACACACACACACACACACACACACACACACACACACACTCACTTTCACCTTCTCTCGAAACTATGGTATGCTCTTGAAACAGTTATTCATATGTCAGAATGGCTGATCAGTACTTTTGCATGTCAGGCTATCTGTGGCCAATTGTCTATGCATGTCAGATCTAGAACTTGCATGTCATGCCATCAGTGGCCTATTGTCCATGCATGTCAGATCTAAGCTTGCATGTCAGATCTAAAGCTTGCATGTCAGTTTGAAAGCTTGCATGTCGTAGCATCTGTGGCCTATTGTCCATGCATGTCAGATCTAGAGCTTGCGTGTCAGATCTAAAGCTTGCATGATTGAGGATGGGCAACCTCTAGAAAAAGGGCCTAGGAATTGATGGACATTATGCAAATATAAGATGGACATATACCTTGGCTCTTCCTTAGGAAGATTGCACTTGGGTGAATCCCAAGTTGTAACCATGTAATATTATATGTAATTAAAAGTCAAGTTGGAAACTTGTACCACCTACCTCCCACCTACTTTTCCTCACGCATTCTAGGCTATTTGACACCTAGAATAGGGCACCCTCCTACACTCTCTCTTCTTAAGCCAAATCACCAAAATAACTCTCCCAAGCTAGTACACATCACCCATTCACCCTCTCTAACTAATGCACCTCATCCATGCACCCCACTTCACCCTAAGTCCTATTGAAGTCTTCCTCACACCTCATGCACTTGAACTTTACACCTCACTCACTTTGGAAGGACTCTCCACTCTCTATATAAGTGGAAATGCGCCCCTCTACCAGGAGGATAGAAGGATGATGCATCCAAACTCTGCCATTTTATTGTTTGTTGTGTGCAGGTGCTTTGGAGAAGAGGATTGAGGCATTACCTCAAGGAAGCTATGCTATTTTGTGATTGCAGGATTATTTGGAACTCAAACCCTCAGATTTCTATCTCTCTCTAACATCACAACACAAACACACACACACACACACACACACACACACACACACACACACACACACACACACACACACACACACACACACACACATACTCTCACTTTCACCTTTTCTCGAAACTATGGTATGCTCTTGAAACAGTTATTCATATGTCAGAATGGCTGATCAGTACTTTTGCATGTCAGACTATCTGTGGCCAATTGTCTATGCATGTCAGATCTAGAACTTGCATGTCATGCCATCAGTGGCCTATTGTCCATGCATGTCAGATCTAGAGCTTGCATGTCAGATCTAAAGCTTGCATGTCAGTTTGGAAGCTTGCATGTCGTAGCATATGTGGCCTATTGTCCATGCATGTCAGATCTAGAGCTTGCGTGTCAGATCTAAAGCTTGCATGATTGAGGATGGACAACCTCTAGAAAAAGGGCCTAGGAATTGATGGACATTATGCAAATACAAGATGGACATATACCTTGGCTCTTCCTTAGGAAGATTGCACTTGGGTGAATTCCCAAGTTGTAACCATGTAATATTATATGTAATTAAAAGTCAAGTTGGAAACTTGTACCACCTACCTCCCACCTACTTTTCCTCATGCATTCTAGGCTATTTGACACCTAGAATGGGGCACCCTCCTACACTCTCTCTTCTTAAGCCAAATCAGCAAAATAACTCTCCCAAGCTAGTACACATCACCCATTCACCCTCTCTAACTAATGCACCTCATCCATGCACCCCACTTCACCCTAAGTCCTATTGGAGTCTTCCTCACACCTCATGCACTTGAACTTGACACCTCACTCACTTTGGAAGGACTCTCCACTCTCTATATAAGTGGAAATGCGCCCCTCTATTAGGAGGATAGAAGGATGATGCATCCAAACTCTGCCATTTTATTGTTTGTTGTGTGCAGGTGCTTTGGAGAAGAGGATTGAGGCATTACCTCAAGGAAGCTATGCTATTTTATGATTGCAGGATTATTTGGAGCTCAAACCCTCAAATTTCTATCTCTCTCTAACATCACAACACAAACACACACACACACGCACACTCTCTCTCACTCTCTCACTTTCACCTTCTCTTGAAACTATGGTATGCTCTTGAAACTGTTATTCATATGTCAGAATGGCTAATCAGTACTTTTGCATGTCAGGCTATCTGTGGCCAATTGTCTATGCATGTCAGATCTAGAACTTGCATGTCATGCCATCAATGGCCTATTGTCCATGCATGTCAGATCTAGAGCTTGCATGTCAGATCTAAAGCTTGCATGTCAGTTTGGAAGCTTGCATGTTGTAGCATCTGTGGTCTATTGTCCATGCATGTCAGATCTAGAGTTTGCATGTCAGATCTAAAGCTTGCATGTCAGATTTGAAGCTTGCATGTCACACCATGCATTGTCAAATGACCATGCATGTCAAGAATCTATGAACCCTTATGATTGCATGTCAAGAATCTATGAACCCTTATGATTGCATGTCAAGAATCTATGAACCCCTATGATTGCATGTCAAGAATCTAAGATCCATTTGTATTGCATGATAAGAATCTAAGATCCAACATGATTGCATGTCGGAAAGATTAAGACTTATGAAGAAATTTCTACGCTTTTGTTAAGCTAGAAATGGAGTTAAGATCATTGAATATGAACTAAGATAGTTAATGTTCCTACATCTGAGACTCTATTGGAATCCATTGTATATGTAATTGGCATTGGCCAATTGGATTTGCATAATGATAAGAAAAGAATCCTTCGGGGGGGGGGGGGGGGGGGGGGGGGGGGGTTTCCCCATCTTGACCCCCATCTTGACCCCTCAGTGCTTCCGATATTGTGTGAATAAATCAATGAGATGTAATGTTTTTTCGAGTTTTGATTCAAAATCTTAGTTGATTTTCATTAAGATAATTTGAGACTAGCTTATGTGAATGATTAGCCAATTAGTTTGTTTGGCCTTTAAGAACTTAGGACAGACCTTCACCCTCGAGTTCACAGTATACAAGTTAGATTGATGCTATGAGCACAAGACAATAGAGGACAAAATCACATGCTCTGGAAGCTAGCTTTGCTCTATAAAAGCTATGAGCTTATTATTGACAATCAGTTTGAAAGAAAGAATCGATGCATGTAAGCATCTACAATGTCTATCTCGTCATGATCTTGATTAGATTACAATAGTCATCTATATACAATTTAGATTTGTGCAGATGAGTGTACAAGGAGATGGCGTGGAGCCGTTGTGCCGTCTGGAATAGATCATGACAGATGCTGTCATTGTCAAGTAGTTGCATAGTACAAGAAGTGAAAGTGAGAAGGCTTTGACTATTCGAAATTTGAGCATGTCACTACTGATAGTCAATAAAGTCGGGACAATATGGTCTTCGACGATAGTCGGCGAGTCGACAAGTCGGACCTCCCGATAAGTCAGACAAGTCGACAAGTCGGATGAGCTTCTCAAGCCTGTCTGCGATAATAAGGTATTCTTGCAGTTTTACAAATGAAGTCAGGAAGTCCTCCTAATGCAAAGGTAGTGCCTCCAAAGGTACTCCAAGTAACCTGCAAGCTCCAAGATGCTCCCCAACTCCAAGGTAGGATGTCTCCACCTGCAAGTAAGGATCTTCAAGCCTCCATGGATCTCTCCTCCACCTGTTTCCCTAATCTAAATCACAAAGGTAGATAACAAGTGGCCTCAAGTATTCACCACCCAACCATAGCTAGCTAGCACATGCAATTTTACAACTTGGCTAATCTAGCACCCCCTTGCTAATTAATAACTAATCACAAGCATACCACCACAAACCACAACATAATCAAGATCCAAACCCTACTTATGTCCCATACCATAAGCAAGATCCAAACCCTAAGCATACTACACACAAGAAAACACTCTATACACTAGTAGCCACACTAGAGCATAAGCATAACAAACAAAAGAGATCTCTCCTCCTCCCTATGGGCACCCTCCTCCCCTCATATAGATGGCAATTGACACCCTCCGATACACTATGGAGTTCCATGCACAACCTCCAATTGGCGCCCTCCAATACCCTATGGAGTTCCATAAACAACCTCCAATTGGCACCCTCCAATCCACTATGGAGTTCCATGCACAACCAATGAGAAAGAGAGAGGCCTAGGGGAGTTAAAGAACCTTCATAGGCTTATGGAAGTTCAAGTGACTTCTTCCATAACCTATGATTCTTTGAATGCCTTTCTTGTGGGAGTTGGGAACTCAATGGACACCTTGGAAATGCACCCTCCTACTAGGTCCCATTTCCCAAGTTGTGCTTGTATACTTTGGTCCAAGACCAATAAAGTGATATGGTTCAAGGTTGAGACCCAAGGTTTAGAAAAATAGCCAAGACACCCATGGTAATGACTTTCTAACACCTCACTAGGTTCCATACCTTTAACCAAGGCATAGACACCTATCTGCCCTAATCCAAGGACACCAGTACCTTAATCTAAAATATATACCCTTAATCCTAAGGGTACCCCTTATCCAAGGGTAACTTGATTCTATACCTCCGACCAAGGTATAGTTACTTGCCTGTCCTTATCCAAAGGCACATATCCTTAATCCTAAGAGTACCCCTTATCCAAGGGTAACTTGCCATTTAGCCCTCAACACTAAATGGACATATAGGAGTCACTGAAGTACTGCTAGTTGCATAGGTATGTAACATTTCTTTCCCCTAAACTTAAATTTTTCCTTGTAGGAAAAAATTTGGAAAATTCTTCTAGAGATCAGCCTCATTTTCCTAGGTATTCTCTTCTTCTAATTTGCCCCTCCACCTGACTAAAAATTCCCGAAGCACTCTATTCCTTAGAGTTTTCTGTCGGCTATATACAATCTGTGAAGAATTGAAAAAGATTATCTATGTTAGATATAGGGGTCTTATGTTTTTTACATCAAGCATCTAGGTGTAGGATGTTGATAGGAATAAATTTGGCATAGATGACAAATTATGCATCTCCACTTGTAATGCCACTATTGAGCCAAAGAGGCTAAATAGAGTAAGAGGCTAAACACTTGCTAATTAGAGTGTAGACAAGTGTAAAGTTTTTGTTTGATGAATTCCAAGAGGTCCAATAGGATTTAGAGGTGGAACCTTGTGAGGTCCAATAGGAAATTGAGGTGTGCTTGAATATAGTCCAATAGAATTAAGAGGTGCATAGATCAATGATCCAATAGGATCAAGAGGTGACAAAATATGGTCCAATCATAGCTAAGCATAGTGGTAGCTCGTGGACCTACTAGTATCCTTGTACTCCTCATTTTGAAATTAATTGATTTGGTGATTTCATGGATTTTGTGAGTTATTGGATTTCTAGCTTTCTCTCTCTACCCGAGAGCTCATGATGCATTTTCTCTCTCTACCCGAGGAGAGCAGCTTGTTTTTACTTAGATTATTTTTTGAATACTTCCCACACGTGTGAGTGAGAGTTGGAAGTGATTGAATGCATGTAGTAGTGTGTTTTTGCCATAGGATTCAAGATTGATCTTGAATCTCAATCTAGTCTTGATCTTGGTGCATCTACACACCTTAGGAGATCACAAGTACATGTAGTCGACAGTCCACACGTGTGAAATTCAATACAATCGCCTCGGGTTTAGGTGGTCCACTTGCGGACTCATCACGAAGAAGCTCCATAACAGCTCCAATAACATAATCACTGGCATCGGTTCTACTATGATAGCCTTATTAGGATCGCCAATGATTAGTATTGGTGCTGAAGTGACACTTTTTCTAAGCAACTCAAAACAATTATTCATAGCCTCCGTCCATTTTACTAGTGGACTCTTAGCCCTTTGGCTTAACTTCTTATAGCCTTTCAAGGCTTGGGTAAGAGGAAATGCTAATCGAGCAAATTGGAGAATATGCCGACAAAAAAATCCTACAAATCTCAAGAGAGACTTGATTTCCCAAACTGTGGTAAGAATAGGCCATTCAATAACCCTCTCGATATGATCGGCCTGGATCTCCACTCCTCGTTGAAAAATCTTATGTCCCAAGTAGGACAATTCCTTAGCAAAAAAGTCACACTTAAACTCTTTGGCAAAGAGTTTATCTAAGAATACCACTATGAATCTTCCCAAATATGGCTTGAACAAATTGTTCATCATCTATTGGAAAGTTGCCGGTGCATGGGTTAGACCAAAAGGCAACACCAAAAATTTGCAGTGTCCAAAGCAAGTTCGAAAACCCATTTTTGGTATATCTTCTGCCCTAATGCATATTTGATGGTATTCCGATCTTAGATCTATCTTGGTAAAGTACTTAGCACCACCAAGATAATCTATTAGGTCATCCATCCGCGATAGTGGATATCTATTCTTAACGGTTACCTTGTTCAATTTCTTATGATCGACGCAAAACCTTATAGTCCCATCCTTCTTGGCAACCAAAACCATTGGTGATGCCCAAGGAGATTTACTAAGTCGTACCCACCCCTTTTTCAGGTAATCATATAAATGTCTACTTACCTCAGCTTCTTCCGATGCACTCATCCGATAAGGACGCTGTGCGATCAGAATTGAACTAGGTATAAGGTCGATTTTATGATTAACTGTCCTTTCGGGTGGTAAACCTACAGGAAGGTCTAAAAAACATCATTGAATTCCTGCCTAAGTTCATTATAGGCTTCAAACTCTGTAGTGTTCTCACTGGGTATATTCATGACATTTATGTTAAGTGTTTTTTATCAATGCATCAAAAGTCATTATGAAAAACATAAATAAACTTTAAAATCAGAATTCTTCTTTATTGAATTAAGTTCCCGTTTAGAATAAGGATTAATATTTTTAGCGTTAACACTTAAACTAGCCTTGATCTTAATCAAAGAATTTTGATGCATAAAAGATAAAGATTTTTCAACAAAATCAATTCTCAACGACTTATTTTTATCAAAATGCCATTGTTGCTCGAGAACAATATCTACATTAGCTAATGCAACAACATGAAATTCTAGTTTTTCAGAGTAATTATGTAGGTGTAACTCTACATTAGGAACACCATAATCCATAAACTTGGAATTGCTTCCCGATGCCATTGTCACACAATATTTTTTCTCACTTTTTCGGGTAGGAAGGTTTAGCGTCTGCACTAAATTTACATTAATAAAGTTATAAGTAGATCCCGTGCCATTGTTGGATTTATTCCTCTACTCTCCTAAATCCTATGTTTATTAAGTTCCATTCATATTGCTACAGTTTTACTCGCATTGTTGCACAGTCTGAATGTTACATACCTATGTATCTAGCAGTACTTTAGTGACCCCTATATCCATTTAGTGTTGGGGACTAAGTGGCAAGTTACCCTTGGATAAGGGGTACCCTTAGGATTAAGGGTATGTGCCTTTGGATAAGGACATACAAGTGACTATACCTTGGTCAGAGGTATGGAATCAAGTTACCCTTGGATAAGAGGTACCCTTAGGATTAAGGATATGTGCCTTTAGATTAAGGTACTAGTGTTCTTGGATAAGGACAGGTAGGTGTCTATGCCTTGGTCGGAGGTATGGAACCTAGTGAGGTGTTAGAAAGTCATTACCATGGGTGTTTTGGCTATTCTTTTAAACCTTGGGCCTCAACCTTGAACCATATCACTTTATTGGTCTTGGACCAAAGTATACAAGCACAACTTCGGCAATGGGACCTAGTAGGAGGGCACATTTCCAACGTGTCCATTGACTTCCCAACTCTCACAAGAAAGACATTCAAAGGCTCATAGGTTATGGAAGAAGTCTCTAGACCTTCCATAAGCCTATGAAGGTTCTTTAACTCCCCTAGGCTTCTCTCTTTCTCATTGGTTGTCCATGGAACTTCATAGTGTATTGGAGGGTGCCATTTGCCATCTATATGAGGGGAGGAGGGTGCCCATAGGGAGGAGGAGAGATCTCTTTTGTTTGTTATGCTTATGCTCTATTGTGGCTACTAGTGTATAGAGTGTTTTCTTGTGTGTAGTATGCTTAGGGTCTGGATCTTACTTATGGTATGGGACATAAGTGGGGTTTGGATCTTGAGTATGCTATGGTTTGTGGTGGTATGCTTGTGATTAGTTATTGTTAGCAAGGGGGTGCCAGATTAGCCAAGTTGCAAGATTGCATGTGCTAGCTAGCTATGGTTGGGTGGTGAATACTTGAGGCCACTTGTTATCTACCTTTATGATTAAGATTAGGGACACAGGTGGAGGAGAGATTCATAGAGGCTTGAAGATCCTTACTTGCAGGTGGAGGCATCCTAGCTTGGAGTTGGGGAGCAGCTTGGAGCTTGCAGGTTACTTGGAGGACCTTTGGAGGCACTACCTTTGGTATAGGAGGCTTCATTTGTAAAAGTGGTATCAGAGCTAGACAAAGGATGGTAACCTTTCTAACCTTCTTCAAGTTCTATAAAGATCACAAACTAAATTTTTTCTGGAGAAGATTATTGGCTTTTCTAGTGCTTGTAGTTAAAGTACCCAATGAATCTAGTTCTCTTGATAAAGAATAGTGATGCTTATAGAGTTGTTTAGGGGCTGATTTATGATTATGTTAGAGAAGTTTTAAAGTGCGCTTTTGGTTTTAAATCTTTTTGAAAAAAGATTTAATGGTAAAAGGAAGTCTTCCTCTACATTCACAAAAAAAAATTTGCAAAAATATTCAAAACTAGTGTTTTTTTTTTTTTTTTGCATAAATGAAGTGTTTAAACTTTTGATTTTTAACCTGTAGTTCTGAAAATCAGATCTGAAAAGTGAAGTTTTCATAAAAACTTCATTAGTTACACCTTTCTACCTATTAGTTTCATGAAAATGGCAATGTAAGAAGGAAAATGTAGTGTAACTTTATGCATAAAAAAAGTTTTGAAGTTCTGTTTTTTGTCATTTTGAAGTTCTGATTTTCAGACCTATAAATCTGAAAAATAGATCTGAAAAGTGAAGTTTTCATAGAACTTCATTAGTTTTCCATTTCTAGTCACTAGTTTCATGGATTTGAAGAACTAGGAAAGTGAGAAATGTGAAAATTTGTGTTGAATTTGAAATGACAAATGAAAATGGAATTGGAATGGAAATTTTATGTAAACATTAGCTTGAAGTAGTTAATTGAAGTTTACATAAAGATTAGTTTTGATGTCATTCCTACATGGATATATACAAGAAGAGATATTCATCTATCAACCAGAAGGTTACGTCCTTCAAGGCAAGGAGCATCTGGTATGTAAATTGCATAAGGCTTTATATGGTCTTAAGCAAGCTCCCAGGGCCTGGTATGACAAAATCAATCACTTCTTGTTGCAGCACAATTTTACTTCTTTCTCTGCAGATTGTAATGTATATCTCAAGTGTAAAGGGTCAGGCTATGTCATAATAGCATTACATGTTGATGATTCTTTAATTATCAGCAATTCAAATCAGTTGTTACAGAAAACCAAATCTCTGCTTTCATCAGAGTTTGAGATGACTGATTTAGGCCCAGTCCATTACCTTCTTGGTATGGAGATCAGCAGAGATCGCACAGGCAAAAGGATAACTATAAGCCAAGAATCCTACTTGACTAATGTACTTCGCAAATATGGCATGGAGGACTGCAAGCCCATAGACACATCTATGGATCCAGGAGCTAAGCTGTCCAAAGACATGTGCCCCAAAACTCAAGCAAATCAGCAAGAAATGTGCATGCATCCTTATCAGCCTGTCATAGGATCTATTATGTATTCTATGATCTGCACACGACCAAATCTAGCATATGTAGTAGGCACATTGTCCCAGTACATGTCCAATCCATGCCTACAACATTGGAAAGCTCTGCAAAGAATACTGAGGTACATTCAAGCTATAAAGCACTATGCTTTGAGCTATAATGGCAAAATAGAAGCTACACTCACATTGACCACTTATTCAGATTCAGATTGGGCAGAAGACATGGATACCCGAAAATCCACATCAGGCTACATTTGTTTCCTTGCAGGAGGACCCATCTCATGGAACATCAGAAAGCAGAAATGCATTTCTCTGAACTCCACAGAATCTGAATATGTTACAGCTACATCAGTAGCAAAGGAGATAATCTGACTAAGGATGCTGCTGCAGGATCTACAATTCTCACAGATTAGTCCAACAATACTCTAGTGCGACAATCAGAGCTGCATAGCTCTATCTATGAACCCACGAACTCATAATAGAACTAAGAATATAGAAGTTTAATTCCATTTTCTTCGAGAGAAAGTTCAGAGTAAAGATGTTGTACTAAGTTACTGTCATACAGATAGTATGTTGGCTGATATTTTGACAAAGCCATTGTCTAGAGATAAGCATTCTACTTTAGTAGGTATGTTAAATCTCAATTGCAGATCAAATTCATAGCAGTTAGCTTAAGGGGAGTGTTGGAATTTAATCTAACTCCTACTCATCCCAACAGCCCTCTTTTCTTCTCTAAAATTTTTACTCTCTCGAATGTAACCTGTAGAAAATGAACTATTTTAAACAGTCTGCATTTTTGAACTAATTGTCGCTACAGTCTGGTTTTTTACTCGCATTTTTTCATAGCCGAAAAATGCGAAAAATCCGACACTGTGTTTTTACACTAAGTTTTCAATAGCCGAGAAATGCAAAAAACCTGACATTGTGTTTTTACACGGGATTTTTAACAGGCAACAATTAGGGCAAAAAATGCGACACTGCATTTTTACATGCAGTTTTCAATAGGCGAAAAAGGCGAAAAACCCGACACTATGTTTTAACACAAGTTTTCTGATAGGTGACACTTAACCTACAAAATGTTGAAGGTGCCCTACAAATGCCGAAGGTGTCTTCCAAAAATGCCGAAGGTGTCTTCCGAATGCTGAAGGTGTCTTCCAAAAATGTCGAAGGTGTCTTCCAAATGCCGAAGGTATCTTCTCA